>CM055824.1:9908545-10558545 GCA_029582265.1 Zoroaster sp. YZ-2022
AAAAAAAAAAAGCATGTACCCTTTAATGATTACACACATAATAAACATAATTTGAGTCAAAATAGCTATTCGGTTTTGTTTTACGAAAGATTTGTGATAATTTGTTCAACACTTGACAAATTCTTAATACAATTAACAATGTCGCTATAACCTCGTTCTAGCCGTTTGTATAAATTATTTTGAATATTAATGCAATGCCTTTACCAGTAATAGCCCACTTCTTCCACTACGACGGATTGTGTTGAAGACTAGACATGTAGCGTACACTTTACAGTACAAGGCACATACGTGTACAGTGTACACTATTATTATGTATTACGTATAGATATAAAATTCGCGACGGCATTTTTTTCCCGTCACAAAAGTATTCGGCTGCCGTGGCCGGATTGACCAGAAAAATACATGTAATAAAACAACCTAAAATACATGATGACTTGCAATGTCGTCAAGTCAAATTTACTCAAGTCAAGTCAAGTGACAAGTCATTTTTGTCCAAGTCAAGTCAAGTCCCAAGTCATTTTTGTCCAAGTCAAGTCAAGTCGCAAGTCACAAAAATTGGCGACTCGAGTCGGACTCGAGTCCGAGTCACCGACTCGAGTCAACAACTCTGGTGAAATCTATTCAACATGAAGACAACAGAAAAACAGAGATTGAAAAATAACACAGCTGAGGAAAACCTCAAAAACTAATGACATGTCTTATTGAAAAGTTGCCTTACTGTTTTACACCCCCCCCCCCCCACCCCAAGGTGGGCCGCACTATAGCTTATCAAACCGACGCATGCGTAGTGGTTTCCCCCGTTTTCAGGGTAGATTCAACAAGTTTCCCAAGGCTGGGTCGGTTCGTGTAGAGATAGCGCCCTCCTGCGGCGTGCGGCGATGGATCGTGTATCAAAAACATACATACACAGTCTTGAAGCAAGACTATACTAAAACAGTGATACAGCGCCCTAAGTGGTCTTACATAAGAAAGAGGACCTTGAGATGGCATTTCTATGACTTCGTACTAACCTTGTTGCCGACAAAGAACCCATGACCTTAATTATTCTTGCCCAATTGGTCTTCAAGGTACCGCAAACAGACCTGAGCCTTTCCGTCAAATAATTCCTTCCTTTTCGCCTCCTGAAGTGAAGAAAGTAAAACAACATCCACAAATGAGACTTTGATTGCTCGGTAACACGTGCTATTCTCATTATAGCGGTCATTTACTACGACAAAGTACAGCAATGGCTGTTATAAATCGTAACAACTAAATATTCCTTAAAGCGGTGTCGCTATAACGGGCCAGGAATATTCTGTTAAATCTACTCTAGACATGTCACGTAAGTTTACATGTGTTCACGAACTTTCCCATTTAAAAATAAGGGTAATGAAATGAAATTTGCCTATGAAAATGAATTGAATAAAAATAGATATTTGTTTGCAGATAACAAAAAGTATTGAATAAAGAATTTATATTTTTTTAATTGGATAGTAAAACATACACAAAATAATGCAATAAATATAAACATTACGGAAACAACCTAGCAAAGGATTAGTTCAATTGGCCCACATGTTTGGGGGGAAATTTGAAGTTGTCACAACACTAGACAATAGAGGGCGATACTCATTCTCATAGCGGGCATTACTAAATTTAGGACTTACCAAGTCTTATATTCGAACTAAATATTGGTCAAAATAAAAATAAAAAATTTTAAAAAAAATTAAAAAAGCTCTCCGGTTTCTGGTCTCCGCGCGCGTCGTCTCAGACGATGTCCTACGGAAGCGCATTGCTGCCAAATTGAAGGGTAAACATTTTTTTTTTTAAAGTCGTTCGAACGACATAGTAAGTCGTTCGAACGAGATAATAAGACGTTCGAACGAGATAATAAGTCGTTCAAACGACATAGTAAGTCGTTCGAACGAGATAATTAAGTCGTTCGAACGAGATAATAAGTCGTTCGAACGAGATAAGTAAGTCCTATTATAAGCTGTGTGAACGAAATTGCACTTAATGGTTTAATGTGTCTAATAATTGGCTCAGGAATTTGAATACCCATACCCTTTTTACAGTTGTGAATGAGGGTAATGTCTGAAAGAATATCGAATGAGATCCCAGTATTTTATGTACAAATCAAGCTGCATCGTACTATTGAAAGTATTTTCCCCCGACATGTATTGGATGATAAATACCCTGAAGGTATTCAACAACCAAGATTAAAATGAGAGACACGGGCGATTTTTTTTAAATAAAATAATGTTCTTGTTAAAATAATTATTTCCTTGTTTGTTTGTTTGTTGGGGGTGTTGGGGTGTTTGTTTGGTTGTTTGGTTGTCTGCAGTAGACAACTTATAGATAGTCCACAGCGGCGCAGGATCAACAATTTCGTGGGAGGGCACTTTTCAAAAATCAGAAACTTCAACCCCTTTAATATTTCTAAATACTATATTTCACCTGTGGGCAGTATAAGTAACCCCTGGACCCAGTAAAAAATATATTGTGTACGTTTTTACTTCCCCCAATCCCAAAAACTGGAACCGCCGCTACCTCTTCAAGGAAAAAACCCTTACAACTTATTATGAAACATTTCCAATGGAGAAAATAGTCCTTGTGTTTATATGAACTCCAGTCAGTCAAAACTAACACTGGGATCGTCTTTAAGGGTTTGGAAGAGATTTATCCAGAATTGGCCACACTGCTTACGCACGTGTCAATTGACCGCATTTTGTTCACACAGCTTATAATAGGACTTAATTATCGAACGACTTAATTATCTCGTTCGAACGACTTAATTATCTTGTTCGAACGACTTAATTATCTCGTTCGAACGACTTATTATCTCGTTCGAATGACTTACTATGTCGTTCGAACGACTTACTATGTCGTTCAAACGACTTACTATGTCGTTCGAACGACTTACTATGTCGTTCGAACGACTTATTATCTCGTTCGAACGACTTAAAACATTTTTTACCCTTCAATTTGGCGGCAATGCGCTTCCATAATGTCCAAACGATTGCAGCCAAAATTGCTGGATCGATTGGAATTCTGCCGTGCTGTGCTTTAAACGACTTTTTCACACAGGGGTTAGTCTTGGTTCAAGACTGTGTTTGTTTGTTTTTGATACATGATCTGACGGCGCTACACGAACGCTATAATCACGAACCGCTATCAAACACATGCAAAGTCTTGGGAATTTCGTAGAATTCCCCCCCCCCCCGAAAACGGGAGGAAACCACTACGCATGTGTCAATTTGAAATGCTAGGCGGCCCACATTTTTTGGTGCGTACGCGCATAAACAACAACGGACTGCCGTGAAGTTGTAGATCAGTGATTACATAAACGTTGAATGATCCACTTAATCTTCTGCCATTTGTATTCATGATTATAATCCAACCATTCTTTTGATGATGTAACATGTTATTCGATCTAGTATTATTAAAATAACCCTTTATTAATATGTTGACCCTACTGCCCCGCCCATATCATTCACGTAAATTGCCCAATTATTTTTATGCATGGCTCAATTTGCAATCTGCCACCGCCCTATAGCTGCTGTGATTTTCTCATGTATTATTTTAAAATTTTTGGAGAACACGAAAAATAATTTTACATACGTAAGACTAATTGTGGTGACACCATGTGGAATCTCAATTGAGTGGTACTTAGTTCTGAAAAGAACTGGAGGCACAACTCGACGTTTCGATCAGTGTGCTCTGATCGTCCTCAGGAGAATGCTGGACTCTGGGGAATGCTGCTGCTTAAGTAGGCTGCTGGAGGATTACGCGAAGACAGGATGCTGGTGGATTAGTGCGTTGATGCGTGCAGGCGGGAACTGTGGATCCTAGGGGTAGGGGGAAGGAGTGTGTGCTCACTGAAGTGAATCAGTTGTAGACAAGCACTAGGGCAAGGAGGGTGGTTGACTTAGGATATAGGAGATCCCTCAGTCTGGGGTGGGTTGTGGACTCATATAGAAGATCCTTCAGTCTGTAGTATTGGTCGCCAAATGTCGCTGATGTGGAAGCCGATGTCCTGTGGCACGGTGTCGTGTTTGACGATCTCGGTGGCCTCTCTGATACGTCTGGGGTGCCATGTGTCGATGGGTGTGATGAGTTGGGCTGCCTGCCAGTCGATTTGGTGGTCCTTGATGTGCGAGTGCTTGACGATGGCGGACTTCTCGAAATCTCCTCTGCGGCCGTGTGCTCGGTGTTCCTTCAATCTGATGGGGAGGTTGCGTCCTGTTTCGCCGATGTACACCTTACCGCACTCACAGGGGATCCAGTAGACTCCCGCGCTGTTGTTTGGGTCCGGTTTGTCCTTGTGGGTGTGTAGAAGTCCTTGGAGTTTGCTGGGGGCTGAGTGGAACACGTACATCGATGCCTGCTCGTCGGAGGATTGAGAATTTCACATGGTGTCACCGCAATTAGTCTTACTTATCATCCTCACCATGCAAAGCTACAAGTTTTACCTAATTTTACATACAATAATGTTTACATACAAAAGTAACCTTCGGTACAATGGCTATCTAGACACACAAACAATTGCTTTCCCACAAGGCCTCCACTAATCACAGTGTCCAAGAGAATTAAATTTGAACGAAAATTCCACATTTTGAGACTTACTACCCAAAAATCCATATTTCTCCCAGAAAGCAGGAGTTTTTCGAATTTTAACCCCTTGGATTGGTTTCCCTATGAAATTCTGGTCTAGAATCAATATGAAATCTTCGTCTATTGCTAATGTAAAATGTTGAAAAAAAAATTCTCTTCCATGGAGAACTGCCCATGTTTATTTCTTTAGCGCCCTCTGTTGAACTGTGACATTCAATAAAGTTGTCAATGGAAGATATCATCAATCTTCTTTTCTATGAGATGAAAAATATCCAGTCTTGTACAATGTTCTTAATGTAAGCACGGACCCGGTCTGCGACGTAGCACAACCAACACGGCGCCTCATGATTTGTCCTGTCTTTATTATGCAAACAAATCTCTTACATACTGTTGACTCTCTGTAAACCATTAGGGAAACGAGCCCAGTCTAATGTCACGGTCGCCAACCCCCGATTCGAGGGTTCGAGGTGTGATATCCTTGCAGTCCTCCCAGCTTGGGGGTATCCACAAGCTAACAAGATAAACTTCTCTTTTCATGCCTTTGTAATTGATCGGGTCACTCAGTGGTCAACTTCCGGCCGTGTATACAAGAGGTGCGATTACGGTTGTGCGTGACAACGTAAAAGTGTGTATTAAGTTTTACTTCTCCTGAGGACGATCAGAGCATACTGATCGAAACGTCGAGTTGTACCCCCAGTTCTTTTCAGAACTAATTACTACTCAATTGAGATTCCACATGGTGTCACCGCAATTAGTCTTACTTATCATCCTCACCATGCAAAGCTACAAGTTTTACCTAAGTTTTACTTATGTTATAAAAAAAATTATTTTACATTTGTTTAGTAGAATTTTACTATGAAAGTGTATAAAAGACATGATTTAATGTCAAGTCCCCCACGAGGCGCTGTGTCTCATTCAACGTCAAATTCAAGATGGAGAACACGAAGGTGAATAATGTCACAGCAGTGGGAGTATCGTCAAAATTTTACTGATTGAGCAGTGGCGTAACTGCGGTCCAATTTTCAGGGGGGGGGGGGGGGAACGAGGGGTGCACCACTTTTTCTAGGGGCATGTCAATACTTGAATCCTGCATTCTCAAATAGGGACCTATTTTTTCAAAATTCTGAATTGGGGACACCCGGGGGACACGGACCTTGGCTGGGGGACACGGACCTTGGCTGGGGGGCACGTTCCCCCGTCCCCCCTATATTTACGCCACTGTGATTGAGGCGGTTGAAGGTAAACAATTGTTGAGTAAACAAGCCTGAATCGTTTGTGGGATGAAATATCAGCGTATACTCGTTCAGACACAGTCATGTACCATACGTTATGCATTATGCGCCCAGCAACGACTGCTTCATACAAGTCATTGTGCAAGTATGTGCATGCATGTGTCGTGACCATTAGGCCAAAAAAAAAAGATGTTGAGTTGCCCTCCACCGACCGACCCAAAAGTGCTGAAATCTTGGGTCGGTTTTTTTTTTTTTTTTTTTTTTTTTTTTCCCGTCATTCATAGGCCTATTTATTAATGAAACTTACCAATTTTCTTTGTATAAAACATAATACGTTTGATTTGTGAAATTTTCCACTTTTTTTACCGGTAAATTTACCGGTACCCAAGACTCAATCTACATGTTTTCAAATCGAATGGCCCCAACCCTCACATGGTGCACTGCCTTCGCACACACTGTGTGCCAACGATTGCGACTCAAATCTACACGTTTTCCAATCGAATGGCCCCTCACATGTTTTCCACTGGCTTCGCGCACTGTTTTGTATGTCAACGATTGCGACTCAATCTACACGTTTTCAAATCAAATGGCCCTCACACGTTGTGCACTGGCTCCCCGCACTGTACGTGTGTGTCAACGATTGCGACTCGATCTACACGTTTTCAAATCAAATGGCCCTCACACGTTGTGCACTGGCTCCCCGCACTGTACGTGTGTCAACGATTGCGACTCGATCTACATGTTTTCAAATCGAATGGCCACTCACATGTTGCATGTTGAGCATTTCACGCAATATGGATGAATTTGCTGTGTCAATCACAGCGAAAAGTACAACAAAAATGCTTGGGATACTTTTATTCTGAAGCAAAATTCCTTGCTGATAGATATACAAATGAAAAACATGGTATGTGGTTTCAGTTCCAATGCATTTCAATCTTAAAATGACAGTCAAGGAAGAAAAAAATAAAATAAATCCCGACCGACCGACCCCTTCAAATATTTTCACTGGAGGGCAACTCAAAAAATTTATTTTTTTGCCTTATGCGCTGTCAATCGGATACATAGTTTCGCCTTTCTCTCGGAACAACTAAGGCTTAACCTGAACTATATAAGGAGAACACAATACAATTATTTAAAAACTCAACATTTGTTTAACCTTCAAATACCTCAACCAGGAATCCTTACATTTGTAACTGGGCCAGGTACAAAACTCCCATAGACATATTATCAAACAATAATGTAAGAAAAACAAAATACCCATTAAAAGTAATACTTTATACAATTTACCTACAATAGAGGTAAACCATTTAGTCTTATACCTCACAAGTATGTAAAATTTTACCTAACCAACATTTACCTACAAGTTAGGTAAATAAAATTACCTAATATCGCAGTAAAACGTTATACAACTGTTAGGTAACATTTTACCCAACGCCTGTTTGGTCAAGTTTTAGTTAATTATTAGGAGGTTCACCGGGAACATCTAAAACGGGGTAAGATTTTACACAGCTTGTGTAATTTCTTC
Source organism: Zoroaster sp. YZ-2022 (assembly GCA_029582265.1). Taxonomy (NCBI): domain Eukaryota; kingdom Metazoa; phylum Echinodermata; class Asteroidea; order Forcipulatida; family Zoroasteridae; genus Zoroaster; species Zoroaster sp. YZ-2022. Next base: position 9,915,893 of record CM055824.1, read on the forward strand.
TCTGGTTTGTAGTAATGTGACTGGAATCGCTTACAGGCGCGGCGGCCGCATGTAAACAAAGTGTGTCTTCCAGAAATTGAATACAGTGAATCATGTACCCAAGCTTCAGCGTACAACATTGTGGGAATAAAAGCACGATAGTGATGGGTACCAGACTTATTACATTGTCCCAAACAAACACTGGTCTCTTAATTTTCATGGTGTTTGGTGTCAATTCTAGAGAAATGGAATGAACATTTTTGAAAATTTTGCATTCAGGAGACTCTGTGTAGGTATTTGTGAGCATTTGTAAAACATGTTTTGTAAAATATTACACAATTTAGGTAAAATTTCGGGAAAATAAAGAACACAATTGCTGTGTAATTTAAAAATTACGTAATTTAAATGTATTAAATTTTATTTACATAATTTATGTAACTAATTCAAGTCTTTACCTTGCCCGTGTAACTTTTACCACAAGGAACCTAAGCATTGCCGTGCGTTGTGTAAAAATTCACTTTTAATTGTGTAAAGCCCATGCACCATGTGATCATGCATTGTGTGTGCGCGACGTGTGTGCAAAAGCAGTGTGTGCCTGTCAAGTCGACAATCGCCTCACAACATGGAGTAAATGAGAGAACCTCGTGAAGTGGGGATTTGAAGAGATGTTTTCATTTTATTGTTGATAAATAAAAGAAACGTCTTTGAAACTGTAAAGTATAGTGGGGTGCCTTGTTTCATTTACATTATTTTTAATGAATTATGCAGACCAAACAATGTAGTAAAAGTTTACAAGGTCAAATAGTAAAAAGAGTCTAGTATTCTACACAAAAAGTAAGTAATTTTACCAATACATTCAGTAACAATTTACTTAATTTATGTTTACCTATTTAAGAGGTAAATCTTTTACTGATTTTTGAAGTAAAGTTTACAAAATGTTTATGAAAAACTTTACCCACACGCATTTTGTAAAACTTTACCAAACAATTAGGAGGTTCGTATACAACATTGCAAAATAGTAAAATTTTACACAACTTGTGTATTTTTTTTCTGTGTATTTCAGCGTATAAAGCTTGATTTTTATGGAGTTCATGGAAACAATTTCTAGTGGCAGATGTGATAGTAATATCTCTCCCATATGTTCCTGTAGACGAAGCCAAATCAATATTTAGGTTTTGTTGTTGAAAATACAGTCTAGCCTTATAAACTATGACGAATTTATTAGGGAGTGAGGATGGGAGATGAATATGCAAATTCCTCCAAATAAAAGATTAGGGCTGACATATGTCAGGTTGTCGAAATTATCTTTTGTTAAAATGCTGCTCATTAATGTTTTTAGTAATATATCGCCGTAGCTGTCAGACTAACACATGTCGTAAATATTTATTTTTATGGCTTTTTCAAAAGAGTTGTGTTTAATGCATTTGATTACGCCTATGGTGAATTGGTTTGGGGACATTATATAGCGACATTTTATTGTTTTATTAATGTTATTCTAGCAATATATTATATTGGCTGCAGGCCGAAATATGGGGGAAAAAACATTTTGCTAAATCCATCGTGATTATTGGGAAATGGAATCAGGCGAGAGCAATGTACAATGTACAACGGCGTGGGGTCATGAGAATTATAAAGTGTTCTTAACTTGGTCAGGGGTTTTCTTTATTATTACACACTGTAAAAAAATAATGTATGCAACAAATACGTAAATTTCAAAGGATGATGCCAAATTCCAATTTATCTTATCTGACCCCTAACCTGTCACCCATTAGGCCTCCTGCCCCACCCAACAGAGAAAATCATCCCCTGACACACATAGGCCTACACAATAAGAAATTTAAAAATATATATTTTCTATTTTGTGTGTAAACATTTTGAAGGTTCATTTAGGCCTACTGTTTTACGAAGATAATGAGGGAATGTTTATGAACTTAAAACTGTGGGTCCACGTCTTTGTTCTGTACCATCGCTTACCGCAGGGTCTTTAATAGCATCATGGTGATAGCATTTAAAACTAGCCCGCCTTCCAGTTGATCCTGGCCGATTTCCGCACCTTTAAATATAGCCGGAATCTGGTTGTGCAAGTTAGTCCAACCCCATTTTCCCATCCCTTTTCTTCAAAATAAAATAACGCAGTTTCTATTTTCTGGGGCATAATTCCTTCAGAAGAAATTCTCTCCATTAAAATAACTTACAAAAATAAAGTGCCCTGAACTAGTTTACTATAGTTTACTATAGTAAAAGAAACACCTCATATTGTTTACCACCTGCCACTTTCAGCTCCCTCTCAACTTTAAAACTATTCATTGTACAATCATAATGAGAATCATTACAGGCCTGTTAAACTTTGTGAGTGCATACTAGTAATCATGTTCGGCCATCTTATGTCAGTTAATCCCTGAATACAAGAGCTTTTGTTTGAGTGGACGCTCATTCAGAGAAACCAGACTATTTTTTGTACCTCGCTTTCAAATGCTAATGAAATATATGATCCGTTTCTTTATTCCTTTGCTGTGGAACTATCGGACAATTGGTGCATGAAACATAAGCCATAGTGTGGCTGTGAGAATTACAGTCATTTTGCAGTAGTTTGTCAGTTATCTTGTGAATAAGGCGAATGGCCTGCATGATATGTGAAGGAACGTGCTCATGTGAACCCTCATTCGTTTACACTGCACTTCCGGCTCCAACTGGTCATACTTCCAAAAGGATTGCATACAATTTACGCCATCCGTTCTGTACATGTACATGTACATGTACATGTACAGGTACAGCAGGTGGGTGCTAGTGTGGACTGGGGTTGGGGTTGACTCACACCTTCAAGGACTGTTTGCATTGCTCCATGGTTTAATGCACACAATGACTGACATAATTATTATGAACTGGACTCTTCTGTGGTCAGCCAATAATGTTAGCCAGTGAAAATTATACCAGGTTTATCTAGCAGAAGATCAGCTGTTTTTGCAACTGATAGCAGTAAAGGTGCTAATAACATCCAGTGTGACATTAGACTGGGCTCGTTTCCCTAATGCAGAAATGCTCGCCTTGTATTATAAATCTCAAAGGGCGCAGTGAATGTATAATGAGGTAAAGCGAAATTCTGTAATTAACTGCTGAGTCTATAGTCATCACTGATAGATTGTGAAGTGAAATGTCAGTTATTAGGTGTTCGAGAGCGCAGCGCGAACACCTATTGTTTTTGTACTGTTTTTTTTTTTTTTTTTACTTCTTCTTCTCAGTGGCGCTTGTCCGGTAACAAAGGCATCCTTGCTAAGCATATACAGCCTTCAAACTTAACACATAAACAGAACATATCACGCAGACGAAACCGTTTTCTGTGACGTCATGATTACGTCATCAGGTGTCGAATTACGCTAAATCAAAGTTTAATATTTCAAAAAATCATATCTCATGAACCACAAAATATATTTTCACAATCTTTGCATCATCTGAAAGATGTTGAATTATATGATTTTTCGTTTTTAGACGTGATCCCAATCTGACCTCTCCTTCCGGTCGAAACCGGAAGTTGAAAATTTGAAAATTTCCAAAAATTATATCTCATGAACCATAGAAGATATTTTCACAATCTTGTTATCATCTTAAAGATCTTGAACTATGTCACATTTCGTTTTCAGACGTGACCCCAATCTGACCTTTCCTTCCGGTCGAAACCGGAAGGTTAAGTGAAACAATACGCTGAATTACTATTCCCTGTATGTACGAATAGACATATTGCGCGTGCACAGAATACGTACACACAGCAATATACGGAGTTTAATATTGGCCTACAACGTAAAGGCCTTGTCACACGGGGCAATTTTCGGGCAATTTTCAGACAATAAAAGTTGCTGGCAATGAGATTGCTCGGAGATTGCCCTGTGTGGCATTTCATGCAATCCAGTGGCAATGAGTAGACTATACTAGCTGGCTTTCTACTTTGAGGCAATCTGTCGAGGCAATCTCCAATCACATTGCGTATCAGTGATCACGTGACATTTTATCACAAGCAAAACATTTTCAGCGGCGGCCATTTAATTCTCGTTTACATGAAAAAATACTGAGGAATTTTGCCGTTCTTATTAACTCCAAAGCAAAATACAAGAAAATAAAATGGGTTACCGAGAAAGAGGAAAATATAATTGCATTATTAAGAGGTAAGTAGACATTATTTAGAGGTTTATTGGCCTAGAATGTGCGTTTGTAAAGTAGGCCTATCGTAGACATAATTATTGCATGCACAATCCAATGGAGGTTCGTGACGGACGAAACTGTTGTACTGCATCTATTTCGTAAAAACTATACTGAGTCTACTCTTTCGCTGTTTTTGCAGTGTACCTACATGATTTTAAGTTTGCATTTTAACTAAGGATAATGACTGAGCATGGATATATTATTGTCCAGAAAAAAGTTTAAAAACTGTGCCATGCAGTCCAAGTCAAAAGAGCATCGTAACTCGCCTACATATATGTACAGTACATATACATGTATGCAAATCCATGTAAATATATACATGTTCGTGTGTTGTCTCTTCTGCAATTCTGCATGTTCTTCGTGTCAGCGAAATATATCCCTAACTCAACCTAAAGAGATGCTTTTACTTGATTAGTCTGCTAGTTGTAGCCACAAAATTGTCATAGGGGCACCTGTTTTTCTGAGCTAGGTTACATTTGTTGTTTTGTTATTATTAAGCATAAAAAGTCTGTCCCTCTATGCTTTAAAGAAAGGTCAGGTCTTATAACATAAAAAAGATGAAGAGCCTGCATAAAAAAAGAAAACTAATAAATGAAGAAAAAGCTGCAGAGGGATGAGTTAATATGAGTTTTAATTGGAAAATAAACATGCAGGTGTGTTGGTGGACAACATGTGTACACCAATTATAGAGGGCATTCTCTTACTGGAGTAATACATGTTGGCCTTTCCCCATTCAGAATTTATTTTTTCACAGAATCATTTGAACATTTATTTATATTTTGTATTTTAGCTCTCCAGTATGCCGAGTAATTGGAATTAGATGCAATGGCTGGCATCAGTGAGAATCAGTTCAACAGCCTATAGAAAGCATCTAAAACACAAGCCCCAAGGTAACCAATAAATCTGTGGTACAATTATTGTAAATGTGTGTGTGGGTGCACAGGCGTAGCATACACTATGTGGACTTCGGAAGAAAGGATGTCCACATAGTGTAGGAACTCTGTGCACTGTGTGGACTTACACACGTCCACACAGTGTTTTTGGACTTTGGAAAAGTACGAATATCTCTGAAATTAGTGATTTGTCTAAGCAGGTTCTTTGACTTAAATCGAAGGATATTATTAAAAGGGAAAAATAGAACGAAAACCGCTCAAAAAACACTCTTCTGTGTGAAATGGGAACGATTTTAAGAAATTACTGTGCTTAAGTACATGAGAACAAAGGAATGTCCACATAGTGATAGCAACAACGGTCTGGGTGTGTGTGTGTGTGTGTGAACGTACACACCATTCGTTGTGGGGTCCAAAACACAATAGAACAATTGGACCCCACAAGGTAACTATAGAAAATCTTGTACCCCACAGGAGAATTATATAGAAAAGGGATAATAGAACGAACAAAGGAATACCCCACAAATCAATGTGCGTGAGGGTGTGTGTGTGAACGTACACCATTCGTTGTGGGGTCCAAAACACAATAGAACAATTGGACCCCACAAGGTAACTATAGAAAATCTTGTACCCCACAGGAGAATTATAAGGAAAAGGGATAATAGAACGAACAAAGGAATACCCCACAAATCAATGTGAGTGAGGGTGTGTGTGTGAGTAAGCGTACCATTCATTGTGTGGACCTGAGAACAAAAGAGGTCCACACAACGTATGGAGTGCTTGCGCTGTGTGGACTCGCACACGTCCACACAACGTTTTTGGACTTTGGAAAAGTACGAATATCTCTGAAATTAGTGATTTGTCTAGGCAGGTTCTTTGACTTAAATCGAAGGATATTATTAAAAGGGAAAAATAGAACGAAAACCGCTCTCAAAACACTCTTCTGTGTGAAATGGGAACGATTTTAAGAATTTCCTATCCTTAAGTACACGAGAACAAAGGAATGTCCACATAACGATAGCTACGCTTACCTGTGTGTGTGTGTGTGTGTGTGGATGATTGCATTCCTCCTGACTGCCCTATGATCCACTCACATGACCCCACCAACCTACATTGAAGATTGTGATTTTTATTTTCAAAAAGCAATTCTTTTAAAACTTTATCCACAATGTTGTATTCTTTCCCAGTGAAAACAGGTCAACTCGTATGCGTGCCAACTCGTACTATTACCAACTCATACTCATTTTGGTCAACTCGACCCGTAAAAATATTTATTACTGAATATTTACTGGCATGTGTACGGGTTGACATCCGGTTAATTTAGCTACACTATAGTGTCTATAGTTCCTCATAATACTAGTAGTGCTTATGTCTTGTGTGGTGATGGATGCATTGCAGTTTACTTGATACTAGCACTTAATTTTCTCACTAAAGTAGTCCAGAAACAAATATCAGCACATTTATTGAGATAATGAAACAGTCACATCATGGAGGAAGGAAGACGTCACATGTAACTTTCTATTCCATTGTAAAACCTAACTTAAAGGCATTGTTCTGAAGGGATCATTTTTCTAAAGTTGAATAAGTTTTCTGAAGTTACATCAATCCATCATCCTGATAATAACATATGAGGGCATTCTAAGTTATGTGTGTTTTGTTAGCATGACCCATTATTCTTCGTCCCTCTTTGAAAACATTTAATATTGTTTTACATGATTAGTTTATATTTCAGATCATCGGTATCCATTTGTGCTACTGCTACAAGGTGCGTCAGAGTCTGTGTAACTTTGTGATCCAATGGCCAGCATTTGAAGTTTATCCATTCATCAAAGGAGTTAATGTATGATTCAAATTATTTTATATGGACTTATCCTATCTGTGGCAGTCTTTACCCTCAAGAGAATTGATTTTTAGGACCTCAAGACATATCTAGGTCTTTTTAGGAATTTCTTTAACATGTTAGAACAAAATTAGTACTGAGGAATTCTTATTATATTTTTGACTGGACCCAAACATCCTCACAAAATGTAGTTATTAAGCAATATCTGTTGGTGATCTAGTAAAATGTATATTGCCGACAGTGAATCCCTGGCAGTTGGGCCATATAAACATAGTAAACATAACCCCCAATCTTCATTGCATGGGTGTGTCAGCCTTGGAATACCTTTTGCCAGATCACCCAATTAAAGCACTAGTATAAGGGGCCCCCTTATACTTGTATTGCTTGTTTGCCCCTCCCCTTCCCTAGTTCTTGGATTCTATAGTGCTGCAATGATAGACCAAAGAATTTTAGAAAACAAATGTGTTGGTTCATCACCAGTGGCAGTACATGCCATCACTAAGAACTTGGGGGGAGGGGGACTGCATTTTATTCCAAAATTACCGATTCCAATGACAACCCCTGAATGTCACCCATTCTGAACTCACTAAATCGTACATACAGAGTGTACATTTATTTTAAATGCAGATTGATTCTGTTTTCTTGTCAACAAAAGATCATGGTTGGGTTCATTTACACTGAAGTCATTTCACTTGTTACATGTGTAAGACCATGTACACTCATTTCTAGATTGGTTACAAGTATAGGTTATAAACAGGTCAACAAAGTGGTTTCAATTGATTGTTGGGGAGAGAAGTGTGTAACCACAAAAGTCAAGTCATGAAACCCAACAGACAATATGTATTTCATTGTTTTATTAGCAATTTACAAGCACCCATACAACTCTTTGATTATTTCAATGTGTAACAATTTATGTACAAAATGGCATCTGATCTTTAGGTTGTAATTCTGTAGTATGGATGCAGCTACAGACATTTTGCCAATCATGTGGTACAACCTTGAAAATGTAAAAATCAATGTAGAATTTGTTTTCAAATTGTATACATTATTTTTTAATTATTTGCAGTATAGGTGAAAACAAAGACAGTTTATAAGCATGTCACAATAAGGAGATGCTTGATTACAGTGTCACTATCATTGTCAATTTATCATTATATTTTTGTTATAAACTTAACCTGAAAGTGAAGTATATTATAAATAAAGATTAAATTTATTTTTGTACAAGACTTAATACCAAGAGATAAATACCAATGTTGGCTTCATTTAAATCTAAAATTGAAAGGTTTTTCCATAAACAAAGTGAAAAGGGCAACCAATTATCAGATTTGATCCAGTGGATATAATTAGGTGTTCGAGCGCGTAGCGCAAACACCTATTGTTTTTGTACTGTTTTTTTTTACTTCTCCTTCTTCTCAGTGGCGCTTGTCCGGTAACAAAGGCATCCTTGCTAAGCATATACAGCCTTCAAACTTAACACATAAACAGAACATATCACGCAGACGAAACCGTTTTCTGTGACGTCATGATTACGTCATCAGGTGTCGAATTACGCTAAATCAAAGTTAATATTTCAAAAAATCATATCTCATGAACCACAAAATATATTTTCACAATTTTGCATCATCTGAAAGATCTTGAATTATGTAATTTTTCGTTTTTAGACGTGATCCCAATCTGACCTTTCCTTCCGGTCAAAACCGGAAGTTGAAAATTTCAAAATTTCAAAAAATTATACCTCATGAACCATAGAAGATATTTTCACAATCTTTTTATCATCTTAAAGATCTTGAACTATGTCACATTTCGTTTTCAGACGTGACCCCAATCTGACCTTTCCTTCCGGTCGAAACCGGAAGGTTAAGTGAAACAATATGCTGAAATACTATTCCCTGTATGTACGATCTATAGCCCATATCGCGCGTGCACAGAATACGTAAACACAGCAATATAGTGGGTTTAATATAGGCCTACAACGTAACGGAATGAAATGAGTGTGGAAAATTTCTCCCTTTTTTTACATGATATTGGGTCACAAATGTTCCTTCCTCAAGTCATCACCTCTCAATATAACAAACCTGAAGAATTTTTTTGGAAAAATGCATGGGAATTTACACCATTCTCATTCAATGCGGCATTTGTACGGTACATGTCCCGCAGTGTAACATGAGTATGTGTGTTGTGTATGAAGCGTCAGTGAAATTGTGCTTTGTTCAGACTGCTTCGCAGAATCGTGCTTTAAAATAGAACGGGTCAAACGGCAGTTACAAGGCTCAGACTGCCACAGCAGAAGTTGTGCCTACAATATAAGACTTTCCAATACATCTACAAAAGGTAACTTTTCTTATAATTATGGTTATTTAGGTTTTTAAGGGTATTATTTTAATATTGCGTTAGTTTAATTTAATTTGGGACGATTGAGGGCGCATTTCATGATTTACGGTCCTCGGATGGTGATTATATGAGTGATGACGAAACAAGTAGTCCAAACAAATTTCTGAACGGGTATGATATTCTTTAAGTACTTTGATTGAAGGATGTTTATTACATCACACTAATTATTGTAACATTATTTAAAGCCAAAGCCAGTGTTGATTTTATATTCGAATTAGATTTAACCCATAATTTAGTGCCGCGCATGGGTTTTGTTTACTTGTTTTGGAGTGAAGCGGCCGGGAGTTTTCCACGTCAGACGGTCACATTTTCTGGTAGACAGCGTTAAGTGTAAACTTTTGGGAGTTTTGTCATCAAACCTTTGAAGTTAAATTGTCATCGGCTGGTGAGTAGATCATATATAGTAATAGTGTAAAATGAGTAGGATTTATTGACATAAAACATGTAGGTTTCAGGCCGTGGCAATATTTAAAATTAAATGTTTTCCTGTACATGTAACACAGTTACTGTTATGATGTATTGAATTATGCCTATGCTAATAATGGGTTAGGATTGAATTGTACACACATATCTAATATAATTTTATGTATTGTGTTTACCAGGTTTTTCTTGGATGTCGGAACAATATAAATGCCATATAAAAGCGCAGGTTAAACCTCATATTTTCTGTCTCATCAAGCTGTTTATTTTATCCATCTCTGGATCATCTTACTATATAATTTTAAGATTAAAATTAGTTGATACCTATATACTTTTACAGTGTCACATAAAGTAGGTGATGTATGGTCCATTGTTTCTTCCATGGCTACTTGTATTCCCCTTGTAGTGAGGAAGTTAATCACCTTAAAATCAAACATTTCACAAATTGATTGTTGGAAGTATGCCAGAAGTTCCAGAATGAGTGTTACTGATGGGCTCATAATTCTACTTTTGGCAATACATAGATCTGTGATTTTATTGAAAGAGTAGATGTAAACAAGCATTTGAAATTGAAATCATTTATTTATTATCTTCCAGCGTAAGAAGAAACGAAAACCACCCAAAGTACAACATGACTCACAAGATATGTGGTGAATAGAGGAACCCAACACACTAGAAGTTACCACTGCAGTGAAATACCCTGATGTGTCCATTATTCAGAAAGAACAGTCGTACTTTTAACAAAATGGTCAGAGCACAGACCAGATTAGAAGTTTTTAAGATTGTCAACACTCAGCATTGCACCTTTGGTAAAAACTATTCTGAGACGCCCAAGCATATTTTTTTGGTAAATTTAATTTTGTTTAAAATGTGGCTTGAATTTGAAATCGGGTGAAAAAGGTTTTCAGGCACAGCAGTTTAAATACAAAATTAATTACTTTTGATTTTGAGGCAAGAGATCCAGATTGTGCAAATGGAATAATGTGTATAAATTTTTAATCGAAAAGCATCAATGAACTTCCCACAATGATTGTTTAATAACCAAAAAAGAGTCTAGAAAAAAAGAGTCTAGAACAACACAATGGTAAGTATTGTTTTCCCAAATTGTTGGGTATTTACTTCTAAATATTGGTTTTGGTTAGCCGGTTAGCAAATTTCTAAATGGTCAGTGAATTTTGTTTCATTTTAATTAATGTAATAACCAAATTATGTTTCATTATCATTAATAAATTAAAAAATTAAAAAAATTAAGGCCTACACGTTTTAAGCATTATTCTGGTACAGAACCTTAAAACTTAACACATAGACCTTAACATGTAGTTGTATCCTCGGTTGTGATGTCATGGTTAAGGCATCAGATATCGAATTACACTAAATCAAAGTTTAATATTTCAAAATATCATATCTCATGAACCACAAAAGATATTTTCACATTACTCTTCTCGATGAGATTTATTGAACAAAAAACATAGTTCCAAAATTCACACAGCCTTCAAATTTAACACATACTTATACCATAACATGTAGTTGTCAATAAATTTATGACATATAGTTTCAGGTAAAGTTGTGATGTCATGTTGACGTCATCAGATAGCGAAATACACTAAAATTTTAATATTTCCAAAAATCATATCTCATGAACCACAAAAGATATTTACACAATCTTTGCATCATCTTACAGATCTTGAATTATGTAATTTTTCGTTTTTAGACGTGATCCCAATCTGACCTTTCCTTCCGGTCAAAACCGGAAGTTGAAAATTTCAAAATTTCTAAAAATTATATCTCATGAACCATAGAAGATATTTCAGGGTGTATCAAAAAAAATGTCCCACTATGAAAAATTGCCCTGAAATTTATATTCTATAATTTTTTGAAAAATCTTTTACATAGGTTGATAGACAATGGTTCAGTGCTTTTTTTGTGCAATTGCACATACTCATCATGTCACGCATGATTGAGCACAGGCTAATTACGTAAATTGCGACACATCTGTTTTGCGCGAAAAAGTGCTGGGTTGAAAACAGGATCTGAGACCATGACAAACAACGTCAGGTATGCCCTTTGTTTATCACAAATTGCCATTACTTTTGAATTAACCCTTTCACACTTTCAGTCCTCAACTTGTCCACCATTTCTTTCCTGGCAGATTTGGGCCCTCCTCAGCATATCGTACACTGCACGCCGGATCAAAGCTCTGTCCCTTCTGAGAACATTGACTTCTGCCGTTATGCGTTCCTCAATGTCATCCAGGTCCCTAGGTGGAGTAACGTACACTTTTGACTTAAGATGACCCCACAAGAAAAAGTCAAGAGGGCTGAAGTCCGGTGACCTCGGGGGCCATTCCACGTCACGGTGTAGGGCAATCACTCGTTCTCCGAACAGTTCTGTAAGGCGGTCTGTTACAGTCCTCCGTCTGTGGGGTGGGGCACCATCCTGTGCCCACCACGCTCTCTGAAATCGGCCATTTCTGTTGCGACGATAACGGGGCAGTTGGTCAATGACAGGAACAATGTTCTCGTTAAGCATCTGCAGATAATGCTCACCGTTAATGTTATGGCGGAAGAAAAAAGGGCCGATAATTGAGCCATTGCCTCCCAAACCTATCCACACAGTCAGCTTGTGTCTGTCGTCACGACGTTGATACTGGAAATCAAGGGGAGCGTGTCCACGAGGGCAGTACTCTCGGATATTGTGAGTGTTAACTGATGCATTGAGGGCAAAGCCTGATTCATCCCCGATGATAAGATTGTCCAAGAATCGTGGGGGTTGTGCAAGGAGCCATCTGCAGAAGCGCAGTCGTCGCTGTTGATCCCCAGGTAGACGTTCGTGACGCTTAATCATCTGATAGGGATGAAAGTGAAGGTCAACACGAGTTATCCTGTTGAAAGTGGCTGATGGCATCCCAAGACCATTGCGTCGGCTGCTGATTGTCTGAGCTCTTCCTTCTCCTGCATGTTGCTGCTCAACGAGACGATTTCGGACAGCTTCGATATTCGCGACAGATCTGCCAGTTCGTCGACGTCCAGATCTTCCCTTATTCAGATTATGACTTGTTCCCGTCGTTCGGTACTTCTGTGCGTTTCTGGAAACTGTTTTCCTCGATGGGCATCGCACATTTGGGAATTCCTGACGGAAACTCCGGAGGACTGCCCCAACACTGTTGGTACGATGGTATTCTGTTACCATGAAAGATCGCTGTTCAGGGGTGTACTGTGGCCTAACCATCCTTGGGAGTTTGCTTTCAATGCAGAAGTGAGGGAACTGTGCACCCAGGGCCCACAAATTTATCCCATTTGCTTGTAATCCATTATGTAATTAATGATGTAACAACTGAACACAGGTCCGTACATTTCAGTTGAACTGAAATGTGTCAAGGGATGTGCCGAGTTTAAGAAAGTGCAAACACCTGGTGTTGCACCATTCTGGGGACATCCATTCATTGTTTACATAACATGACATAAGAGAACTGAGTGCACTTTCCCTGTCATCTTGGCACGTCTCCCAACCTCAATGACTTGGATTAATCCTTAGAAGGCAGATAACAGGCAAGTAGCAAGTAAATGCTTACGACAGCAAAGAAATGGTAGCCACCTGGAGAGCAAAGGGTTAAGGCAATTTCCTGAACATTTTGAGGACAAGGGCATACCTAACGTTGCTTCTCATGGTCTCAGATCCTGTTTTCATCCCAGCACTTTTTCGCGCAAAACAGATGTATCGCAATTTACGTAATTAGCCTGTGCTCAATCATGCGTGACATGATGAGTATGTGCAATTGCACAAAAAAAGCACTGAACCATTGTCTATCAACCTATGTAAAAGATTTTTCAAAAAATTATAGAATATAAATTTCAGGGCAATTTTTCATAGTGGGACATTTTTTTTGATACACCCTATTCTCAAAAAATGTTTGATAACATCATCAAAGTTCAGAGCGCCCCCTAGTGGCATTTTTTTTAAATTGAACCAAAGCAAGTACTAACGTTATTTTTTCATGATCATGAGGAAGTTTCATTGTGTCATATAATTATATGACCTTCAAATCACCTGTTCTGACCTTTATTTCCGGTCCAAACAATTAGACCAAAGTCAACACATTCTAATGTAAAATTGATATATTTTTTGAATATGAAATTGATATTGAAATAATAAAATATGATACACCTTTGCAAAATATGATATTGACATCATCGTTGATAATTTGATTGAACCGGAAGTTGACTCGAACACCGTGTGTTTGTTCAAACAAACACTTAAGCTCTAGTTGTGTTTGTGTTTCTATTACCATGTGATTGCGTGTAGCTGCGGCACTTAAATGGAACCGGTAAATTACAGGTTGACTGGGGTGGGGGCCTGAGGTGGGGGTTCACAGTAAAGTCACTACGGTATGTTGCTTTGTTTGCTACGAAGGCTTCACAAATTACGATGAAGTTAATGTGAAACCAAACCTTACGGTCAACATAAGTCTACATCAGTCATGTGGAGTGTGGTGGCCGAGCGGTCTAGCTTACCGGACTCAAGTTCTGGTGTTAGCAGCAGAATGTGGGTTCGAATCCCAGCCGTGACACTTGTGTCCTTGAGCAAGACACTTAACCATAATTGCTTCTCTCCACCCAGGGGTTAAATGGGAACCTGTGAGGGCAGAGTTGGTTGATTAGCCCTATATGCGCTGTAATGGCAGCAATTGAGCTGTATACTCCCCAGGGAGCTGAGATGGTTTCAGGAATGATTTATGAGCCTTATGAGCCTTATGAGCAGGGGTAATAATATGCGCCTTGAGCACCACTCAGTTGGTGGATACGTGCGCTATTGTGCATACCAATTATAGACAATTATAAGTCAGGGTGCGGTTGATTTGGCGTCATATGCACTTTGCATTCTCTGAGTTGGTTTAACCCTATCAAGCCTGGGCCTTTTTTCGTTCTCAGACCTGTTAGTTGGCGCTATACCCATTTTTCGGTCATTTTCCTCATTTTTGGTCAAAAACGTATTTTCCCATAACTTCCTTATTTTTTGTCTGTCGGCCATGAAATTTGGCACAAATGTTGTCTTCAGTACAGGCAACAATGTGACAACATTTAAAATACCACTAAAGGGCGCTATAAGCAATATTTTGACCCAAAATTGTTTTTTTAAACAAAAGTACAATAAATACAGATATAATTACATCCATGCTACTACTGATGACATAAATTTATACATTGAGCAAAAACAAATTGAAAAAATCTATATATAAGTTACTGCATTTAAACGTAATTGCGGCCATATTGGATTCCCAGAATGCATTGGAAGTGGTCACATGACTCAATATAGTCCAGTTTAAAAGTTAACAACAAACCCAAAAACCCATATTGAATGTTTAACAGTATCAAAAATCTAGTAATTTTAACAAAAAAGTGGAAATTCAATTGGACCTGTTCAAAATAAACGGTTGCCATGGCAACCATGAAACCATTATCATTAATTTTTCCGTGAGGGGGTCCCAAAGAATAGTTAGGAAAAGTCAGAAAATTTCAGCGTGATCGGACAGAGCGTTCTGGAGATATTATAAAAATTGTCATAGGGGCCTGATATAGGGTTAAAATTGTGATTTGATTAAAAACAGTCGGAAGTATTTTCTTCATTACAATTTAATTTTAGTGTTTTATGTTAAGACCGAATATTCCGGTTGGCAAATTAGGTCATACTAAATGGTGAAAGATTTTGGACAAGTTCACCAGTAATTTTTACGGTGTTTTATGCACGTTTAAGGCCCGGATGCATGGTGAATATTATATAAAATAATATACTATTCATATCAACAGTGTTATTTATTCATATCAACAGGTATTTCAGATTACCGATGCTTCATTTCCACAATCCTATTTGAATTAGAGTCAAGATATGATGGATGACGGATCATTAAGAAAAATAGTCACGATAATGTTATATTTTCTCATTGAATTTGATAACATTCATTCCACATAAAAGACAAATAAATTACTACTTCAGAACATTAAAAATCATTTCTTAATTGTTTTCCTACGTAGCATTTCAATTTTTAGAAAGGCCTATATTAATTATTAATGTTTAGAATACATACAAAATTGCACCATAATTATTTTCTTTGAAAGTACAACAAGACTTAATCTACAAAACGATTGCTAATTATGCAGGTGACACGTCACTAACTATTATTCCCTTAGGTTATTGATAAACATGATAAGCAAACCTATTTATAGCTATTATGTTTCTGTCTTTGTTTGTCATTTTTCAAAGTGTGTTTGTTTCACTCCTGATCGCGGATGAGGATCGTGTGATATTGCGCAGTGCGAAAACAAACGGAAACCATGTCGTAGCTCAGCCGCTAGATAATGCCTGTTGTATACGGCTGTGTACCAGACTACGGCTGAACTGTGTCCGTGGCAGAATCCATCCGCTAAATTTAGATGTTTGTTTTGATATCATTTGATAGCAATGATAATTTATTTTGGCCTTCAAATAAAAATTTTTTTAAAGTTTTTAAGATTATTTATGATGATTTAATGAATTCTGTAATGATTTTCACCATCTTGGATCTAGCACGTATCCACTGCGCGAGCAGGGTCAGAAAATACAGGATCCGGATCAGTAAACTGTCTAAACCGGAGTCTGGTGATCGAGATCCGGATATGTGCGAAACAAACAGACCCGAAAGCTCTTGCGCCTTCCACATTATGAAAATATAGCAACAAGCATTTGATATACTAAACAAAATATGTATCTCAATAGCATGATTTTTTTTGCATTTTTAAAAGTATTATATTGCATTTGCTATTGTATTGTTATGCTATTGTATAATAATAATAATAATAATAATAAATATTTTTAGCGCGCACATATCCACCCTGCTGGGCGCTCAAGGCGCAGAAACAAAGAAAAACATGAATTACAAACAATATACAATGATAGCATAGGGGGAAAAAATGATGATTTCTTGTTTACTGTAAAGCGCCTTGAGCACTTCTTGGTGGATATGTGTGCATTATAAATCTTCTGTATTATTATTATTTATTATTATTATTTTCGATCATCAACTTGGAAACACCCATGGGACTAATTTCAAAGCATTTAGCAATGTACAGTAGCCTGCATCAAAGCACGAATAAGTATGAGCAGATCCATAATTAGAATGAAACATGTTTACACAAGGAGTTATTAATATAGTTCGTGATTTTGTCTTTTGTGCGTAACGTAAGGGCTTTGACTCTTATGAGAACATAAACAATAAAATAAAACTAGGACATTACAGAATTAGTTCAGTCTGGTAAAAAAAAAAATGAACACGTTGAACCGACCCCTCCTATCATACCAGGGCCGGATTTAGACATATGGAGGCCCCTGGGCAACCTTCAGTAGTGGAGGCCCACCCTACCTTAGAATACTAAAAACTAAAAAGTGACAAGAGTCACAATACATAGTTACAGTCATCCATAAAGTAAATTTTTTCAAGTAGAAAGAATCTGAATAAGCAAGCAAGCAGGTCAATCATAATCAATCATAACAAGAATATAGTACAGTACATAAACAGACCAGCCTACAGTTCGGGTCAGCCTACATTTTTCCTTACAATTTTTTTTCTTCATGAAATATGTGGAGGCCCCTGGTTGTGGAGGCCCCTGGGCAACTGCCCAGCTTGCCCAGTCCTAAATCCGGCCCTGTATCATAAGTTAAACGCAGTATATAAACAGTTTTCAAATAAGTTTATTCCATAATTATGTTATTATTATATTCAGAGGGTTTATAATACTCAATAGCTGGTAATCGCGAGTGATGGCGAAGTGTGGCATTTGTATACTTCTTATTTTTATTTTTAACTTTTGGATGTATTCAATGACAATCTGGGGACAAGGCTTATTTTGTATTAACAACTGGACAGGCCACCATTTCAATCGTGCGGTCACGGTTACCTTTAATTCTGATTAATTCATATATCACATATAAAAAAGCTTGTCTTCTTTGATTAGTTATTAAGAAAGCAGCAAAGACAGAGAGCACACAACGCCATGAGACAGCAGGCATCATCTGAATCTTGTTGATCTTGGCGTCTTCGAGCTGCGGAGTTATCCATTACAACGATTGTCTGACCCACTGGTGCTGCTGGCTGGGCCATGAAATGTTGCTGATACCCAGGTTGCATCGGGTGTCCTCCTTGTTGTGGGTACCCATACCCCTGTGGGGGATAGGCACCTTGCTGTGGATAAGCACCTTGTTGTGGGGGATAAGCACCTTGTTGCGGTGGGTATGCTCCTTGTGGCAGGGGCTTCCCTGGTTGCGGTGGGTAGCCGGCAGGAGCCGCAGAGGGTTGAGCTTCGTACGGGGGTGGGAGATCACTCATATTTCAAATCGAAGTAGAAGGGTTACCTATTAAGTAATCAAAAATGAATCAAACAAAAAATGAATACAACAAACCCAACTATATAAACATCATGAATATACAGTGTTTAGGCTATGCAGGGCAAAATTCCAATCAATAAATATATAAAGTATTGTTCCCGGAGGCTGTGGTATTTGGGAAGTAGGGCTGTGCGTTTTCGAATAATTTGGTAACCGGATATTCGAATTTTGATTTCGGTCAAATATTCGATATTCGAAGGCCGCCGATTGTAAATTGCGTCATGTGATAAAATGAGCACGCACAATATGGTGGGGCCAAAAAATGTACTAAACATAAATTTCACCCGGATTAGGATGGACTTGCTAGGTGGGGACCAAATGTAGATGAGAGGATGATTGGGGGGATAATGATGGATGCACCAATAAAAAAATAATAATAATAAAAAATCAACAACAACTTGTTCGAACTGTAAAAAAACAACCGGATATTCAAACTATTGATCGAATATTCGAATATTCGGTTATTCGGCACAGCCCTATAGGGAACAACAATTGACATTATCATGATCACGAAGCCACTGTTTTTCACATGTCTACATATTCCACCTCATGATCTCGAAGGAATATATACACCCCAACGGTCATCATGATAGAAGAAATACCTATATACAATATTCGTAATTACCGGATTATAAAATGTCCGAATAATTCTCCGATAGTTACCTCGTTGTGCATTTTAGTAAATGTAACAATCATCGTCAGGGCTGTCTTAAGAATATTTGAGGCCCCGGGCAAAGCAATGTACTGGGGCCCCTAACCCCCCTCGCCCCCCAACACATGAAGGGCTGTCGATGGGCCTGGCCTCGGTCCAAAGATAAATTAAACGCCAGATGGCCCAGATCCAACATTCATTTTGCATACAAGGAGGCCCCGATTTCACATTAACGCCACTGCTATTTAATAATATAAACCTTAATTTTAATTTTTCAAATTGAATCTCGGGGCCTCTAAAATCGCGGGGCCCCCGGGCAACTGCCCAGTGTTGGCCATGCGATAAGACGGCACTGATCATCGTGATAAATTATTGTTGTTTTTATATACAATGTTGGAATAATTTTAATGACTTTACTCAGGACTTATCAGACTCTGCATTAGCTTAAACATACACAGGTTATTTTTGTTCAATGTTCCTCTTGAATCAGAGGAAGTAAATTAAGTATACTCACAGGAACAGTTTTGGAAACACGCCTTTTCGTTTACTTGTACATATGTGTAGACATACACATTTGTACAATAAAGCAAATAATGATATTGATGATCACATGACAAGCCTGCCTGACATGACTGATATTCATGCTTACAAG
Source organism: Zoroaster sp. YZ-2022 (assembly GCA_029582265.1). Lineage (NCBI taxonomy): Eukaryota > Metazoa > Echinodermata > Asteroidea > Forcipulatida > Zoroasteridae > Zoroaster > Zoroaster sp. YZ-2022. The sequence continues at coordinate 9,935,326 of CM055824.1, forward strand.
GTTTACTACGACACACTCATTATACATGAAGGAAATGCCTACCTTTGAGTATGTTAATTACACAACATCAGCATGTATTTGTAGATCACAAAATGGCAGATGAATTATCAACCATACAGTGTGATATAATGATTCATAATTCGTAGAACAAGTTGAGAATACGCTCTGTGCTGTGAAGTAATACTATTGTATACCCGCACTGTTTCTAATGTATGTGTATAAAGTACTGGTGTCCCTTGCATCCTGGTTCATTGTGGCAAGGCTGTGGATAGACCTTTGGCCCGCATGTCGGTTTTATACTGTCACGTTGATGTATCTCAAATAAAAATTAATTGAAACGATGTTAATATATGACCAATTATTTTCGGGAGGTCATCTAACTGACCTTTTACCAATGTTAATAATATTCGGAATCAAACAACTGCCTCACGTGACTCTCTCAGTGGTCGGTTTCGTTATCAGAGTGAGTGACGTCAGACGTTAAAGGTCGAACAATTGAACAAGCAAAAAACGTGAACGATAATTAAATTAAACAAAACAGTCAGAACTTTCGAATGAGAAATTATAAACAAGAAAATTTAATTTTCACTTTCTGTCCGTTCTCCTTTTTGTTATATCAATATCACTCATCCAAGTGTTTTTCATATTATCGACAGAAAGCACAGTGTTCATACATGGTTTATGTGTCATCTGATTAATAATGTCATACACTCTCAGAGTGCCAATTTCTGCTTTGTCCCACTCCTCCCTCAATATACCGTATCCATGGACCGCAACCTACCATATAGCTTGACAGTAACCATGACTATGAGATTGCCATAGAAACACCTGTTATACACAGTTGATTATAGGCCTATCTGTGAATAAACCTGCCGACATAAGAGAATGTGTTATTTTAATGATATATTGATGTAATCATTTTATGACCCTCATCATCATGATTACCATAGTTACCAAACATTGTAGATGGATAGGCTTCAAACACAAAGTCAATGAATAATGGAATAGACTTGTATCTGTCTCTTAGCTTATGAGTTTTATTAAACTATTCCAGAAACGGATGTTGGATTGCTGTACTTTACTGGGTAATGTCACCAATGTTATTTAGCTTTCAAATGTTGTTGAGCTGTATCTTTCGGCAATTTCCACCATTTATCTTTTTAATTGGAACATATTTTGCTTAAAGAACGGAAAAGAAGTTCTTTAAAATTACACGTTTCTCAAACTAATTCTCAAGCATTAAATAAGTCCCAACATTTTTTTGTGGTGGGTCCCCTCATAAATTAAAGGGAAGGTACATTGGTGAAACTTAAAAGTACATTTTTGGTGATAACAAGATAATCAAATTAATGAAACACCTAAATCTTATTTGGTGTAAAAGTGGTACAAGTATCAAGTATCCTGATAAATGATTTCGTCTGAAATGCTTTCATCTAAGTGAAAACAGGAACTGGTTTTGTCGAATTGTTGTCTGGCATTGATTTGTAAAACATAAAAAAACATGCAAGAGTTTTTCGTCTTTTTCTCAAAGACGTCTCCACCTATAATGACGAAACTTGCACAAGTTAGCTTTATGATGTATATATTGAGACGTACCGGTACGCTTCCAAATGCTGATGTACCACCTTCCCTTTAATGTTTGCTCAATTACAATAAGACCAACCCTTTGAAATACACTTCGTGAAATATCTCAATTGATAAGAATTTGTTTTCCTTTCAACAAGCAAACAATCAATGTTTCGAAAAAACACTTTAAAAAAAAAAAATTCAGTGTGGGGAAACTTATGGCACAGTAATAACCAACTGCGGAACTGCGCCCTCTATTGGCAGGAATAATGAATCATAATAAGATCTTCATTAACAGAAGGATTATAAAACCATAGTATTTAGTGGTATTAATTTCCTAGACACGTTTGATTCACATGCGATTGTATGCTAGGGAATGAACAACATACAGCCATTGAAATGCTATTGAGTGAGCGAAGAGTTTGACTTCAGCAACTATTTGTTAGGTCATGAAATTGTCATCGGGCGGAGACTGGAAACTTGCCGGCAAAGCTTCGTTTCCTTTCCAATTACACGGAATGTAGACTTGCAAACAGTCTTTCCTAACATTGGTTTCCATCTAAAATACAAATACCTTTAATTCATACTTCTGACCATAACATAGCTCCATCAAAGTTAGAGGGCGCTTTAGTTTTTTCTCAAGTAACTTTCATTTCCATAAACAATCCATCCATGTCATTCCATTCACTTCATAAACTCAGTGTATGAAAGATTTTGGTAAATCTAAAAGAGCTACAACCATCATTAGTCATAATTTCTAGCGACCGTTTTACTTGCGACAATGTAGCCTAGTCTGGCCCCTTGCGTATTTTGTGCAATGATTAGGTGGCTCATGACCAGGTCATGACTAGACTTTTAAAAAGCTTGTCTGTTACTTTGGATAAATACCGGCAAAAATGTTCGATGTTTGAACACAATACTCGATTACAACGTCGTTTCGGTTAGTATTGAGCCGGATGCCGAATAAACATTTGATTTGATTATTGTAAGGCCGCCGGTCAGGTCACATGACTACTTCACTGTCGAACTGCATAGACGAGTAGTATAGCGGTTTTGTACATGACGATACACAAATCCCCCAAGGTAAGAATACATTTGCCTAGATAAAATAACTTTAATTGTTAATAAAAATAACTAAATGATAAGACACAAGTGAAAACCATACAGGCTAGTTGTAAACCTCAGACAGTATAGCCAATGTGTTTAATTAACGATCGACGATTTCTTGAACAAGTCAAGGCTATTAATTGCACGTCAGGGCATACCGGTATTACATGATAACTTGATTGAAGGTTTTACAGTCCAGACCGTTATAAGAGAATGAATTCAGACTTTCAAACGAGAATTTAATTACTTCAGAATCTAACAAATCCATCAAAACATGCCCCGCACACAGACTTTCGGACCTTGGGGTGGAATTCCTATGAAGGCATGCTTAACAGTGAGCCCTACTTATAGAAATGTTCAAAGGCTTTACTATGATTAAGACAATCTTTGACCTTTCAACTTGCTTTAACTTTTCAACTAGGAATTCTGAAAGAGATCCAGAGACATGACAGTGATTTCTCTCTTTACAAACTGCATCCTCAATCTTCATCATTCTGAGCGTACATTCTGAGATAAATCACGTGATTTTGAAGCGGGTACCAACGAACAGATCATCAAGTCATTCAAATGTTTATTACTGACAACATCGGAGACCTCAAACATGCCAAGACGGCCAGCACCGGATCTTCCTATTCTGCCTCAATCACATAAATTTCCAGCGGGAAGCAAAAGTGATAATCTTCCACTGAGTCCCCGGCTGTTACAGAAACAGAATTTCCCACCGGCAGCTCAACAGCCAGCACCAATAACAAAGAAACTGCAGAAATCACGCAATGCTGATTTACAAGCAGTTTCACAATCTTACAATAAAAATCTATCATCCCTGTGCATCTCCTTGCAACCTACTGTGATTTTCAAAACGGACATACAAAACAAGTTGTGTAAGTCTCGTTCTGGACGAGAAAGCCCTAGACCATTCTGTGCCTCGGCACTTCATGTACATAGGTCGTCATCCACACATAATCTTGATGTGAATTCCGGTATGAAAAGCAGGGTTAGAATCAGACATGCGAGCATGGATGACAGACTACAGTCTAACAGTTCCCATAGTGATGACACTGTATCAAAGGCAATGGATAAACATGAACCTCAAAGCCCAAGAACGCCCCTAAAAAAGACATCACAATTTCTCTTTCCTCCACTTACTCAACCTCCAGGTTGTACTGAGCAGCACAATAAACAAAATGGTTCCCATCCCAATGTTTTAATTCCACACTTTAAGAAAAGATGCCGCTCTTATTCTGGGCCATTTGACTCTGATTCCTCACTAGAACATCAAGCTCGATGTTCTCAAAACACACCATCCATTCGCGCAGGACAACGTAAAGTCTCGGCACCAATAATTCAAGTTAGTATTGCCTCAGATCGGCATGCACATAACAGACCAATTACAAAGCAGCCTCAAAGGTCAAAATTACCACCACCTATCAGTCCAAAACCCAGACGAAAGTCGGTCAGTCAATCTACACCAGAGAACGGTACGAAACAAGCTTCAGATGTTCCATCAAACAAAAGTACAAAAAGACAGAGTGACGTCATTCGTCTTCAGCCTGTTATTCTTGATATTAAATTTGGAGAATTTGTACTGACCAATGACAAAGAATGTGAACCTAGTAAAAAACAATTACGGATTATTGAACGTCCAAGGATAAGAGACTCTAAAACTAAAAATAGGAAATCTTACACTGAAGACAAAGGATTAGGAAAAGAGGAACGAGACAAGAAGACTTCAAGGAAGGTGGTAGTTATTAGAGATATAAAAACTGGCGCGCAAATCGACGCAGAGGACGAAGGATGCTGTCGTTATTGCATCAAAGACTGCGTTGGTGACTTGCCTGAATGTCTCATCGAATTTTTCTGTTGTGATTGAACATAGAAGAGGACCCTCTCAATATAAAAATGTTTCTTATATATTTTTTCACGTTTCTGAAAAATAACAGAATGATGCTTGCAAATAGGCGACCAGATTTGCCTCAAATCAGCCGTGTACAGAACAAGCTGGAATGGCACTTGTTGTGGATAACTAGTAACAAGCGCAGCTGTTGCAAAAAGACAATTGCGCCCTCAACGGTACAAGCATGGCGTGTCAGAAAACTCACATTGGCCTCCATTACATTAAGTCATGTGAAGATCAATGAACACTCGTAGTCTACCCCATTACATCATAATTTGCATAAAAGTTTACACCTTAGTAAAAGATCATAACTTATTGGGGGATAATTTAATATACCCATGCAATGTATATAACTCATTCAGCTGCTACAGGGGTACCGGGTTAGCCTCTGCAAGTACCCAGAAATATTGAAGGTTATAGTTGGGGGGTAAGGGGAACCACTGCAGTGGTTACATTAGTCTGACTGGTGTTTTGCATTCTTCTGCATTAGTGATAGCAACAGGGTGGGGTCATCTGACACCCTGGCTATCTGTGAACAATATGTCGAGGGCGCCCTTCTTGTCTTTAGGACAAACAGGATATAATTGTTAAGTTTATAGATTGAGTTATTAACTCTGGTTACATTCAAGTTTTAATCTTTACCAGTGAAGAGTTTTCGCTGAATATAGCGTACATAAATATGAGCGTTGTACACTTACAAGATAGGCTATCCTGTAGCCAAGGATACAGGATGTTCACCGATAGGGGGCTACGATGGATATACGAAGCATGCTTGGTGTAGTGATATTTATTGCAATCTAATTATGATGACAGTATACTTCAAACAATTCACTGTCATAAAGATTAAAATGTTCCCACCATGCCTGGACATAAAGCGAGAAACTGTGATGAGACAAGAGTGGTAATAAAAAGAACAATTAAAATGAGGAATTTCATAAACATTAACAAATTTTGTCAATTTGTGTAAGTTTTGTTGTTTAAGGGGGAAATACACACCCCTTCCCCGCCAACAACGTGCCCATAACGAACACTGGCAGGACAGTGTGCTCGATGTCGGCAGCGACGTTCGACCAGGGGCGTAGCAAAGCAGTGGCGTAGCTAGCGGGGGGACAGGGGGGCGGCCGCCCCGCCCCCCCCCCTGGCTCCAGTTCCAGAATAAGTGCCCCCCCCCCTAACACATGCGAATTTTTTTCACATGCTTATGGGACTGACTGACGGGCCCACCAGCAGGCAGGACTATACAGGCAGGGCCGGATTTAGACCTTGAGGGGCCCGGGGCACTTCAGGTTCGGGGGCCCCTCGACATAGAAATTAAATTACATGACAAATAAAAAATGAACTAAAATGAATGATAAACCGCATTTCTTCGAAACAAATATAAAACTAATTTTATAATGATTACATTTTTTTTTTATAAAGGAAGTCCTTAGTCTGGGAGTCCTCTGGCAGGGGGGCCCGGGGCAATTGCCCCCTTTGCCCACTTATAAATCCGGCCCTGTATACAGGGCCGCTTTTACATAATGTGGGCCCCCTGGGATCCGATTCTCCCCCCTGGCGAACATAGCCAGCTCCGCCACTGTAGCGAAGGCATTTTCTTTGGGGGGGGGGGGGGGGTGTTTGTGGAGCCAATTTGCCGACTGACAACAGAGTTGGGGGCGCAAAATTTTGTTGCTGGTAAATTTACCAACACAACTCTAATATGACCAGACAAATTTACTTGGTTTTTCCCCAAAATGGACACTCTGTAAAGTCGCTCAACGGGGGAGGGCGGGGGGGGGGACAACTACCACCCGAAACCGCAGTTTATAAACGACTTATAACAAACAAACAACTCGGCAAATCTTCGGTGCTTAGAAACACAAACATTTGCAAGCGGCAAACCCATAGCTCTAGGTTTGCCGACTGAAAATTTATTCTGGACCAACCCTTGTTCTAGTACCTTTGATGCTTCATTTGCCGACTGAGGCTCTATAAATGCCAACTGAGAAAAATTATTGGGCGGTGTGACACCTGACTTGGGCAAAGGTGCAAAGGTTCAATGACCAACTTAACGAAACAACTGTAAAGATTTATGAAAACACTCAAAAGCCTGTCGCCAGACAGGGTGTCGGATGTTCGTAACATGTTTATTTTATTATGTGTATTAAAGTAGGCCATCATTTGACACCGTTGCGGTACCCATGCACGCACTGGCATCGAGTAGGCCTAATTCCGTCTCTCGATCTCTTTAAGATGATACGGTACCTCAGTAATAGGTCTAACTCTGACACTGATCCTTGTTACTTGGAAAATGTCAAAGTCTTAAGAGTTTGATCATAAAAACTAACACGCGAAACTCTACAGTTAATTGGGCATTCGATAGTGTTGATAGATTGATTCAAACGAAGAGACGGGGGCGCCTGCTCTATTAAAACCCTAACCACCCCAAATCCTCCAAAATCCTCCAAGGGGCACTTTTTGGGAAAAGGGCAGCACTGTTGGAAATTGGTACTTTCACCTCTTCAAATGGGGCAAAATTACTACCTGGCAAGAAGTACAGGCCATAAGTGCTGAATATGAAAGATCAACGAAAATGCATGGTGCACTTTGAGGATTTGGGGATGTTTCCAAAACTGCACTGGAGGATTTTGGAGGATTCAGGAAGGTTCGTAGCCAGAATACCTAGGGGTGATTCGCTATAGGCCTACTTGTTCGTTACAAACACTGTATTAGAATGTATGATAAAAATGTTGGTACCTCAAGGCCCCCTTTCGAGATTTATTTATCTTCACTTATTGAATCATTTTCGTATTTGTGATATTCGTGATTTGTGATTTCGTATATGTGAAATTTTAACAAATATTTTCAAAAGGTCGGTGGAAAGCAATAAATCTTTTCAGCAAATTTAATTACTTTATGTCTACAAGAGAACGTGTATGGGCAATCTTGATCAACGTTTATATTTTTGTCAAATATTATGAGGTATTGGCTTTCATGATGTACTCGATGGAATATCAGAATATCTCAAGTATGTTTTAGGGATTTTGAAGGTTGGCGTCCGTATATACTGTGGACATGACTAACCCATGTCCTTGTCATATTCTAGTGATACCTTAGTGTATATTGTACTTAGTGTCAATGAACTTCCTTTAAATAATAATTTGCAAGGATTACTAATTAATTACTCAATTTGTTTTTCTCAATTCGAAGATTTGCATTCGAAGAACTCATGCATCAATAACAATGGTATTGATGGCTGTTTCATAATAAGAAAAGAATATTCAAAGAGCAACATGCAACACGCATGTCCATTGTTTTAGAAGGGTAGAGCAAGAGTTTAATATGGAATTGGTCCTCCATTATTCTCCATAACTGAGTTCTTACAGAAAACTACATGTGTAACATGCCCTTGAAGCAATGCTTTGTACTGCAACTTTTTTTTCAGCTGAATTTTCATTCAAATCACTGTCAATTGTGCATGCATGATTGAATTTCAACCATTTCATTACGAGCTGTGTAGAACATGTCATTCTGTCATTTGCTTTTTGAATTTTTAAAATTCATGCAATACTTGTTGAGATATTCTACAAAATATTAGGGGGAACTTAGAAGTTGTTGTTTCCACGGCATCGTCAGATACTCAGCGCCGATCTTTAGAACAGCGTGTGATGTTCAAACTTGGCACGCTCCACCCTGACGGGATGAACGTGGAGTTCACCGCGTTTGTTCTACCCGCGGTTCATCACAACAAGTCTTAATTCCCCTGATGAAGGTGCATCGCACCGAAAGCTCGGGTATAACTATCCGGTGAGCACTGTTTCACCTTTACTATTCACATTTTATATATATATATATATATATATATATATATATATATATATATATATATATATATATATATATATATGTATATATATATATGTATATATATATATATATATATATATATACTGAGACGCAATAGAAACTTACCACTTTTTCGACCTTAAATTATCAGTAATCACAATGCACAAATGTAATATGTGCACTCGCGGTGAAGTGGATACAGATGGGATCGAGTACAGTGGACAAAACGTGGACATTTCCTCAATAAAATGCCAACATTTCTAATCCAAATTGTTGTGTTGTCTTATTTTGAACCATTACAATTTTATGCTATTCCAAAACAAGTGGTAAGTTTCTATTGCGTCTCAGTATATACCACCTACATGATTATGTAAGACTCATACATGTTATTTGCAACCTACGTCAAACTAACTGCCGGTAAATACTTGATTTAATTAACAATTGGCCATAAGGAAATCGGAAGTCGTGCTGAACCGCATTTACAGAAATTTATCTTCCATCATCTCTGCCACGTTACAAGGGCATACCCTTTAGATACTCATAAAGTACAACCGCATTTTAAAACAATTGTTCGATATTATTATTTACCAAATCGTTTCCGGATATATCATGATGTTTGGCCTTCTGTTTATGAAAACAAGGCCCGGAAACCTCAATACCGCATCAAAGACAAAATATTATTAAATAGATGCGCGTGGGGATGTTTAAAATGAAATAAAAACAAATACTACATTTTGATTATTTTGTTAGGGAATCGCTCTTTTTCGACAATATATTGCAACATAATGATCAGTTTTCCGCTACGCATATAGCTGATCTTGTTTGTGTAATGACTAAACCAATTAAATTACTCGATTACAAAACCACTGAATTGTAATCTGAAGCTAGCTTAATTGTTGCAAAGTTGGTGATGGTACCAAACATTCTGAGAAATTATTTCGTCGGACATGATGGAATTTGTGAGAATACAGGCATGGGCGGATCCAGAACATTTTTTAGGGGGGGCTGAGAATCAAAAACAATTATTTTTCAGTACTACAAAAATTACAATGAAATAATCAAAGGGAGAGAAAAACAAAGCACACTGTTGGAATGGGAGTGCGTTCTCCCCTCCCTTCCCCCCCCCCTCTCTCTCTCTCTCTCTTTTTCTCTCCCTTTTTATTATTTAAAAAAAAAAAAAATTAACGATTTTAGGGGGGGGGGGGGCTACATCCCCCTTAGCCCCCCCGGATCCGCCAATGACAGGAAATGTATTTCGTATTTGAAATGGATCATAGCTATGATACATTTTCAACATTATGAATAAAATACGCTGAACATTTTACTGGCAGTTCTGTTCTTATAAAGTGCTTACAGACATTTTACCAATGGCGTTTATAAGTCAATCCCTTTAAACACAAAATAATTCATGTTTTACAATAACAACATATTTTAAAAAGTAATCTAAGCCCACGTAGGGCCTACACTTACTAAGAATAGTACGAGTGGTATTGCTAGCGCCTAGATCCCACCACACAGGAAGGCCGTAGGCCTATCACGTTTAATATCCGCTCAGTGCATATTATTGTATCCCTCTAGCGGTGAATTTGCACCCAGTGTCTTGATGATAGCCACTTTTGCGTTGTTTGAGCGTTGTGCGTACACTTTAAGCGCTTATGTTATGGTACTAAGCGCGCGTATACTTCTGCCATCCAATGATCGCTGGAGATATTCCGCACGTACGCAACATCAACTGCAAAATACGCCAAACGCACGCGTGACGCGCTATCGCTGCTCTTTCGCCCACATTGATCTCTAACAACATGTGCCCTCAACAGCTCATGGCACGGTGCGAATAAACAAACCAAATATGGGTTGTCCTTAATCTTCCCCAAAAATAAGAAATCCCCCGAGCTTCCAACGGGACAATAATCCTAGCTATACCTATCCCAAGTTTTTTTGGAAACTGAAATGGAGTAAGCTATTTGAAAAGGGGTCTTCTCCGAATCAACTAATTAAAATAACCCAGGCATATTGTGGTATTTTCCATCTAACCACAGTCATGCTAACACTTTTAACTCAAGTCGTCAGAATAGATTTAAAAAACAACCGCGTTAAACACTTTCAACACAACAAATGAACACTTATCCACTTCAGCAGTTTGGCCTGGATAGAGTTTTCATGGGCATGCATGCATGCGATTTATATAGCCGTACAATGACGGCGACAATCGTTGCACAATTTTTTTTAATATTCGGAATGTTTGGAATTCAAAATTTGTTAGGCTACATTTCATTCTTTTAGAATTTATTCCTTTTGCATTATGAAAAGATCTGGTGGGATTTGGATGATCAGTTGCAATAAATAACTGGAAAATAGCTCTGCATGATTTACCATCTAAGTTACTAAGTAAAGACTGTTTGCGGTGAGGTGATGACCTCATGTTTTGAGTAGTAATTAGTTCTGAACAGAACTAGTGGTTACATCTCGATGGAGTTTCGATCAGTACGCTCTGATCGTTTTCAGGAGAGTTGTAGAGTTGTAACCTCCAGTTCTTTTCAGAACTAACTACTACTCAAAAGAGAATGTTCACATGGTGTCACCGCAAACAGTATTTACTTATTTATTTCATAATTCACCATGCAAATCCTGTTGACCAGTAATAAGCTCGGTTGACGTGTCAATTCTACAATCTGGAGATCATCTTCATGTCACTTTGACATTAATTACCTCAGCTCCATATCAACGAAAAATCCTCATAGTGCCCCAAAAAACAGAAAAGAAAAAGAAAAGTTGAAAAAACCCATACCCCTGGGCCCCCTCACTGAAAAGCAAGCCCCCTGTGTCCCCCCCCCCCCCCACTGAAAAAGTCCTGGCTACGCCGCTGCTCCATATTCAACTCCCTCTACTTGAACACAATTTTTGTCTTCATATCAATTACTTAAACCACTGTCGTCACGCCATTTCTTTTCAATATGTTTTTTTCCTGTGTATACTGAGGCCCAAAAAAAGGAAATACATGCTACATGTACACGCGGGTACGAAATTTCCCATATTCAAAGTATGGCGGCTAGGAGAGGCCTCACAAATCGGGCAAACGTTCATACCCCTATGTGAAAAAAGTCGTTTAAAGCACAGCACGGCAGAATTCCAATCGATCCAGCAATTTTGACTGCAATTGGACATCGTTTCATAGCAATAAAATAAAATAAAATAAATAAATAATTAAAAATGCCGACGCGTGGGTCTAAGGCGAGACTTGTTTGGCCTCATGGTTAAAAATGTTTTTGTTTTCTTTTACAACACTCGCTTGACAACTGTTCTCACAGCGCTGCATTTCACACATAGGTCTACGTCTGCAAGGTGACGAACTGCCATTCATGTAGCCCTCCTACAATCAGTGCAATTTTTGAAACAAAACAACCCATACAGGCCATGCACTCCAAGCCATTAGCTGTTGCCAGTGGCCTCCTAATGGTTACCCTTCTGTGCACTGTCACACCACTGAGATTGCAGGGTAAGGTGGTCTCCCATCGATACATTGCAGGCCATACTATTATGTTCAAACATTTACAGTGGCCTTGGGTGGCACACAGTTGATTTTGTAAGATTACTTGGAAAGGACAGCAGGCTTGTACATGTGTGTACTGAAGGTTGCTAATGCCCCAGTCACATTGGAGCTGCGATTGCCTACGACCATGTCAGTCGTGCGACCTAGGGCGGTCTTGGCCCGGTCGTAGGTTTTTTCTGCGATGTCGGCCTAGCAGTCACACAATAAGACCTGTCCCCGACTGGTCTGCGACTTGTAGCCAACTGATAGCACGACTGGTCGCAAGACCTTGAGGGACTTGTCGTACGATCACCCAAGACTACCTACGATTGTCAAGGATCAGTCGCAAGACTAGTCACGCATAGTCGTGTGACTAGTCGTGCATTCGCACGACAAGTCGTGCGAATAGTCGTGCATAGTCGTGCGACTGTTGGACGACTGGATAGTCCCACGATGAACCACGACTACGTAAGACCACCCAAGACTTGTAGCACGACCATCGCACGACTATTGAAGACCTACCTACGACCAGCTACGACCAGCTACGACCAGTTTGGTCGCAGCCAGGTTTTTGAACATGATCGAAAACCTCCCCAAGACCGAATTCGGTCTTGCGACTACCCAAGACCACCCGCAACCACCCGCAACCACCCGGGACTTGTCGCAGGACTTTTCTACGATTCCTTGTAATTTCCAGTCGCAGACGATCGTAACCTGTTGTAAGTTGTCGTATCCTCCAGTGTGACTGGGGCATAAAGAACAGAATTTTGTGGATCGGAGTGGCCTCCATGTGTAGGAGGGTTTAAATCAGTAGTCATGTCATTATACGATCATGAGTTTGTTCGTTTAAATTGGAACACCTTCCCAGTTATATATACTACTCAAAACAATTTAGGGAACACCGGATTTTTAACATCAAATAGGTTTGAAATGTTCCATGAACCGGGATTTTCATTTGCAACCCCCTCTCTCTTTCAGTAGTCATGTCATGAAATGTGTAATCACTACATGCATCCTTTATCATCTGTTTCATTGTGCAGTTGTTTCTCATCAATTCTGTGAAATATTGTGTTTATCTGAAATAAATGATCTTGCTTTAACTGAGATTATTCCGGTGTTCCCTAAATTGTTTTGAGTAGTATATACCGGTATATATAATCTGGCGAGATTTTAGGGCATTGACTCCTTTAAATCAGGCCGACATGGCAGATTTCCAAACCAATTAAATGAACTTCAGAGTGGAAAGAGTCTCTTCAAGAAGGGAGCGGCAATCTCGTTGAGAGATGATTCGTCTATTTACCTCTACCCTTCAGGCACCCTGGTCTGCTGCACGCACGGGGTCAGCTTCTGAAAATAAACGGTAGCGTTTGAGGTTCGCTTTGATCCTACTCAGTTAAGTGTCGAAAACACCAAATGTTGAATTCACACATTTATTAAAAGTTTACATTTACACATTTATTTATTTCTTCGAGAAAAAAAATTAATTTGATCAATCTACGGCCTTATGAAACACACACCCAAAATAAGTGACGACACACCCCCAAAAATAAGTGACAAGTTCAGATTGTCACAAATGGGGCATACACATCATCTGTTATCTTTTATATCATTTGTACCGATATTGTTCACTCCCTGCCATTGAATCAATCAATTACAAGACAGGTGAAATACAGGTGTTTTGTCTGACGAACAGGTGGATTTCATGAAGAGCTGAAACTCAGTAAACACTACTCCAGAGAAAATGGGAACTTATAGTATGATAGTTTATAGTTGTTCTGATGTTTTCTTTCTTGTGAAATATTAAACCATGGATGTTTTACAACTCACAGATTCCAATGTGTAGGACAACTAGAGAACGAAACGAATGAGGAAAATTCAGAGCTACCGTATATACTTGTATCCCTAGATAATTATGTTCGTTTCGGGTTTTTTTTGTGTTTGGTTACTTTTCATGTATGAAGATTAAACACTGCAGATCGAACTAGGAAGGGGGCTATACCTCCACAATGTTCGACTCTTCGTGTCATTTTGAGTTTTCATGGGATGGTGCTCAAAGGTCGCATTTTAAGGCTGTTACCAAGAAATAAGGACAGAGATGTTTTATTGACATTTGAAGGTTAAAATCTGATCAGAAATAAATCTCAATAATCGGCATTTACCTCTGGTTTAGACCAAAGCGTCGCTGAAAGTATCCCATTAAATCAACGCACGGCAATTCCACACATTGTGGTTGGTACTAAATCCCCAAACTTAAATAAACACGGAGACGGGTTTGATCTCCTAATAAACCTACAATCGGCCTTTTAATTCGAAAACAATGAGGTTGGAAAGTGGCTGTTTGTTGATGTTTTCTGAGAGATTGTTTTTGCTTGGGGCTATATGCTCGCTTGCGGGGAGGCGGTGTGGGGTTTGGCGGATTAATTGGAACATGGGGTGTGTTTTATGCATGTACCCTAGAAGTGTGAAGCGAAAAGTCGGTTATAATCACCAAATTGTAGAGGTCGATGGCCCTGGACTAAGGAAACAAAAATCTATGAGCCACTTCAATCCTTGAGAAGTCTTTTGTTCCGTTGGAACGGGGGGATATGGAACGGGGGGAAGGTCACCCCCCTTGCAAATTTACCATACTTTTTATGTGCTCTAATTTTTCCCTTGTTTTGCCAACCTGGATCCATCCCTTCACAGGTTACATCAATCGTATATAATAGACTATTCTACAAGTTTATAACCATGGCAGAACATCAACGACGTCATCAATATGGTATCATGACCTTTGAGCACTATGGTCGGCCTCGGTGTAATTAGTCCTCGCCAGGTGTTAAGGCTATAAGGTGTTCCATAAAAGAGTTTATACGTGAGCGAATACGGACTCTTGACGATATACTGAGAAACAAAAAGAGGTATTTTGTTTCATCAAGGTTAATACATAAAGAAGTGTATAATTATCGTGTAAGGCCAAAAAACAAAAAAGTCTCCGGTTTCTGGTCATCCGTTGGCTTCAAAATTGGTGCGATGACGCACTTTTTGTTCGGCCATCTTTTTTTTCTGTTTTCTTTTCTTCTTTTTTTGCCAACAGGGAAATACGTTATACATTGTATACGCGGGGACCACATTTCCCATATACAAAGTATGGTGGCTAAGAGAAGTCCACAAATCGGGCAAACGTTCATACCCTATGTGAAAAAGTCGTTTAAAGCATATAGCACCGCAGAATTCCAATCGATCCAGCAATTTTGGCTGCAATTGGACATCGTTTCATAGCAAAAAAGAACATTAAAATGCCGACGCGTGGGTCTGAGGCTACGCGCGCGGAGATCAGAAACCGGAGACTTTTTTTAGCCTAATCTGTAGACATTAACATTTCTAATCGAGCTGCCAAAAATGTTAGTATCGTACCTGCGCATGATTTTTCTCTTAAAAAGAGTAATTTTCTTTGTAGGCAATGGACGCCACCATCTTGTCAAAAAGTGACGTATGAGATCCGTCCGGCTGACACGGATCTATGTCACAGTAACACACTCTAATCTAGAATCCGACGTGAAAATTATCAAGCAAAATATTTGCCATATGAATGATTAAACAAAATCAACAGATACTGCGGCCAAAAACACAATCAGGTGAACTTAAACATTTCTTACTAAGCTAAGGGTGTTAAATGTTTCATTTTGGGCAAAATCTATTGCCAACCACGGTTGTCATAATTTTGCATCATTGGCGGTCCACACTCAATATCTAAAAACTGTCATGGCGGCCTTCAGTATCGTCACAATGGTTTCACAACCCATGTTTATGTGACTGCGAAGCTAATTATGAGTGTATGAATATATAAATATATTGCGATTTATTAGTTTTGTCCTCTGGTGTCCTCTGGCGTTTGAATTTCCATTGTGAGAGTTTGACGGATGCGAGGTCATAATGAAAGTTGCCCAAACATCCTTCTGTAATTCTAAACGACTACAAATTCCATGAATTCGATAGAGAAAAAAGGTGCAGTGTGTTATTACTTCTAAGTGTTTTCTCTGTCTATACATCCTGAAGTGAATTTTGTACATTTTAGGTTAGGCTTCGTTCACCCACTGCAGGATGTAGCCCTCTGATTGATTTGTCCACGTTGATCTTTTCTGTACCTCCCTTGTCCATGTTCTTCCAACATACATTAAAATGTCATCCCTCCACATTATCCTCTGTCTTCCCCTCCACCTTATCCTCTGTCTTCCCCTCCACCTTATCCTCTGTCTTCCCCTCCACCTTATCCTCTGTCTTCCCCTCCACCTTATCCTCTGTCTTCCCCTCCACCTTATGCTCTGTCTTCCCCTCCACCTTATCCTCTGTCTTCCCCTCCACCTTATCCTCTGTCTTCCCCTCCACCTTATCCTCTGTCTTCCCCTCCACCTTATCCTCTGTCTTCCCCTCCACCTTATCCTCTGTCTACCCCTCCACCTTATCCTCTGTCTTCCCCTCCACCTTATCCTCTGTCTTCTCCCCCACCTTATCCTCTGTCTTCCCCTCCACCTTATCCTCTGTCTTCCCCTCCACCTTATCCTCTGTCTTCCCCTCCACCTTATCCTCTGTCTTCCCCTCCACCTTATCCTCTGTCTTCCCCTTCATCTTTTCCCTGACCTTGGTTGCCATTCAGCGGCTCTCAATGTCCAACGGTTGTTCGGCATTCTTGCCACAACATAATTGTATCTTAACATAAATTGTATCTTAACATAAAGGCAAAACTATCTTAGTACCACTTCTGATATTTTTAGCACAAAAAAATAAAGTTCATTTTAATTACAGAGAAATATTAATAAATAGCCAGAACTTTGATCCGGTCTTGTACCTAGTCGCATGTATAGGGTATTCAATGCATATGGGTGAATTAAGTCCAGCGTCCAACCCACCGGTCCCTTTTGCTGTTATTCAGGTGTCGACTTCTTTTTTCTTTATTATTTTCTTAACTCTAAAAAGTCCTAATTAACTTTGGCAGTTCCCAGGTCATAAAGTATTGAAGATTGGGGATAATTTTCCAACTGAATTGTCGCTAATTATCGCTTTGTCGTAATTATTTACGGTGATTCAATGGAATTTTTGTTTTGCCACACCATGCGGACATGAACTGCCCGGCGTCAATCAAAGAGCTAGACCATCCCGTACTCTGCATTGTTGGACATCACAGCTGGGTGCTGACTGCAGTCGAGTTCAGAATAGTTTGGTCTTGATACCTAATGTAAAGTTTCTCTCTTGAACTCTTGGTCCCACAACCATGTACAAACTATAAAAAAAACACCTTGATTCAAATTTAGGTTAGCCCTCACCGGGGGACTGACCAGCCTATCATACCATAGGTCAGTGACTGGTGCATCTGTATAAATTATTACATTAAAGTTACTTAGTAGAAAAACAATGAAACCCTTGTATAAGGTGCTCGTTAAAAGTCTAAGTGCTATTATACGAATTGTTGTTTATTTTTACGGGGTCAAAATTATATTATCAGTTATCAATGGCGCTGATGTGTCTATGAGATTATCAACATAAATTGAGACCTAAATCAGTAATATCTCTTTGTATAATTTATACGATTTGCAGCATCTGAGGATTAGTTGTGAGACATATCCAACGTAGATCATTGATTGAATTAATGAATCCTTTCCGGTACAAATTATATCATCTGTTGTAATCATTGACTGATCTACTCATAGGGGTGTAATTGTATTTTTAACATGATCTGCTAAATATAGATGCGTGGGCATCTTCTTAAAATAAACCCCAGGTGTCTAAAAGGTTCACACAAAATGCCGCTCAGTCAAGGACAATTCATAAAGGCGGTACTAGCTTGTTTAACCCACTTTTGGGTTCTTCCTCCCACGACTGTGGTAAGTATTTGGTTTAGTCACACGGGACATCCTGCCGAGCGCTCAGTCGATGCACCGGGGGAAACAACCAGCGATTTCCCGTTCCGGCAATCACTCCGTCACGCTAGGCCAAGGGGGTGTCGACTTTGCCGAAGAACGGACTATTATTCTTCTTTTCGTCATTTGAAATTACTGAAACTATAAAATATCCTACTCTTTAAAAAATAAACTGAAAACGTATTGAGTCTGAACCAGACAATAAATAATGCACTGACATTCGAGTCCTGTGGAACCCAAGAGCTAAATAATTTGAAGTGTGTAAAAGATCTAATATGTCTATAATCGAGTCAGAATTAGCTGAACTCCACTTGCCCAGTAAAGTGTTTATACAGTAAGAAAAATATACTGAGATGTTATCATCCAGAGGTCAAAAGTCTTCCTTCCGGAGACATTATGTATTCCAACATTATGTGTTCATTTCTTCCAGTGTCTGTGACGTTTTTCTGACCATAATTATTAGAAACATGTTGGTTCTGATAAAACTGAGTGTTCGGAAGTAGGGACGTGAACAGTATACACATCACATAAGGTCGTCAGCAGAATGCAGATTGGTATCAAAATGTCGAATTCAATCAATTAGGATATAATTATAATATTGACAGTTGTTGTTTTACACGTCCCATCAAGATGAAGAAGAATTAAAAATAAACTTTTCTACTTCTATGAAATTGCAATGTTTATGATCACGAAAACAGACATCGGCTGACCAGTGATGCCCCCAAATCCTTTGTGCCACATGCTTTGTAATTATCCATACCGAGTGGACAAGAGCTGCATCAAAAGAAAAATTGATTTGAAAAGAACTTAAAGTTTAAATCATGAAATAAAAATATCACTGGTGAATCCATAAAGCAAGGGGACGAGTGGCCCATTTTTCATCATAAAAATTATATTCAGTTTTCACCGTGTCATTGTGTGACCCTTTTATATTGCACCCCTAATTTAGCCACCCCTGGATACGCCCCTGCTAACTGTGATAAAATCCTCAGAAACTCATCTTGCTATCCCATACTTTCTCGCCCTTGTTTGACACTGCAAGATGTACTGGTAGTGAATATCACCGGATATTATGAGATAGCCTTAACGCCTCTAAATTAGAAACCCAACATATTTTGGTGTGTCTTTTGTGGTCTTCCCAGGCGCCATTGGCCATTAATGGTTCAGGGGGCGCACTTACAACCTGGGAGACAGCTTTTCCATGGGGAGGGGGGCATCCCCTTACTTGACCAACTTGACAGTACTTACGAATCACGCCCCATACAGTGTAACTTGACTATAGGTGTAACAGTCCTCACCTATTTCAATGGAATTTTAATAGGACACTTATCACAGAAACTATCAAGTACATGAAAGCAGCTATCAGTAGCAATTACATCGTCATCTAGCCCACAGACACTGTAATAACTCAATTCCAGCCTGGCGTTCAGACGTCTCCGTAGTAATTACAATACCCCAGCGGGTCCAGTCACAGACTCAACAGACCCTTTCTTGATGGCAAAGGCTGCGCTAATTGCTCCAATAAGTTTTCTCTTAGTTCCCCGTTGAGTATGAAAATAACTCCCCACAGTCCACTTCGGTGACCTCGTGAGTTCAGGGCTGATAGTTGCTGGGGATTATTTTTTAAGAATGGACGGTTCATTTCTTTGAAATTTAATTAATGTCATAGTCTGACACAGGCTGTGGAGACAGTTATGTTCGATGGTAATGCAAGCATGTTCACATAACGTATCAATGTCTATTGGTTCCGGCTTTTAGAATGTATTAAAACCATACGATATTAGGAGGCAAATCCAGAACGAGTAAAAGGGGACACACAACTAAACATATTGACGCAAATATTGACATTTTCTGTGGTAAAGGTTGTGTACAAAAGAACAGATTACCTGAGAAGGGGACACAGATTCCTTTAAAAAGAGGCAAACCCTTTCGTCTTCTATGGAGGATGCAGTATATAATTATAGGTTAAACTATGGATTCTATTCATAATACTAGTAAGTCGGGGAAGAAAGACGGACCTAACTGACCATTCATGAACGTTGAAGCATATCGACGTGCATTGGAGTAACATCAGGGAACAGATTAAACAAATGATTAATGAAACCTTAATATAAGTGTTATTCATTGTCGCAAAATGTCAACTTCCCGGTATTGGATTAGCGAATATCACTGATCGCTGAATAAAACTCGGACTTCAGTCAGCGGCACTTGTTAAATGACAATATAAGTTCCCAAATTTCCCGCCAAATCTTGTATTTCAACTCAATCTGTGAAGTTTACCGCTACAAAAGAGGAGTTTGTACTTCTCAGAAAATTGCCAAACCCATTTAAATGTTCAGACAAAAACTGAATAGGTTTACGATATATATTCATTCATGTTCTGGCAAGGAAAGGGTTTTACATATATAATAGGAGACTAACGATATATATTCATTCATGTTCTGGCAAGGAAAGGGTTTTACATATATAATAGGAGACTAACGATATATATTCATTCATGTTCTGGCAAGGAAAGGGTTTTACATACAGGAGACTAACGATATATATTCATTCATGTTCTGGCAAGGAAAGGGTTTTACATATAGGAGACTAATGGTAGTTATCAAAAGACTGCATATTGCATGCAATGGGGGAGGAGCCTATATATTACGCTTCACTACAACATCAAACACATTGACAGGAAGTATTTGTTCTGCGAAAGTTTGGGCTTGGAATTGTTGAAATACTGAATCTCTGGAATTTTAGTTCCAATTGTAAAGTTCTATTGTGAGCGTCGTGAGTACGGTCATTTCTGTGTGCACTCATCTGAAATGACCATGAAACGGTTCAATGTGGAAATCATGACGCCATATTTGGCTGGAATTAATGATAGTTGATTCATAAATAGTTTGACGTCATAAGTATACACCTGTAGATTGATCCGCACGATATGTATTCCACAAATATGGATTTGATTGTTCTGATTTGCAATTAATGCATTACCTTGAAAAGTATATTATGATAAATTCCAATCATTTTTTAAAGCAGACGCTGCTGACGGACGTTATATGAAGCATTTCATTATTTCTCAAAGCAAAAACAGCATAGGGCCTATCCGTAGATTTATAACTGTAGACAGGAGCTTTTTTCCTGGGCTAGGCCTCGGAAAATCACTTGTGGCAACAATCGCACGCATGCAACGAACAAAACGTTGCGTCATAAAAGGATCTGTTTTAGTTTTGTGTAGGCCTACATTATGTGAAAATTATTTGTAATTTTGTTATGCCCAGTAGGTAACTGTATGTACCGGTACCTAAAATCACAGTTCATAATATTAGTTCATAATGCAAACACATTACATTCAAGTATGATTATTACACCATTGACCTTGGTAGCTTCCTATAGCTGTGTTTATATACCGGAAGAGCTCAACTTCCACGGGAAGACAGAAAAAATGTAAAATCCAGACGAGTCGGTGATGAAATCCTTGAATTTTATTATAATAAAGATACAACTTCGTCCTTGCTCTCCAGCTATATACGTCATCGTTGATTCCAAGCATGTCCTGGGTATGTACAGTGTACATAATTCTGAGTACTATACAAAACGAGTTATAGCCCATATAATCTATATCTAATGATCGGTGAAACTATTTCTACGGTTCTCTTTCATTTACATGTTCTTTGTTTTCACGACGCACTTGGTATTCAATCTCTGAGGCATCGTAGACAAGTTGCTGGTCTCGCAGTCTTCCGTAAAATGCAGTATTCTCTGCTGCCTCATCCACTGGACAGTCTTAAACTACGGTACCTCAGCTTAACGCATACCATTCTACCAGGCAGTCATCTGCATCCCATCAACATACAGTTGTTATTCCAAAATCTCGTACCTCACAGCATCAAAGGTCCTTTTTAGCTTCTTATGCCAGGCTCTGGAACTCTTTACATGCCTCTGTTGTGAATGTTCCATCTGGTCAGTCCTTCAAATCTAATGTTCATCATCATCTGATTAATCTGCCACCTGCTCAGAATAAATGAACTTTAGCTTGGGCATTCCTCATGCTTCTTGAGCTCTTGAGCAGTGTTTTAAAAAAAAATTAAAAATCACGTTTCAATCATCTTCGGAAAATATTTAGCGCTTTCATCTTAGAGAGAACAGGAATAGTTACATAAAGTTTACGCAGAAAATTACCAGATTATCAAAGTATTATTTTAAAAGCTTGCTTGGTGTGAAGTTGGTACAGGTAGTAATCATTCTGAGAAATGATTTCGTCTGAAGTGCTTTCATCTTAGAGAAATAGGAATGCTTATGTCAAATTTACAAACAGTTACTGGACGGCAACCTTTTGAGAGAAAAAAAAGTAGGGGGCCAAACAGTTTTTCGCTGTTTTTTCCAAAAACGTCAGCACATATTATTGTGATGAATCTTTCACATTTTGATTTTATGATTTATTTTTTGTAAACTAAAGTGTTGAAATGGGCCCGACTTTACCAGTGTTGTACCTTTCAAGTAGTGGCTGACACGGGGTAGGACAGTAACTCAAGATAGGGTAATTTCCCCCAATATTTCACAATGCATGAATACATTTACAATATACTTTATAATGCGTGTCCTTTTTAAGGTTGGACCAAAGAGCAAGTACTGACTCTGCATTTACTGTTTATCCGTGGTGTAGCCTAGTTGTAATTAAATTTAGATCAATTTCATATATTGGCCCTATCGCCATTTCTAGAGGGGTCATTATTAGATCAGCCTCATTACCTGAATGATTATAAGTCAGGCGTGGCGGTCTGGAGCTCAGTGATTGACAGTGACCATTATCCTAGGGGAATTGGCTGGGGTGGCGAAGAGCGATATGTTCCCCGCCTTAGATTCAAAGCCGTTGTGTAGCATGTTAAGCGTTAACCATTTATATCCTTTGGGGTCAATGTGTTTTCGAGGCATGTTTTAGTGTACACCCCTCTCCATACACATTAACCAGGGATCGATCAAGTATGGCAAGTCACCCCTCCCCATACACATTAACCAGGGATCGATCAAGTATGGCAACCCACCCCTCTCCATACACATTAACCAGGGATAGATCAAGTATGGCAACTCACCCCTCTCCATACACATTAACCAGGGATAGATCAAGTATGGCAACCCACCCCTCTCCATACACATTAACCAGGGATCGATCAAGTATGGCAACCCACCCCTCCCCATACACATTAACCAGGGATCGATCAAGTATGGCAACTCACCCATCTCCATACACATTAACCAGGGATCGATCAAGTATGGCAACTCACCCATCTCCATACACATTAACCAGGGATAGATCAAGTATGGCAACTCACCCATCTCCATACACATTAACCAGGGATCGATCAAGTATGGCAACCCACCCCTCTCCATACACATTAACCAGGGATAGATCAAGTATGGCAACCCACCCCTCTCCATACACATTAACCAGGGATCGATCAAGTATGGCAACTCACCCCTCTCCATACACATTAACCAGGGATCGATCAAGTATGGCAACTCACCCCTCTCCATACACATTAACCAGGGATAGATCAAGTATGGCAACTCACCCCTCTCCATACACATTAACCAGGGATAGATCAAGTATGGCAACCCACCCCTCTCCATACACATTAACCAGGGATCGATCAAGTATGGCAACTCACCCTTCTCCATAACCAGGGATAGATCAAGTATGGCAAATCACCCCTCTCCATACACATTAACCAGGGGTCGATCAAGTATGGCAACCCACCCCTCTCCATACACATTAACCAGGGATAGATCAAGTATGGCAAATCACCCCTCTCCATACACATTATAAAGGGATCGATCAAGTATGGCAACCCACCCCTCCCCATACACATTATGGTAACCCAGGGTGACCTGACCTGACTTGACCCCAGACCGTGCTGCCTGGTGATTGTAAATTAAGAGTAAACATTGTAAACCATGTATATCATTTATCATAAATAAAAAGTCAACGCGCAACATGAATATTGACGTAATATTGACACGTTCTCAACCAGAAAAAAGGGAGATTTTGTATTTGATAAGTTAAACACTTGAGTACCGTAATTAATAACAGGAAATAAAAGGCTAACAGGTGAGTGTCAATTATTTAGTTGTATTTTATTATTACTGTGAGTGATTGTATATTTTGGTTCTCGAAGGCTAATTATTACGAGGCGGAAAGTGAGCCAGTCTCCATGTCCTGTTTCCATGCAAATAAAAACAAACAACAGTCATTAAACAGCCGTCAATAGTTACAATATTTGTATTTTGAAGCATTACGTTCATTTTAACTCTCAAGAAATAATATCATAAAACTAACATGTGAATGATGCCCAAGTTTTATAGATCACGGAGAAAAACTGTTGAATGTTTTTGATATTTGACAAAATGTTTCCGGACGGCAAGCTTTTGTAAATTCCACATGACAATTCCTTTTTTCTGTAACATAAAAACACTTTAGATTAAATAATTTCTCATGATGATACGTGTACCAACTTTAAACCGGTTAAGGTTTTAAATAATAAATCTTGATTTTGATAATCTGGTAATTACCAATGATGTACCTTAACCCTAACCTTCCCAAATCCTCATTGCTAAAGTGAAGGATTTTGAAGGATTCAGGTTATGTGTAAGCAAATGGGCCTAGGCAGTTAGGAAGGATTCAGGTTATGTGTAAGCAAATGGGCCTAGGGAGTTAGGAAGGATTCAGGTTATGTGTAAGCAAATGGGCCTAGGGAGTTAGGAAGGATTCAGGTTATGTGTAAGCAAATGGGCCTAGGGAGTTAGGAAGGATTCAGGTTATGTGTAAGCAAATGGGCCTAGGGAGTTAGGGTTAATCCATTTATTTACTTTACATATCAAAATCTGGGAGTATTTTGTTATTAGTTTTACGGTTCAATGAATTGTGACAGATAAAACGGCACCATTGACAGTTTTGAGGGTTGATTTTAATAATGATTCATCGATGTGTTGTATGTTTATACAAAACGAATAATGTCACTGATTGGCTATGTAATTAATGAAAACGATTTCATTTCACATGGTAACTATGTTACAAAGTACACAAGTTTAAGAAACAATTAGAACTCTATCATTTCCTGCGCTTATTATCAAAACATGAAACAGTCATCCGGAAATTTCTCGTTTATTGCCACACTCTAGCGAAACGTCACGCGTATTCCGGAGGCGTGGCCTGGGAAAGCCCTGCACCATAGAGCCTAATAACTTGATTCGGTGACCGGTTGGGTGTTAGTCATAATAATTGTGAGTCTTTAAATGATATAAATAGAGGAACTTATCGTACCTATGTCACTGAGTCAAATGCAGTTGACAGTGATCGTCACCCATTAGTAAACAAAATCTGTGCAAATAGTAAGGAAGATTGTCCCGGATAAATATATTTGGCTGAAACATCCAGTGAACATCCCAGAAAAACAAACACTTGATAGGTCAAGTGGTAAGCTACGAGTTTTGATCTCATCATTATTCTCTTGAGAAGACACACGTGCTATCCCACTAGTCCTCTAGAAACCAAGATGGCAACAACATCAAGACAGTGTTTGGAAGTCGTGATGCTCATATGCTGTGTCGCGTTCACAGGTGTCTTGACCAACTGTGTAGGGAATGAAGACATTACAGTGGAGGAGAAAACAAAAGATGTACCCCTAGTGATCAAAGGCATTGTCACCGACAGAAGTCATACCAGCAGTCACATTACAATCCGCATTGGTAAGATCTTGAAGGGAAAGAATGAATCCTTTGCTCGTAATGAGCTCGAACTTGTCATCTTGGAAGAACAACCCAACACCACGTGGACAACTACTGCGAGAGATGGACTAATAAATAATGTGACAGATACCGTGAATTCAGTGACGTCACATAAGATGACAACATTACCCGAAGACAATTCCTTGGCAACCAACGAGTCGACCACTGATGAGGAACATCAGACGATATCATCAGCAGTGCCATGTCTAGAAGGAGTAGGTCTCTTCGATAGGTACATCTTCTTCTTGCGTCCTCTTGATGATGAGGGAGTGCTGTTTGAGGTTGCTAGAGATGGAGTACCACAATCTAAAGATAACCTTCGGAGGATTAGACAGGCGGTTAAAGAGGAAGAGGCTAAGGAAGGTCAGTACAATAAGCATAACAATATTTTCATAATTATAGGTTTTTTTAAAACATTTTACGGCGTTATTTTGTAAGGGCACATAATTATCCTTACATTTTATAACTTTGCTTATATTGCGTATCTGACCTTGTCCAATTGTTTGTTTTGAACTTTGGTGTCCATTGCGAAATAGTCAACAACGAGTGAAAATCACACATTTTTTAAATTGAAGTTGAATAATGAAAAGGCCACGCTTGGGTAAACCGTCATACTACTGGGGTCTTTTGTACGTCAGCTGCCTGTACTCGATTGATAGAGTTATTGTACCAACTTGTCTGGTTACGTTTGTTCGTACCTCTCTGGCTCTGCATACTTGGCATTGCATTTTTACAATTTAGCTCAGGTGTACAAGTCCACGCGTTAGAGGGCGCACTACTGAATCCCTAGGCAGAACTGTGTCCCAAGGTCTTTTGTACGCGCAGACAAATGTCATAATGTGATCACAATAGTAATTGTTTTGTTCTGCGTTAATCTTGTCAAAGTATGAATTTGTTTTGGCTATATTCACATACAACGATTGTGAAAATAAAACAAAACCACGTGGTGCCACGTGCTATCACTCATTCTTTTGGATACAAAGGCAAATTATTATTAGATCTACTTGGTATACTATCATCCGTTATCGCTTTATTTTGTGCACCTTCTTCAATGGGTGCGGCCTAACACACGAATGTTGTTAAATACAACGTGTGGCAAACCTTGTTTGATAAATACCTTATCATAACTTGACCCAGTTGTTCAAATGTAATACACAACATAATATGAAACTTAAAGGGACAGTAACGTCACGATCAACAGGGCATGGAATCGGAAGGCTAGTTTTATATTAACTCAGTGACTACTATAATACCCCACATGATAAGGTCATTTTACCGTTGATGCTGCATAAATGAGCCAGTAAAGCTCAGTCACTGTGTTAATCTTAAACTAGGATATCAATTCCATGCCCTGTCGAAAATCTGCTCTGGTCGTGACGATACTTCCCCTTTAAACATTTATTCAGTTAGAGCGTAACAGGGCCAGGGTCATGTACACTTACAATATGATGACTGACAAGGGTTGAAATCCCTTATGGACGTCAGGATGAGGGGTGAAGTCAGACTGTGAACTGCGCCAAGCCAAAACGGCGTGCATGGGTTCCGTGCCCCCGAGGGTCCCGGATGTGGTGTGACGCAATCTGAGGCATATTTGTTAACAGAAAATTATGAAGTGTGTCTTATAATCTTTATAAAAGGGAGGGGGTTCGTGATTTCATTGTCACCCCTAAAATTATTGTGAGTGTATATTAGACCCCCCCCCCTCTCCTCCCCTGATTTGACTCAAATGGCTACTTATAGTGGCTTTGCATATTAGGAAGCGCTACCAAGACGTGGCCCGGGGCGGGGAATGGTAGCAAAAAGGGGAACACATAAAACATGGGGGGGGGGGGGGGAGGGGCACAGTACTATAGGGTGTTCAAACAGAGAAATGAATAAATTAACGCGTAAAAGGATAAATGGAGCCACTTACCCCCTCCCCCATTGGTACCGGTATTCCCCTTGTAGTGATTTTAATAGTAGGGGTCTATCATCTATTAAATATGGAACATCAGAATGATAAATCTGTTAAAATTGTTGCGAAAGTTGTTTCTCTATATTATTTTCTCTTGTATACCAGTGTGTACTGGGCAAGAGACGGTGTGATACTATTAATCCTAGACCTGTATTGTGTCCTTTCTCTATGGTTTACACAACTGGTTTACGTGCGGGCTGTTCGTTTCTGGTCATCTTAATATCATCAGGGAGTGAGGAAATTAGGACTAATGATGACGACCTTTTCAACTAAGTTCGTCAATCGGTTGAGTGACTGGACCAACAGATCATATATTGAGATCATGCACATTCTGATTATACAGATCACAAGAGCGCATACGCTAATTATCCCCAGGGCCAAACCAAATAATATAGGGTTACGACCCTCCCATACCCACATCACATTCACTGGCAAATATGTGGCAAAGGGCGCAATGAATCATCAGGAATGTAATTCACACATTATCATGTGTGACCGTGTTCTCCTTCGTTGTGTACCCCCTGCTGTATTCCCACTTGCCTCCCCCCTTCAATCACCTTTGACCCGCCCTTGTTTACTTCCTCACGCACCATTGAAAATGCATTTTGAAGGGATGATGTGGTCGTTGTGCTGGGTCCTGGATTCATGATGCAATACCAACTAGAAGTGATATCATCACACGTTCTACAAATTCTAAATGACAACATGGATCGCATGATAATTCATGGTGCAAATAATATGCTTAGGGATAAGAATTAATTTGTGCAAACATTCAGTGTGGTGCAGCAGCAAACGTCTGGTTAAACGTCAGGTCAGCTCAAAATGAACATTATTCCTTAAACTAAACTGGCATAGGGGCCTATTCATCCATAACAAAATGTGATACTTTGTGAAGCTACACTGAGTGAATGAAGCTAAAATGGCGCCCATGCCGAACACCAGGCAATATTATGGGTCAAGTCGGGACTATTTTGCCTCGGTATCATCCAGTGACCGATCTTTACTTACACAGAAGAAAAAAAACATGCAGAATAATTTTCACCCAAAGATATCTGAAGATTACTGGGTAAAAGACTTGACCCTCCAATTCCCCGAAATAAGTGTTTACCTCACCTCCATTCCACAATGTAAATGTTTAAACTCAACCGAAATATGATACTAAAATAATAAAAGTGAACGTCTGGCGTAATGATTGTTTCATCATATGAAGAATTCACCTTGATGAACCGAGGCTACGTGATTTGTGATTATCTGCAGTGTTAATATCACCATGAGCCTATGATACGTCACTGTCAGTCCTGCGAGACATGCTCGAGCGTATGTGGACGATATTGTTTACGTTGGCAACCAACCTTCCCTCACAGCACACATGCACAATGCATACATGAAAGGAATAATTTGTAGTCACGTATGTACAACATGATGCAAACTATGTAGCTTTAGCTATAGTCTCCACACCACTCGTCAAATACATTACAAGGACTCACTGTCTCTTCTGAACAACGGTTATTTATTAATTATGGATTATAATACCATTCATTCTGAACCTGCATGATGAATAGAAAGGTGTGAATTGTCGTAATAATTAACCTGTGACATCACTGCACAAGGACACTGCTCCACATACAAGTACCAGTTTGAAAAAAATATGATAATTGCTTTATTTCATCGCACAGAAAGTACGCTAACAGGCATGCATATAGCAGGTCCTGGAAAAAACAACTCACTAATTTAATTACCTCCTAAATGTGAAAGATAACAAAAGTAGTACGATGTAGAAATTATGATCATGATCAATAAAATGGCGCCAGAATTGCTGAAAGTTGTGGGGGCGTAACAAAAAGAGAGGCAATCCCTCACCGCCAAGCCCAGGTATGCAGTGGCTAAGGCAGTGTCGGCTCGTTTATAGTTCAACATTCCAAACATACTATTCACCTATTGTTCAGCTTTTACCTTCTTTTTCTGCTTTTGATTGGCACGTGTGGTTGACGCCACAGTTCTAAAATAGCTTTTTCTTTTCTTTTCTTGTTTTACTATTGTGAAGAAATATCTCCTGGTGCGTTTCGGATTTCTCTCATTTCGGTGTCACAGAAACACTCGAAATATTTTAAATTAAGTGACACCTTTAATTTGAATAAGTTGTATATTATGTACAAACACGTCACATTCGTCAAAAAGCACTGAAACGGAAAATATGACCTAGTAGTCTAACATTGATACAATCCAAATAGAGTAAAGTAACTTAAATAACATATGTCAAACCATTAGCCTGATAGCAGATGTGCCATCTCGCTGAGTCGGGTCACACTCATGCAAGATTACCACATAGTTCATATAAATCAAGTGTACCCTATAAGTGTACTCGAACTCTGTCCATATAATATGTATTTTTATAACACATGCGTATTGATTTAGTGGTGGAGTTTGCCCAGCAAAATACAGGAAACTAGAACACAAGCACTAACCCGACTACTAGTATTGAATATACAGTCGATAGTACTTAGTAGCACACAATTAGATGGTAAATATTATTCCTCTCACGAACCCGGACGATTTCGATCGACAGCTATTTTTTCTAAAGAAGAATGGTCTCATCTTCCAGTGGTCTCATGTTCCAATGAAACAGAGGTATTTCCCATATTTCTGGTTCCGGTGGGAGAGCTTCAGACATTCCGCTTCCGGTATAAAGTCCTTGTTCACTGTTGCCTAACAAATTAAGGGGCGTGACTTTCGTTAGTTGGTTGTCCCGACGGCTGGGCCAGCGTCTAGATGTGACTATATATAGAAGGTACGTTTGATATAGTTGCAACACAAGCGCACGTGTCACACTGGTTTTAACATCATGCGAGGATAGGCAGCTTTCCTCCATAGTATACCCTACGGATTCCTGTACTGTATTAACGGTTACACCAGTTTGCATCAGTACATTGCAGTATCTTCAATTTAAAGACTGAAGTCTCTCTGTAACTTAGTACGATTTGGAACCTACATTTTAGCGAAGGCATCAAATTTCCCGACGGAAGGGAAAACAAATCGGTTTCATCATTGTAACATCATCTTAGTCTAAGACAGCTGCAACGAGGAGAAGACAGTTTCCTCTTCATATCTCATAAGATCTCACCATGTCTCGTCCTAACTGGTTGGTTATTGACATCGATGGATTGCTGGATTGGAGCTGTAAGAATTTAGTATTATTTTGTTTTTAATATTCCTAACGGATAATGGGTTCAAACTAATGATTTTATTGCCATGGTTACAGATGAAGAGAAATACACCTATATATTTTCTTGTTGTTTGACGTAATCACGGAACACGATTGCAAGAATAGTTGTGAACAATGTAATACAGTGTTTCTAATCAATTCTGTGTTCATTTATACCTTGATTGATGGAATAATGTTGACATTTATTTTAGATAGGAATTATCGTTATCGTAGATATCAACATAAATGCGGGCATCCAGTTAAGAAAATGAATAAGCCTCAGATGTTATTCGGTAAATTCGCTGACTTTTTATCATTTATTAGTTCATTTATTTTACAGTCGAACGATAGAACCAAGAATATTCTGCTTTTCGTCTCTGGAAGTCTCCAAAAATAATACAATTAAAAATACATCCATCCACATAACATTATACATAGAAACCACGCCCAGTGTATTGACTGGTTAGGGTGAGGGTATACGCCCCATTGTTACAAGCATTCAGTAAAAATACTACTTCATACGTGTATATACCTGTATAATTATTGTTTTAACCGACACTTCTGTATTGACGTTGTTCGATAATATATTTTATAAATAGCCGAATGCATTATGATAAATGCACTCGATAGATGCAGCAAGTGTTAAGATACACGGACATATATTAATCCTTACACTGATTACAATATTGTTTGCTTTATTTCACCGTGCATATTTGCTAGTAAATGACCCTGTACATTGTAGTCAGTGTAAATAAACTAACGTACTATATATGACGTTGATATTGCTATCCAATGATTCCGGCATATTATATTTTGTCAAATCTGATACACAAATACTTCTTGTGTGTTCCTGGTGGGTGTATTGTGTTTCTAACAATATACTCACGGTGGTCTTTGTTGAAAACTGCAACTATTCCCAACGCAGTGAACCATCTCATAATATATTGGCCTTATGAAGGGCCATGTTGGGTTTACCGTGTACTTAAATGGAAACCGAAAGGTTCTTGTTATCAAACCTTTAATGTGTATTCCACGAGAGATATACACTCTCTCATTCCGCTTTCAAATGATAAAAGCGTTACCTGTATCGGCCTAGACGTTCTGAATACGAAATGCAATCAAATTATGCGACATTCACCTGCTATTTTAAAGTGTGACTCACACATATCTTTTATTAAAAAACAACCTGATCTTCGTTTTCGTCCCGTAAAATACCTATGTAGTAATTTGTAAGATTTTT
This sequence comes from Zoroaster sp. YZ-2022, assembly GCA_029582265.1. NCBI lineage: Eukaryota > Metazoa > Echinodermata > Asteroidea > Forcipulatida > Zoroasteridae > Zoroaster > Zoroaster sp. YZ-2022. Next base: position 9,967,313 of record CM055824.1, read on the forward strand.
GTTCATTGTAATTGTATATTTAAAGTTGTATTGTCAAATGCCATTCCGCAGAAGAAAATAAATGACGTAATTGGTCAGTAATTTCAGTGTCAGGCGAAGAGTGATACTTGGTACCAGGCATAGCCTAGTGCTAGGGCGTGGCTTACTACTCTGAGCTTGATGACAAGCGCATCATTGAACTTCAACAATTATTAATGCTTGGTACAATGATAATTATTATTCGTGACATCACTAATTAAATGAGCTTGAATGGTCTGCAAAATCAAGTCTCATTTAGTTCACCTCTTAACTAATTCTTCACCACAAACGAATACGTGTTTCTCAATATATACATTTTCTTCGATCAAAGCATTTTTCCCCGTTTTCTTGATGGTTTGGTTTAGTCACTATTATAAGAAGATAATTTCGACACGGCAGAAAGTACAATCATTTGTATCGCCCTAACAGCAGACAATATGCCCTATACCGGAAACTTGTTTTTGCACGTGCGCCTGAAAAATAGTTGCTAAAACTCACGATAACCTGACCCAATGGACTACACTTTAACACGATGGTACTTTGTTCCGTTTCTGTAAAAAAAAAAGTAAATTATTTTGTATATTATTCTAAGTTGTTCCTTACTTCCGTAATTGCTGAGTTTTTGTTTACGGTCTTGGCTGGCATCGTCGACTGTTTATACAGAAAGAGGAAGCTTTAAATGGAATTGATGGTTGACAGGAGTCCGACAAAATTCATCGTTATAGAAGAGATACTGGATTTAGAATTTATGTGTATTTCCAACGTTAAATAGAGTGTAATTGATGGACATACAATAAGGAAGTGCAAGGGGTCATCTTGAATTGATGAATTCACGGATACTCTACTCTGTGTGGGGGATCGTCCTGTTTGAAGAAATATTTGTCTTGGGAAATATTGGCTTGCATACAGACTGTAACATAGTTCCTGCATGATAGCCTATTTTGTTTTTCTGGTTTGTTTACAGCTAATGAGACGCAGCAGATTATCATACCGGATTCGCACCATGCACCGTGCGAGAACGGATCACGTTGGCAGGAAGCATATTGTATGAACGGTGGAAGATGCGCCATCTGGAAGAATCTGGACAAACACTTTTGCATGTAAGTTATTCAGATATTAGATCCGTCTTTACGCGGCATGGTGTGGTAATGACAATGCCAAAAGGGATATTGATGGCAAGATCTTATATCCATGAGTTTAGAGGAATAGTTTCGTGATGGAATTACATATCACAATAGATCGAAGTTACAATTTAACATGTTTACAGCTAACACAAAATGCCTCGATAAAAATTGCCCTGGCACAGTCTTTACTGTTTACGAAATGATATCCAGAATGATATCTAAGGATTAAAACAATGCTGCCAACGTTTAAAACTATTGTCTGACTGGTCTGTACTTATCATCACTTTACTGCTTCGAGAATCCTGCTGAGAAAAAAGGAAACTGAACTACCTTCGTCTTTCCTACTCACAATAATAGAAATTTAGTGACGCTTTTCATATCGTAATAATAATTGTATATTTATATTATTTATTTCAGTTGTAGGTATCCCTACTCCGGCGAAAGGTGTCATCTTGTTGACCCAGGTTTATATAGAGAAGGTAAACATTCATCTTGTTTCGATTATCTTACTTTAAGAAATTAAGATCAATTTCTCTGATGATTTTGCTTTAAAAATTTCAAAACAAGGAATACCACGTAGTATTTCTACGTTTTCAAATGAAATTATATATTAGATTACTTATTCTCATCTCATGTTAATTTTTAAAAATGTGTTCAACTTTTACACAAATAACCTTTGGCCATTCACAATCATACAACATACCAGACAGTTGTTTATTTGTGTTGGGATTTGTTTTATTTCAGACCCACCCATCGATCTGAACCCTACAACATTAGGAATAGCTGTTATCCTTGCTGCATTACTTCTTGTTCTAGTCATCTGTGGTGTTGCCTACATCAGATACAAGTAAGAATACACTGTAAAAAAATTCTGTAAATTTACATCAAAAGTGATAGTAGCAGCATCGCCAGACACTTTGATGTAAAAATACAGATATTTTGTTTTTTTAAGATAACGCCCCAATTTGCTTTTATAGTTTACAAAAATCTGTAAAATAATTTTACATCTATATGTTAAAAATACAGGCAAATTTGTTATTTGAGATCCAAGCAAATGGCTGTAATCTGTATTTAAGTGTTGTTGAAAATAAAAAACATACTGTTTCTGTGAAAGTTTCTCTGTAAAAATACAGAAATTATTTACAGTGTAACTAAGAAATATATAACTAGTTTATTTATAGACACTGATTATCTAAGTATCCTATGGACCATGTTAGAATTGTTTACATTTGAAGCACCCTCTGTTGATAGCAGCACATAATAAAATGTCAATTATTAGTATTTGTACTTGACACCCATTATGGCATCCTAGTACAATGCAATGGATGTGAGGCGGCCTTGGTTATTATTATAAACATAATATTTCTTGCAATCAACTCAAAAAAAAATAACATGGGTCATACCTGTTTCAATTGAAAGATGTAGCTGTTTTATAAGAATATGATGGCATTATCATGGCACACAAATATTGAACTTTTGATTAGGTCATAATGGATCAAGAAATGTTGAGTTAATATTAATTTCTGGGGGAAAAAAGGACGCAAATGTCCAAGCCAGATCAGAAAACACCAACTGAAATCATCAATGGTGTTATGGTTCCCTGTTCAAGCTATATGTTCACTGTTAAAGGTCACTGCCATTATCCATTAAATTATCAGGAACTCCATTTGGCGGGAAAGAGAAAAGGAGGTCGAGAAAGCCGTCAAATATCTACACGGACGCTATCCCTCACCGTCATCAAGGCGTGAGAGCCCGGTAGATGGCGTACTCAGGTTAAAACGAGACTCGGTGAGTAGCTATTATTTTATAATTTGAATCCAACATTGAAACTGACAAATGAAATACCAGGTTTTATGCAAGAAGAATATTTTTAACAAAAGAACTCCAAAAAGCAAAGGTCAAACACTTGAGACACAGAATTCAAAATCTTACAATATTCATATTCAGGTTTAGATGTACCGGTATCCCATTCAATCCCATTTACACAGTCATGACATGTAGCCAGAGACCTCTTTAATACACCAGGATTAAGTAGTAGTATTATTACTTATTTAAGATTTCCTGCTCTTTATCGGAAGACTTACAATTGAATAACGATACCTAATTATTGGGGATATATTACAATGGGCGAGTACATCCTGTATTATTTGCTATGGTTCTGTTCTGGCGCCTAATTCATAGTGTCGAATTCACACCGTTGTCTTATTCAACATCATTTTGAGACTAACAAACTTCTACAGTGTTATAAGAAATTTCTGAATGAACTCTCTGAATGGGGAATTTATGTTGTCAGTGAGTGGAAGTTTGAAGTGCATGAAAGGGCATATTAATTTATTAATTTACCCAGCCTGGACAATATAGAAACCCTTTCAACTATATAATATCTTAAAACGTTAGACAAAACATTTGAAATAACCAAATTGTTTTACTTTTTTTCAGTCTAACAGTGACAGCCTCCAACAAGTCGTAATCTTCCAACAAGATTCTGACGGCAAGCTCTCTCGAGCGGGGTCGCTTAGTTCAAACCAGTATAGATTACTCACTGAACACAATTCCAACGGAGACTTTAGGGATCAAAACTCAAACCGAGCGTCAAGATCTAGTATCGTTTAGTCATCAAGTATTTGTTGTATATATCTATGATAAGTTATTTTAAATTAGACCTTAATGGGATTTTTCTTATTGCTGTACATGCATTAAGTTGACCTGCGGTTTCGTTAACTCTTACTGACTTTGCTTTTCAATGCAACAGGAGCCGAACGGAATTCGGGAAAATTTTGCTGTATGAACTTTTTGTAAGACTTATATTTCTGCCTTTAAAAGGTATATCCCAGCAGTTTATACAAAATAAAATCACAGATTAATTACTGTTGGCACAGCATTCTAGATTTTTAAATTTTTGTAAGGCTCATATATGCATAACAGAAAACAAATCGAAGAAATCATGTACTGGAATGAACTTGTGCTGACAAACAAGGCTTCATTATTCGATAATTACGTTATTGTGCGACAGCTTGTGGCACATCGACCATTAGTCATGTTTAACCCGGACACAATTTATTGGAGGGGGGGGGGGGGTGGTTTCGGTTTTAAAAATGCACGAATTGTAATGATCATGACATATCTGGGAACTTTTTGAAGGCTGTGCATACTGAGTTCGTTTTGGGCAGAGCTAAATTAAATGTTTGACAGTGCTCTTATATATATTCTATAGCCATAATAATTACCCGTTGTATTCTCAGTTATTCAACGACGGCAGCTTTTCTATACAAATTGTAAATGCTTAATCTCCATATTTGTTCTGACTTTGACTCCGTAATAAGCTGAAACTTTCACAACTTCGTTGTTTAATGTATATCTCGATTCAAAGAGAGTAAGCATACTCATAGAAGCAGTTTTGTCAACATTACCAATGTTGTACCTTCCCTTCAATGTATATCTTGATTCAAAGAGAGTAAGCATACTCATAGAAGCAGTTTGGCCAACATTACCAATGTTGTACCTTCCCTTCAATGTATATCTTGATTCAAAGAGAGTTAGCATACTCATAGAAGCAGTTTTGTCAACATTACCAATGTTGTACCTTCCCTTCAATGTATATCTTGATTCAAAGAGAGTAAGCATACTCAAAGAAGCAGTTTTGTCAACATTACCAATGATGTACCTTCCCTTCAATGTATATCTTGATTCAAAGAGAGTAAGCATACTCATAGAAGCAGTTTTGTCAACATTACCAATGATGTACCTTCCCTTCAATGTATATCTTGATTCACAGAGAGTAAGCATACCGGTACTCATAGAAGCAGTTTGGCCATCATTACCAATGCTGTACCTTCCCTTCAATGTATATCTTGATTCAAAGAGAGTAAGCATACTCAAAGAAGCAGTTTTGTCAACATTACCAATGTTGTATCTTCCCTTCAATGTATATCTTGATTCACAGAGAGTAAGCATACTCATAGAAGCAGTTTGGCCATCATTACCAATGCTGTACCTTCCCTTCAATGTATATCTTGATTCAAAGAGAGTAAGCATATTCATAGAAGCAGTTTCACCAACATTACCAATGTTCAACCTTCCCTTTAATGTATATCTTGATTTAAAGAGAGTAAGCATACTCATAGAAGCAGTTTAGCCAACATTACCAGTGTTGTACCTTCCCTTCAATGCATATCTTGATTCAAAGAGAGTAAGCATACTCATAGAAGCAGTTTGGCCAACATTACCAATGCTGTACCTTCCCTTCAATGTATATCTTGATTCAAAGAGAGTAAGCATACTCATAGAAGCAGTTTGGCCAACATTACCAATGCTGTACCTTCCCTTCAATGTATATCTTGATTCAAAGAGAGTAAGCATACTCATATAAGCAGTTTGGCCATCATTACCAATGCTGTACATTCTCCTTCACATTCTTTCTTTCATGCACAATTCGTCTCTATTTGAGATCAATGAGATCATGAACGCCTACACTTTAGCCTTTCAAGTAGTCATTTTTCATATTATAGTTGTATGGCAAATAATTTTATTATTAGCGGATCCAAAGGACGGCTATGAGGATGGGGATATCCCCCAATTTTGAAAATGAAAAATACTTATATTCCCCATTCATAATCATATTCTCCAGGGAGATTTTTTTTTCAATAAAGTGTCTACATTTTGTCGTATACCCCAGGCCTCCCTCAACCCTGAATCCGCACTGATAATAAGCTAAAGTCGAAACCGTTGTTGTCAATATACCGTAATTTTAATTGTTCAAAGGTTGTAAATTTAATGTTCTTTAGGATCTTGCTCTATGATATACAAGCATTAGTAAATAATTTATAGAAAACTGTTGCCTGACTTTGCTTCTGGCTTTGTTAAAATTAATAAATAACAACTGTGTACAAAATTGATGTATTTAAGCACTAAAATATATACTTATGTAGTAAAATTAATATTTATTACATGTATTGCCTAAGGCAATGTAACTGTGAACTACTTATATTGTAGATTTGTTAAAATAAACTATTAAATATAAGCCAAACATAAGGATTATTATAAAAGGGTTGTTTTATTTAAAATATAGAGGGAATCAACTTTGCCTATTATTTCATGCGATATTCCTGTATCGTCATAATGATGTTATTACTGTTATTCTACACTGCAAAAACTGTGCTGTTAAAAACTACACCATTGGTGTTTATTAGGCAACTCGCACAATATAAACACCATGGAAGAATAAAGTTGACACCACTAGTGTTATTTTAACACCTCAGTTTTTGCAGTGTGTGTGACGTCCACCATGCCAAACTGTATCTGTGTTGGTGTCATGATGATTTCGACACATTGCAAGAGGATCTCTGTGCAACCATGGGTCCTTTGCTGTAGCGTTCAACCACGGGATGTTCACACCAGAACAAATATTGTTTTAAACATTATGTGTCACATTAACACCGCTGGTTTTACCGTAAAGCCCTATGTGACTTTGGATAAAGAAACTAAGTATTGAGTGTTAGGCCTATTTGTAAAAATTTTTGTATTAAAAAAATTAACAATAATTCAACTTATATATTGGTTTCCAAATCTATTCTTATCACCTTGTAGTGGCAGCTACCCATCTTCATCTACTGTCAACTTGAAATCAAGACGTATTGTTTTGTCAAAGGTGGGGGAGTGATTCTAAATGGTAACGACAACCTCTGAACGTTACCCCGTTCTACCAACCACCCTCCCCTCCCACCCCACCCCATTTTCAGCTGAACCAACACTTTAAAATCGTCTGGGTTTGAAACATTTGGATTAACAAAAAATTATTATTATTGAGGATAGTCTGAGAAAACTTAAAGACATAACCATGACTCTTATTACTATTTATTCCCTCCCCGCAATACGAACCGATGTCAAATTATGTAATTTCGAGTTAGTACACGCTGTGAGTCAAGGACAGATCACGTTGTACAGCTAAACAGGGTGTGAATGCCAAACAATGAGGGCGCATGTCGTAGTAAGAGATCATCATGAGAACACGAGTTAAATTTACCTGAATACATTATGATGAAAGTATGCAGGAAGAACCCCTTCGCCGACCCCGGATCCGTCCAAGCGGGGAATCGCTTGTGTCGACACATTATCATGTTCAACACTGTACAAAGTTCAAAGTCTATGGCGCAGTATACGTTGATTACACTTTGTTGTGAAATCCGTTTCGACTATTAAGTATTTTTATCGTGTAACTTTGTATTATGTAGGCCTATTAATGCACTTCATTGGTCTTTTAACGATCGCGATAAATTCTAGGGGGAAAACTGGGACGATATACTTCCTGCTGGTAGTTTCGATAAGTTGTTCATAAAACAAACACATTTTGTATCAACTCATTTCTGACACCTGTCATTGGCAGTTTTCCCATTATTAATATTTTTAGGTGTTCGGGTATGTGCCCGAAACACCTATTGTATTTGTTCGTTTTTTTTTTTTAGGTGTTCGGGTATGTACCCGAAACACCTATTGTTTTTGTACGGTTTTTTATTTTTTTAGGTGTTCGGGTATGTGCCCGAAACACCTATTGTTTTTGTTCGGTTTTTTAGGTGTTAGGTGTTTTTTTTACTTCTCCTTCTTCTCAGTGGCGCTTGTCTGGTAACAAAGGCATCCTTGCTAAGCATATACAGCCTTCAAACTTAACACATAAACAGAACATATCAAGCAAACGAAACCGTTTTCTGTGACGTCATGATTACGTCATCAGGTGTCGAATTACGCTAAATCAAATTTTAATATTTCAAAAAATCATATCTCATGAACCACAAAAGATATTTTCACAATCTTTGCAACATCTGAAAGATCTTGAATTATGTAATTTTTCGTTTTTAGACGTGACCCCAATCTGACCTTTTCTTCCGGTCAAAACCGGAAGTTGAAAATTTCAAAATTTCAAAAATCATATCTCATGAACCATAGATGATATTTTCACAATCTTTTTATCATCTTAAAGATCTTGAACTATGTCACATTTTGTTTTCAGACGTGACCCCAATCTGACCTTTCCTTCCGGTCGAAACCGGAAGGTTAAGTGAAACAATATGCTGAATTACTATTCCCTGTATGTACGAATAGCCCATATCACGTGTGCACAGAATACGTACACACAGCAATATACGGAGTTTAATATTGGCCTACAACGTAAAGGCCTTGTCACACGGGGCAATTTTCGGGCAATTTTCAGGCAATAAATGTTGCTGGCAATGAGATTGCTTGGAGATTGCCCTGTATGGCATTTCATGCAATCCAGTGGCAATGAGTAGACTGGCTTTCTACTTTGAGGCAATCTGTCGAGGAAATCTCCAATCACATTGCGTATCAGTGATCACGTGACATTTTATCACAAGCAAAACATTTTCAGCGGCGGCCATTTAATTCTCGTTTACATGAAAAAATACTGCGGAATTTTGCCGTTCTTTTTAACTCCAAAGCAAAATACAAGAAAATAAAATGGGTTACCGAGAAAGAGGAAAATATAGTTGCATTATTAAGAGGTAAGTAGACATTATTTAGAGGTTTATTGGCCCAGAATGTGCGTTTGTAAAGTAGGCCTATCGTAGACATAATTATTGCATGCACAATCCAATGGAGGTTCGTGACTGACGAAACTGTTGTACTGCATCTATTTCGTAAAAACTATATTGAGTCTACTCTTTCCCTGTTTTTGCAGTGTACCTACATGATTTTAAGTTTGCATTTTAACTAAGGATAATGACTGAGCATGGATAGATGCTATATTGTAACTCGCCTACATACATGTACAGTACATGTATGCAAATCCATGTAAATATATACATGTTGATGTTCGTGTGTTGTTGTCTCTTCTGCAATTCTGCATGTTCTTCGTGTCAGTGAAATATATCCCTAACTCAACCTAAAGAGATGCTTTTACTTGATTAGTCTGCTAGTAGTAGCCACAAAATTGTCATAGGGGCACCTGTTTTTTCTGAGCTAGGTTACATTTGTTGTTTTGTTATTATTAAGCATAAAAAGTCTGTCCCTCTATGCTTTAAAGAAAGGTCAGGTCTTATAACATAAAAAAATATGAAGAGCCTGCATAAAAAAAAGAAAACTAATAAATGAAGAAAAAGCTGCAGAGGGATGAGTTAATATGAGTTTTAATTGGAAAATAAACATGCAGGTGTGTTGGTGGACAACATGTGTACACCAAAATTCAGGATGGAAAATGCAAATGGGGTGGGGGTGATGAAGGTTGTTTTTGCAATTATAGAGGTCATTCTCTTACTGGAGTAATACATGTTGGCCTCTCCCCATTCAGAATTAATTTTTTCACAGAATCATTTGAACATTTCTTTATATTTTGTATTTTAGCTCTCCAGTATGCTGAATAATTGGAATTAGATGCAATGGCTGCCATCAGTGAGAATCAGTTCAACAGCCTAGAAAGCATCTAAAACACAAGCCCCAAGGTAACCAATAAATCTGTGGTACAATTATTGTAAGTGTGTGTGTGTGTGTGTGTGTGGATGATTGCATTCCTCCTGACTGCCCTATGATCCACTCACATGACCCCACCAACCTACACTGAAGATTGTGATTTTTATTTTCAAAAAGCAATTCTTTTTAAACTTTATCCACAATGTTGTATTCTTTCCCAGTGAAAACAGGTCAACTCGTATGCGTGCCAACTCGTACTTTTACCAACTCATACTCATTTTGGTCAACTCGACCCGTAAAAATATTTATTACTGAATATTTACTGGCATGTGTATGGGTTGACATCCGGTGGAGTACGAGTTGGTAGAAGTACAAGTTAATTTAGCCACACTATAGTGTATGTAGTTCCTCATAATACTAGTAGTGCTTATTATGTCTTGTGTGGTGATGGCTGCATTGCAGTTTACTTGATACTAGCACTTAATTTTCTCACTAAAGTAGACCAGAAACAAATATCAGCACCTTTATTGAGATAATGAAACAGTCACATCATGGAGGAAGGAAGACGTCACATGTAACTTTCTATTCCATTGTAAAACCTAACTTAACGGCATTGTTCTGAAGGGATCATTTTTCTAAAGTTGCATAATTTTTCTGAAGTTACATCAATCCATCATCCTGATAATAACATATGAGGGCATTCTAAGTTATATGTGTTTTGTTAGCATGACCCATTATTCTTCGTCCCTCTTTTGAAAACATTTAATATTGTTTTTACATGATTCGTTTATATTTCAGATCAACGGTATCCGTTTGTGCTACTGCTACAAGGTGTGTCAGAGTCTGTGTAACTTTGTGATCCAATGGCCAGCATTTGAAGTTTATCCATTCATCAAAGGAGTTAATGTATGATTCAAATTATTTTATATGGACTTATCCTATCTGTGGCAGTCTTTACCCTCAAGGGAATTGTTTTTTCAGGACCTCAAGACACATCTAGGTCTTTCTAGGAATTTCTTTAACATGTTAGAACAAAAATAGTACTGAGGAATTTTTTTGACTGGACCCAAACATCCTCACAAATGTAGTTATTAAGCAATATCTGTTGGTGATCTAGTAAAATGTATATTGCCGACAGTGAATCCCTGGCAGTTGGGCCATATAAACATAGTAAACATACTCCCCAATCTTCATTGCATGGGTGTGTCAGCCTTGGAATACCTTTTGCCAGATCACCCAATTAAAGTTCCTATTTATTTGTATGCTTGCATTGGGATAGTACTGACCATCAATCCCATAAACAATTGGTTAAACAGACAGTATCGTCACGATCAGAGCAGACTTTCTACAAACAGGGCATGGAATTGGTGTCCTAGTTTAAGACGAACATAGTGACTGAAAATTACTGGCTCATTTATGCAGCAGCAACGCGAATATGACCTTATCATGTGAGTATTATTTTCAGTCACTGAGTTAAACTAGAACTTGAACTCTGATTCCATGCCCTGTTGATCGTGAAGATATTGCCACCTTTAAACAATAACTTTAAAATGACTATTTATGAAAATGTATTTTCAACAGTTAATGACAAATAAATACATATACATGTAACAATCAGAAGATCATTTCAGTATTGTTTGTTTCTATTTTACAGTTATCCTTCAAATTGCATTGTGTTGTCTCTTCCCTATAAGTATTGTTTTAAAAAACTGAACCAAACATTTAAATATTATAACACTTGATTAAATTTGTCATTGTATTGTACAAGACCTGCACACACCTCACCTCGGGGGGAAAATGTGTAATGATCAAGCTGTGATGATACATTATTTTATTTCTTTTTTTTAAGTTTATGGGCAATCAATTTCAGGGTAACAGTTTGCCAATGCTCCCTTGACAAAAGGTTTTCAGGCACTGAGTTAATTTAAATACAAAATCAATTAAATTTGACGTATGTATTTTAATTTATGTATTTTATTTCTTTTCTTTTTATTATTTTATCAACTTAATTAAATTTACTTTTGCAAATGGAATGTGTACAATTTTTTAACGAAAAGCATCAATAAATTTCCCACAATGATTGTTTAATAAACAATGTGGCAAAAAAGAGTCTAGACAAACAAAATGGTTGGTAATTTTTTCCAAAATTGTTGGGTGTTTACTTTTAAATATTGGTTTTGGTTAGCCAGTTAGCAAATTTCTAAATGGTCAGTGAATTTTGTTTCTTTTTAATTTATGTAATAACCAAATAATATGTTTCATTATCATTAATAAATAAATAAATTAAAAAGATTAAGGCCTAAACATTTTCAGCATTATTCTGGTACAGAACTTTAAAACTTAACACATAATAGACCTTAACATGTAGTATCCTAGGTTGTGAGGTCATGGTTAAGGCATCAGATATCGAATTACACTAAATCAAAGTTTAATATTTAAAAAAAATCATATCTCATGAAGCACAAAAGATATTTTCACAATCTTTGCCTTATCTTAAAGACCTTGAACTATGCCACATTTCGTTCGCAGACATGACCCTAATCTGACCTCTCCTTTCTTTCGAAACCAGAAATGTTTAAGTGAAGAAATATTCTGAATCACTATTCTGTAAATGTATATTTTTGCTATCTTCAGAACAAATTTGAATTTTACCAAATTTGGCACAATTGACACCCATATTATGAGGAAAATTTTGTGTATGACTTCACATGATTGAACCGGAACTTACGGTAGGAAGAATTTAAAATTATATTGGATGACTGAACCAGAAGTTAATGTATTCAGTATAGCACATTATATGTTATTTTTATTATATATTATGAAAACTCATACCTCCTGAGGTAACTCTTGTCTTTTATTTATTTTTATTTTTATATTCTGACCACAAAACATCAAATTTAAAATAAAAACATAGTCTTCCAAGTCACACTTGTTAATTTCTAACGTATTGCTTAAATCTCACAACTTTTCCAAGTTCAACAGCAAATATCTCAGGAACTAAATGACCTATTAGAAAACAAAAAACACAATTGAATTCCTTACATTAATAGCTTGTAATTCTTGTGAAATGAGTTACCATAAATGCTTTGATGGTCAAATTAGTGGCACACGAAGTAACGATTTTAAAAGGTGATGTATAATTTGACAAAGCTGGGGGAAAATAAAAATAGGGTGTTAAAGCTATATAATGTAATCTTAACTGCTCAGTAAGTTGGAGAACAAATGGATGATGATGGACATATGTATACTTCAAATTATTCCATCATGAAAAATCAGGCCTCGTGTTGAGTTTTGGAGGCAATATGAATGGGAATTTTGACATGGTTCCTGTGCATGAAATATTCTTTGAAATATATACATATCAAAACTATGATCAATGACGTCATTACTACGTCACTACGGAAAATTAAAACAGGTCGAAAAAAAATTATTTCTCTATCTCAAAAATTATAGATCAGAATTTTGTCAAATTTAGAATAATAAACAATCTATGTCAATATGAAGACAACTGGAAAGTTTCATCTTAATCACGTGACCAAAACTTAATATATGAGAATAAAAAAGTACTTTACGATACAATTTTAAAGGTAGTACACAAATTAGGCGATGCTGTGTCCTTCGCCAATAATTCAAACTGAAGAGGACGCTATACACATTTAGCGGTTGGACATACGCTAAATGTGCATAGCGCCCTCTTTTAAACTAGCAGACAAAACCATTGGGCCGGATCAGGCGCGTAGCCAGCCCTGTCGGTCCGGGGGGGCAAAATTAAGATGATCGTCCCGATTTCACGGTTTAAATTTAATTGCGAAATACTGAATAATATTGAATCAAAACAATCGATATATTGTACAAACATGATCATCTGTGATTTATTGTTCTTTCCTTGGATCTATACTGTCTGAACTGTTGCTATTAATTTCTACACTGTCATGACTGTGATGAACTTAAACATTCATAATTAATCGTATTCGTAATATATACACACCGTTTACAACACACATTACACTGAAAGTTATTCGTGTACATGTCGTATAAAAACCTTTAATAAAATGTTGTAAGACAAGTTGTAAATACGTTCTGCACGTAACCCGAGTACATACTGGTTCATTGTATTGATTCAAATTTCAAGTTTTTAATGTTTTAATGTTTGTTTCTATATAAATTCGTCTCTAATTAACAAAAAAGTTGAAAGATCCATCTGTAAGGTCCATATTTTATGAGCAATTTATATCTCTCATTAGTGCATTTTGTTGCCTTTCTTGTAATGTCAAAATATATTTTTGCTGCCAATGGCGAGCGTTTCTATCCCGGGTTCCTATTCAAATGAAACAAAAAAAATGAATCACCACATCCCCTGTTTATCAGCAACTATTATACTAAATTTGAGTTGCCATTCGCCGAGGAACAGACATCATACTAAAGTCCTCAATGACTGCGTCAAAATCAACGTGCTCTGCGAAGTCGCGTTCTATGCTGAGAAGTGCCAGTGATGACAGCCTCTGCTCCGACATAGTGGATCTTAAATACGACTTCGTTAGCTTCAATCGACAAATTAACTTGTTTTACAGTATTTGATAAAGTGATTTCCGGGACAAAAACCGGGTATAAAAACTTCAGATCTAACTTCCCTTCCTCAATCCTCCCTCTCCCGTCTCCCTTTATCAATTATTCACTCCCTTTACCATTCCCTAAATCATCCTTTCCTCCCTCCCTAAATCTGCCTGCCTCTGCATCCTTCGTTCCAGGTCCGTCCTTCCCGCCCTTTCCGCCCTTTCCGGTCCCTTACCCTCTCCGGCTCCCTCGGCTCCCTTCCTTCCCTTACCCCTGCCCTACCGCCGTTTCCACCCGCCCTAACCTTGCATGCCTTAAGTTAGGCTGCCTTGGTACTCGTCCCAACGGTCCTATCCATCCTTTCTTCCATTACCAAGGCCCACATTTCCTTCTCTCCTCCCCCTCCCTCCCTCATTTCGTCAATAATCCCTACTCTTCTAATTTCTTTCTTTACCTCTTTCGTTTTTTCTCCCTCGGAGTCCCTCCCTCAATTTTCCCTCCTTTTCTCTCTTCCTTTCCTTTTCTCTTTTCTTTATTTTTACCGTCCCGATTTTACTTCTATTTTTTTTCCGGGGGGGCAGTCTGCCCCCCCTGCCCCCCCGCTGGCTACGCTACTGGGCCGGATAAATAAAAGTTAGCAATTGCTTATCTAGTAAAAGCTCAAGCAATAGCAATTGCTTAAAAATGTATAAAGAACCTTCTTCTTTGACTAGCACCTGTTGCTTGGGTGGGTTAGCAATTGCTTATGGGTATAACAATGATGGGAGGTCAGTTCCGATTAGCCTAGTGGTCGTATATGAGGCATGTGTTAGCAACATGGATGCTGCCGAAGAATTGGGGAGTGGTACAAATAGTGAGCAATCTTTGAACGAACTGTTCGTTAGTATAATCAAAGAGTACCCTGTTCTAATCGAGAAAAGTCAGTTGCCGGGGGTAAAAGACATGAAGGCAAATGCACTTAAAAAAGCACAAATGTCAATTGCTACCAACACAGGTAAAACCATGGATGAGAAGCAAATTTTGAAAAAGATAGCAAACATGAAAAGTCAAGTGAAGAAGAAAACAGATGGAATGCAAACAGGAAATAGGAAGATTGTTTTGGTTCCATGGGAACAAGATCTGTACAACATCTTCAAAGGGGATGAAAACCGACTATTACGAAGATGCCATGCGCCATTTCTGCTGGTTTCAAACCAAGTACTTCGACTGCTGCTAGCCACTCCAAATTTTCAAAATTGAACCGAAATAATTTCCGGTATCTGGTAGGATTGACTTCATCACGATTTATTCTTTCATTGTACACCTTTTCATGTTCCTTTACATGCATAAACTCGGCCATGATGGCAGGAGTAATGCAACATGCAAGTGTTAACAAATGCGTAAGCTCCTCATTTAGTATCTTGTAAAAATATTAGCAAGTGCTACAAGTCATTAGTAAAAGGTATGGTTTATTTATATGCTTCCAAGCAAGTGCTAATCTCTCTAGTAATTGCTTAAAAATCATAGCAATTGCTTTTGCTAACTACTGGAAGCAATTACTTGCAAGTAATGACTAGTAAAAGCAATTGCTACTTTTTATTTATCCGGCCCATTGTTGTGACATTCATTTAGGCTTTTACAGATCTCTGATATTGTAATCAAATTAATCACTGGCATTACTTATTTTAAATTGTGTAATTGCAATTGTGTAATTTTTTTTTTACTTCTTCTTCTTCTTCTCCCCCGCGACTGTCCGGTAACAAACACATACTTGCAAACTTCACATGAACTTGAAACTTGGCATGTACGTAGAACTTAACAAGCAGATGAAACACGAGTTGTGAGTGACCCCAATTTGACCTCACTTCCTGTCCAAACCGGAAGTCAAAGTGTAATACAACCACAAGAGGTAAATTCACAATTGTTGCACCATTGTACAGATCGTTAATTGTAAACAAATATTTACAAAAAGGTGACCCCAATTTGACCTTACTTCCTGTCCAAGCCGGAAGTCAAAGTTTAATACTTAAAAAAATCATATCTCAACAACCACAAGAGGTAAATTGACATTTTTTGCACCATTGTATAGATTGTTAATTGTCAAAAAATATTTACAAACATGTGACCCCAATTTGACCTTACTTCCTGTCCAAACCGGAAGTCAAAGTTTAATATTTACAAAAATCATATCTCAACAAGCACAAGAGGTAAATTCACAATTTTTGTACCATTGTACAGATCGTTAATTGTCAAAAAATATTTGCCACAAAATGACCCCAATTTGACCTTACTTCCTGTCCAAACCGGAAGTCAAAGTTTAATATTTACAAAAATCATATCTCAACAACCACAAGAGGTAAATTCACATTTTTTGCACCATTGTATAGATTGTTAATTGTTGAAAAATATTTACACAAAGGTGACCCCAATTTGACCTTACTTCCTGTCTAAACCGGAAGTCAAAGTTTAATATTTAAAACAAAATCTTCCACGAGAGGTAAATTCACAATCTTTGCACCATTGTACAGATCGTTATTTGTCAAAACAATTTTACAAAAAGGTGACCCCAATTTGACCTTACTTCCTGTCCAAACCGGAAGTCAAAGTTTAATATTAAAAAAAAAATCATATCTCAACAACCACAAGAGGTAAATTCACAGTTTTTGCACCATTGTACAGATTGTTAATTGTCAAAATTATTTACAAAAACATGACCCCAATTTGACCTTTACTTCCTGTCCAAACCGGAAGTCATAGTTTAATATTAAAAAATATCATCTCAACAACCACAATGGGCAAGTTCACAATTTTTGCACCGTTGTACAGAGCGGTACTTCTCAAACAATATTTTTAAAAAGGTGACCCCAATTTGACCTTTACTTCCTGTCCAAACCGGAAGTCAAAGTTTAATATTTAAAAAAAATCATCCACAAGAGGTAAATTCACTATCTTTGAACCATTGTACAGATCGTTAATTGTCCAAAAATATTTCAACAAAGTTGACCCCAATTTGACCTTTATCTTCCCGAACACCTAGTGTTTGTCAATACAAACACCAATCTCTAGTTATTATTATTATTTTTTTTGGGGGGGGGAGGCGGAGGAGTGCTGGGTGACAACTAGCAAACACGAAGCCATTCACAGCAGGGGAATTTGGTTGTCTGCGCTCTCTGATACAATAAAATAGAGCGTTTTCAGGGGGAAAAAAATACTACATATTCTGGCTTCTGATGCCGTTGAGAGTGACCTGTTAATTTCCCAACCCAATTGATGATAGACTGATAGACAGACAGACAGACTGACTGACACTCTTTACAGCAGCTTTGCAAAAAAAAACATTGTTCACAAATTATATGTACCCAAATGAACACTAAACAGACCACAGAATAAACACTGTTTACTGATTCAAAAATGGTTATTTTATTACATAAGTATATACCTGGTACTCATTACAGAGAATTGAAATTCCCATCCACGGATACATGATGTACAAGTGTTAAGTTATTTTAAAACCTTACAATTAAAAATACACTCCTCTCCTAAATTCCATTCAAAGTACAATGTTTATGTAAAGGAAATTCTACATCTTATACAATGACAAGAATATTTATAAAAAGAAATAACAAATTAATGCATAGTACACTGCAGATTAAAATGTTTGTATTTGTAAAATTAGCTTTAATTGTTTACAAAACGCCACCAACATAATTATTTTAGTTTTAAGGAGTAGGATTTAAACCTTTGCATAGTAGACGTGCAGTACGATTAATGCTTGCAGTAACACTATGTAACAATTTCTTAAGAGTTGTAATAAGTTGTTCTTAGTCAAACCAACGCTACCGAAATCATGACTGCTATAAGCTTTAATGTTTAAAGGGGCAGTATCATCACAATCAACAGGGCATGGAATCGGAGTGCTTGTTTTAGATTACCTCAGTGACTGAAAATAATTTCCCACCGTTGCTGAGCTGCGTAAATGAACCAGTAACTTGCAGTCACTGTGTTCATCTTAAACTAGGACACCGATTTCATGCCCTGTTGAAAGTCTGCTCTGATCGTGACGATACTGTCCCTTTAATTAATAAAGGTAAGGTAAAACATTAGTAATTACAAGGTTATCAAATTAATAACTTATTATCTAAAACCTGACTTAGTGTAAAGTAGTTTTTTGGTCAAAAGTGCTTTCTTCTTAGAGGAAAAATTAATAAAAGTTGCCAGATGTAAAACCTAAAAACATACAAAAAAGTGACAGTTTGTCGGTTTTCTTGTGATGATATTAAATCCCTAACAACCCCATATCCTGCAAAATCCTCCAAGGGGCACTTTTTGGGAAAAATTCAGCACTGTTGGAAACTGGTACTTTCACCTCTTCAAATGGAGCAAAATTACTACCTGGCAAGAAGTACAGGCCATAAGTGCTGAATATGAAAGATCAACGAAAATGCATGGTGCATTTTGAAGATAAAGGCATGTTTCCAAAAGTGCACTGATGGATTTTGGAGGATTCAGGAAGGTTCCTAGCCAGAATACCTATAGGGGGTTAGGGTTCAGGAAGGTTCCTAGCCAGAATACCTAGGGGGTTAGGGTTAATGTGATGAAACTTTCACAGGTTAGTTTTATGATATATTTCTTGAAAAGTAGAGTAATAAATGAACCTACATTATCAAATATCACTGTTGTACGTTCCTTTTATAATCAGAAATTGTTACTATAATAATTAAGTCAAATTTTCAAAACAAAGAAATTCTGTTACTAGACATCAATGTGTAGAGTGGTTTATCCACTCGAGGAGCCAGACATCAGGATACAGTGAATGATTACGAGTGGGTGCTACAGACATTGTCTCTGGTTTCTGGTTTCTCAGACCTGGGCGTCAGCTTTTTTAATTTTTAATTTTTTTTTATTAATTTTTTTTTTTACTATGAAATGATATCCAATTGCAGCCAAAATTACTGAATCGATTGGAATTCTGCCGTGCTGTGCTTTAAATGACTTTTTCACATAGGAGTATGAACGTTTGCCTGATTTGTGATGCCTCTCTTAGCCATCATACTTTGTATATGGGAAATTTTGTCCCCACGTACAAAACGTATCACATAATTTTTTTCCCTGATGGCAAAAAAAAAAGATCGCCGAGGAAAAAAAAAAAAAAAGTGTCAACGCATCGCTTTTTGAAGCCGACCGATGACCACAAACCGGAGACTTTTTTTTTGGCCTTATATTGTTCCCAACAAGTGATACTCATATTTATTTGAATAATGCCAAATGCCAAAAATAAAATCCTCTTTGTTGGTCTGGCAACAATTGTGTTCCACCTCCCTCATTGCCCTCCACAAATTTCCAGTGCCCCCCCAGGTTCCCCCCCCCACGAAAAATCCTGATAGTGCCCCAAAAAAAGAAAAGAAAAAGAAAAGGGAAAAAACACATACCCCTGGCCCCGCCCTGCCCCCCCCCCCCCCCTGAAAAAGTCCTGGCTACGCCGCTGTACCCCACCCCCTTAAAAGATTGATAAATACACTTTAACAAAATTTACAATATAACTGCATGCATAAAACACTGACATAGCAACACAATAACGGTATGGGATAAAATTAATTCCGGAATTTCATTCAGATTAAGCAAAAAAATTTATAAGTAAGACTACTTGCGGTGACACCATGTGGATTCTCAATTGAGTAGTAATTAGTTCTGAAAAGAACTGGTGGTACAACTCGACGTTTCGATCAGTATGCTCTGATCGTCCTCAGGAGAAAAAATTATCATATTAAGATTTTGGCCAAAAAATCCAGTGTTCATTTTAATTCATTGATTTTCAGTGGAGAAATGTCATGATATTTGCATAAACTGATCCTGAAGGTATTGTTAAGGAATAGTTTCCGAGATTAATTTGAAGTGATGATGTCAGTTTATACCAGTAATATAATCTGTATATTTAAAAATGTTCACACCAAAGCAATATTATCACAAAAATTTTAACTTTTATAAAAAAAAAATATATTTTTTTTAATCATTAAAACATCTAGTATTAACCCTCCTATAGGTTTAACAATCAAAGACACTCAAAATTTGTATGTCACTCCCAACCCATTGACTTTGTGCAGTGCACTCAAATAAATGCAAGCACATGTGGCTCTGGTAGGAGGTCAAACCAAAACCACTCGACTGTAACTTATGCAGTACATACACAGCTCTGTGTGACTCTGCATATAACTTGTAAGACATACACAAGTGTGTTTGACTTTGCCACTATCTCCAGCACTCTTATACACATGTGTGAACAATTGGCAATGCAACCAAAAATACTCAAGTGACTGTCTGTGGGTGCGGTGCTTACTGGGCCAAATTTCAGCCTGGGCATAGGAGGGTTAATCAATTGAAATAACTAGTTTTTGATTTCAGAGAACATTACATATCAATTAAAGTTTCAACTGGTTAGTCTTGTAATCAATATATTTACCAATTTGTCATCCTGTGAGTCAATCTTTTGGTCTAGTACCAGCCGTTCCTTTAAATGGCATTAGGGTTGTATGGTGGTGGCTTTTCATTCGGGTTGTGTAACACCTTAACAAAATAAAAAACACAACACAAAAACAGGGGATATCACAAAAATATCACAAAAATGTCACAAAAAGGTTACAACTCACCAAACAATAAAGGCAGTGTACTATAAGCAACACATGTGATTCCCCGACTGCCAAACACAAATCATGATAACAAATCACAAATTGGAAGGCACCAGTCTAATTTGGACACAAGCCTCATTTTGAATCCCATTGACTTGCGTATAAGAAAATTAAAATGGCTGCTAAATGACAAAGGGTTAGTGGACTCCCAGTAATCATGAGAAAATTGTAGAAAAATATACAGGCATACAATTTGTGACACAATTCCAAAGGGGGTGTGTAACCATAATGATAACAATGTGAAGTACATGTGTGACTTAATAATTATTCTTCAAAAATAATTATGAGATGATTCAGATATGTCAGATTACTAAAGCTGTACGTTTTTGGTTATTTCCGGAACCGGATACCTGAAATTGGAAATCTTTGGATACCCAGGTACCCGTAAACAATTTTATAAAAACACATAAATGCTCCTGAATACATAAAATAACCAATATGAACACAAGTTTCTTTTGTTTAATTAGAGTCACAATAAATGTGGACTTACGGTAATAATTTCCCACCTCTATGTTAAAAACGACTCGTAGCATGCCCATTCCCCACAAACAAAAAATCTAATACTTCCATTTGTGTGTCTTAAATGTTCAGTCAAAATTTTCAAAAGTTGTTTACGGGTAATTGGCACCGAAAAATGGAACCGGCTAATGACAGTTTCTGTCGGGTATCCGGGTACCCGGCACAGCCTTATAGATTACCAATGGTGTCACATGATGAATCAAATCAGAAGTACATGTAGACTGTAGAGTGGAACTTTTCAAGTGCTTTGGGGATAAAGTACAACAATGAATAAATAAACTGCAACAAAAATGTGAAAATATTTCTATGAAGGAAATAAGCTGTAAAGGAACTAGAGGAACATGCATGATACATGGCATGTAAAATGAAAAAATAAGCGAAACAAAAAAGAAGCAGGTTACGCACTGATATTGGCCAACAATTACAAGGAAAGGGGCAACAATAACCTATAAATGTAAACCAAATTACAATAGAAACTGAACTGGTATGCAAGGAGAATGAACAGCTTAATAATAATAATAATAATAATAATAATAATAATAATAATAATAATAATGTGGACTTATATAGCGCTGGTGCTCAAGGCGCATTATATTATTACCCCTGCTCATCAGGCTCATAAATCATTCCTGAAACCATCTCAGCTCCCTGGGGAGTATACAGCTGAATTGCTGCCCTTATAGGTTACCCATTTACCCCTGGGTGGAGAGAAGCAATTATGGTAAAGTGTCTTGCTCAAGGACACAAGCACCATGGTCGCGGCTGGAATTCGAACCCACATTCTGGCGACTCAGCTATCAGAACACAAATCCGATGCACTAAACCGCTCGACCATGGCACTCCATAAAGCTTGGTAAACATTTTTAACCCCTCCTACTATAGCTGAACTTTTTGCGGCAAGCAGCTGTAGTGGTCAAAATCAGTCAACTGACTGTTTTGACTGTTGACACACAGGGGCATCTTTGACTGGTTTTGACTGTCATTTTGACCACCCTGAACAATACCAGATAATGCTTTTACCAGTCAAAAAAGGTCAACTCATTTTGACCTGTAAATATACTTACTACACGTAAGGTTTGACAGTGTTCGACTTTTAAGTACACTAGATATACCTTGGCAAGTATATCAACATTATGACTGATTTTGACCCTTGCAGTCACAGAAGGGTTAATAATAATAATAAAAAATCTTTAGTACTGAAATATTTCTAATAAAATATGTTCTACTAGTATATGAAAGGATAAAAATATTGTTAAATATGAAATTTGTGACCAAAATATCATGAAATCAGTAATAATGCACAATAGAAAACTATCAAATATAACAGAAAACAATAAAGCATGAGAATAGGCGAGTAGAGAAACCAGACTGAGATTAATGGAAAGACAAAGACGACAAACATGAACACTGTTGTATGTACAGTCCAATTAGTTTCACACATTGTAAGGTAGTTTACCTCATCTTGCTTGTATGGGCTTACCTGGCCTTGCTGAAATGGCTGGGCTTGCTGTAGTGGCTGTGCCGATTCTACAGGTTGGTACTGTGGGGCAGGCCCTGGTGAGGGCTGTGGGTATCCGTATGGAGTATACGCAGGCTGTATGTATGCTGGTGGTGCTTGAGCGTTGGTGAGAGTGCCATAGCTTGTGGCCGTTGGGTAATCTTGTTGTACAACAATGATTTGTTGTTGGCGCATCATACGTCGACGTCTCATGACAGCACAGCATGATATTAGTATAATAAGAAGGAAGAATCCCCAGATAAACCAAAACCCTGAAAGGAAACATCAAATGTACGCTAAATGTCGTTTGTCAGTTTACACATTTGATAAAATGTCCGTTAATGCATTCATTACTTGTAAGAATCAAGACATTAACCCTAACTCCCTAGGTATTCTGGCTAGGAACCTTCCTGAATCCTCCAAAATCCATCAGTGTACTTTTAGAAACATGCCCTTATCTTCAACATGCACCATGTATTTTCGTTGATCTTTCATATTTAGCACTTAAGGCCTGTACTTCTTGCCAGGTAGTAATTTTGAAGAGGTGAAAGTACCAGTTTCCAACAGTGTTGAAATTTTCCCCTTGGAGGATTTTGATGGATTTATGGTGGTTAGGGTTAACATAAACTATATATGTAACCCTAAACTTGGACCCAATTTTCAAAAGTGAGATTTTGGTATAGTTTGATTCTCTAGATTTTCCTCTTTTCATTTGATACCAGATTTGTAGAAATTTAGGAAAAAAATCTCACTTTTGAAAATTGGGTCAAGTTTAGGGTTTTGCCAGAGCCAGTCACATACACATGGCCACAAGTGTGTTAATTAGCACAGATCTGATTTTCAGACATACATGTTTTTCACAATTTGGGTTTACTTACACCAGGCAAATGCCACACTGTAGCAACAGTAACTGCCACCAAATCCATCATCACAACAATATGCGTCACAATATGTGCCGTCATCGCAGTGGTCTGCCTGGAATATCAAGCAAGAATTGTGTTACAATGTATGAGAGATCACAAGCTTTTTGCACATACAAAGAAATAGGGCATAGAGTAGTATATATATTGCTGCCCAGGGGAGCATGCCAGTCTCAGTCTTGGAAAAATGGGGAGAGGGGAACATAGGGAAAAAGGGGGGGGCCATTTTATCCCACGTTTTCTCTTTGGAATTCCTTGCCCAGTGCATGATCCTACGATCTATCCTGTTGAAAGAGTAATCTCAATTCCCACCTTCAGCTCCTATGAGTCTATTTACTTTTTTTCCCCGTTATAGACTTGTACCTTGAGTGGCTTTTAGCCATGTTTAGGGTGAATATGCATAAAAAAATAAAACACAAATAAAACAAAAACTGCCAAAAAAGGGGCTCACAAAGTAATTATACACCTAAGTGGTTCCACATCTCATAAACATTAAATTTGTCAATCAATAAAAAAAATGGGCATAAATTCATTGGGCTTGTGAAAATCTCCCTAAAATATATAGACCTAAGTTGTATGAATTTATTTTCCACATACTTTCTAAGTACTTTTTTCATATTTTATTAATAATTTTATCAAGTTAGTAATAACTGTCATATTTAATGCATTCTTTCCAAAAAGAAATCTAAGTTAACCCTCCTATGTACAGTGCAGTTTGCCATAGAATTGTCAGACCTTTCAAAACCTTTCAAGTTTGCTGTACTGAAGGGTTTTGAAAGGTGAGGAAACTGTCTGACAAAAGGGACCTATGAAAGGTTTCGAAAGGTGAAACAACTCTCTGAACAAACTGGTGTTGAAATGTTTCAATACTTTTCAAAGCGTATTGAAAGGTGTGGTAGTTCAGTAGCAACAAATTCTGGAGGGTTTTAAAGGGTTCATACATTATTGATAGCCATTTTGCCAGTAAGCAGATTTTGAAAGGTTTTGAAAGGTCAAACCATAGGAGGGTTAATGATGTCACACAAAATCATTTCTGGGGGCATTTTTCCGGCTTTGTCGGTACCTTTTTGTGTTGAATAATTGGGGGTAGGTAACTGTTAGCCCCATTCTAGGGTCAATATACTGGACTCTCTCCTTATCATTGGCCCTAACCCCACATTGTACAAAAAAGGGGCGACGGAAAGAATGTCATATCCAGCCGCCACTTTTTAAGGGCTTTTAGGGATTTTTTTTGCAACCACTAACCAGTTAAAAAATCATTCTATCGATTTTTGGTGGTACAGAAAGTGAAAACTATCTTTAAAATCCACTTTTATGATGTTTTCGGACTTGATTTCCCTTCTAAAAAAATCCTATTATAGTTGCCATTACGCATGTACAATGACTGTGTTGGTCACTAATTGTGGAGTTTACAAGATCAGACTGACATGACTGAGGAAGTCATCGTATACCAAAAATGCCTGATTTTTCATGAAATAAATATCCTGGAATAATTTGAAGTATGTGTCCATCATCATCCATATGTTCTCCACCTTACCAGGTAGGTAAGATTACATTATTGGTTATATTTAATGAAAAATAGTGGCGGCCAGATACGACATTCTACCCGGGGCGACTTTGATTTTTGATCTTTTGATCTGCTATTTAATACAACCTAAAACTTTGTAATTAATGCTAGATAAGCTATCCCTGAATAATGGATTTTATGCCAAAAGTGTCTGCTTGGGCAAGGTTACCTAATTACTAAGTTTTGGCTTGTAGTAATTAGCAGATCAAAAGTTGAAGAAAAAAAGTAGAAAAATTGCTCCATTTTTGTACATGTGGGACTAGGGCCAAGGATACGGAGGGAGTCCAGTGTATTGGTCATAGAATGGGGCTGTCAATAACTTCTATGCCAAGATGATTGTCAGTGAGGCCAAGCCAATTCAAGGTCCGGTAATGTACCCAATGAAAAATATTATCCTCAATTTACCCTAAATGACGCATCTAAGGTTATATATAATCAACTGGACGGTAACTTACAAATGAAATTCGAAGTTTGGTGTTTCAGTTTGTTTCAGTGAAGGATTCTCTTGTAAAATGCTGAATTTCAATGCGTGATCATACGTGTGGACGTCTTGAGCGCCGTTTTTTGACACGCACAGAATTGTGGTCATCAAAAAATTGATGTTGGTATAATGACTCACCCCCAAACTGGAAATGTTTATGAATCATGCTTTATCTTATTCCAGATGGTTGTTAAATTGTTTTTAATCTTGAAAGTAAAAAATATTTTTTTACATTTAAAAAAAAAAAAAAATGGTATAATTTGGAGAAGCTCTCAAAACTTTTAATCAATATTCTTGAAAGACCAATAAAATGGAAGTGGTTAAAATTTGTGCAAAAAGTACTTTAAAACTTTGAAATATGTAAAAAATACTGCTAACATTTTGTCAAATAATAGATTTATTTTCATAACCATAATATTAATGTTTCATTTTCTCAATAATTTTCCACTACTGATGAAGTAAACATCAACGAAGTAAGGCGAAGTAAAAAAAACAAACATGTTTAGCGTCCACGCCCGCTTCCTTTTTGGGGGCCGCATGGATTTTTATTTTATTTTTACCAATTCAAAATGAGATTAAAAAAACGTAAAATGTCAACTGATCCATTGGAAAATAAAATACTTGCAAGTCAGAACTTCTAATTTATAGATTCTGTCGGTCCAGTCGACCGTGCAATTGTGCAATCTCCAGTCCAAGTACGTACATTTTTGCATGGCCCCATCCGTGTGTTTCGGGTTTATTTACATGTTTCTTTCATTATTGTGTGTTTGAACAGTGGAAAAACCAATAGTTGTTCGAAATTTAAAATAAGAATGGCGGCCATCTTGAAAATAAAAAATAAAAAGCACCTCCCGCTTCCCTTTTTTCAGAAACCCGGACGCTAAACATGTTTTTTTTTTTACTTGGCCTAAGTACTAAAGTAGTCTTTTTTCGTTTCTTCTAGCATGGAGGAAGGCCTCCATGCTTCTAGTAAGGAATACATGTATGTCCATTTTGAGGATCAGTATTTGTTTAAAACATCATTGCAAATTAATGCAAAGCATTGGTATGTTTTGGTTTCCACAGCTCATTCATTGATTGACACTTACAGCATAGAACAATAAAATCACATACGTTCATGAAAAAAAATTAGGTCATGTACATCCCTTAATTGTTTCTAGTAAAATCAGTGGCTAAACAACTTTTTCCACTTTCACAAGCACTAACTTTCCAGTAAATCAATTCCAATTTCACTCGTCTATGATTTGTATTTTTGTAAAAAGCATGACCTAGAATGGCTAGATAACCTAGTTTATGCATCTACCTCCAGACCATGGTTTATGCAACAATTAATAGGCCTACGCAATAGTTTTGTAATTTTTCCGAGTGCTAAGCCAAAGTGCGTGCGTCACTTCACGAGTGCGGCGAATTACGTACATGGACGATACTTACTGTTGCTGAACAGAAGAGACTAAAAAACCAGAAAAACACTGCAAGAAGACGAACATCTAATGTTATCGACGCCATTTTACCCAGTACAAAGTCAGTAGTCTATATGGGTACGTGCATGCACGTATACGTAGCTCTTTTCAATCAGCACTGCCCTTTTTTAATTACAAATCAGTCTTATTTCTGTCTCATAAAAAAATAGCTACATGTACATAATGTAGACTGCAAATCGATAACTAGACTGGTAACGCTACTGTGTTATGGTAATCATGTGACAAACGTGACATCCTGATTGATTTTATTTACTGTACGGTACGACATGAAGTGAGCCCTCTGCTGTTTACCGTAGTACAAGTTGGAAACGTCTTCCTTCGCGCGGTGGGGACTGCCGACGAGCGAAAGATCTTCCACAACTAACTCCCTCCCCCACTGGCACAATCGTCCCACTGGTGCACTCCAATTCGTTTCACAAGATCTCTTGTGAAGGAAGTCGCTAATTATCATGGGTGATGCTATCATGGTTGTTTGCGTTTTTGTTTCTGTAACGTTATTTTTTATTAAAATATATTCCGACTTGCGCTCAATGATCGTAGTAGGAGAGATGATAAAGTAAATTTATGCTACAATAATAACTGAAGAGAAATGCATGTACTCAGTTCAGCATTTCCAAATTTCAAATTGTATCTGCACCAGCAGTGGCAACAATTTATAGTGTTAGTAAGATTTTTAAAAATTAGGGCCTAAAAGGCCAAATTTGAAAAATCGAAACACTTAATACTTATGCAGTCTGGATTAATATTTTTTAGCCGGTGGGGGAATAATTTTTTATTTTATTTTATTTATTTATTTATTGGGGGATTAGATTACCACTAACAGTAATACTGTTCCTGGTCTCGCTGGCCCAGTCACATTTTATTAAATTATACAATCTTGAATAAATATTTTGTATTATGATATACATGAATCGTTAGTTTCATACGAATTTAAACATAAGTAGCGACCGCGGGTTACATGGGGTCACCAAAATTAACCAATGAGAGCTCAGAGCTATCGCAGTGCACCAGCGCCTTTGGATAAAGGTGGTGGAGACGAGCGAATTCAGAAAGTGGGAAAAAACATAATGGAAAAACCCATACATGTTGAAGTTGGGTAAGGGGAGGCAGTTGCAGATGGAGAGGCAGTTGCAGATGGAGAGGCAGTTGCAGATGGAGAGGCAGTGGCAGATGGAGAGGCAGTGGCAGATGGAGATGGAGAGGCAGTTGCAGATGGAGAGGCAGTTGCAGATGGAGATGGAGAGGCAGATGGAGAGGCAGTTGCAGATGGAGGTGCAGATGCAGTTGATGGTTGGGATTGAGGTCGGGGTCAGGTTATCTTTCGCAATGTATGTAAAATCACATTACTGCATTTTATCACAAAGCATGGTTTTGTAAATACTATTATATCGTTTTGGTGTTCCCCCTCCCCTTGGAAGGGGTCCCCTTTACGCCACCCTAGATCTGTCTGTGAGGTAACATGCTGACGGAGGGGGCTGGTGGGAGTGGCGGTAGCTCAATAGCACCGGATAGCACATTCCTAGATAGGGAAGCTCCTATCCCTTGCATTTATCTTCAAAGAGGAATGGCATGTATATTTTTAAATCAGATATGGCCGTTTGATTACCCTAAAAAATAAAAAAACAATTAAAATATACATTAGTCAATTATAAATATTCAATATACCACCTTTATTAAAATGTCTACATTTTATAGCTTAAAGGTAAGTAAGGTTAAATAATCTAGTCAAATACAAAGTATATCATTGCTTGTCATTACATTTCAATACAAAACTATAGAATGTTTATGTAAAAAACGAGCATGCCGTCTTTTTTCTTTTACAAAAAATGCTAACAAATTAAATTATTAAAAACAAAAGTTTTAACTACTTACACTCTTTTAATCAAGTCGTCTTTTTTTTTTCCCTTTTACAAAAATTTCAAACAAACTAAATAATTAAAAACAAAAGTTTTAATAACTGACACTCTTTTAACCGAAAATATTTAACAAGAAAAAGCTGCCCCATGTACAAGCTCGTTTAGCAGGAATGCCAACCTCATGGCCACTTACCCAAAATCTGGATTACCACAGTGAGCAATACATTAAATTATTTTGTTAAATATTTTGTGGCAAAATACAAATCACTTCATAAATATATAAGAATTGCAGAAAAAAGAAAAGAAAAGAACAGTTTAAAAACTTTTTTTGCAACAGTGAGGTGTATTTTAAAAGTTCAACAAGACCCAAGTATTAAGAATGAGTAGTTAGAATGAAGCCCAATAAGGCAATTGTAGGTTTGAATTATGACTGGGAGGAAAAACAAATTTGTTCGTTATTCAACAACCGAAACTAGAGATGTACATAATGTTATCTGGTATCAGATAACAAACACAAAGTGTGCCATCGTTCTATATCCTAAATCCAACTCATTGTACTTCATATGCACAACCAGCATCATCATGTTTTTAATCAATTATTTTTATTCTGGTGTGCAGCCAGTTCTTAATCATGAATAATCCTGTAAAATGCTTCAACTCTTTAGTCTGCTTGTGTTTTTTTTTTTGCCTTCTTTGATGTTGGTTTTTTTTTTCTTTTGTTTTTAATTATAATTATATTTAATACAAGTATAATGTAAATAGGTTATACAGTATTGTTTTATGTATATTGATATTTAATAATCTTTAACATTTTAACCAGTTCGCGTCGGGAATAAAAAAGTTTTTCTGGGCCCCTGTGGCGGGTTTCTTTTTCCCACACACACGTTAATGGAAGCTTCGACAGCGGGTGGCCGGCACTTCCGAGCATGTCACCGTACACGCGTGGCTCAACCGAGCATGCATACAAATATTCCGGAGTTTCCTATGGCATGTTTAGACGCTCTCCGATCTGCGGTGCAAAATAAATTTGCGTGTATACACGGCCTACGACGCAAACTGGTTAAATGAATAATATAACTCATAAACATATTATACATTGTACAACACAACATTTTAACAGAAATACTTGAAGACGCTTTCATGCTCAAAGTACATTACTTCATCTAAAATCAAAACATGCAACAAATTTACTGTAATAAATAAAACATGATTAACTGTTATCTTATGAACACAAACCATCAATCAAACAATTGATTACTTAGTTGGTAAAAGAACAACTAAACCAATCAATTAAAACAATCATTCAATTGATCAATTATTCAATAATGATCAACCATTCAAGTGATCAATCATTAATCAATGATCAATCATTCAATTGATCAATCATTAAACAGAAATGAGACAAGAACAAAGCCAAAAAAAAAACAATAGCCTAGTCTTTGCCAGATGGGCTAAAAAGGAAACAAAAAACTTTATAGAGTAATTTTTCTCGTCTTTGGTCATATAAATTTCAGATTTTTCTGCTTTCATCATTGCCTATTCCATTGCTGTATAACGATGGATATCATCCAAACATTCCTTTACTTTGTATCTTTAAGAAACTGAAGACAATCTTCATCTGAGGAGATCCAAATATCATCTGGGGTTTCAATTGCATTGCCATGGCGGGTAGCACACCAACAGCTCCCTGTAAAAAGTCCATTAACAAATATCATGAAACCTGCTTGTGTACTCTGGACATAATATCCATTCATCTTTCCATCAATGACCATTGAGCCAGAACCCAAGGGAGTTTAAACTTCACGGTCCTTGCTCTATGTTACTCACTTGTTTATGCCCAGCACTCAATTGGGGGTGGGGTGGGGGGGGGGGGGTTTGGTGGGGTATGTGGGAGGGTTTAACTTACCTGTTGATGCCCAGCACTGCATTGGTCTATAATATCCACTGACATCACACTGTGGAACCATCTGTCCTGGCATTGGGTTTGAGTATTTCTTCAATTCTTCTTCACAAGGATGACCTGTCACCAACACATATAACAAAAAAAAACGATTATTATGACATCTTAACTTTTATTGTAGCACTTTTTGCGAGATGGGGTCTGGGTTGTTTGTGGTCTACACTCCTACACTACACTGTAAGTAGAGATAGAATAATAACAATAATAATATTTCATTCTTGTATAGTGCATTTCACACAATGTCCCAATGCGCTTAACATTATTTCCCCTGGTCACTGGGCCGATATCATTCCTATAATCTTTCTCAGCTCCCTGGGGAGTATACAGCCCATTATGTGCAACCTTTTGGTGCTACAGGGCTAATCAAACACAATAACCATCTCTACCCTCACAGGTACCCATTTATACACCTGGGTGGAGAAGCAATTACAGTAAAGTGCCTTCCTTGCTCAAGGACACAAGTACCACGATTGCTGTCAGGATTCGAACCCACATTCTGATGACACAGCCATCAGAACACAAGTCCAATGCACCAAACCGCTCGGCCATGACACCCCATAGAATTAAATATGTGATTGTTGGGGTGTTTCTCTGTCTTCATAACCTTAACCCTAACCATATCCTGCAAAATCCTCCAAGGGGCACTTTTTGGGGAAAATTCAGCACTGTTGGAAACAGTGTAAATTCACCTCTTCAAATGGAGCAAAATTACTACCTGGCAAGAAGTACAGGCCATAAGTGCTGAATATGAAAGATCAACGAAAATGCATGGTGCATTTTGAAGATAAGGGCATGTTTCCAAAAGTGCCCTGATGGATTTTGGAGGATTCAGGATGGTCCCTAGCCAGAGTGCCTAGAGGGTTAGGGTCAATTCAAAACTTGGGTGTAGTACCGACAACCAGGTAGGGTGATATTTATGAGGGGATTGGATTGTCGTGGAGTGTCGTGGCCGAGCGGTCTAGCTTACCGGACTCAAGTTCTGGTGTTAGCAGCAGAATGTGGGTTCGAATCCCGGCCGTGACACTTGTGTCCTTGAGCAAGACACTTAACCATAATTGCTTCTCTCCACCCAGGGGTTAAATGGGTACCTGTGAGGGCAGAGTTGGTTGATTAGCCCTATATGCGCTGTAATGGCAGCAATTGAGCTGTATACTCCCCAGGGAGCTGAGATGGTTTCAGGAATGATTTATGAGCCTTATGAGCAGGGGTAATAATATAATGCGCCTTGAGCACCACTTAGTTGGTGGATACGTGCGCTATATAAGTCCACACATTATTATTATTATTATTATTATTATTATTATTATTAACCCCAACTTCCCTAGGCCCATTTGCTTACACATAACCTGAATCCTCCAAAATACTTCAGTAGTAAATCAAGCACATGACATATGTGACCTATTACAACGAAATGAGCGTAAAGTCGCATTATACCATTCCACAGTACAGTGGGAAAAGTGAAAAATCGGAGGGGAGGTCTAATTTGTTTTTGTTATTATATTTGCAATTTGTAAATCTCCTTATATTGAATTCCAAATTTTCAGTTCCATCAGACAATTAAAAAAAAAAACTCAATTTCAGGCCAATTTCGTTGGTAGCTTTTATCGTGTTCTGACAAACAACTTGAAACAAAGACGGAAACAAAGCCGCAAATCCCCCTCTGGTGGTCTGGGGGGAAATCGCTGTAACCCCAAGTGTTATATATCATTGGAAATCTCTTGTTCTACTGAATCCAGAAATACCAAGAACTCAATTGTTTAAATTTCCGACTTGAAGCTCATTTTGTGGCGACAGGTCACATATATGCACACATGTGTTTCTAATCTGTGATACATGTACATGACCAGTGACCCTCCCTGCATGCATGGAGCAATAAACAGTGTCCACTGACCCAAGCACTGACCTTGCAATCACTACAACAAACATGGATGTACATGTACCATGGAAAGGCAAGTATGCCTAATAACCTCAATCCTCCAAAATCTTTCACTTTAGCAAAGAGCATGTAGCATGTAACCTCAATCCTTCACTTTAGCAAAGAGCATGTAGCATGTAATCTCAATCCTTCACTTTAGCAACGAGGATTTTGGAGGGTTTGGGAAGGTTAGGGTTAAAATTACCATTCCTACCTAGTTTACATCTTCCGTCTTCCTTCATTTTGATGAAGTTGTTTTGATTTCTGGTACATGTAGTGAAACGCAGCATACACTCATTACCGTATGTAACATCATCAGTTCCACACACAGGATCATAGTTCTTTGGGCAAGGGATCGGACAAGGCTTTTCTGTTGGGAAATAAACACTATGGATGTTATTATTGGGTTAATAGAAATACAGCGATATTACCAGGTTGATATTTAGTCAGGACTCAAATGTTTACAAAAGAGAGCAACTGTTGGAAATCTAATGTCATATCATTATGTGTATTTGCAAAAGTTCAGTATGAATTTGCATGAGCCAGATACTGTGGTTGTCAGAATTATTGGCCCTTCCCTCTTCTTAACATCCTGTAATCAATTACATTTTGTTATTCTTCACATTATTATCTCATTCAGTCAGTTGTCTGTTCTGGAATAAAATAACATATATCATGTACAGACGAACATAATGATAAATCATAGCCCAAATCCTCCTATATCCTTCAGTATTAGAGAGTCAAAAGCTCAAAGTACCCAAATCCTTCTAAATCCTCCTGGTTTCCCCCCCCCCCCCCCCATTGACCTTGCAATAGACCCACTTAACTTGCTACACTTACCTTGCCAATAATCAAACAAAAATTTGTTTAGGATTCATCACATTCCCCTCCCCCGCAGCTCAGATCCTTCTGAATCCCATTTTGGCCAAGCTGCATGAGACCCTAATCCTTCTCTTTCATCTTATGTCAAATACAGCCTGATAGCCCAATTCCTTCTAAATCCTCTGATAGCAGAAACCCACTATGGCCCAAATCCTTCTGGATCCTCCTCCACTGAAAAGTCCTAATAGCCCCAGTCCTTCGGAATCCTTCACTTTGGCAAAGAGGATATAGAAGGATTTGGGCTGGTTAGGGTTAACCCTCCTACAATCAGTGCAAATTTTTGAAACAACCCATTCAGGCCACTCCAAGCCATTAGCTGTTGCCAGTGGCCTCCTATGGTTACCCTTCTGTGCACTGTCACACCACTGAGATTGCAGGGTAAGGTGGTCTCCCATCGATACATTGCAGGCCATACTAATATGTTCAAACATTTACAGTGTCCTTGGGTGGCCACACAGTTGATTTTGTAAGATTACTTGGAAAGGACAGCAGGCTTGTACATGTATGTACTGAAGGTTGCTAAAGAACAGAATTTTGTGGATCGAAGTGGCCTCCATGTGTAGGAGGGTTAAAATAGTCCAGCTTTTTGGCAGAAGGAACTGTCTCTTCCAAGTGAAAAGGGGTTTTGTATATTTGTTTGGTTCTAGCAGGAAATAACACCTGTGGAAGAAACTTGTGAACCACGGTTGAATGAACTATGAACTATCAAACCTGTAACAGATTCCTTGCACTGTGTTCCGCAGTCATTTGGTCCATGTGAACAACACTTCAATTTCCCTTCACAGTCACTGTCTCCTGAACAAGTCTTTTCACAACTGCCAAATGGTGATTCATTATAGGGGCACGCATCAGGCTTGTTAACTTCAAAAGAATTAGGAGGCAAATATAAAAATGTGTAAGACGACCAATGTTATATATGGAAGGGTGTGTCAAGTGAATGTGGGAGTCGGGGGGGGGGGGGGTCACAATGAAATCAGCTTCAAATATTGTGTATTTTATAATGTACGACAATCCTATTGTGTGATTATCTATCAGAACTATAACAATGCAAACTGTGCATTTGATTTCTGGCGTTTTTAACCCTCCTACTATTGAATGATGCACTTTAGTGGGAAGTTGCTGTACAGATCAAAACCAGTCAACTGCCTGTTTTGACTGTTGACCCAAATGTGCACACAGGGGCATTTTTGACTGGTTTTTACTGTCATTTTGACCACCCTCAACAATACCAGACAATGCTTTTACCAGTCAAAAACAGTCGACTCATTTTGACCTGTAAATGTACTTACTACACATAAGGTTTGACAGTGTTTGACTTTTAAGTGCACTAGATATACCTCGGCAAGTATATCAACATTTTGACTGATTTTGGCCCTTGTAGTAGTAGGAGGGTTTAACAGTTGACTGCATACAAACTATGATAGGCACCTGTTAAAAACTTAACCCTAACTACCCCATATCCCGCAAAATTCTCCAAGGGGCACTTTTTGGGAAAAATTCAGCACTGTTGGAAATTAGTACTTTTAGTTTTACCTCTTCAAATGGGACAAAATTACTACAGGTCTGGCAAGAAGTACAGGCCATAAGTGCTGAATATGAAAGATCAACGAAAATGCATGGTGCATTTTAAAGATAATGGCATGTTTCCAAAAGTGCACTGATGGATTTTGGAGGATTCAGGAAGGTTCCTAGCCAGAATACCTAGGGGGTTAGGGTTAATATGGGGGTACTTTATCAGTCAAGGTGGGGATACCCCAATGACTAAGACCAATCAATTACCATATACTTTGACATATTTACACTATCCAACACAAGGAAACTTCATTATTGTGCACAGTATGTAGCTCTGAAGAATAAGATTCACATCTCAAGTAGGAAACAAGGTTTAGCAAGAAAAGTAGTTGATTTGCTGTAATATCTTGTTACAGCAAAATCTCTTGAGTTACTGGTGGTACTTAAAAGAACCATTGGTTTAATTTGATGTTTCAAACTTTCAGTTGGTGTGTTCTGATTGTAGGAACTCATGATTGACAGTTTAATCACTGTACTCTGATTGTAATGTTGAGTTAAAAATCAGTGGATCTTTCTATAACCATGAAAAATTACTAAACCACCACAAACTCAGTCACTATTTTAATCACATTTAATGTACATACCTCTTCTTGGTACCGGTCTTTCTTCTCGTGTGGTCTGATCATGAACCATGTCGTGCAACCTCCGATCACCATAATTAAAGCGGCCATTAGCTGCACTAACCTAGAAATAAATCCATATAAAGACCAATTGATTAAAAGGGACAACATCGTCACGATCAGAGCAGACTTTCAACAGGGCATGAAATCATTGCCCTAGTTTAAGATGAACACAGTGACTGATAAATTACTGGCTCATTTATGCAGCAGCAATGATTATATGACCTTATCATCATTATTTTCAGTCACCGAGTTCAGTCTAAAACTAACAAATGGGAAAACGTTTTTGGCAAGACAACTTACTTTGTCTTTTTGGACTCATAGTTGCTCAAAGCTATGGTAAAGCTATTGCTCTTGCTCTTAACATGTGGAGGGGAATTGGAAGAGCCTCCATCATGATAAGAACTAGAGCTCCACTGCTCAGTAGAGATTATTTAAAAATGTATAAATTAAAACTTACCAATCTCAAAATCCACAAAAAACCTGTCAATCTTATGTCACTCAATCCAACCCTTAACCCTCCTATGCCCAGGCTGAAATTTGGCCCAGTAAGCACCGCACCCACAGACAGTCACTTGAGTATTTTTGGTTGCATTGCCAATTGTTCACACATGTGTATAAGAGTGCTGGAGATAGTGGCAAAGTCAAACACACTTGTGTATGTCTTACAAGTTATATGCAGAGTCACACAGAGCTGTGTATGTACTGCATAAGTTACAGTCGAGTGGTTTTGGTTTGACCTCCTACTAAAGCCACATGTCCTTGCATTTATTTGAGTGCACTGCACAAAGTCAATGGGTTGGGAGTGACATAAAAATGTTGAGTGTCTTTGATTGTTAAACCTATAGGAGGGTTAATTAATCAGGGCTCAAAATACCCACTAAGTCTGGTAATCTATCCATTGGTCTTGTACACTCCATGCAGTGTATAAGCCAGGATTTGAAAACAAGGCGTCCAAATCCGTTATTCTTTGAAAAACTGGGTGTCCAATATTTTTGCATATACATGTATTTTACAAATAAAACAGGGTGTCCATTTAGTAAATGGGGTATCCAAAAGACACCCAAAGGTATTGCGGAAAGAATGTCGTATCCGACCGCCACTTTTTCTCATTCAAAATAACCAATAATGTAATCTTACCTACCCAGTAAGGTGGAGAACATACGGATGATGATGGACATATACTTCAAATTATTCCAGGATATTTATTTCATGACAAATCAGGCATTTTTGGTATACAATGACTTCCTCAGTCATGTCAGTCTGATCTTGTCAACTCCCCCATTAGTGAACATTCCTTCCTAGGAGGAGAGAATGTTGTATCCAACCGCCACTTTTTAAGGGGTTTTTGGGAATTTTTTGGCAACCACTAACAGTTAAAAAATGATTCTATCTATTTTTGGGGGTACAGAAAGCGAAAATCTTTAAAATCCACTTTTATGATGGTTTTAGGACTTTATTTCCCTTCTAAAAAAAACAAGAAAATAGAAGGATCCTATTATAGTTGCCACTGCGCATGTACAATGACCGTGTTGGTCACTATAATGGAGGAGTTGACAAGATCAGACTGACATGACTGAGGAAGTCATCGTATACCAAAAATACCCAATTTTTCATGAAATAAATATCCTGGAATAATTTGAAGTATGTGTCCATCATCATCCATATGTTCTCCACCTTACTGGGTAGGTAAGATTAGGTACAACTATAGAATGCAGGGCCACACCGAAGGTTACTTCTTATAAATTTACATAATCTGACTTAAAAATACACAACTGCGGTTCCTGGCTAACGTTAGGTCAAATTCAGAAAAGGGAAAATTTTGGCCCTGCATTCTATTGTTTAACGTACACTGAATGAGAAAAAGTGGCGGTCGTATACGACATTCTACCCAAAATATCTAGGCCTAACTGATTGTTATGCCAGTCATTCAACATTATTCTAATGCCATTGCCCGTTGGTTATCAACCATGTCCATGTTGTTACAAAAATACAAGCCTTGTTTCACCATGGAGGAAGCCATTTGTAGGGTCATATCAATCATGGAGG
Source organism: Zoroaster sp. YZ-2022 (assembly GCA_029582265.1). Lineage (NCBI taxonomy): Eukaryota > Metazoa > Echinodermata > Asteroidea > Forcipulatida > Zoroasteridae > Zoroaster > Zoroaster sp. YZ-2022. The sequence goes on from CM055824.1 coordinate 10,005,409, forward strand.
ATGGGTCAAGCATGGAGGAAGGAAATAGGCCTATGCATGATAGGAAAACGTAACGTTACAAGAAATAGGCAAACTTACCAATGACAATGTCACAATAACGAAAAAAACACACAATAATGCGCCGAAATTCCTCATATTTACGACAGAGCAATACTCCCGTTGTGTCCTTCAAGTTCAGCAATTGTATCAACTCGCAGTTGCTTGCTGGCTGCAGTGACAATGTTGTAAACGTTTTTTTAACGTACAAATATGTACTAACTTAGACTTAGACAGTCGAGTCGGGGCCGTATAAATACATGTACTCTGTAGTGATTATATATATAGAATAGGCCTATACAATAAACCTTGATGAATGCGTCACACTAACAAACGATAAATCCTTCTCACTAATTAACCGCACTGCACAATACATGAAGGTCAACTCAAACACGTCACGTAGGTCAGCTAGCTAAAAGAAAAAACACAAAACGTTTGTGACAATAAACCGGATCAATTCAACAGGATTTCGGATCTACTAGGAAGTGACTCATCACCCCGCCTCCTCAGGGGTGCACTTCTTATCTAACAGTGCTAAAGACAAAATATTCAAAAATCATTACAAAAAATACTGAGAAGTGGTACATTTTTTTAAACCAAAGGAAAAATGATTGATCGATAGGCCTATATAACCTTTTATTTTCTTCTCAATTAATTGTGGTAGTCCAGGTTTCCGTCGAGTTATTCTCATCCCAATGGAAACCACCCTCTACAGTAGTGAAAACGCCCACACTGAAAAGCAGCCATTGCATTTTGGGAAAAAGGCCTTACGCTTGAATTCAAATTAGGACCACTTTTTCAGGGTCTAGTGTATCCAAAATACTCAAGTTGGAAGTCAAGGACCCAGGTTATGATAATTGGGTAATTTTTACACAATCCATCAAATGTATGGGCCTCAAATCTTTGTTTTTCAGAAAAATTATGATAAACAGCTCGGCGCATGAATCTCTCACTATTTATTAGGGTGCACCCTCATCCCTCAACTAGTCTTATCTCAAGACTCACTTTTGTTTGTTAGTGCTTTGGCGCGGCAAGAGGGCGCCTTTTGTAATGTCTGTCATGGGTGCACCACTAAATATTAGTGAAATTCATGCGCCGAGCTGTTTATCATAAGGCCAACAAAAAAAATTGTTGAGTTGCCCTCCAGTGAAAATATTTGAAGGGGTCGGTCGGTCGGGATTTTTTTTTTTTTTTTTTTTTTTTTTCCTCCTTGACTGTCATTTTAAGATTGAAATGCATTGGAACTGAAACCACATACCATGTTTTTCATTTGTATACCTATCAGCAAGGAATTTTGCTTCAGAATAAAAGTATCCCAAGCATTTTTGTTGTACTTTTCGCTGTGATTGACACAGCAAATTCATCCATGTTGCATGCAATGCTCAACATGCAACATGTGAGTGGCCATTCGATTTGAAAACGTGTAGATCGAGTCGCAATCGTTGACACACGTACATGTACATGTACATGTAAGTGTACAGTACATGTACATTATGTACAGTGCGGGGAGCCAGTGCACAACGTGTAAGGGCCATTTGATTTGAAAACGTGTAGATTGAGTCGCAATCATTGACATACAAAACAGTGCGCGAAGCCAGTGGAAAACATGTGAGGGGCCATTCGATTTGAAAACATGTAGATTGAGTCTTGGGTACCGGTAAATTTACCGGTAAAAAAAGTGGAAAATTTCACAAATCAAACGTATTATGTTTTATACAAAGAAAATTGGTAAGTTTCATTAATAAATAGGCCTATGAATGACAGGGGAGAAAAAAAAGAAGAAAAAAAACCGACCCGAGATTTCAGCACTTTTGGGTCGGTCGGTGGAGGGCAACTCAACATCTTTTTTTTTTTGGCCTAATTTGTAATGGCCTCGAATTTTTCTGAAAAACAAAGATTTGAGGCTCATACATTTAATGGATTGTGTAAAAATGGTCCAATATGATAACCCGGGGGTCCTTGACTTCCAACTTTGAGTATTTTGGATTCAATAGGCCCTGTAAAAGTGGTCCTACTTCGATTTCAAGCGTAAGGCCTTTCACTGGTCCAAAATGGCTGCTTTTCAGTGAGGGCGTTTTCACTACTGCAGAGGGTGGTTTCCATTGGGATGAGAATAACTTGACAGGCATCTGGACTATCCACATTAAATTGAGAAGAAAATAAAAGGTTAGACATCAATCAATATTTTTTCTTTTGGTTTTAAAAATTGTAGGACTTCTAAGTATACTCACTGGCCATAAGTATTGCAACATCCCCAAAGTTCAGTTTGGAGAACTGTGTTACAATAATTTATTTTATTTTATTTACACTACTTAAGACTTCTTGAAAGTGCCTGTGTTTTGAAGTCAATGTTCTTTTTTACTGTTCTTGCTCGGAAATTATGTAATACATGATCGATGAAATCAGATTAAATGATCATCTCACCTGTTACTTGTAAAGTGCTATTTTGAGCATATTGCAATACTTTTGGCCAGTGAGTGTATTTTTTAAAATGATTTTTGAACATTTTGTATTTAGCGTTGGTTGCTATGGGAGTTTATTTAGTGGGATGCACCCTATCAAATGCACCCTATCATGACTTCGGAAACAATTTTTAAAAATCAGGTCTTGAATTAAGACTATCCCACAACACCTAGCCAAATCTTAAGATCTTACCAAAATGTTTTCTTTTTTTTATCCGAAAATTACTATTTTCCTTGTGAAAAAGCAAACAAATAATAAAAACAACAAATCATAGGTAGTTATAAAATTCTGATATGAATTTATAAAGCTGTTTTGGTAACTGAAATATTTCATTTCAAACCATTTCTTTCAGTAGAATATACATATTCACTGTTAAAAGATTGCTGGAAATCACCTGTGAAATAGTCAAACATACGGGTAATGCATATTGGCGGATCTGTGGGAGGAGCTGTTCCCTTTTTTTACAGTGTTCCCGCCTCCCCCTTTTCGAGACCCTTTGTCATTCCCTGGATGCATATAAGCCTATTTTCAAGTACTTCAGGTTATAAAGTTAGGTGGCGCTGTTCTTTTGTCTGGAATTATCCCCTGGGCTCAGGGCCGTAGCGAGCGGGGAGGGGGTTGGGGTGTGACACCCCCAATAATTTTTCTTAGTTGGCATTTAGAGCCTCAGTCGGCAAATGAAGCATCAAAGGTACTTGAGCGACTTTACAGAGAAAAAACAAGTAAATTTGGTCATATTAGAGTTGTGTCGGTAAATTTACCAGCAAAAAAATTTTGCGAGCCTACTCTGATGTCAATCGGCAAATTGGCTCCACACCCCCAAAGAAAATGCCTTCGCTACGCACCTGCCTGGGTTGATGGATGCCAGCCTGATGGTAAAATATTGCATGGGTCCTAAAACCCCAAACCCCGCATCTTAGTGTTAATTATTCATATCACTAGTAATGCGTTCCAACAGTAGGCATTCACCATAAAGTTGTTGTTGTTTCATTTACTTTTACTTAAAAATGTTACCCATTACACATTGATATCGAATTTTCCCAGTGGGCACACGACGTCTTTAAGACGTCTTATAGACGTAAATTATTGACGTCTTATAAATGTCTTATTTTGGTCGTATATGCCAAACAAAACGACATCTTTTTCTGACGACTAGGCCTAAACGACGTCTTTTTCTGACGACTAAATGACGTCTTTTTCTGACGACTAAAAGACGTCTTTTAGTCGTCGGGAAAAGACGTCGTTTAGTCGTCAGAAAAAGACGTCGTTTAGTTGTCGAGAAAAGACGTCGTTTAGTCGTCGGGAAAAGACGTCGTTTACTCGTCGGGAAAAGACGCCTTTTAGTCGTCGTAAAAAGACGTCCTTTAATCGTTGGTAAAAGACCCAAATTTCAGCGAATGCACACACTAAATTCCATGACATGTCTTTTTATTCATCCAATCATTCACATATTTAATCGTCAAGTATTACAGTCCACTCTCGTTAACACGAACTTGGGTAAAACGAACATATTCTTTGGTCCCAACCAAATGGTCCACGTTCCTCAACAAACTTCCCCATTCACAAGTTCCTACTCCATCCATACCCATAGATTCGCAACAGAGTTGAAATGTGTTCAACTTTCCTGCGAATTTCGCTGCGAATATAGATTTGTGACGTCAAATTCGCTTCGCGTTCGCATTCGCAGGAAGTATGAACCGGGCTTTACTGCGGTACTGGGTGCCACGCTCACGCGACAAAGCGCGAGTTTCTTCGACCAATAAGGCATAGATATACATGTAGATACCGGTATTCGTTGGTCACGGCTGTTGTAGTACACACGACTATAACGACCGTATAACAACGTCGTAAAGACGTCGTGTTTTTGTTTGTTTTGTTTTGCTTTTTTTTTTTTTTGCGGGTGGGGATGATTTTGCGGGTGAGGAGAAAGACGTCTTTAAGCCGTCGGTTTTAGGCCACGGCCGCTGTAGTATACACGACTTGATAACGACCGTAAAACGACGTCATAAAGACGTCGTGTTTTTTGTTGTTTTTTGGCGGGTGGGCATGAGTTCCAGATAGGGAGAAAGACGTCTTTACACTCTAAAAACTGAAGTGTTAAAATGTAACCCTTTGTAAGTGTAGCATTCTGTTCAACCCTTCAAGTGTTAAGTAAAGGCAAGTCTAACACCCCGTAGTGTCATACTAACACCCCAAGCCAAGTGTAATCCTAACACTTTTCGTGGTGTTGAATTATAAACATTCGCCGAGTTTACTTGTAACACTTTCCTGGTGTCGCATTTCATTTTCTTAGGGTGCGTTCGAGTAGCTTCCCCGAGTTGACCCGAGTGAGCTTCCCGGATGAGCCCAAAGCAAGAGCTAAACGAACGACATACGCACTCTTGTGATGTGGCGGTATTAATGTCAAAGGTCACCATAAAATGATCGCGGACATTTAATTTTGTTTACCTTATTAATATATTCGGGACGATGTAAAAAAAAACTTAAAAAAACCAACGTACAACCAAAACGCTTCCTTTAACTGTATTGAACTTGTTAAAAATAGTAGTTATCTATACTGAAATAGCTACGTGAAATTGTACTTCTTGTCCTAATGGGGGGGCATCATCAATACGTGTCGAGTGACGTCATTGATCTGAGTAACCCGTTCTCCCCCGAGTCGGCCCGACAATGACGTCAGAGCTAATCGAAAGTAGTGCGGGCGCCGGGCGGCGCGCGCAGACCTAATTACCCACAATGCAATTTTCTTTTGCATGATCGATATCGAGGCGGCGGCGGCCATACCATTGATCAAGCAAGATCAAGGCAAAATATAGCCTTCTACTTTCTAGTTCTATTTTATGAAATAGGTGAGTGTTGAAGTAAATGTATGCTAATGAATCATTAGCCACTTGTATATATTCTGTGTCTGTTTTGAAAGAAGTATCTTATGCATTTGCTCCGATGTTATTTGATTTTCAAAACTGATTTTCTTGAATATTCTGTGAGCTTTTTTTTCCTTCAAAATTGCCACCAGACTCATTTTTCAAGGTGGCGGCCACTTGGAAGTAATCTAATTTTAGTAAATGTGGTCTAAACCTGGCCTAGGCCCAGTGTAAACTGTAAATATTTACAGTAATATGGAAAATATTTACAGTTTACACTGGGCCTAGGCCAGGTCTAGACTACAAATATGCATGACTATGCATTTAAATAGGCCTAGCTAGGATGATCCTATCGTTATGTTTTCACATAAGCTTAAGCTTTATGTGAAAACATAACGATCCTCCTACTAGCTAAAATAGGCCTACACTAAATTTCATCACCAATAGTTTCTACCCGGAGTTATTTTACATATGGACGTAATTAATGTAATTAGTGTAATTTGATACTGTAATTTGATACTCTAAACATCAAGGTCAGATGTGGAAATTATTAATAAATTTTGCATCTTTTGCCAATTGAAGAGAGTAAGGTATCAAAAGGTTATGACTTACTGAGTGTGAATATTGAGATGGGGGTCATGTTGGGAATACCCATAATGCATTGCAGCCATCCAAATATAAACGTATGTTTATCGTTCCTCAGAATAAATATCAATAAATCTACAAATTGGAAATATGCATTGTATGATAAACAAAAGTGGTTTGTTTATGTTAGAATATGTCAGGGCATAATATTACCCATAATGGTTTAAAGCCCCCTGTTTATATATGTAACCGGAGCTTTTGCACACCCAGGAATAATACACAGAATGCAAGTAAGGATACCGTGGACCAATGAACTTTAATGAAATCACAAATCTAGAGAACTACAACCAAAATGAAAACGTAAACCCGAAACCAAACACACACAAAAAATAAACCCTGTTAAATTTTAAAACAAACAGAAAAATAACAACTTTAAATCAGCACAAAATACGGTTCACCTCATGTTCTATATCAATCTAATTGAATTATTCAGTTAACCACAAGTTTCTTTAATACAAAATGGTATACATAATAAAATGAAATGGAAATATTAAGGCGCAATTAACAATAATTATGATAAACAATAATAGCGCTTTCCGACAAAAACATCATACCAGACCCAACAGCCATTTACGTTAAGAGCGATCCCCAATCCCCGATCCCTTTGCAAGAACCCATAAACCAATCAACGGAATAACTAATGGCCCATAAACATACCCCAACCAGCGACAATGGGTCTACAGATCACGGACCCACCATTTCGGCACCATGATAAAAATCCAGTCTCTGGCTAAAACAACCTTCTGCGGCTGTCATCAGCAGGTGGACGATGGTCTAAAATGAAGTGAATTACAATAATATGCTAAAACACAAGCAAAAACCATGCAACCACGTACAGTACGCTCAAGTTCTGCGGTCACTATCTATGTGCATGTAATGACAAGTGTCCATGACGGACTCGCATGCAATGCCTCTACAAAACGGCGGAACTTCCATCGTTCATAACTTAAAAAAGCAACACATTCGTAAACTACAATTCCCATGGGAGGACCAGATTACTCAAATCGGACTGTACGAATTGACTTCGAATTACAGCCGAAAAGAAATCTCTATCAATCACTCTCCAACCCAAACCAACTTCATCGCACTTCTTTAAAATATCTTTAAAATACATAAAAACACATACTCGATTAATCCATATGCCTCTCCCGTCTTCCGAAAATATTATTTGTTTAATTTCTCCCAAACATCCCAACAATTTACTTATTGACATCAACGGCGACAAATTATAAAAGTCTGCCATCACTATACAAAGTGACACTGATACTGACGGCCTCCTGTAAAGGATTCATTCCAATACGCCTGTCAGATAACCAATAATCCCAAACAAAGCTAGCCCCTTACGAAGTTATTTCGAGTTATGCCTCACTCTGAATGACGTGCACTGAGACGTATACCAAGTTATCGTAACTTTTCCCACTGCTAAATTAATGAACTAGCCGGTGCTGTGGTCGACTTGACGTCGATTCCCAAAGCTCACCGAACACTTATAGAATTTGTCTCGACACCAAAAAGAAAATGTTTCTTTACTTAAACTTATCTTTCCCCTACTAAACTCTAAAAATTACAAAGACAATTTCCAGTGAAAATAAAATTTAAAAAATAAGTAAAAATGTATCATTTACCTGTATCATTTACCTGTATCAGACATGTACTGTAATAGTCGAAGAACATCCTGACACAAAGACGAAACTACAATTAAGGCTCACTGGACAGACGTTCGCCTTCGCAACCGCCGTCACCAGCAGCGCGTTGGCAAGTGCCAGCCAGGCTCTAAATCGCCGTACCCGCTGCAACCCCCAACAAATTGCCACAGGGCTAGACAAGGACGTAGGTGTTATGGCCCTCAGTGGTGGCAAGACCCCCTAGCTTTACCGCGTTTTATAACTCGGACTGAACATTCCTAAATGTAACACGAGAATGCAATAATAACACTACATAGCTAATATTAAGCAAACAAGATACAAAACGTACAACTACAATAAGGAAATTCCTTTCAACGTTGCGTCCATAATATAACCGACATGGTTGTATATTCCCCCGGTTACATATAACAAAAATCTTAATTTACAACATTGATACAACATACCGTATCGCTATATCGTTATTGTACTTGGTTACATATGACCTCAGATTAACAGCTTTTACGGTCGTTTTTTCCCTAAAAATCAAAACTTTATTGATTGATTTTTTTCTCAAGGCACATTGTCAACATGTGAAATTGCAAAGTAATGTATGATGTTGTAAATAAGATGTTGTTTCACTCTGTCTTAAATTACATGTTGAATAAATCTGAAATCAGTACATGTACATATAGATTATGATAGCATTTGATATTTCGTCCTTTTCAGGTTGGAACAAGTATCGAGTATTACATGCAACGTAAGAAATGCCAGAGGAGTCAACCATACCTCCTTTGCCTGGGCTCCCGGGACAACCCAGGACAGTATTTCGCTATTCTGGACAATGAAGCAATCCCGTATGACACAAGATATCACAAGTGCAGTATACCGTATATTCAAGCTGCACTATACGTCTTCAACTTGGAATACCCACCAGTGCTGTATTGTCATTCCGTGTCAGATCACCCAATAGGTTAAACCCCACCCCCTTCAAATTGGTTAATTTTTGGTTTATGGGGTAATTTTGGCTGAAAAAGCTGAAATTTCAAGTTTTAGCCCTGTCGGACCAATGGTTTTTGCGCTACGGGCCACCATTTATTGTGTGATTTTGGCCAAAATGGGCGTGACTGCCATTTTTCAAATGACACTATCTCCCTAACCAGTGAGCCAAATTTGTTGATATTTGTTATCTTTGGAAAGGTAATTGTGTAAGGAATGCCATTATGTTTTAGGTAGGAGCAATTTGAAGTTTGGTGACCTTTTGACCTTTACTTTGACCTTATAGATCACGTGACCTTGAGTTGAACTTGGATGAAAATTATAACCCAACATGTTCTCTGCAAAATATCTAAAAATTTGAGGTATAATATGTTTTGTTTGCTTTCCAGCTCTTCTCAAAGTTGGCATACCTGATGCAAAAATGTGATATTCCTATGCAATAATTATAGTACATGTACATGTACATGTACATGCACATTCCAAAACATATGACCAGCTTCACACTCTATTAATATAATACTGTACATGTATGTGAAAATTGTTCCTTGATTCTTTTTAAATAGGTTGTGCTATTTCAGAAATTGATTGCACGACCTGAAGAAGACATGGGAATTCCCCAAAATTTAGGTGCACATGTCTTCTGGGAATTTCCATTCTTTCTTTTTGAATGAAATTCTGGCCTGGGAATTCCCAAATACTGTTATTTCTTAAGGTAAAATTGATCATTGAAAACATGGTTAATTATACAATTTCAGGATCATTTAGATTGCTATCATGGTTATTGCCACTTTAAAAATACATGTAGTTACATTCATTCTCAATCAGGCTGCAACAAAGACAACATACTGGCTGGAACTTGATCTTTTACACACATGTATTATAGTACATGTACATTGTATAGGATTCGTACATTTTTGCATCAAGTATGCAAACTTTGAAAAGAGCTGGAAAGCAAACGAAAAATATTATACCTCCAATTTTTCGATATTTTGCAGAGAACATGTTGAGTTATAATTTTCACCCAAGTTCAACTCAAGGTCACGTGATCCACAAGGTCAAAGTAAAGGTCAAAGTAAAGGTCAAAAGGTTATCAAACTTCAAATTGCTCTTACATAAAAAATAATGGCAAATTTGGATTCCTTACACAATTACCTTTCCAAAGATACCAATATCAACAAATTTGGCTCACTGGTTAGGGAGATCAGGTCATTTGAAAAATGGCGGTGGGCTGTAGCACGAAAACCGTTGGTCCGACAGAGCTAAAACTTGAAATTTCAGCTTTTTCAGCCAAAAATACCCCATAAACCAAAAATGAACCAATTTGAAGGGGGTCAGGTTTAAATTTCCATTTTTGGGGGGGTGATTTGACATGGAATGACCCTATATGGCTTTTATATTTTTCTGGAGTTGTGCGTTTTTGGCTTGGCTATTCTTGAAAAGAGCGCATGTGCTGTGTTGGATTCATCAGTCAATTAATCAAGCAGTAGGCCCTATATTCTTGAAATCTTGAAGCAGTTTCGGGGTGGGATGTACACTCATGGTCGAAAGTAAATGGACACTGCATATTTACTTCTGCAGCGATTTATAATTGTTCTCCTCAACATCTCTTTTAGGTGTTCAGCTAAAAAATATTTTGTTTAAATATTTGTATCATGAAAATATCACAAATTTAAAATATCATCAAAAAATCAAATGTTGATATTCTGGCAGGAGATAATTTCTCAAATGCTTGTCAAAGCTTTTAAATGAGAGGACAAAAAACGCCTATTAAAATATGCCTCGTGAAAATTGATGATAAATGTGTGATTTAAAAAAAAAAATCCATCTTTATGAGATAAATGCAAATACCTCAGCAGGGTTAATCTCTAGAACTCTACAATTTGCACCAATCTTATTATGTTTGCACACTTAATCATTAATGTAAGTAAAGGATATTATGGAAAATTCGAATTCAAATCATTTTTTCGATATTTTTATAATCTCATATCTTCCTTGGTTGAGATGTTTTTTAAATTCTTCACCAAAAGTTCTAGAATTTATTGGTCTATAATGCAAAACTGGTTTGGGATCGTAATACTACAAGAATAACAAATTCCATCTGTTAATGATATTTTGAAATTGTGATATTTGCATGATACAGATTTGCCTTGTGCTATATCAATGGAAGATGCTGGAATTTTTTTTTAAACATGTATGGCTACACATACATTTCAAAGCCTTGTACATTATTCTTATGTAAATGTTAACTCGATGCGCAGTCTTTTACCGTAGGATTAAGACCGATGGGATTGTGGCCACGGGCGAGAAGGACCAAGCCAAAGGCGATGTCCTTCATCGCCCGTACACAATCCCAGAAGTCTTAATCCTACGGTAAAGACCAAGCATCAAATTTGTATTCCCATTCATAAATGCTCTTTTTCATGTTAAAAGTTGTATCAAAATTCTGTGACTTTTGTTGCACACATTTCTTATTTCATATCAATGGAAGATGCTGGAATTTGATTTTTTTTTAACATGTATGTCTACACATACATTTCAAAGCTTTGTAAATTATTCTTATGTAAATGTTAACTCTGCAAATGTAGCCATTAGGCCACCTTATTATTAACTCTTTCTCTCTGGAATTAATTAGGTGTTTGTGCGACGGCGCAAACACCTCTTTTGAAATTGTTTGGTTTTTAGGTGTTCGCGTGCGACAGCGCGCGAACACCTGATTGCTTCTGTTCACTCAAAAGGAAATTTTTATGTTAATTTTAGCAGTACAGCTCACTCAAAAAATAGCATTTTACAGAGTGGTCTTTTGTATTGCAATCGTATGTTGAATTGCAATAACATCCATTTACTGAATTTCAATAACATTGAATTACTAAATTAAAAGTCAAGGACTTTGGACTTGAAATGGCTCATTATGTGGAAACAACCGCAGTCGGCTCGTAAATTTTTCAGAGGTTTCAGCTCTTGCTGTGAACAGACTATTTTTGTTCGGTATTGTTGTGCTTGTAACGGTAATTATCTCAAACAAAATGACAATAAAACTACCGAATATAATATAAATCATTTGTCAACGTGAGAAATGAAATCAATAAATTTGAAGTCTTTTTGATGACAGGATAATTTAGTGTTTCATTACGTTTTTCCGCCTGCTGTCGGCTCGTATTATATGAGAGGTTTCAGCTCTTACTGAGAACAGACTATTGAATTTTAAGCGGTTTTTGTTCGGTATTGTTGTGCTTGTAACGGTAATTATCTCAAACAAAATGACAATAAAACTACCGAATATCATATAAATCATTTGTCAACGTGAGATATGAAATCAATAAATTTGAGAGGTTTCAGCTCTTACTGAGAAAAGACTATTGAATTTTAAACGTTGTTTTCATTATTGCAATTTGATACTGTAAACAATTAAATTCAACAATTATGTGTGGATTATATTTGGATTATTGAAGGTATAAAAGTAAAGGTTGTGATTCTTATTGGTCAATTGTGACTCTGTTGTCAAAACAAGACCCGTTGTCAGGTGATGAAGTTCAAGCCTTTTAAAACGCTCGCTGTAAAAACGCGATGCGCGCATGATCCTTTCAAAAGGCTTGCCGTCCAGAAAGAGTTTTAAGGGAATCAAAGTTCGATGCGCGGTCTTTTACCATAGGATTAACACCTCTGGGATTGTGCCACAATCCCAGAGGTCTTAAAACGAGGTAAAGACCAAGGATCAAACTTGGTTCCCAAACTGTCTTGGGTATTTATGAATGTTTTGTAAAATAAAATTTGAAATTTGAAATTTGAAATTTGAAATTGAGATTTGTACTTTCATGGTATTTTAAAAGTTTTATTATTCATGTGATTTGGCCTTTTGTCACCAAATGAATGAATAAAGTTTGAACGTTCTTTAAAAGTTGTATCAAAATTCTGTGACTTTTGTTGCACACATTAAAAACAAAATCATTTCTTATTTCATATCAATGCTGGAATTGGATTTTTTTTAAAACATGTATGTCTACACATACATTTCAAAACCTTGTACATTATTCTTATGTAAATGTTGCCATTAGGCTACCTTATTATTAAGTGCAAAGTTCGATGCTCGGTCTTTCACCGTAGGATTAAGACCTCTGGGATTGTACATAATCCCAGAGGTCTTAACCTGAGGTAAAGACCAAGGATCAAACTTAGTTCCCAAACTGTCTTGGGTATTTATGAATGTTTTGTAAAATAAGATTTGAAATTTGAAATTGAGATTTGTACTTTCATTGTATTTTAAAAGTTTTTGTCATTCATGTGATTTGGCCTTTTGGTCACCAAATGAATGAATAAAGTTTGAACATTCTTTTATATAATATGTTTATCTTTACTTTATTCTTCCTGTGCTAAGGTCAGACATAAAGTTTGTAAAAATATGTCATGAACTTCATCAATGGCCTTGGGATCTATGAATAGACCTTTATCATGGTGCATCCATCTTGTTTTACTTCCATTCAAAGCAGTGTAACCAAACTGAGGCTGGAAGGGCAAGTAGTCTGTGACTTTTCTGTGTTATGATAATTGGTGTTATCTTTTCCAATGGGTATACAGGGAAGGTGACCAAGATGGTTGTTGAGTGATAAAGGTCTATACATCCTAGCCTTTATACGGTTGGCCTAACCCAAAGAAAGAGTTGAGCCAACCCATAGAAAGTGTTCTTGTCAAGTAGCCCTTGGAAGAGTTGAAATAACCCCTAGAATGTGTTGAAGCAGCACCTGGAAGGAGTAGAACCTACCCCTAGAATGTGTTCAATTAGCCCTTGGAAGAGTTGAAACAACCCCTAGAATGTGTTGAATCAGCCCTCAGAAGTGTTGGAACTAACACTTGGGTAGTGTTGCAACAACCCCTGCCAAGAGTGGATCCTACCCTGAAAGTGTTGTAGCTACACTTTATAAAGGTTATATCTGTAACACTTCACAAAGTGTTAGGGGTGTAACACGTCATGGGGTGTTCGTATAACACTAGGAGAGTAGTCCCTCCTCGCACTCTTCGTAAGTGTTAAAAATGACACTTCAAGAGTTACTTTTAACACTTCAGTTTTTAGAGTGTATAGCATGATCTTCATTAAAGGCAAAAAGATTAAATGTATGTTTAAATGTTAAATATTACATTGACGTAATATAACATTTAATTTGCACAACAAAACTGTCATCATTGAATATTGTCATTCATGGTTTAAGTAAAATGTATATCAACTCAATATTGAACTCTTATAATGTGATCACTCAAATATATTCTAAATATTGATTGTTCTTTTGTTAATTTTATTTACAAAGAAAACTTATTAAAATTATTTAATAAATATCTACATACCATATGAACAATATCACTTTGTAGTACTGTGCCGATGAAAGCAACACAGAATAATACCGCACTGAAATATAAACCATAAAATATAGCTCAACAGATATTACGAAAGGGAAATTGTGTTCGTCTGTCAGATGGTACCGGTACCATGAGTAGATTGATGTAGTTCAAACATAAAGGAATACTCGTTCATTCACACTCATTTTATTGCACAATTAATAATACACTATTTCACAACTGGCCCAAACAGCAGAAAAACATGTATCGCAGTATTGATTTCGTCATTTGTAAACGGGTCATGTAAGCTATTAATTCGTCTCTAATTTGCCATAGTGACCAATCCGACTTTTTTTCAATTTTAAGTTCTCCCGCCCATTAGTACATTCAGGAAGAGACCTACCATTGTATCTAATCCACATGCATGTATTCCTTATAGTTTTGGAGATATAGCATACATTCAAATGACGAATGCTCTAACTGGTTATTTTTGTAAATGGCAAAGTGACCAATACCGCATTGGTCACTATGCCAACTTAATTCGGGATTGGTCACTATGACAAATTAGGGACGAATTGATGCATACATTATCTGAATACGGATAACTTTCCCCGTTTTGGTCATGTGACCCACTTTCAGCCAACTCTATTGTCCAACAACAAATATTTAAATTGAATCTTACTCGTACCTGATTGCTGGATAGACCAGCAAAAGACATAACATTCTCATTCGGTTCAATCCACAGTATTCTGAAGAGAAATGTTTGTCCCTATATGAACAGAACAAAGAATAATGAATATTGTTTTACTAACAGCACCAGTAAGTGCCTAAAACCCCACTAGAGACCAAGTCAAGATTCTACTCCACGACATTCCGAATACAATTCAAAAATAGATCAGTTTTAACATAATCTTTAAACTAGTTGAACAAAGTGATACACCTTCAATTAATGGTTTAAGAATTTGGGCTAAGGTTTTACCTTTTGAAATTTATTGGAAGGTCTACTGCAGACCTTAATCATTGTGGTCTACACCAAGACCACAATTATTAAGCACAAGTAACTTTACGGTTTTGATCATAAATTTATAGATTTTCTTAATTGAATCAGTAATGTGAGTGATAATTCCGCTGAATCTTTCAAAGGTTGTCTCGATCCATATATACTTCGTGATTGACAGAAAGAGCATCGATATTGAAAATGTCAAATTCTTCCCCTTTTTTGACAAATAATTTTTGTTTTGCTGTCACGATGGTTGAACTTTTTGTCTTTGGGTTCAAGAATATCAGAAAGGGTTATTTTTCATAATGGAAAAGGTTATGATACAGGATGCTGTGTGTTGATTTGACGTATAGAAGAACCCTAACATTAAACTTGGGATTCAATGAGAATGGAACCTTGAGAATGACAACTGATTTATAGAGAAAATCTTTTGATCTTACCGCTTCCAATGTGCCACCACCCAGAATAATAACTGAAAGATTGTAGCGAAGAAGATTAGGATGCAGTGAAATTGAACCGCTTTGTTTTCATTCCTATCACCCTCCTGTCAATCAATCGATATCATTGCCATGATCATAATCTTATAAATACATTATTAGAGTTTTAAATTTTGTGTTAGCTTTTTATTAATTTTTGTTGGTCTCATAGCAACCACTTCTACAAAACCAACATCGAGACCTGCTTTATTTATAGGGCTATAAGGAAAACTCATTTTCTTGGTATCTATACTGTCAGTATAAGCACTGAATGATCTGTGGCAGGGGAGGGGAGGGGGCAGTGTACCCCACCCCCTTAGAGACCTTGGATCCGCGCCTGACTACAGATAAGTTAAACCACGACCCCAGGGCTTTTGGGAAGTTTCTGTATACCTCGTACCCACTGCTTTCTCGTTCTGGACGATTTAAATATCCAAGCATCTTGGATATGCAAACAGGCGATAGTCTGATACCGTTACTAAGAGTAGTGTGTGCAGTAATGAGGAGGCTGGGAGCCCAGGAGTTAGTTATTCAAATCATTTAATCATTCATGAAATCATAAAATAAATTATCAACCATCAAATCATCAATCAATCATCAAATCATCAAATCATCAAATCAAATCATGAAAACTCCAAACATCCATGCAGGCATTATAGTATGAAGAAGAAACAAACTGAAATATTTTGTTTCCTCAAAATATTAATATTCAAACTGCTTTTCACACCAGAGTCTAGTAGTGAGAGCAAAGTAGACCCTGTAGACCAGTCATGATGGATTTGCCTCATTGGTATTGTCTGTATCCATGGTAACATAATGTGGTAGTATACTTACATCTACAGCAAATACTGAGACTAGCTGGAAACCTAGAGGTACTACACTGACGAACAGAAGTGACTACGGGGAGATTAAGGGAAAACGAATTAATATAATTGCATATTTGAATCACTAATAGGTAATTTGATATTCAATGGATATTATTGGATTAGTGATTTTATTTAGTGACACAATCAATCATGGCCTAATTAGCTAAGCGACTGGAAAACTGGAAAATGACCACGTGACTTCATGAAGGTTAATGGGGTGATTACAATTTGAAATTGAAGTTCATTAATCTCTTTAAATCCATCAAGTAAGAGGTTTCTTACCATTCGGTTGAGGAATAACAGCAGGGGACTTAGTCTTTGCAAGTACTGTCATGAAATATGAAATAAATTAAATATCATTCAGATCAACTGTCATAAAATGAATGACGACACACCAAATTAAAACAATAATAATACGGTTAAAGAAAAACAATTATATCAGAAAACTATCATTGACATCACATTTGGGACAAAATATTCTAGTAATTTCACGGATATGAATTTCGATCGAAAACAAAATTACTTACGTAGAACATTGAGTAGTTGACGTACCAGATCATTCCTGTGGAAGCAATGAGAAACAACTGAAGAAATCAAAAATCCCGCAGGATATGACATCGTGGTGAAAAACAAGATGCACTTTTGGCTGACAAAAGGAAATTCATCGGTATTGTATCATGCTTGGTCGAGTTAATTTTAATAAATAAAACGACGGTGTAGCTTTAGTTTCCTGCTTTTACAATAAAATAGGTCAATGGGGAAACAGTATGAATGTAACTTGGGCAAGTAGGGCACCGCTGTGCTGGCTTGCTGATGAACCAAAGTGCATCAGTCATTTTCAGACAACCATTATCGAATAACGAACTTATTATTTAGAGGGTGTTTATTTACCATGTTTTATTTATGAATGTTAACAGCGCGCAATCACTTAACTTCACCGCCATTTTGATTTCCATACAACCAACTCTAAGAGAATCAGAATGAGGCTCATGTCAATAATAAACTGGTGCACGATGTGGTGATGCATTTGATGGCAATATCATTAAATAAAGCCTCTGGAAACCAGACTATATGAAAAGTTCCAATTACCAATAGTAACAAAGGTTGAAAGATAAGACAGAAGTGGTTCCTTCTTCTCTAGAAGTTCATCAAGCAAGGCGTCTTCATTCATGTTTTCATCCATTGGAACTAAGGATTCAGTCCTAATGACACAAAATAATTAGATCAATACAGGAGTCAACTTTGGGTCATGTCCAAACCTAAATAATGTAACTTTTAAAGTTGATTATACGTCATGTATAAGTTTCAACTTGTAATGTTGTTTCTGAGCTGAGGAAAATTTTGAAGTTTCATCATACATATATATTTTTCGATCGGCAACCAACTAATGATCACCCTCCTTACGAGAAATAATGATATACTATCATATCTTTTATTTAATCGATACAAATTGGGAGATAATTTCACTAATTTGAAAACAAAACAAAATGATGGTAAATTTAACTCTTTCTGGACGGCAAGCCTTTTAAAAGGCTCATGCGCGCATCGCGTTTTTACAGCGAGCGTTTTAAAAGGCTTGAACTTCATCACCTGACAACGGGTCTTGTTTTGACTTGTTTTGACAACAGAGTGCACAATTGACCAACAAGAATCACAACCTTTACTTTTATACCTTCAATTATCCAAATATAAACAGATTATTAATAATTTCCACACATAATTGTTGAACTTAATTGTTTACAGTATCAAATTGCAATAATGAAAACAACGTTTAAAATTCAATAGTCTGTTCTCAGTCAGAGCTGAAACCGATAGCAGGCGGAAAAACGTAATGAAGCACTAAATTGGCCTGTCATCAAAAAGACTTCAAATTTATTGATTTCATATCTCACGTTGACAAATGATTTTTATTGTCATTTTGTTTGAGATAATTACCGTTACAAGCACAACAATACTGAACAAAAATAGTCTGTTCTCAGCAAGAGCTGAAAGCTCTCAATTTACAAGCCGACTGCGGGTGTTTCCACTTAATGAGCCATTTCAAGTCCAAAGGCCTTGACTTTTAATTTAGTAAATGAATGTTATTGAAATTCAAATTCAACGCACGATTGCAATACAAAATACCACTCTGTAAAAGGCTATTTTTTGAGTGAGCTGTCCTGCTAAAATTAACATAAACATTTCCTTTTGAGTGAACAGAAGCAATTAATGTAAACCACGATTGAAAACTAAGAGGTTGTGAGTATATTTAAACATAAATTTCCCCAAATTAAGATAATAGATGTCTCTCAGTTTAAGAAGTTTGAGATTTTCAAATAAAGGAGTTGTATGATCACGGGATCCAACTTTGTTAACAATGCGAACTGCTCGTTTTTGTAGAATAAATAGCCTGTTATAGAGTATAGTGGATCTACCCCGGGTAAGAATTGCATAATTCAAATAAGGAAGAATAAAAGAATTATAGAGTATCCAAAGAACGGCTCATTATTCCAACATTTATAGAAATCTTACTACATAAGATATTAACATGGTAGTTCCATGAGAGATTCTCATCAATATAAATACCAAGGAATTTGGTGCTTAGTTTAACTTGCTTTAGTTGATTACCATTTAAACTGAGAGAAACAGATCTCGTATTTGAGTTGTCTAGAACAAAAGACTATAAAGGTAGGTCAATCTTGGATAAGGAATGGGGGAACAATCCAAATGAATTGTTGCTTACGTGATATCAAGGATGATCAATGTGGCCACAATGATAAAAACACCGTCTGTATAAGCTGAAGAGAAACAATTCCAATTATTGATTTAATATGTTTACAAATCAGAAAGGGAAATATGTTTTAAACAAAACTGCCACAGCACCAATAAATAAAACATAAATTTACTCCAATAACAAACTTACTCTGTGTTCGATCCATGGCTACGTCTTCAAGGAGGAATCGACGGCCGAGATAACTTCTTAGACTTGTACTGAAAGAGTTGTCTTCAGAAATGGAAAATAGCATCAAAAGTTAAAACATTACATTTCAAAGCCAAATAACTTTAAAAAAAGACTTAAACAGACTAAATAAACTTTCCAAAAGTAATTTAAAGAAAGAAAATATTTTCATGGAACAGACTGTACAAAAAATATTGTACGTATTGGAATGTTTGTAAAGTAAATTTTGTTTCTATCAATTCAATAGTGTTCGATACACTGGCCTAGATTTGTGCGAGGCTTACCTTTTAGTTTTCTGTAGATAGCAATTGCTAATATACATATCCAATCTGCATACATCGTAAATGCTATGAAGACCAACGCCTGCACAAAAAAGAACAAACATGACATACGTCATCTATGACGTTACTATATGACCCATTGGCAAATGATAACTACACCTTGTTAGCTTGTTGTTAATCTGATTGTTCTTTGTTATTATGTATGTCCAATTCATTTTTGCTATCATAATAATGTATATGTCGACATAAGATCATGATTATTTTTGTAAAATGCTGAGAAAAAAATGGGGAATAAAATCAAACAAAATGATTATAGATCTTTGCCGGCACATTAAATGATTATTGTTAAAAAATACTATGCTACAAAGGCAAACATTCTATTTAATCAGGGATGTGATTGGTCTGTACGACGTCGTTTTTTGGTCACGACCGCTGTAGTACACACGACTAGATAACGACCGTAAAACGACGTCTTTAAGACATCGTGTACTGGGTTAAAACCCAAAATATGATGAAAGGGCGTGAGGGGGTGTACCTATACAGTAAATTGTTATGATGCCGTTCAAAAACAGTGCGCCCCACAATATTGGCCGAACCCTCAGAATCCGGCACCACTAAGGCCATCCCTTCAAAATCTCCTTGGATCTACTCCAAATATTTAACACGCATGACATGACAATGGGGATGTTTTATTATGAGGCACAAAGAGAATGCATTACTTATGAGACACAAAGGGAATGTATTACTAATGGATGGCCTACAGCTCATAATGATCTGCCCTTGTTAAGTTTTCTCTTGATTACTGTAAAACGCACTTAGGACATTACTTAATATGGACTTCAGCGAAGAATTTTAAAAAATAATCGAGCAAGGCCAATGAAAGATTCAAAATGTCAAAGGTTGCAATTAACCACAAAATTTGGTTTACCCATTGAATGACCTCATTAGCACAATCATGAGATGTCTACATGGTATGACCTTTCATAACTACACGAATTTCTAATTACTAGCTCTTATAGTGATATTTCGTTTTGTGTAGTAACCAGACGACAACATATTCTTGAAAGAGACACGCGATATGAATGCATTGGTTAGAGCATGCCGACAGCTTGATAGTTATCTGACAACGTAAACAATGTGTAAAATGGGCCATACAGACCTTTTGATTAGAAAACTTATGGTCATCAGTCCTCCATATAGTAGATTTTCTCACATTATACCAAATCGGCAGTGAAATGAACATACCAGCACTATTCTGACATTCTCAACTCATAAGTATGTTCTGCCCTGGTTTAGTCTGTCGTTTGTGGCCTTGCTTATTAACACAGCACGAAAAGAGGAATTAATATTAATCTTTCATCTGTCTTTCAGTACACTATCATGTACCGTTATATCATTATAGATGCAATCAATGTATCCACAAGTGATCAAACAAAATAAGCGACCTTTCCGCATACTGAAATATTAATCGTCTTTCCTATGTATCATTAATAGATGCAATCAATGTATCCACAAGTGATCAAACAAAATAAGCTACCTTTCAGCATACTGAAATATTAATAGTCTTTCGGCCGTCTTTCGGTACACTATCATTTTTGTATCATTAATAGATGCAATCAATGTATCCACAAGTGATCACACAGAATAAGCTACCTTTCAGCATACTGAAATATTAATCATCTTTCGGCTGTCTTTCAGTACATTGTCATGTATGTATCATTAATAGATGCAATCAATGTATCCTCAAGTGATCGCACAAAATAAGCTAACTTTCCGCCAGACTTGTATTCGAGTCCTCAAACCTCGAGTCCGAGTCCAAGTCCGAGTACCCAGTGTCAAGTCCGAGTCCGAGTCCGAGTCATGTGGGTCGAGTCCGAGTCCAAGTCACGAGTCACAAAGGTCGAGTCCGAGTTCGAGTCACGAGTCACTTACAAAATTCAAACGAAAAAGAAAACCTTAGGCCTATACATAATTATGTCAAGGTTCAAAGTTAAGTGAAAAAATACTCGAGATATATGGGCTAGTATCTCGTGTTCCAAATAATTCCCAACATTATTCGAAAATGGTTTGAAATTTCTCAAATCTTTCGTAACAATAATGTTTTCGTTTTTTATATAAATTAATGTTTTGAACCTAAATGATATATTTATATTTTTCTCAAGTAGAGGTTGTTGGGTGACCTGGGGAGGCCGTTAGGACAACGTTTAGAATTGGATTTTGGCATCATCCTTTGAATTTTACATATTAATAATAAAGAAAACCCCTGACAAAGTAAAGAACACTTTATAATTCTCATGACTCTGCTCCCTTGTACTTTGTACATTGCTCTCGCCTGATTCCATTTCCCAATAATCACGATGGAGTCAGCAAAATGTTTTCCCCACATTTCGGCCTGCAGCCAATATAATATATTGCTAGAATATCAGTTAAATAATAAAACAATGTGTCGCTCTCTAATGTCCAAAACAAATTCACTATAACCAAATGCAATAAACACATGTTAAACTCTTCTAAAAAGCCATAAAAATAAATATTTATGATCTGTTTTAGTCTGACAGCTATGTGATATATTACCGAAAATAAAATTGAGCAGCATTTAACAAAAGATAATTTTGACAATCCGCCATATGTCAGCCATAATTTTGAATTTGGAAGGAATTTGCACAATTACCTCCCATCCTCACCAAAGAAAGTCGTCGTATTTTATTAGGTTTTGTTGTTGTTGAAAATGCAGTCTAGCCTAAATATTGATTTGGATTCGTCTACAGGAACATATGGGAAAGATATTACTATCACATCTGCACTAAGAAATTGTTTCCAAAATGAATAAAAACACATTTTATACGATGAAATAGCTCACAAATGCCCACACAGAGCCTCCTGAATGCAAAATTTTCTTTATTTTGTTAATGTTTAAATATTGGGCATTTTGCCGTCGAAGTCCAAGTCACAAACATCGAGTCCGAGTCACAAGTCCGAGTCCGAAGGGTCGAGTCCGAGTCCGAGTGTGAGTCATTGTACATGGTGACTCGAGTCCGAGTCACCAAAAAAGTGACTCGAGTCCTAGTCACGAGTCATACAAGCCTGCTTTCCGCATACTGAAATAATTATATTACCGTCTTTCAGCCGTCTTTCAGTACACTACCATACATGTATCACTAATACTGATGCAAACAACGTATCCACAATTAGCGATCGCACAAAACTCTATGCACAAAATAAACTACCTTTCAGCATACTGAAATATTAACCGTCTTTCAGTACACTATCATGTATGTGTCACTAATACTGATGCAAGCAACGTATTCACAAGTGATAAACTCTGATTATAGTACCGTCTTTCAGCCGTCTTTCAGTACACTGTCATGTATGTATCACACTAATATATTCAAGTAACGTATCAGCAAGTGCATGATCACAGTAATCTACTGAAATATTATCTACTGTCATATTTTATCCAGGTAATTTGATCACTACTCTTAATAGATAGGCGTAAAAAGTGCCTAGTTATAGTTGTGTAATACACAAATTGGTGAAAATAAATTACTAACATACCACTATACTAGTTGTGTATACTTTAACAGAACACTTGTATTACACGGTTGGGCCGTTCGATGATCCGTAGGCTATGGAACGCGCATACCCATGATTTGACACACACAAGATATGTGTACGCTACAGAGGGGTCAAAGTTCCCATATGTTTTTTCCCCAAATAAATAATACGATCGTTTATGGGGGAAGTTTGTGAGGGATAGTACCTTTGATAAACCTGCCTGTCGCACACCAATGCCCGTCGCACACCAATGTTAAGTTGGTGTTAAGTTGGTGTTAAGTTGGTGTGGGTAGGATCACTGGTTCTCCGCAACGCCCCAACTCTCACTTATGGCTCCAAGTAACTGGTAGTGCACGCCAGTGGCCATACCCTGGGATCTCCACTCGACAGTGGTGCTAAACTAAGTGAGGGCATCAGCTTGCTGGTGTGGCAGAGGGGAAGTTACCCCTTAGAAGTGCACGAAGTCTGGAGTGGCAGAAGAAGCGGATGAACTTAACAGTAGGTCAACGGCTCTGAAGGCACGACAGCAACGTGAGTGGTACGCGTAAGGGCACACCACGATGCATTAACAGGCAATTATCTTTTAATCTCACAATGGTCTCGTAGGGAAGAAAAGGGAACACTTTAAAATTATTCACTTCCCAAAACGGGTTTTTTCATCATCATAGGGCCTATCCCAAAAATTATTTTATGTTAATTTAACGAAAAACATGATTGTAAATTTGTAATACAAATTACTAATTTAATTGATGTTTATTTATGAATCACAGTCTATTTGATGGATTCACATTGGATATAAAACAAAATCAGAAATTACTATGTATTTGAAATGTGTTGTAAAATCATAAACCTTTTCGATATTCAGATAATATGCTGGAATTTTATGACAAAGGTTTATAGCGTGCAAGAAATTTACGCACCATGCATACACGAGTATGAAATCAAATTCATATTTTGCTATTCAATCCCATAACACACTTTGAGACTGTTGAACGAATGTTTAATATTAATTATTAAAAGTTTACTGAATGAAGTGGAAATAATGTATTTGAAATTATACTTATTTATAATGAAAACAAATATTATGGGGAAATGTTATGATTCAGAACTGAATTATTCCAAAAATTATTATGGAAAGTTCTGAATGAGGCACTGAATGAGGAACGAAACAATGCAGAAATAAATTAACGAAAGGTCACTGATTTCAAATGGAAATATTGCAGAAATACATTAATGAAAGGGTACTGATTTATAAAGGAAACATTGCGGGAAAATGCTGCTGAAAGGGTACTAATTGAAAACGGAAATACTGCAGGAATGTGTTGTTGGCAGGTTAGTATTTAACGTGGAAGCATGTAGCTGACATGATAATGACTGAGTATGGAAACATGACAGAAATACATTATGGAAAGATTACCGATTTAGAATGGAAATATGGCGGAAACATACGTGCGATAGCCGTTACCTATCCGCATGGAAACATTGCAGAAATATCATCGAGGACAGATTGCTGATAGAGAATTGTAACACTGCGGAAATACAGTAATGACATGCCACTGATTTAGAATGGAAACAATACGGAAATATAGCGCGGAAAGGGTTCTGAATTAAAATGGTAACATTGAGGAAAGATGACAGCGTAAAGGAATATTATTTGTTGCTTATATGTTAAGAATATATTAACGGAAAGATACCGGAAAGCTTTGCTGAAAGGTGTTATAGCCGTAACCTATCCGCATGAAATAATGCTGTTGACTGGTTCCGGATTTAGAATTTAATCAATGCGGAAATATGTTGCTGAAAGAGTACTGATGGAGTACAGAAATACTGCGGAAATATGTTACTGAAAGGTCACTGTTACTGAAGGGAAAGAATGCGGAAAGATATCGGAAAGCTTTGCTGAAAGGTCTTATAGCCGTAACCTATCCGCATGAAACAATGCTGTTGACTGGTTCCGGATTTAAAATGTAATCAATGCATAAATATGTTACTGAAAGGTCACTGTTACTGAAAGGTCACTGTTACTGAAGGGAAAGAATACGGAAATATATAGCTGAAAGGGTATCGACTGAAAATGGAAATATTGCGGAAATATGTTGTTGAAAGGTTAATGATTTAGTGTGTACACAATGCGGAAATACAGTGCCTAAACGGTTATGATTTAGAACGGAAACATTGCGGATAGACGAAAACGTAAATATATATTGCCTATTTGTTGTTGAAATATCTGCTGAAAGATTACTGAAATGTGTTATAGCCGTAATCTATCCGCACAATGCGGAAATGTTTTTTTTTCTTTCGTCGGCAAGGTTGCCGAAATGTTGTATATCCGCAATGTATCCGCCATGAAAACGTGTGCTTAAATATACGTTTTTCGTGCTGTGTAAAATCCTTTATTATTGTTTTTATTTAATTTGAAATAAATTATTAGTATTTCTTCTGAAGAATATTGTCCATAAGGAATTATTTATTGAAATTAATAAACATTGGTTTAAAATGTCTAAAATTGCGTTTCTGGTTTCAAGTTTTCAAGAAAACCGACTCTGTTTTTGGAGGAGGAAACTTGTTCTGATAAACTATTGAAATTGGACCAAGTCATAAACCTCAAGCAATTTTTAAAAATCAATCACAGTAAGCAAATTGTTGGGCTCGTCTTTATTTAAATATGTGATATTATATAGTTACCGAATACATAATGCATTAACATTATATCTACTAAATCGGTAGACGAAAAAAGAAAAACAAACCACAGAAAGGACTGGTAAAAGACGCTCGTGGCGTTTTCACAGTGGCGTGATGTTGCCGTGTGCACCTTGACTAGGGGCTAGTCTATTACCCATGCCGTATTTATTGAACTTCTACTGAAGTGTCGCATAATGGTTTGAATGATATATACATAAACAGCATTTTGACGAATTTGCTCAATTAGCCGTTTGGACCGGTGCAATTTTGTATCTTTTGTTTTATAACTAAAACATGTTTTTAGTCGATATTATGGATGTCTGATAAATCAAAAAAGTAGTAAATATAGGCCTACGCCTAGATACTGAGTGGCTTAAAATTTGTCATCAAAATTATCCAAACTTCGTTAATGTTAAGGAAGGTCAATTATTTGTAGGTGGTTGTTTATTTTGTATTTTTCTTTTCAACATCCTTTAATATTAAAATGTTTACATACACTGTAAAAAAATGTTTGTATTTTTACAGAGAAAATTTCACAGAAACAGTAGGTGTTTTTTTATTTCCACAACACTTTAAATGTAAAAATTACATTTTTCTTGGATTTCAAATAACAAATTGCCTGTATTTTTAACATATGGATGTAAAATTATTTTACAGATTGTTGTAAACTATAAAAGCAAATTGGGGCGTTATCTTAAAATAAAATAAATATCTGTATTTTACATCAAAGTGTCTGGCGATGCTGCTGCCATCCCTTTTGATGTAAATTTACAGAATTTTTTTTAACAGTGTAGGCTTTCTCATTCAATTTCGGTAAATAAGCAGCCAATTTAAACACTGCGTCATTCTGTTTTGCGCGAAATTGAATGCTGCTCAAAATCTGTATTCTGTTTCGTTTTATGAGTAGGCATGCGTCATGCAATTTAAACAAAATAACCATCCAATTTAACAATCCACTCGAACAGCATTCAATTTCGCAGGAGCTTTTCGCGGCGCGTATTTGGTCATTCAAATTCATTATTGGGCAGGCATTTGTGGAATTTGGTCAACTTAATTGACGCTTTGTTAAACATCGACAATGGACAATAAGAAACCAGGATAAAAAATCACAAAGACACACTCAAACAATAAAACACATTACAGAATTAGGCTCAGGTCAGAAAACCAAAAAAGATTCTAATCAGAGAATAAACAAAAGAAAGTATGGTAAAAAAGACCATTTGGCCTTATATACAGTGTATGAGAAACGCACATGAATAAAGAAAACAAAATTAAGTTTGAATTAAAGTAAAGATATGAAACGTATTCGGTTGTCTTGTACAATTAATCTATTTGTTTACATTTGTTTCTCGTATTTTTTTTAAATTCTCATTTTGCGAAATTGATTGCTTGTTATACAAAAATGAAAATAACATTTTAGTGAAAACTCCACACGGCTGTTTCCCTTTAAAAAAAGTACCCCCTCTGTTGTCGAAAGTTAAACAGTATGCAAATGAGGCGTTTGATCCGTCATTCATACATCTCGCGCGTAGGGGTGACGCGTGTGGTTCAAATCTATATTTGGTTTGTTTACATTTTGCTTTCTTGTGATTGGTTTTCAAGTTAAATATGCAATTTGTTTATGAATATACTAAGTTTATTTAATAAACAGTCACATGATAGCTTTTCCCGCGAAATTGAGGCTGTTTACATTGTGGAATTGCCGGTGAAGTCTACGTAGTGGAAGGCAGCCATTTAAATGTCGTCTTTGCCTTGAACATTTGAAGACGTTTTTCTAGCTGTCGTCATGGATACGTCCGAATTTTTGATAAGCACAATCGACCTAGTAAATCAACGATGATGGCATCTACTTTTTATTTTATCCACAAAGTAAGTCTGGGACAAGGTTATTTTAAAAACTTTCCCCCAAAAATCAGTTTATGCGGTTGGTTTTAACATTATTGTGTACAAAGTAATGGCGTTTAACGTACATACATGTTTAGTGCATCCATCGTAACGCATTACGTGTTTACGTACACCGTACACGGTTAACTCGTTTTGATCGTGTGTATTCTGAATGCATAGAAAGGATAGCCATTTTTACAGAAACAGTTGTGTACGGTTACTGTGAATTCTTGCAAAAAGACATGTACTGCATCAAATGAACATTCAGCCTGATCCCTGACAATGAATACATTTGGCCTCGCAGTTTTAAGTTTATTGAAACACACAGTGGCGTTAAATTAATAAATGATAGGCAAACCTTTTCGTTGTTAATAAAGTGAAACTTGTTTCAACAATGTTTGTTTTTACATGTATTGAATTCAGTAGTTCAATCGATAGGCCTAACGTTATGAACGTGAATGTAACTTCACACTGTACATTATTGTACATTTACGGTATACTGCATTTTCATCCGCATGTCAACTTTGCACTATATTTACATGCTTGGAAATATAATGGTGTTGAAGATATCCAAGAGAACGGTCTGGATGAGTGTTATTTTTAATGTTTTCATAGAACTATGGAAGCCTTTACTAATATTATCATTTCTTTCAACCAGGAATTGAAAACAGTTTACAACATTGGCAGTTGGCTCCTATTAATTTAGGACATCTACGACAACAGGTAATTTAACTAGAAATAGTATTCAGTCTAATTTTATTTACATGTAGGCTACTTGTTAACAGACGATTTCTGCTTTTTCAATTTATTTGTATTTCCTCCATTTGTCCTTCATGTCCTCTGTTGTTATTCCTCCTATTGATAGTTCAAGGCAACTTGTCCATTCTCATTTTCGTCATTTCAATTTTGTTACATAAAGGCCTTTTGTACATTATTTATAAATTATATACATTGTAAATGCTCTGCTTCCAGTTTTCTAAAGTTCTTTTTGAGTATTCACCACAGGTCCTTTTAAATGATAAGTGCAAAACTTATTTAAAAAAGATATTTTCTTGTGTTTCAGGGTCTGTATAGCTGTTCAATGGCAACTGGAATTGGATCTCCAGGTTACTGCTTTTTGAGAAGGTTGGCAGCTTTCAAGATGTTGTCACTAGACTTGCTTCATCAAAAGTTGTACTAGGCCTACATATAGGTCTGTCTGGAGATGTTTTCTCGGGCATATATGGGCAGATAGTTGATGCACTTTTCCAAGTGGAAGACACGATGCCCAGACAACCACCACATTTTTAA
Source organism: Zoroaster sp. YZ-2022 (assembly GCA_029582265.1). Classification (NCBI taxonomy): domain Eukaryota; kingdom Metazoa; phylum Echinodermata; class Asteroidea; order Forcipulatida; family Zoroasteridae; genus Zoroaster; species Zoroaster sp. YZ-2022. The sequence continues at coordinate 10,034,335 of CM055824.1, forward strand.
GTTGAACATGCAGCATTCTAGGACTTTTGGAGATTTTATTTTCAATTTCTTTGGTCGTCCTGGTTGTGCCTGTTTGTTGAACTGTTCACAAACTTGGTAGTTGTCTCACCCTCTCATGTTTATATCAGTTAGGCGTGACTGATTGTCAGTGCCTTAATTTCCTCGCCAAAGTATACATTTACCTATATTATATTTTGATTTATATGGATGTCACATTGTTTTGATTTATGCAATATATACACAATTATTAATCATATTGCATATAAATTTATATTTATTACTTTTATAATCACTTCAAATGATTAACTTCATTATCAGCTTTCATGTTCCATTTTAAGATTCAATTAATAAGTTTTCGAGTCTCAACATAATAAATTCACTTTTATCAATCTTGACCATCTTAGAATGGTTGTTTTTTGTCTATATCCATCTGGTTGTTGTCTACATTGCCTTTATTTGTGACTTACTATTTATTATTCCTTTGGTTATAACATTTTTATTTTATGTTACACACCCCTTCTCTCCTGACCCAATCCCTTTGTTCAACTTGTATACCCTGTTATGTTTATATAACATTCATATAAAATTACAATGTTCATTTCTCTTGTCGTGTTTGTAAGATTGTTGCGTTTTTGGCCAAATAAATAATGACAATAAAATAATTGATGGATGTTGATCAGAAATGTCGTCCCATATACTCCAACCAAAACACATCTTTTGAAAAAAGGCCTTCCGCATCTGAATAGTTAAAATATTGTGCTGCTTATCTTGGCCCTGTCAAGTTTAACGTTTATATATAATTACAATGTTCATTTCTCATTTATTCTTTGTATGATTGTTGTATTTTGACAGAATAAATAATAATAATAATAGAATATTTGATGGTGTTGCTTAGAATTGTGGTCCCATGTTCTCCATCAAATAATTATAGAAAATGCCTTTCTGAAGTCTGAACACCTGCTCATCTTAGCCATTTTCATGTAGCTATAATCAGTCTATTACCATAATTCTTCATAACTTTGTCAGAGCATTTTTTTAAATGAAAATCAAAACTCATCTCCAGATAAACAGGAATGTGGAAAACAAGGTAACATACTCAGTGATTTCCCATAACTTTTCATAATGTCCACCGCGCGTCGCTCACATGCACACATACAAATGAGCGCGACGCGTACATAGACGTCCGTGTATTACACGTATAATCCCGCACACGCGCGCTGTATGTAAATTCCTATTTGTTTGTGCACGTCACAAAGACTTCAAACCCCGCGTAAACACCGACACTCAACTTAAACAAAACCTTATAAAAACTTGTAAAAAGTTTTGTCCCAGGAATAATATTTGAAAAATACTTAAAAACATTTAATCTCACTAATGGAAATGTAGAAGTATGAATGAAAAATTCGTTGATGTTATAAAAAGAGCATATTTGAAGGGTATAATTTCAACATGAACGTTAAGCAGCAGACAATGAAAATCGTTCTTTTTTTAAAGTGTATTTCTTTAGTCCCAACAAATACAACATTTGAAAGAAAATTTCATAAGTGAGAAAACATGTTTCATTTTATCAAATACAATCATAACATTTTCAAAGCGGTCAATTCATGATTCATTCATGTAAACTTTATGGACTATAGAGGCTGACATGTTTATGCATGACGTCATGATATTCCACTGGAGTAATGAAAAACAAACGCGCGTTTGTTGGAACTTTATTACGCACAACGCACGTAAACGAAACAGCCGTGTGATCCATCCAGTCGAACCAACTCTGCATGCTAAATTGGATGACGAATGTGCATTACTAAAAAGAACGACGTTCTATAAGCTTAATTCGAAACACAGTTGTTGTCCTCTTTCGGCTGCTCCCGTTAAGGGTCGCCACAGCGGATCATGATCCGCATATTTGATTTGGCATAGGTTTTACGCCGGATGCCCTTCCTGACGCAACCCTCCCATTTATCCGGGCTTGGGACCGGCACCAAGCATGCACTGGCTTGTACATCCCCAGTGGCTGGGTTCAATTCGGCCCTCGCAGCAATTATGGTAAAGTGTCTTGCTCAAGGACACAAGCACCATGGTCGCGGCAAGGCTTCGAACCCACACACTCTGACGACTCAGCCATCAGAACACAAATCCGATGCACTAAACCGCTCGACCATGGCACCCCACTAATTCGAAACACAGTATGAAAGTGAAATTGGCTGCTTATTTGCCGAAATTGACCGGGAAAACTTAGACTATTTTTAATAGCGATTTATTCTTTTACATTTGATATTCTTCAATCACTTAAGTGTGTTTCCTGGTCAGGTTAAGAAGCATTATTTTGTTTCAGCTAGTTTTCACTTCATCTAACTCCAATGTCATTTACTAAAGTAAATCAAGCATGCTTTATGAAAACCTACTCATATTGATTAATAATTAGAAGGCCTTCAAAAAGCATGCATTAGGTCTATTTATAGTTTGGCAATTTTGCCTCGAATATTAACTGAGTATAATATCTCAGTGATTCGTGAAATATCAGCCTGAAAAAGCATTTGCTAAAACAAAATGTTCATGCAGATATATACATTATGGAGTTTACAAAATTAATTTAAAAAAATGATTTGATAAACAATTTACACAATAATATCGGATTTAAATGATTTTACCATTTCATGGAGTGTCTGTTTTAGAATTATAGTTATGATTTGATTTTCGCCCTTAAGAACAGTTTTTGCAACATTTGTGGCGTAGCGACAGGGGTGGGGGCGGGTAGGGGGAAGAGGGAGAAAAGAAAAAGAAAATGGTCTGTTTTAAGCGGTATATTGTTTTTCTGATTGATTGATTGTTTGAGGGCTGATGAAATCTACCACCAGCAACACATTCAGAAGAGATGATCCATTTTAGAATGGTCATTTCACGTTCCATTGGGTTATTATGAGACAGCTGAACAGGCAAGCACATTACATCATTATTTGAAAGCATGCATAAGACCTATTTTATAGTTTGGCAATTTTGCCTCGACTAAATATTTTATCTCAATGACGCGTTAAATATAAGCCTGATACATACTATAAATATCTACATCATTATTTTGCCTGCATCTATTGTCCATGACAAAATCTTCATATAATTTATTTATATACATACACCTACTAGTTTTTACAATAATAATAATAATAATAATAATAATAATAATAATAATAATAATAATAATAATAATAATAATAATAATAATAATAATAATAATAATAATAATAATAATAATAATAATAATAATAATAATAATAATAATAATAATAATAATAATAATAATAATAATAATAATAATAATAATAATAATAATAATAATAATAATAATAATAATAATAATAATAATAATAATAATAATAATAATATGTGGACTTATATAGCGCACGTATCCACCAACTGAGTGGATACCGCTGCTCATAAGGCTCATAAATCATTCCTGAAACCATCTCAGCTCACTGGGGAGTATACAGCTCAATTGCTGCCATTACAGCGCATATAGGGCTAATCAACCAACTCTGCCCTCACAGGTACCCATTTAACCCCTGGGTGGAGAGAAGCAATTATGGTTAAGTGTCTTGCTCAAGGACACAAGTGTCACGGCCGGGATTCGAACCCACATTCTGCTGCTAACACCAGAACTTGAGTCCGGTAAGCTAGACCGCTCGGCCATGACACTCCACAATGTTACTAAACAATATGAGATTAGCAATAATTTACATAATAATATGCTTTTCTTGGAGTGTCTGTTTAAGGGAACTGTTTTGCAACATTATTTTTTTATATAATTATTTTAATAATCATCAGCAACATATCAATTCACATAAGTTGCATTGGGTAATGGTTTCCCATTAGTCTATTATAATTGACCATTATAGACTTCTGATCATTACTGAACACGCATGGGCAGTACATATGATGCCATTGATCGTGGTCGGTACTATGACAACGGGTTGTCTTTGAGGCATGTTCGGGAATTTCACGTAATAAGTTAGGCCTACGTAAAAGACAATTCAAGTAATAAAAAGCATTGCCTATAGTGGAGATATGCACTAAAGGCTATATAAGGCTATATGTCCAATACAAAGTAATGGTTATATCCAGTACAGTAAGATGTTCGAGTGAGACCATACATTTCTGCCATACCATTTGACATTACAGTTTCAGGTCGTATACAGTTTGTCACCATTTAGCGTTTGCAGGTCCTTGGTGAAAAGAGGTTTATCAGATAAATTTTAGCAGATGAGCAGCTCAGTCACTACTGAATATCCCATGGTGTGACGTGATGACATGTCTTTGTTTTTGTGAACACCTATCCATTGTTTATGATGGAGTTCCTTTCGTCTGATATGCCATCGATTCACACAACAACTTGGAGTGCATTCGTAGACAGACAAACTTCTGTCGATGTTCCTAGTAGGCCGCCTTCGCTCGCCAGTGTAACTAAGGACGGAACATGGAGTATTGATACAACATCTAGTTCCTTCTACATGTATGATTTGAACGAAAGTACTGATATTCTAGGAATTGACAAGTCGGCAAATATCTCAGCAACCGTTCCGTCTCACCTGTCGCTATCCGTGCAGCTACTACTGGCGGTGTTCGTTTCTGCCGTGGTACTTCTGACTATCACCGGAAACATTTTAGTCATTGCATCCTTTTTCTGTTACAAACATCTCCGGACTTACAACCAATATTTCATCCTCAGCTTGTCGGTGTCGGATCTCTTGGTTGGCTGTGTGTGTATGCCACTTTACGGCGTTGTTTTTATCCTTGGTTACTGGCCTTTTGATGAAGTCTTTTGCGATATCTTCGTATTTTGTGATCACGCCTTTAGCCATTTTTCCGTCGTTTCGGCCGTAATGATCAGCTTGGACCGCTTTGTGGCCCTCAAGAAACCCTTTTTCCATCGTCGCAAATGGCGGACTAAGCGAGTTGCCCTTTCACTGATCTTACTGACGTATATTATACCAATCGTTATCTGGTTACCTATAACCGCGCTTTGGCCTGTATTTGCCGGTAGGAGAAACGTCCAAGATGGTACCTGCCAACCACAGTACGTAGAAAGCCTTGCCGTTAGCATTATTTCACCTGTGTTATTCTTCTGGATACCCGTAGTCACTGTGATTATACTATACTACCATGTCTACAGGACTATCGGGAAGACTTTGACGTCGATGAAAGAAAGAAATGCCCAGCAGATGGGAGACTACAGACCATCCGGCAGTCAATGTCGGGTTGAGATATCATTTATCACTAAAAACATTGTAAATACCTCCTCGACTGATCACATTATGAAACAAAGGTTACCGCCTGATTGCCAAATGTCTGCTGTTGTTGGAGTAGAGAATGTTACTTTTTCTCATGACGCTATGCTAGAGGATGGGTTTAAAGAGGTACCAAGTGTAGAGCCACCTGGCCAGGAAACTAAGGACAGCGCGAACTCCCTTAAGGTACCTGGTTACATTGACCCGACCTTCTTGTCTGATAATGGAGGAGATCTTGTTGGGTATCGGGATACTCACACATCACCTTCCCTACATCAGGGAAGGGTATCAGACAGAAATGAGAACGAACAGAATAGGGTGTTGGATGTGAAAAATAAGCTTCCCTACCTTGACAGTCGATCAAGGTTCACTGAGAAAAGAGCCCGTGTAGAGAATCGTCGAGCTACTAAGATGCTTGGTAGCATCATTGTTGCTATGATTATTACTTGGCTACCATGGGCCATCCTTGTCATAATTATCAATCTCTGTGTGGACTGCCTTCCTGGTGTCATATATGCAGTAAGTTCAAATAAACAACTTATCAATTTTATTTTTCGCAGCCAGTCCTGAAGGGTTGGGCACGCCCTCAGGAAAATCTTAGATTTCTGACTAACGCTCGTTGGAATTTGTGTCTAAAATGAGTCACGTCGTCGGGCAATTACTTTTGGAATTTAGATTTGTTTTAATATTTTTTTATTTTATAGAAATGATAGAACTTTACACAAACCCGAATCTTCAGAAATACGTAACCACCAGACACGCTTCTAGAGTGGGGGGGGGGGGGGGGGGGGGTTGTGGACCGGGGAGGGGGAATGGTATTAATGCGCCTGCATTGCTCTTCCAACAGTCTTCCAACCCTAGGAAAGGTCCCACAGTGTGCCAGGGTGAACCCAAAGTGTGCCAAAAGGGGTCATTTGTGTATGTGCCAGATTGTATTTCTTTTACATTTTTAGGTTGCTAACACCCCCTACGACTATTTTATAAACATAGAACCGCCTTCCAATCTCTAAAGACTGCCTGAAAAAAATTGTGATAAAAGCCGGCTGCTTGTAATATATTTAAAATTGCCATTGTGAGCTTTTGATAGAAGCTATCGTCATAATTGAAGTAAACCCAGTGCATGGTCTATATTTTATAAAAATTAAGTTGATTGTAAATTAGCTTTTTGATTTCATCAGTAAAACCGAGGAATTTGGTAAAACAAATTATAAAATATAGTTTTTTTGTTCAGCAATGGTGGAACTACAAATTCCCGCCGATTCCCGCCTAAATTCTCATATTTCCCTGAAGCTTAATCTTTCAACAACATTTTGACACCAAAATTAGCTGCGACCACTTGTGACCTGTGATTTTGTAGCTGATTTTGTAAACCCCATCCCAACAAATTTGAACCTTTTTTATATGAACTAGCTGGACTTTGACTGGGCAGCGCCGCCACACGTTGAAAGGACTTAATATTATTGTTCCCTTGCGGTTTCCTCTTAATAAACAAAGAGAAGACTTAGTAAATGATAGCCATGATAAACGATCGTGCAGTTAAAATTGTTATCAGTGTCTTGATAGTGGAAAGCATGACTATCTAACAAAGTAATATTCAGTCAGTAAGCCCCTATATACACTATTGGTAAATTCGCGAAACAAAAACGATCACAGTTTTACATGAAACTTTTTGGTATAAAATAAAACAAATAATTATCTGTTGCAAACCGCTCACCAACCTAAAGGACCTGTAGTATAAATACAAAATAAATATTATTGGCCTTATGTTTCAAACCTATAGCAGGGTTTTTTCCTCAAAGGCAAACTTTGCCTTTGAGAAAGCCTGCTAGGTTCGAAACTTGTTGGTGTTAAATTGATCATGGTATCAAACAGGGATGAAATAGTTTGGTTTCATGTGTTATATTTTATCAAATTAGTAAAATAGTGAAATAATGTCCAAAAATAAATGATGTCCCTCCGGAAAAAACTAATCAACGTACGAATGAATACGAAACATCTGAATGAATTTTCATTATTTTCTCGGATAATGACACATAACAAACTGAATCTTTCACAGGTTGGTTGTTTAATCGATAACTTGATTCAAAGAAAGTATATGTAGATACAGTTTAGAAACTTTTTTTTTACAAACATTACACTGTAAAAATGGTGTTTAAAATTTCATCATTAGCCAATCAGTGCATACGTGTTTTATCAGGGCATTATGCTTCAAAGAAATTTATCACAATTAATTAGGGGCGGATAAATAAGGGGTCAGGGGTCCCAACCACTCCTTTTTGCCTGCCACCTTTTGACTGCCATTTTATAGGTTTTCCCATTCCCGGTCAATTTCGGCAAATAAGCAGCAAATTTAAACACTGCGTCATTCTGTTTCGTGCGAAATTGAATGCTGCTCAAAATCATAATTCAATTTCATTTTATGAGTAGGCAATAGTACTCTTGCGTCATGCGATTTAAACAAAATATAACCATCCAATTTAACCAATCCACTCGAACAGCATTCAATTTCGCAGGAGCTTTTCGCGGCGTGTATTTTGTATAAAAACAGTTCACTAATGAATGAATGGACAATAAGAAACCAGGATAAAATAATGATAAAGACATACTCAAACAATAAAAACAGGTTATAATGAAACAGTCCAATATAACATAAATGTTTCAAAAACGCATTACAGAATTAGGCCCAGGTCAGAAAACCAGTATAAGTGTCCATTATTATTACAAATGGTAGGCCATTTACAAGTATGGGCTTATTTGCGTACTGTTTCTGATGACACAATAGATTCCAACCATCTAAACCCCATCCTTTCATAAATCTTTGATCCGCGCCCTGTTGAGACAGCTGACGGCTAAAGCATAAAGCAAACATTTTACCTTTTAGATCGTTAGAGTTTAATGAGGTTGATCACTGAAACAAAATCAACAGTCAGCACGGAACATGTAACTTTAATAAAAAGCTCTTTATTTTTGAAAGTTTCGAATGATTTTCGTGAAATGATTTAAGTATTCATGTGACTTTTCCAAAACTGCTTCGTGTAATTTTGAAGTCTTTTTCTCCTTTATAGGGCTAAGACGTCTGCATTTACTGATGAACACGGAATACGTTTTTATGTTTCAAGTTAGCCTCTTGCCCTATTTTGTGCTTTGGTTTTGAATGGAAATGATCGGGGTTGAAACGTAGGCAGATACATCAATCAGAAACTGATATTAACTCATAGCTGAATACCGTATCTCAAAAACTAATCAAGGTCAGAAAACCATTAAAGATTCTAATCAGAGCATGAACAATCAAGTTTTGTATTATTATAATGGCAGTAGGCTAGTTGAGTAGTTCTATGTAAACAAGTATTGTTGTCACTTCGTGCAGATTTTACGGCAATATGAGCGATATAGGCCTACATACCAAGGAAGGAGACACATTTGAAGAAAAACCCACAAAAACCTAAACAATGAAACTGTAGTGGTGGAAATTCCTTAAACAGATGGAAAGGCGGTTTCCCATAGAAAATTCCAAGGTCAGACCGATATTAGTATCTGCTGATAATGACATAAACGTTGCTTTGCATTAAGACAATGAATACATTGGAATGCTGTATTAAGTGATATTAAACTCAGGATTTGTAAACATGAGTATGATCAGCAACAAAAGGTTAAAGATTCGAATCCCAGTAATTCCAGATAATTTGATATGTATGGTGTGTTATGATGTGTTATGTCATAAAGACCTTTCTAAATCGTCCATCACAATTAATTAAGTTGGGAAATTTATTTAAAAAGTAAAATTATTGAACATGCATTGAGGTTTTTCGTATTAATTCCAACGTGGAATTTTGGTCTACGGAAGTCGAACACAGTGACGTAGCCAGTGGGGGGCTGAGGACCCCTTCCTCCAAAGTACCCCCACAGAAATTTTCAGGGATAAAATGGGGACGGCAAAAATTTGGCAAGGCAATCTGGGGAAAAAATAACCATTTATTTATACGCGGTACTTGTTTTTATACCACGATGTGATCTGCTTCTCATTATTTATATTGTGGTGATGCCGACGGTGACAGCTTGGCTGAGTCTCATTCATGTATAGTTTACGTTTGTGCGGCGCGTTCAAGTTCTAACATGTAGGCCTACTCCACAAATCCTGTAGTCTCGGTCCCAGACTGCATGGGGCTCAATCGCTAACATAAATGTATGGAGTTATCTATACTAAGCATAGAGTGAGATTTCTCTTAACAAGTTAACTTTGATTCAGTGATTGACACTTTTAGTCAAATTTCGGTGCGCCGCACAACATCTCCATTAGGGTCAATATAATATACACTCTAAAAAACGAAGTGCTGAATAACCTAGCACCTCGAGTGCAGTCACTATACAAGCTCCTAAAAAGTGCTAAAATTAGTACTTGAGGTGCTATATTCAGCGCTTCGAGTGTACTTTGTATATGCACTCTAAAAACGAAGTGCTGAATATAACACCTCAAGTGCTAATTTTAGCACTTTTTAGGAGCTTGTACAGTGACTGCACTCGAGGTGCTATATTCAGCAATTCGTTTTTTACAGTGAACAGAATAATGTTCGTTGACAAATCAAATAAAGATTTAGTTGTCCAATGCTTAAACGGAACAAACCATGAGTAAAACATCACTTTGTATTGTATTTGATTTAATTTTGCCCTACACCGACGTGTGTATAGTACTGTATGCTCAGTGCTTTCCGAGTGTCTGTGAAAAACCACACAGGCGACTTGGGCGGGATTCGAACCCACAACCTCCTGCTTACTAGAGCAAACGTCTTAACCTCTCGACCACCGAGCTTGCCCGATGACGATTGGCCGGCTAGAATCCTATATAGCAGCGGGTTCTGCGATATATATAGATTGCTGAAATTCTTGCGTCGGGAGATAAACAATTGATTTAATTTTGCCCTACACCGACGTGTGTATAGCACTGCATGCTCAGTGCTTTCCGAGTGTCTGTGAAAAAAAAACACAGGCGACTTGGGCGGGATGTATTGTATTTGTCAAGAAAGAACTATATTAGTATATAACATGATTTGCTTTTGCATCTAACTCTAGTCTATAGTGACTGGATGATATCTTGGGAGGGTGGGGATGTGATTGTGTATTTTAGTTACTAATTTTCATTACAATTCCTGCAGCGTAACTGAAGAGTAGGGCATACACATGATGTCATGAAAGGTCATATCAGTACAAGTGTTACTTAAACTTAAATCCTCTGAACCTTAAAATGAGGACCAAAAAATGGCTTTGCCCCCCACACTAAGAAGGCTGGCTACGCGCCTGGTCGAAGATTTATATGTGCATTTATCTTGCACTTCAAACAAGGAATGTTGGATACCATCATCATGTCTATTTCAAATAAAATTTTATGTAAATCTGTCATCATTTATGTTATTCGAAAATATCTAAAAGTGTAAATTTTTATGTGCTTTATGGCCGAGCGGTCTAGCTTACCGGACTCAAGTTCTGGTGTTAGTAGCAGAATGTGGGTTCGAAACCCGGCCGTGACACTTGGGTCCCTGAGTAAGACACTTAACCATAATTGCTTCTCTCCACCCAGGGGTTAAATGTGTACCTGTGAGGGTAGAGTTGGTTGATTAGCCCTATATGCGCTGGAATGGCAGCAATTGAGCTGTATACTCCCCAGGGAGCTGAGATGGTTTCAGGAATGATTTATGAGCCTTATGAGCCTTATGAGCAGGGGCAATAACATAATGCGCCTTGAGCACCACTCAGTTGGTGGATACGTGCGCTATATAAGTCCACACATTATTATTATTATTATTAAAGTTCGTAGCATGCATTTAAGCTTACACCTTCGTACATACTAGTATAGAATAAGATTAAGTATAACACAATTACTTTTACATGGTATTCCCTTGAACATAAATAAACCTGAATAACATGTACAAATTATAGATTTATTCAAACAAGATTTATTCCACGAGTCTTTGATCATATTGTGCACGGCAAAGGTTAAATCAACCAGATTCAAATTACTCTATACACTCAATGCTAGACCTACAATACATCATCCAATTAAATTCAATTAAACCTTTGTGTTAAAGGGAAATTCCAGGCCCGCCAAAATTTTATTTATTCTGAAAGGACATATTGTAAAGAACATAATCCACAGAGCAATGATCGATTTTCATTATCGAGAACGAAATGCTGGTCTATTGTGTTCTTAAATTCTTGTTCATAGAGCGCGTCCATGTTGTTTAAAAATCCCGCCACATCCGGGACATTATGACGTACTGACTGCACCTCAATGAAAAAGCGTATGTGTACAGCTGACATGTGGCGATAGTATCGCGCCTAGACGCACCTATCAGCATACATAGTGCTCACGGTAGAAAGGTGCCCGACGATTGTGCTCGATCATTTCTCACGGTCAAACACAAGCTCCCGTGTTTACTCTCACCTTCGACGTATTTTTCTTTGCTTTTACGAAATCTGGGTATCAAAATTATGGAATCAGGGCCATCTCCGTACGATTTTGAACCAAGTTTTACGGACGAAGAGCTACAAAACAGAAATAACGATATCGCAATGGACGTGGAAAACATCGAGGACGTGCAGCTGCCTGGGTCGGGTGGGCGACCGACTGCACGCAGCCTATGTACATGTATGCGTCAGGGTACAATACCCCGTATTGTGTTTATCGCTATGGGTTACGTGTACAATGCGGGCTCCCTGTGCTAGCGTACACATACAGCTAAAAAGCACGCTCGGGTTGTTGGTGCAGTCATTACGTCACAATGTCCCGGATGAATAGACATCGCGCAACAAAATGGCCGCGCCCGTGACGGCAAGAAAATCATCATTTTCTGCAATTGCAACAACCGATCATAAAAAAATAAAAAGACAGTCTCCATGAAACATCACACCCTTCACATAATTTTATTTCAAAACTGGGGTGATGTTTCCCTTTAACTGTAAAAGCGTACAAGGTAAGAATAATTGCTGATCCTATTTGAAGGAATAATGGCTGATAGTATTAACCATCCACCACGTCCGCCGGCCACAATTTAATCACGGTAGCTCTATAATTTACGTTTGACTCATATCAAATGTAAATGTATACAGTAGTGCCCTGAGACACACACACATAAGTTTTAAACTAGACCCAAAGTGTTTGTTTTTAACAAACACTAGGTTTTCAGGTTGACTTCCAGTTTAAAGAAATTATCATTGATAACATTCAATCGTATTTTTGGGGGGAAATTATCAAAAATTTTGTATAAACATATCAATTTCAACTTCAAAATACACATCAATAGCTACATAATAGGCCGTATTCATAAAAATAAGTAATTACTTACTAGTAAATGCTATAAGTAAAAGCAACAGCCAGGTAAGTAAAAGGTCTAGTCTAAGCAATTGCTAAAAATCTTATTCATAACCATTTGCTAAATGATTACAGTTGTTACTTGCCTCGGCTAGTAGTAAGTTCTCAAGTAGTTGCTATTGTACTACAGTACCATCCACGAGTCTCGGTATTTGGTGGTATGAAGGTGTTTGCAAGCCATTCCACATTTTCTTTGTCAAACCTTAATAAAGTTCTGTAAATGGTAGGGTTGACTTCATCACGATTAAGCCTGATGTTATACACCTTAGGTTGTGGTCTTGGACGTAAAAACATGGCAGAAAATGTGATATGTCTGTATTGGCTAAACAGCAAGCCAAAAATTAGGTGCTTGTACAATCACTAGTAAATGCTAGTCGAAGGTCATTTTTATGAATACAAGTTGAAGTAGGTGCTAATTTCTCTAGCATTTACTTATAAGTAAAAAGCAATTACTAATGCTTATAATAGGCCGTATTCATAAAAATAAGTAATTACTTACTAGTAAATGCTATAAGTAAAAGCAACAGCTAGGTAAGTAAAAGGTCTAGTCTAAGCAATTGCTAAAAATCTTATTCATAACCATTTGCTAAATGATTACAGTTGTTACTATCGGCTAGTAAGTTCTCAAGTAGTTGCTATTGTACTACAGTACCATCCACGAGTCTCGGTATTTGGTGGTATGAAGGTGTTTGCAAGCCATTCCACATTTTCTTTGTCAAACCTTAATAAAGTTCTGTAAATGGTAGGGTTGACTTCATCACGATTAAGCCTGATGTTATACACCTTAGGTTGTGGTCTTGGACGTAAAAACATGGCAGAAAATGTGATATGTCTGTATTGGCTAAACAGCAAGCCAAAAATTAGGTGCTTGTACAATCACTAGTAAATGCTAGTCGAAGGTCATTTTTATGAATACAAGTTGAAGTAGGTGCTAATTTCTCTAGCATTTACTTATAAGTAAAAAGCAATTACTAATGCTTAAAATGTGTAGCTTTTACTTGAAAGTCATTGCTTATTTCTATGAATACACATTTAAGTAAAAGGTTAGTAAAAGGGGGTTGTTACTTTAGTAAAAGCAATTACTTATTTTTATGAATACGGCCTAATATCTTTGAGACAAATGTTAGATATTTAATTTTTCATATTTGATTTTTCGTAATATTTGATTTTTTTTTTAATTTCTTGTTTAATCAGGTGATTGCATACATTGTTTACAGTCGTAGTCCAATTAACCGCGCTAGAATAGTTACTGATGGTGGACTGGGGTGATTTATATTAAATATTTCTAAACTTAACATTAATTCTATGCAGGCGCATCTTATTAGCAAAACCGTTTCCGAATCATTGATTTTTTTAATGTAAAATATCAATGTTCATCTTTGAATGAAATCAAAATTACTTACAGCTCACAAACCAGTGCCTTTGAAGGATAGGGAGTGTAACGATTCCTTTTCGATGAATGTAACGATAAAATTAAAGATTACCGAGACACCCAATTGGACCGAAATGTAACCGACTGTGTTTGTATATGTTTATGATACACGATCCCACGGCGCTACACGAACGCTACAACCACGAACTGCTATCACAACACGAACCGCTATCAAACAGTCTTGGGAACTTCGTATAATCTCCCCCGAAAACGGGGGAAACCACGGACTGCTGTGTTCACTGATCGACAACTCCATGGGATCGTGTATCATAAACATACAAACAAACGTTTGCCCGATTTGTTAGGCCTCCCATAGCCATCATACTTTGTATATGGGAAATTTGGTCCCCCGTGTATCGTTCATGTACGTAATTCGCCGCGCTCGTGAAATGACGCAGCTACCTTTGGTTTAGCATTTCTCGGAAAACTTACAAAACTATGGCGTATTACTGGTTGCATAAACTTATGTAAGTCATACTTGTTACAAAAATAAAAATCATAGTGAAATTGTATGATTTACTGGAAAGTTAGTGCTTGTGAAAGTGGAAAAGTAGTTTAACCACTGATTTTACTGTAAGGGATTTACATGACCTCAATTTTTTCACGAACATATGTGATTTTATTGTTCTATGCCGTCAACGAGCTGTTGTCTGTGGAAACCAAAAGATATGAATGCTTTGCATTATACAATGATTTTTTAAAGAAATAGTACTGATCCTCAAAATGGACACATTCCTTATAGAAAAGCGAACGAAGACTACTTAATTTGTTGGTGTTTATTTCGTCGGTCACCGCACCGATTTTGAAGCCGACTGATGACCAGAAACTGGAGACTTTTTTGGCTTGTAACAGACAACCCTGCTTCAAACCTATTGGTTTGGTGTTACAGATTTTATAATTTGAGATATCTAACTATTTTATTTTTGATTGTTTTGTACCTCAGGTGAGTGTTTTCTTGGGGTATACAAACAGTACCCTGAATCCATTTTGTTACGCCATAGCTGATCAGCGTTTCAGACGAGCTTTCAAGAGGATCTTGTGCCATCTATGTAGGGGTAGTACCAACTCCTCTTCAGACCCCTATAACACCACCAATAGCAACTATAACTCGGATGTCAATCGACCGATGAAGTGAGAGCCGAGATACGCACCACACTACACAGAGACGTATTACTATCCTACCTCAAGCCTAAAATCATGACAGATGTACCCCATCAGATATTTGAATATTTCATCCAACGAAATGAGAGCCAAGATATAGTCATTACAACAACAAAGACCAACCCTGACTCCAACATCGTCACCAATACCTCTTAATACCCTCCTACTATTGCTGCATTTTAGTGGGAAGTTGCTAGAGAGGTCAAAACCACTCAATTGCCTGTTTTGACTGTTGACCCAAATGTGCACACAGGGGCATTTTTGACTGGTTTTTACTGTCATTTTGACCACCCTGAACAATATCAGACAATGCTTTTTTACCAGTCAAAAACGGTTGACTCATTTTGACCTGTAAATGTACTTACTACACGTAAGGTTTGACAGTGTTTGACTTTTAAGTGCACTAGATATACCTTGGCAAGTATATCAAAATTTTGACTGATGTTGACCCTTGTAGTAGTAGGAGGGTTATATCTATTGCAACCGATGAAGTTAGAGCCGTGGAGATAATACGCAGTACCAGATTCAGGAACCATTCCACACCATCACCGATATTTAACTTATATCAAATATTCAACAAAATGAAGTATGAGCCGAGCATTAAAAGCTTAATGATGGGTCTATATTTACTTGTCGACATGACTCTTCGATTCTGTTTTTATTTTTATTTTCTTTCAGTGACATTAGGCTGCTGGGCTAATTGAAAAAAAAAAGTGTATATAGGCAATCAATTATCGAAAATGAGGAGCACACGGCAAAATGAGCGGGGCAAACTGACAAAAAAGGGCTCACACGACATAAACGTATGATAAATTTACATGCACAGCGATAAAAATAGGTGGAACATTGCTCCCCTTTGGCCTCCTGAATCTACCAATGTTCTTACTGATGGGATGGGGAGATATACAAGAAATTGTGATCCACCAATATTCTTACTGATGGGATGGGGAGATATACAAGAAATTGTGATCCACCAATATTCTTACTGATGGGATGGGGAGATATACAAGAAATTGTGATCCACCAATATTCTTACTGATGGGATGGGGAGATATACAGTAAATTGTGATCCACCAATGTTCTTACTGATGGGATGGGGAGATATACAAGAAATTGTGATCCACCAATATTCTTACTGATGGGATGGGGAGATATACAAGAAATTGTGATCCACCAATATTCTTAATGATGGAATGGGACATACAAGAAATTGTGATCCACCAATGTTCTTATGTAGAATGGGGACATATATACAAGAAATTGTGATCCACCAATGTTCTTGCTGTAGAATGAGGACATATATACAAGAAATTGTGATCCACCAATGTTCTTACTGATGGAATGGGACATACAAGAAATTGTGATCCGCCAATGCTCTTGCTAGAGAGATGGGGACATAGGCCTACAAGAATTGTGGTCCAGGAATAATACTCTTTAATACGCTTGCTGACGGAATGGGGACATATTGTCACCGTTTTCACTGATTTTATTGCTGATTTTGAAAAGGTTGATCAGCATCTACAAATTTACAAAGTTGGAAGTCTCAAACTTAATTAGTTTCTTAATTACGCTAATTACTGAACGGCAAAAACCTCACGAACCACCAAATTATGTTTTCACGAAGTGACAAATATCTTTTTGTCACTTCGTGAAAACGCAAACGCGTTGAATACATGGAAATAAAAACTTCACGAAGAGACAAATTCACCTTGATCCTAGGTACATTAATTCTGTGTGCGTGTGGTGCATGCAGTTATGAAGATACAATGTTGGCCAAACGCGGTCCATCGTCAGGGAAGCATAACCGTTATATAAGTAATATATTTACAGGCCTATGTAGGTTTTCATATCAAAATGTAATTTGATATTTAGGAAAGATTAAGTTTCAAATATGTATTGCCTCTGCATATTTTTACATGTTACTTCACACAGTCACACGGTGCAGTGGTATTATAAGTTACATGTTACTTCACACAGTCACACGGTGCAGTGGTATTATAAGTTACATGTTACTTTACACAGTCACACGGTGCAGTGGTATTATAAGTTACATGTTACTTCACACAGTCACACGGTGCAGTGGTATTATAAGTTACATGTTACTTCACACAGTCACACGGTGCAGTGGTATTATAAGTTACATGTTATACTTCACACAGTCACACGGTGCAGTGGTATTATAAGTTACATGTTACTTCACACAGTCACACGGTGCAGTGGTATTATAAGTTACATGTTACTTCACACAGTCACGGTGCAGTGGTATTATAAGTTACATGTTATACTTCACACAGTCACACGGTGCAGTGGTATTATAAGTTACATGTTACTTCACACAGTCACACGGTGCAGTGGTATTATAAGTTACATGTTACTTCACACAGTCACACGGTGCAGTGGTATTATAAGTTACATGTTACTTCACACAGTCACACGGTGCAGTGGTATTATAAGTTACATGTTACTTCACACAGTCACACGGTGCAGTGGTATTATAAGTTACATGTTACTTCACACAGTCACACGGTGCAGTGGTATTATAAGTTACATGTTATACTTCACACAGTCACACGGTGCAGTGGTATTATAAGTTACATGTTACTTCACACAGTCACACGGTGCAGTGGTATTATAAGTTACATGTTACTTCACACAGTCACACGGTGCAGTGGTATTATAAGTTACATGTTACTTCACACAGTCACACGGTGCAGTGGTATTATAAGTTACATGTTACTTCACACAGTCACACGGTGCAGTGGTATTATAAGTTACATGTTATACTTCACACAGTCACACGGTGCAGTGGTATTATAAGTTACATGTTACTTCACAGTCACACGGTGCAGTGGTATTATAAGTAACATGTTACTTCACACAGTCACACGGTGCAGTGGTATTATAAGTTACATGTTACTTCACACAGTCACACGGTGCAGTGGTATTATAAGTTACATGTTATACTTCACACAGTCACACGGTGCAGTGGTATTATAAGTTAAGCTAAGAGTAAGGCGCAGGCCTATACGATAAATAGGCCTATTTCGCCCGTGTTTGGCTCAAGAAACCCCAACAATTTAAAAAGCGAACGAAATTTGAAAGATAATATCGGTATTAAATTTTGTTCAAAGAAATTCGGATGTTGGAAACTGTATAAAAGTGGTTTTTAAAACGCACCTGATTCTGATTGACAGCCGCGCTGGCCAATCGGAAGATTGCACACGCCCTTGTGCAAACTAATGATTAAAACAGCGATGGATCATTTTATTAATTTGAGTTTGTTATTTACTGGTACTAATCCTCGACAGCTATACGCTACAAGTTGGAGCAATATTAACGAGCAGTTTTACTGCTAGACCTTGGCCGATGACTTTGGCGAATTTAAACTCTGTCGGATAAATTGGCAGCCGGAATTATCATAAAACACAAAGACACGTTGAAATTTACATGGAACCATACGGTTAAATTCCTCAAACTAATCCATCAACTCTTAAAATGCAAAATTCGTCCCTAATTTGCCATAGTGACCAATCCCAAATTAAGTTGGCATAGTGACCAATGCGGTATTGGTCACTTTGCCAAATTACAAAAATAGCCAGTTAGAGCATTCGTCATTTGAATGCATGCTCTATCTCCAAAACTATAAGGAATACATGCATGTGGATTAGATACAATGGTAGGCTTCCTGGTTGTTGTCAGAAACATCTCTAAAAAAAGTCCCTTCAGGTTTTCGGATAGCTTGTCCGACTAATGAAAATTTGTATTGGGCAGTCTGAATATTAGCTTTATTTAAGTAGCATGAATTTAAGTAGTATGAATCCAGTCTTTATTTCCGAAATTTATGTCGAAAGCGGATAAATTGGGGATTGGAATTATGTGATGTCGGAATAATCAGCAATCCTTGTAATATTTTTTTCTTCTCCTTGCTTATGTTATTTTCTCCCAAAAACCGAAATTTCCTAAATGTTTTTAAAAATCAGGCCGTCCTCCCTTCCCCCTTTCGTTGCGCCACTGCTGCAGCGTGATAAAATAATATACATAACAGCAAAAGAAACGTCACCCCCTAAATTTTGTTAAGTAATTATATTATTAAACATAATAAATATACAATGTTGTGGGATGGTTGGCTGCCAGGTCAACCAAATTTGCCACATTGTGTTCGTGTTACACTCCATAGGGCCTTACTCATAATATTCTTCATTAAACAAATTATATTAATTATAAACTGAAAATAATAAATATTTTTAGGGGTGACGTTTCTTTTGCTGTTATGTATAGTTTATCAATCTGTACATTCAATTTTACATAAAATCAGGATTTAAGAGAAGTTCAATGCAACATTTTGTTTAGTCACAACAGTACTCTTTTGATAAAAGTTGGAACTGAACTTGAAAATGAATTGCTAGGAAGACACTTTGTATAGATTATAACTAATATTAAGAATGAGCTTGATATTTTTTTACTACTTTTGGATATTACCGTTTTAACATTTCGTTGTATAAAATCAGTGTTTAAGAGTCAATTGTTCATCTCATTTTATGTAATTCTTATGATTTACTGATTAAAATGTTGATGTTATAGAAGTTTCCAATTTGAAATTACTAACATTCTTATCAAAAGGTTTTAGGCTTGGAGTGTCGTGGCCGAGCGGTCTAGCTTACCGGACTCAAGTTCTGGTGTTAGCAGCAGAATGTGGGTTCGAATCCCGGCCGTGACACTTGTGTCCTTGAGCAAGACACTTAACCATAATTGCTTCTCTCCACCCAGGGGTTAAATGGGTACCTGTGAGGGCAGAGTTGGTTGATTAGCCCTATATGCGCTGTAATAGCAGCAATTGAGCTGTATACTCCCCAGGGAGCTGAGATGGTTTCAGGAATGATTTATGAGCCTTATGAGCAGGGGTAATAATATAATGCGCCTTGAGCACCACTCAGTTGGTGGATACGTGCGCTATATAAGTCCACACATTATTATTATTTATCAAAAGGTTTTAGACATTACGAACAACTTCAAGCAATAGTTCATCTACCGATGCTCTTGCTGATGGAATAGGTACATACATCAGAAATTGTATCCTTGCTCACTGTACTGTGATATTCAAGGGATGTTGTTTTGTAGTATTTCATTTTCTTGTTTTGCTTGACTTATTTATTTCTTTATTTAGGTAAATTAATATAATAAAAACAACACTAGGACTATATAAAATAGTACATTTATAATTTCATTGTTAAAAATTATTTCCAATAATTTTGACCTCATGCTGCACATTTCATATAAAAAGCAATCTGAACTTTCCATTGACCAACAAAAGGTGTACAATACACAATAGTTAGTGATGTTCACCTTCTTGGGAAATATTTCGAGTGGATGCATGTGGATTTTAGTACGAGTTTTATTAATTTAATATTCAATTTATGTCATTACATTAGACAGTGGCACATGTGTTGCACTTAAACTACACAATGATGTACGTTGATAATTCATGTTTAATTTATACAACTACTTAGACCTTGGCGGCACAGTACACAGTGTAGGTCCAATGGGCAATAGGTTTGGAGAGATGACAGAATAGATGACACATTAATTAATTAACAGTGTTCTTAAAATCTCGTTTGTAATATATTTTGTTTGTATTTATAATAAATGTTTCTAAGAAGTCAAAATGCGATTGCAAATGAGCTATTTGCCCGTTCTAAAGAAAAAAGAAGGTCGAGTATAAAACTGCCAATATGTCATACTGTATTTATTAAAGTGCTACGGTCATTAATTCAGTCTAGTTCACGCATGCAGTCATATACTGAGTTTATAGTAGCCTATTTGAGAAGTTCTCTCAAAAGAAACATGAAAACAATATCAATTGATATTCGGGTATTGGTTGCATAACCTGAACACCTAAAATATATGTGTACTTGTAGTTTCTTGTAATGCAGGGGTGGGCAACCTACGGCCCGCGGGCCACATGCGGCCCGCCAGTGATTTTTTTGCGGCCCACGAGATGTCTCAAGAAAAAGAAAAAAAATCAATCTATTTTACATCATCACAAAAAACGAGCTAGCTGCTTAGCATTTATCGGCACTAATGATGTTCCTCAACGTGCGTATCATCACCATTCACTTGTGATCAGCTATTCACAAACGTTTTGCAAATTGGTGTGACCTTTGATGACGTAAAACCCTTTTATTTACTTTGATTTTGGTTTGACCTTAACCTGCCTTATAAGGATCGATCATTCAACGCTGTTACTACGTTAGTACAGTAACCCTTCAGCTTTACGTCTGTCAGTGTTAGCATGGAACGAGCGGTGGAATTCCCCTTATTGTGCAATCCGCATAGTGGAGCGGTGGAATTCACCTTATTTTGCATTACGCATAGTGGTGATAGTAATTAGTACTATAGCAGCTGCTATAAAATCTGGCTTTGTTACGGAGGTGTTAATATTGAACACTACGCATTACAATTTTAGTAAGCACACATTGTTGTTTTTGAAATGGAAACATCTCAATCCAAACGTCGCAAGGACATTATGTTTTTGTGAATAAAGATTAAGTACACACACCTATTGCTTGAAAGTCCTCGGAATCAAAGGTTTGAAATCAACAGCAGGTCGTTGGTTAGGTGCGGCCCAGTCAATTTTTCACTCCTTATATCTGGCCCATTCATTCAAAAAGGTTGCCCACCCCTGCTGTAATGCATACAGAACCAACAAAAGTAGTATGCGCACACATTCAGTTTAGTTTTAACAATATTTACAATTCATTGGACCTTTTTCATGATTCCATTTTAAGCTATGAATTTAAAGATTCAAACTGACGATTTGAACAAAATGTAAACACTAACTGAAAATGCACCGTCTTTATTGATTATTTTAAATATCCATTTACATGTATATATTATGTACATTCTTTTTAAATGGACAATATCGTCACGATCAGAGCAGACTTTCAACAGGGCATGGAATCGGTGTCTTAGTTTAAGATGAGCACAGTGATTGACAATTCTCATTAATGCAGCAGCAGCGACGGTAATAACCTTATGTGCGGTATTATTTTCAGTCACCGAGTTAAAACTAGCACTCTGATTCCATGCCCTGTTGATCGTGACGACAATGTAGCTTTAATGATAAAATGACTACATCTAATAAGTTAGCATTTGCAGTACTTCATTACAAATATATTATGGCATTTTATTAATAACGTGCCTATTGTCTCTGCTCTGGCTCGAGGTCTGACCATGTGGAGATTTATCAAGCTCTTCTGGATGTATTAGACATGTGAAATGCCACTCTATGTATACTATGGGCAACCATCAGGATTTGTTTTGATACAGCCTTTGCCATGGAAAGAAAGAATACACTAAAATACAGTTTGGGCAGTTTATATGTAACATCTAATTAGTCAGATTTTTAGCTGGGGGAAAGACAACAACTACTGCTAGGCGTATAAATATAATTTTGAGATTCTGCCCTAAAAACCCTTTCCAACAGTACATATTTTGGACTAATAAAAAAAAGTATCCTGTTTCTGGTCCCCGCGCGCGTCGGTATTCTTAATTTTTTTTTTTTTTGTTGTTGCTATGAAACGATGTTCAATTGCAGCTAAAATTGCTGGATTGATTGGAATGCTGCTGTGCTGTGTTTTAAACGACTTTTTCACATAGGGATATGAACGTTTGCCCGATTTGTGAGGCCTCTCTTAGCCACCATACTTTGTATGTAGGACATTTGGTCGCCGCGTATACCTGTATCACGTATTTCCCTATTTGGGAAAAAAAATGATTACCAAAAAAAAAAAAAATGATTACCAAAAAAAAAAAGGAAAAAAAAGCGCGTCACCGCACCGATTTTGATCAGAAACCGGACTTTTTTGGCCTTAACGAAACAAGTAAAGGGTCGTCCGTATTGTATGGTATGAAGCTGTACTCCAAACAAATACCTTGAATTATGTCCTACCATTAATGTGATTAGATTTTTTTATAATCAAGTTGCACAAATTTCTAATTTGTTCAAGCACAATTCAAGGATGTACCGTCTTACAATATATCCGTCAAATTCAATATTAAAAAAACCATTGTGTAAAATTATTGTGAGAACGTACAATCACTGACGTTTCACGATTTCAAAGGTCTAACATATTATGTGTATTGTATCTAAACTGAGCATCAAAAGAAACTTATCAAATCTTTGGAAAGACATTCATTGGAAGGACACTCCTCCACGGAAAAAGGAAAAATATTTGAACACGGGCAAACTTCATGATCAGTAATCTTGTTTATTGATATGTGCTTAGTAAAGATTACTGAAGTTTACCTGTGTTCAAATATTTTCCTTTTTCCGTGGAGGATTTTAATGAGTGTCCTCCACGGAAAATATTTGAACACGGGTAAACTTCAGTAATCTTGTTTACTGACATGTGCTTAGTAAAGATTACTGAAGTTTACCTGTGTTCAAATATTTTTCCTTTTTTCCGTGGAGGATTTTAATGAGTGTCCTTCCAAAGATAAGTTTCTTTTGATGCTCAGTGTATTATATTAGAAGTAAATTAACTACAACTTGAAGACCAAAATAAATCCAACTCCATGTATATCATTGTGAGATGGAGTGCTATTGTAAACCTTACTATCGCTGTGAATAAAAGAGATTTCTTGTTATAAATTTACTTCATTACTTATTAGATGTTGGATAACATGTCTTACTTATATGTTTGCACTCAGGGAATGAAGCACAGTATACAATAGTGAAAAGGGCAATTTGTAACCCATTATAAAAATTTATGTAAATATATCCGGTATGAAGAGTTGGTCTTAGTAATGTTATTTCGATTAGTTCAGCTCCTAAAATATTAATTTTCTATAAAAAAAACTTGAATTTTCCCTTGAAACAGTGAAACATTTCAATATTTTAAATTTTTATTTTAAAATTTGAATCCCCTCTCCTGTTTTAAGCACCATGTACCTTTCAGTGTCACTGATTTATTTCTTTTTCAAATTTGATTTTTTCGTTTCACTCCTCAGTGTAATTCCAAACTTAGATTTTGGAACATTTTTTTCCCAAAGTCAAGCCTGAGCATTTGGATGCATATCAACTGTACAAGGCACAAGTCAAATGTTTCAAAAACTTTAAGAGAGAGGAACTAACAACTATTTGCCGATTCTACATCGAGTCGGGTTCGAAGTAATCAGGGAACTGAAAAATATATCTTGAAGAAACCTTCATCATTTGGAGTGGGTTTAGGATTGCAGACTGTGCTTTGATTCTGGGATGGGCTGTGATTTACTGTGTCATTTAGACTTTGCTTTGGAACGAATTTCAATTGAAAGTATTGTTGTTGAAATCTCACACCTCCCTCCCCAACTAGAACAAAGCAAGCATCAAGATCAAATGATAAATCAACAAAGAAGAGAAAACCTCTTCATCAATCCTTTTTTATTCTAAGCTCAATTCAAAACAATGACAGCAACGAAGATCGACTCCATAAATGTGCAGAAGCCCATAAAATACAAGAACCAGGTTTTCCCTTTAGCAAGATCTCCAGACTGCAGAAACTTGAACTACGAGGATAAGATGAGAGATAGAAGAAAGCAGTTATGTAAGGATGATGGATTCAATATAAACCATGAAGGTTATGCAGAACTCATATGGCTTATCTTTAAAGAGAGCTATTGTCATGTGCTACCACTAGCTAAGTATTCAATTATACACCATGCATAATGTTAAGTCTACTAATTGGTTGTATTTCAAAAATATGGAATTAACCCTAACTCCCTAGGCCCATTTGCTTACACATAACCTGAATCCTTCTTAACTCCCTAGACCCATTTGCTTACACATAACCTGAATCCTTCTTAACTCCCTAGACCCATTTGCTTACACATAACCTGAATCCTTCTTAACTCCCTAGACCCATTTGCTTACACATAACCTGAATCCTTCTTAACTCCCTAGGCCCATTTGCTTACACATAACCTGAATCCTTCCTAACTCCCTAGGCCCATTTGCTTACACATAATCTGAATCCTTCCTAACTCCCTAGGCCCATTTGCTTACACATAATCTGAATCCTTCCTAACTCCCTAGGCCTATTTGCTTACACATAACCTGAATCCTTCCTAACTCCCTAGGCCCATTTGCTTACACATAACCTGAATCCTTCTTAACTCCCTAGACCCATTTGCTTACACATAACCTGAATCCTTCCTAACTCCCTAGGCCTATTTGCTTACACATATATAACCTGAATCCTTCCTAACTCCCCTAGGTCCATTTGCATACACATAACCTGAATACTTCCTAACTCCCTAGGCCCATTTGCTTACACATAACCCAAATCCTCCAAAATCCTCAGTAGTAAAGCAAGCACATGACATGTTTGCACATATGTTTCTAATCTGTGGTACATGTATGGAGCAATAAAGTGTCCACTGACCTTGCAATCACTACAACAAACATGGATGTACATGTACCATGGAAAGGCAAGTATGCCTAATAACCTCATTTCTCCAAAATCCTTCACTTTAGCAAAGAGCATGTACATGCAACCTCAATCCTCCAAAATCCTTCACTTTAGCAAAGAGGATGTAGCATGTGACCTCAATCCTTCAAAATCCTTCACTTTAGCAAAGAGCATGTAGCATGTGACCTCAATCCTTCAAAATCCTTCAAAATCCTTCACTTTAGCAAAGAGGATTTTGGATGATTTGGGAAGGTAAGGGTTAACTGTTCTTATAATTTAACAGGTCTATTTACAGTACATTATGTAGTAATGAACCATGATTTGATATAAACATATGACTTATAAAACAAACAAGGTGCAACATCACCTCAATTACTATTCCTGAACCCAACCTGGATTCTTGTCAAAATAAACTTCATCCTCTCCTACAACTTGCAATCTCATTTAACCCCTGACCTTTACCCTTTCCCCACCTCTATCCCACCCTGTTTCCAGGAGGGGGCGCACTTACCAGAAATGCTTCGACTGCAATGAATCCAAGGAGGCTTGCTCCAACAAGGAAGTACAAGAATCCTTGTTGTCCTGTTGAGGCACCACGGTATATGCATAATATCAATGCAATCTAAAATGAATCAAGATACAGGTCTGTTATAGGTAAAACTTGTAGCTTTGCATGGTGAAGAGGATAAGTAAGACTAATTGCGGTGACACCATGTGAAATTCGCTATTGAGTAGTAAATTTGTTCTGAAAAGAACTGGAGGTTACAACTCAGGTCTGTTATGTATACAAGTCAAATCATACATTTTATAGAATGTAACCTAAGGCCAAAAAAAGTATCTGTTTCTGGTCATTGGTCGGCTTCAAAATTGGTGCGGTGACACGCTTTTTTTTTTTTTTTTTTTGTTTATTGGTAATCCCTTTTTTTTCGCCAACAGGAAAAATATGTGATACAGGTATCAGCGGGGACCAAATTTCCCATCTACAAAGTACGGTGGCTAAGAGAGACCTCACAAATAATGCAAACGTTCATACCCCTATGTGAAAAATTCGTTCAAAACACAGCATGGCATCATTCCAATCGACATTAGAAAATTAAAAATGCCGACGCACAGGTCTGAGGCCATGCGCGTGGAGATCAGAAACCAGATACTCTTTTTTGGCCTAAAGGTAAATCTTTTTAGAAAATTTTGTTGAATTTACAGTTCCAATCTAATTTATGAACCCTCCTATTATTGTTGCACTTTAGTGGAAAGTTGCTATAGAGGTCAAAACCAGTCAACTGCCTGTTTTTGACTGTTGACTCAAATGTGTACACAGGGGTATTTTTGACTGTTTTTACTGTCATTTTGACCACCCTGAACAATACCAGACAATGCTTTTACCATCATTTTGACCTGTAAATTTACTTACTACACGTAAGGCGAAGTAAAAAAAAACATGTTTAGTGTCCCCGCCCGCTTCCTTTTTGGGGGCCGCATGGATTTTTATTTTATTTTTACCAATTCAAAATGAGATAAAAAAATGTCAACCGATCCATCGGAAAATAAAATACTTGCAAGTCAGAACTTCTAATTTATAGATTCTGTCGGTCCAGTCGACCGTGCAATTGTGCAATCTCCAGTCCAAGTACGTATGTTTTTGCATGGCCCCATCCGTGTGTTTCGGGTTTATTTCCCGCCGTGAGTGGCCAAGCCATCCTTGTGTACTACCATGGAGCTATGGTACTACTAACATTCAAAATTTTAAAAAAGAATGGCGGCCATCTTGAAAATAAAAAATAAAAAATAAAAAGCCCCTCCTCCTTCCTTTTTTTCAGAAACCCGGACGCTAAACATGTTTTTTTTTTACTCGGCCTAAGGTTTGACAGTGTTTGACTTTTAAGTGCACGAGATACACCTTGGCAAGTATATCAAAATTTTGATTGATTTTGACCCTTGTAGTACTAGGAGGGTTAAATGGGCAATATTGTCACAATCAACAGGGCATGGAATCGGACTGCTAATTTTATATTAACTCAGTGAGTGAAAATAATACCCACGTGATAAGGTTATATTTGCTGCTGCATAAATGAGCCAGTAATTTTCAGACACTGTGTTCATCTTAAACTAGAACACCGATTCCATGCCCTGTTGAAAGTCTACTCTGAGTGTCCCTTTAAGGAACATTTAATCAAACAAACACACAAAATAAAATCAAAACAAACCAACAAATTACTACAAACTGAACAAAGCCAAATCAAATACAACAACCATCCAAAATACTAATAAAAAACACAAAACAAAATAGTGCTCAAAAACGTCTTTAAATATTTATTTTTTTAACCCTCCTATATACAGTGCAGTTTGCCATAGAATTGTCAGACCTTTCAAAACCTTCCAAGTTTGCTGTACTGAAGGGTTTTGAAAGGTGAGAAAACTGTCTGACAAAAGGGACCTATGAAAGGTTTCGAAAGGTGTAACAATTCTCTGAACAAACTGGTGTTGAAATGTTTCAATACCTTTCAAAGGGTTTTGAAAGGTGTGGTTGTTCAGTAGCAACAAATTCTGGAGGGTTTTAAAGGGTTCATACATTATTGATAGCCATTTGGCCAGTAAGCAGATTTTGAAAGGTTTTGAAAGGTCAAACCATAGGAGGGTTAAATTACAAATTTACTCACAAGAACCACAACTGTAATTATTCCAACAGTAGCCAGCATGAGATATCTCTGAATATAAAAAAGAAAATATATAATTTTATTTTATATTTGTTATCTGCCAAATTGTCACTTAGTTTTATAGGAAGCATTGAACAACACTGGACCATGTCATCATAGAAAACTTAATAAAAAATAACCATGTTGCTAAAAAAGACAAGCATTCACCTTGTGCCCACTGTCTACAATCTCAAAGATAATATATTTAACAACCTGCCCACATGAATACCAACCTACTACCTTACTACTTACTACCCTACCGTACAGTAGGCTTGGGCGGTTCAGGCGGGTACCCAGTTCTACCCGATTCCAAATTGAGAATCGGACCGACGGTTCCACTCTTTTAAAGAACCGGGTACTCGCAAGAGTCGGTTCCGGAACCGAGTCCTTCAAATACCCGGTTCTGAGAGCCGAGTCCCAGAGCCGGCTGGGAGCCGAGTCCCAGTCAGAGCCGGCTCCAGCAAAATACCCGACTCTGAGGACCAACCCGGCTCCAATTGAAATACGCAGTTGTCTGAGCTCCAACTCTAGAGCCGAGAACCGGCTCCAGTCAAAATACCCGATTCTCTTTGATGAGTGACCGACAAAATGTAACTCTAGACCGAAGCAAACTTGTGAAGGCGCTACGCATGCAACTGATGCAAACCGCAATGTCTGTGCGTTAGTAGTATCACTGTGCGTCACTGAGTTGTTTATATAAAGTGGCCCCATAACATGGATACTTTGGTTATAATGGAGTTGTTGTTAAAAATGTTGACAGCACGTGTCTTGAGAAGTGGAGTGATCAAGGGAGCCCCGTAATATGGATAAACTTGTGACGAAGTTAACAGTCACGTTGCTTGTGTTCTTTGTGTACTTTCAACACGGCAATACGACATGAACGGTAGTACGGTACCTTATAGGGGTGGTGCAATTGTAGTGCTCCAACCCCTGCTTATAAATTGGCCCCATAACATGGATACTTTGGTTATGGAAATGTTGTTAAAAATGTTGACAGCACGTGTCTTGTGAAGTGGAATGATCAAGGTGGCCCCGTAATATGGATAATCTTGTGACGAAGTTAGTCATATTGCTAGTGTTCTTAATGTAATTTCAATAGGCATGGACGGTAGTACGGTACCTTGTGCATAGGGGGTGGTATAATTGCTTAACCCTCCTATATACAGTGCAGTTGCCATAGAATTGTCAGACCTTTCAAAACCTTTCAAGTTTGCTGTACTGAAGGGTTTTGAAAGGTGAGAAAACTGTCTGACAAAAGGGACCTATGAAAGGTTTCGAAAGGTGTAACAACTCTCTGAACAAACTGGTGTTGAAATGTTTCAATACCTTTCAAAGGGTATTGAAAGGTGTGGTTGTTCAGTAGCAACAAATTCTGGAGGGTTTTAAAGGGTTCATAATAATTGATAGCCATTTTGGCCCGTTAGCAGATTTTGAAAGGTTTTGAAAGGTCAAACCATAGGAGGGTTAATTGCTCCAACCCCTGAAGCATGTGCATTCAAAACCATGGCATGTACTCGCACGGCTTGTAACGTTGTTTGCTAACGGTAGGATAATGGAAACAAATCTCCAACTTAGCTTAACGCTTCCAAAAAGTTTCTTTAAAGTTTCTGAAACATATTTTAAATTAAACAACATTATCATCACTGCATTTGCGGTTGAAAATTGAAACTCCTTCGTTTCGTATTAGGGACACAACGAAGTTTGAATAGACCGTATGTTTTATTATTTTCTGTAATCCTTATGTTTTTCTTTGAATCTCTTGGAACCGGTTCCGACTCGGAACCGAGTCTTTTTTTTTTAACCGAACTGGTTCCAGAAATTGTGGAACCGCCCAAGCCTACCGTACAGGTGCCTAGCTTGTAATATTTGACTTAAAAACAAATCGTAGAGGCAGCTCAAGGGTGACAGCCAATGATCAAGAAAGGAATAACTGTTAGATGACTGATAATTACTTACTGTACGAGGGCTTTGTGTAGAGTCATGGTATACAGGACCCGCTGATGATGACCTTGCTACATGAGATACCCTTTCTCTTTCATGAGGATCACCAAATATGGGCGTCTTCTCATCCATTGTACTTCAGATCGATAAAGAAGTGAAGATGTTCTTGCAGCTATCTTTGCAGCTCAATTTCTGTAGTGTTATCTAAAGTGTTTCATGTACTTGTTAACAAAACATGTTATTATTAGGGTTTTCAGTTTGGACGTGCTTGACCGAAGCCCGCCACACGTACAGCGCATCGCCCGCAACAAAAAACATCAAAATTTTAAATCAATTTTTTTTTACTACTTTTACCTGTCAAAATCTTATATGTAATAGCTCATTGGAAAGCTTATAGTTTCAGCTATCCAACAATGTACATAAAATAGCAATCGGAAGTACGTGCGAAAGCCTAGGTTTTATGAATGAACCACTCGTCCGCCCAGCCTTTCGCGAAGTGTTCGAGATCGGGTGCATTCAGCCCGTAAAATTTGCCGCGCTCTGCTGAGGGCATCCGCGGAGCTGCCTCCGCACCCGAATACTTTGTGATTGACATGAAAACAGGTTTCCCTAGTGAGTCAAAGGGCTCCTTTACATACCCATGCTTGCTCAATCTCCATAACTACTCTACAACCGAAGTTACGAAGAGATACAAAATAAACACCGTTTTTCGAGGTGAAATCTTCAAGTTGAAAGGTAAGAGCGGTGTCTAAATGAATTTTACACCTCTTTTCTATCATATGTGAAAGTTTTGAGCCGTAATTTTGTTTAGTTTTGACCGGAGAGTGTATTTTTTACACCCTTTCAAAAGCTCTTATGAGGGAAACGAGCACGAACGCTGTGCGTGTGTATCACGGTGTGTGTAGGCTGATTCAACGGTTTTGGTGTTATTAGGGATGTACACAGTGTATGGACAGTCGCGCTTCATCGAATGCTGTATATTTGATTAAATAAAATAGGATTCCTCAAAAACTACTTGTCCGATTTTCTTGATTTAAAAACCATTGTATTTCTTTCATCAAGACCTTTAATTTGATATAAATATTAAGCATATTGGTTTAGGAATAATTTTTCACCTGAAAACCCTATCCCCATAGGTATTCTGGCTAGGAACCGTCCTGAATCCTCCAAAATCCATCAGTGCACTTTTGGATACATGCCCTTATCTTCAAAATGCACCATGCATTTTCGTTGATCTTTCATATTCAGCACATATGGCCTGTACTTCTTGCCAGCTAGGTAGTAATTTTGCCCCATTTAAACTTAAAGAGGCGAAAGTACCAGTTTTTCCCAAAAAGTGCCCCTTGGAGGATTTTGCAGGATTTGGGGTGGTTAGGCTTAGGGTTAATAAGGTTTACCAATACAAGAAAATGTGCCAGCCGAGTACTACAAGTCTGCTGATGGGAACATTAGGGGTCATACTAAACGGCATCAAGGCCTGGATTCGGCATACTGACCATTGGCTGGTCAGTACTACTGACCAGCCAATTTAGAAGGTTCTCTACCCTAACTGCATGCTTCCTTTCTCCATGCCCTAATATTTGATGTGAGACTTTACTTTGCTGCTTTTAGGCTGAGGCGTCGGTACAGGTTACTTAGGGGCTAAAGTAACCTGTACCTTAGGTTAAGCTAAAGTAGGCCTAAAGTCTCACATCAAATACAGACACATTATAAACATGATCGGGTGATGTGATGATGTTCATTAACGTTTCAAGTCGTGATGCCGGTCGAACATGACATAGATTATACAATTTATAACGTTAGAGACAGAACACAGAATACCAAATAATGTAGTAAAAATCAACACACAACTTACGAATGTCTGATCACCTGCATTGTTAAGACTATGAAATAAAATGTCTGAGTTAAGGATATCTGACTAGTGCGGAGTCTAGTGGTTTGGTAGCTGTATCTCTTCCGGGTCGAGTTGAATGACCTCGATCATGTAGCTGTAAAATCCATTTTAGAAAAGGTAAACAAAACCTTTATTGGATAACTGTTCATTAAATTCTTATATAAGTGATATTTTTCACTTTATTGAAATCCATCAATATTATTCAATTGTGAATAATTAAGATTAATTTCGTTTTTAGATCATGAAAAATAATTTGACCTGGCAACAATTATTATACGAAACCCTTGTAAAAATAATCCAAACATCAATATTTGACCTTATAACCTTTTTACAATCACATGATCTACATGCGCACGTGATTTTTACACAAAATTGTCCTGACCGAACGATCGAATGCATGTGGAAAACATCGTAATATAAATGTTAACATAAACTTCTGTAAATACCCAGGCTAAATCAAAATGGAGGACCCATCGGGACTGGGCGGCAGCCAAGCTTCTGTACCTACTAGTGGTGCAGTTTATTACGAAGTTTCACCCCAAAAAGTAAGTGTGGTACTGGTACTATTGGTAATATAAAATTATGTCAATATCAATATGTACTCTAGACAATCAATGTCACGATAATTACTGTTCGAGATCGACTGTATTAAAATGCGTTTGGATACGGCATTCGAATAAGGCCAAGAGAATGAAACGGTCATAACTCATAGATTTGCGTCCGGGAAATTTTGAAAACACATGAGGCTTTTTTTCATTATTCATTATTTCCATTGATCATTAATAACAGCGCGATCACACGATGTTTCTTCTAATTTGACGTATTCTTAATCACTTTATGTACATGCTTTCTACCTGCGAGAGAGAGAGGGAAGGGTGAAGGGTAAAAGAGGAGTAACAAGGAGAATTTTGGTCATTAAGAATAAGACTCTTTTTATTGTTTTGCACATCTTTATTGGGAGAGGAGATTGAACATAGGGACTAGCGACCCAATCAACCCCCCTCGCTGGTAATGTCTCTGAGTAGAGGTGATAACATAGCATTACTTTGCCGATGGCAAGGAATCATCAGAAAGCAGCAAACCATTTCATGTTTTTTATCACACCGACCGAAGACACACTATGGTGACTAGGGCAGGCCACTACATTAAACAGCATACTGTATATGTAGGCCTATGACTCATCACACTAGCAATATTGGCAGATGTATACTACATGTGTACAGTCGACGAGAACGCAACCGAACGTGGATCAGTCAATCGCCAAATATCGCATTATATGATCACGCTATCGATCTATCATATTCCACCATATGCAAAGATAATTAACCTCTTCATAATTTGGCTTGATCATTTCAACAATTCCCTTATTAATTATTGAAAGTAAAATCGAGATTAAAAGAATACAATTAATACCATTCATGTCTTATATCTGCGGTCGTTGTTTAGTCGATCATATCACTAATTGTATGTAGGTACAGAGGTAAACAGCTAAATAAATTTATGATATGATCGATTAGGCCTATGGCTATTCCTGTGCACGTGTGTGTCGCCGTACGTATGGTCGCCTGTGTACGTACGTGCATCATTATACGTGCGGGCCATACACACAGGCATAACATACAAAGGCTCAACAGCGAACGTGTTGTGCATGTGAAGGCGGTACAGTTGCAGGTGCGGATCGGACGGAGTTTACCATACAGTTTTAGCGTGATGCGACCTTTTTTGTGAACGACGTACGCGGGACTAAGACTGTAAGAGAACATGTGCTAATGATTATAGCGCACATACTGGTTGAAATTTGGTAAATTTGTTTGGTGGAAATACCTTTTTTGTGCAAATAATGATTTTTTTGGCAAATAATGAAAAATTTAGGCGGTAGCTTTCGGGACATGCGGGCGGTGGACGCAAATCTATGACTTTCATTCTCATGGCCTAAGGTTAGTGTCAAAGTCAAAGCATACAACAAGGGTAATTTGTTTACTGAGAGAAACTTCACACCATGAGATAAACAACAACAATCATCCACTACATGGCAGTAATGTCTCCCGTTTTTTCCCGGTTTATGAGCCACTTTATTTGCTATTGTACGGTGACAGATAGAAAAACAAACCCTTTAAGTTTATTTTTGAATAATTGTAAATAACTTTGTTTCGAGCGCCCTCTAGAATTTAAAATCTCAAAAATCAGTGTAAACATCGTCGTAGATCAAGACTGACAACACTCTAATGCTATTGTATCTCCAACAGTTGTGATCCTTTTTCATTTTTTTTGTATTTATAGTTTACTTAGATAAAAGTTGTAGTGCCATGGTCGAGCGGTTTAGTGCATCGGATTTGTGTTCTGATGGCTGCGTCATCAGAATGTGGGTTCGAATCCCAACCGCGACCATGGTGCTTGTGTCCTTGAGCAAGACACTTTACCATAATTGCTTCTCTCCACCCAGGGGTAAATGGGTACCTGTGAGGGCAGAGTTGGTTGTTGTGTTTGATTATCCCTATATGTGCTGTAATGGCAGCAATTGAGCTGTATACTCCCCAGGGAGCTGAGATGGTTTCAGGAATGATTTATGCGCCTGATGAGCAGGTGTAATTATATAATGCGCCCTGAGCACCAGTTTGGTGGATACGTGCAATATATAAGTCCACATTATTATTATTATTATTATTATTATTATTAATAAGTGAAAAACGGTATGGTATTAAATTGTTTACGCTTTGACACATCAATGTAAAAATACAACAAACACACAAAGTATTTTCTTATGATCGTTAAAATTTTTTAATACAGCTAACTTTTCAATATTACATCTTTTTCTCATTAAATATAATGAATAATGTAATCTTACCTACCTACATGTAGTAAAGTGGACAACATATGGATGATGATGGACATATACTTCAAATTGTTCCAGGATATTTATTTCATGAAAAATCAGGCATTTTTGGTATGATGACTTCCTCAGTCATGTCAGTCTGATCTTGTCAACTCCCCCATTAGTGACCAACACGGTCATTGTACATGTGCAGTGGCAACTATAATAGGTTCCTTCTCAGGGAACGATTTCGTTAAAACATTTTGCATAGCAAAACTGCGATGCAAAAAATTGAATTTGCATAGCAAAATAATTTTTTGTATAGCAATCTGTGAATTTTGTGTAGCAAATTTAAAAATGCTTAAAATTACAGTATGTAGTGTGCATAGGTAAAGGTGTTTTTCTTAAGGCGTTACTGTCGTTTGGCTCATAATATGAATGTCCAAATTTTACCAGATATAATCATTTTTAGTGTCCGGAAATTGAGCCACAGGTGGTAAAAAAAACTCCTGTGTAACTATTTTTGCCAAATTGCAGTCATTCATGAAAGTTAGTCCTCTGTCCATTTTCTTTTTTGTTTACATTATTATATCGATCGCTAAAACAGAGGCAAAAAAACAAATTACCGACTGCGACATGTTCGGGTGCTTTTCAAAGTGAATTTCGCCGAGTGTAACTTTACTTTGTGGTATAATCAAGCTTGCATTAAGAACACACTTTCGTACAGATTTGTCCTCTATTACAGTGTATGTGACAACCCCATAGGAGTGGGGTTTGTAAAGAAAAAGTTAAGCAAGTTAATCACCTTTCAATTCGCACCTTCACCCAAGGTTTGTTTGAAGGCGAATTAGTTTGAATCTTGCTTGGTAGCCAACACAACGTGAGGTCACTGCCTGTAATCCAATGCAATACATGTGTGTGTGAGTTGGTTTTGTGTATAAGACTGTGCAGTGTATATATGTAAGTGGGTATAGAGTCATGTGCATGCTCAGATGAAAATCCTATAGGAAAGAAAGAACAGTGAATTCCATCCCGGGTCCTGTTTTTCTGTTAATATAATCTAATGCTCCTAAATAATAATAAATCAATCCTTGAAAAGAAAACTAACATAATAACAATTACATTCATTTTATCACGGAGGAATGTTCTCTTCCTCCGTGATTTTACATAGTGTGTTGTTCCAGATAAGTACAATATTAAATGGATTTTCTAAGTGCGATGGTAATTTAAAGGCACCTGGCAATAGGTTTTTTATTGATTTAAACAATAAAGTATATGTGTATTAACAATAAACAAATTGTTTGAGTGATTATTTGTCAGGATTTATATGTTTAAAAACAATATGAAGTTGTTTGGAGGGTGACTCCGCCCATCCCTTTTTGTGACGTCATTCGAGGAAGGATTCGCCGCTGATGGAACATCGACCCCCCTCGACGCCCTCGAGAATTGCCTGTGTTTACACACGTGTGGTTTGGTTTGTTATAAAAAAAGGCATTTTTCCGGCATTTTCCCAGCAATGCCGACCAGGTGTATTGCTGCTGGATGCAACTAAAGATGGGGTCAGCCTGCATCTGTTTCCAGCTGATCCCAAATATAGGCGGTTATGGGCAGCGAAAGTCAGGATAACGAGGGCAAAGTGGTCCTGTCCGACGTCGTTTTCAGCGCTATGCAGTGACGCTATGCAGTTTTCGTAGCACTAGCGGCATTGCTGCACCTATATCGTGAAAACTTGCATGCTTCCCCTTGGGCCTTGTTTTACGTTGTCGTTTCATCTGAAACTAGGTTACAGGTTAGAGCATACATTTTGTAAGTATGTGTGCTGGCAGTTCATGACAGACTTGACAGTTGTGTATAGACTATAGTGCAATGACCAATGTGTCATTCTGTCAGGTTTGTCAGAGATTAATTACATAATTAATTGATTCGCTTTCTTTGCACTAGCATGACTAGTAGTAGTACAGTAGTCATATATATAATTCTTCATATTGCTTTTTTATTCATTTAAAATATGGAAATGGTTTGAGGCTTGATTGAGGTTTCTCATTGTCGTACTCTCGGATTCGGTTACTCGGATTCGGTGACGCATCGTACCGATCAGGTACCCAGACGTAATGTATGGGGCCAGACTACACATTTTCTCTTCAAATATCCCCGCCTCGAATGACGTCACGAACAGCGCCACCATGTGTCAATGTAAAGGGGTGGCCTATTCTAAAGTCGTAAATACAATAAAACCACTATTTCTGTAACCTTAGTTACTTGTTTATTCACATTCCACTCATAAAAATGTATATATTTATGACAAAAGCTACATTTGGACAAAATACCAGTGCCAGGTGCCTTTAATCAAGATGAAGTTTCACACACAATATGCATGTTTATTGCAGCATTGTAGCGCAGAGCTCGTCACCTACATTAAATGGAAAATCAGTATCTTAAATGTGATGGTAATTTAATCTAGATGAATTTTCACACATGCATGTTTATTGTAGCAATGTAGCATAGAGCTAGTCACAGGTACATTAACTGGAAAATTGATTTCTTAAATGTGATGGTAATTTATTAATCTAGATTAAGCTTGGGCGATATTGATTTTTTTCATTCACGATATATCGGCAAACATATATTGCAATTTTCGATAGTATCGTGATTATTATTTTTTTCATTCACGCATGATTGCTTTAGAGCTGATAACCACAGGTATATGTACCCCTCTACAAGCGTCACAATAAATCTCAAATTCGTTTGTATAGTGTGTATGTACTTATGAAGTAGTTCGCTTTTGTTTGTCACTTCTGAAAGCTGAAAGACTGTCCTAATTTTGTCCTGATTTGAAAGCTGAAAAGACTTGATTTGACTCACAATGGCAATTTATTTTGGTTAAATCATGATAAATGTTTTAATCGCGATTTGACGATATCTCGATAACTTGAAAAGTTCTCGATATCATAAATGAATAAAAAAAAGGTATTGCAATATATTATTGTGTTATCATCCAAGCTTAACCCCTAACCTTCCCAAAACCTCCAAAATCCTCTCTGATAAAGTGAAGGATTTTGAAGGATTGAGGTTACAAGCTACATGCTCTTTGCTAAAGTGAAGGATTTTGGAGGATTGAGGCTATAGTATTAGGCATACTTGCCTTTCCATGGTACATGTACATCCATGTTTGTTGTAGTGATTGCAAGGTCAGCAGCGGCGTAGCCAGGACTTTTTCAGTGGGGGCCCAGGGGGTATGGGTTTTTTCCCTTTTCTTTTTCTTTTCTTTTTTTGGGCCACTAACGGGATTTTTCGTGGGGGTGGGCACCTGGGGGGGGGGGGAGGGCATTGGAAATTTGGGGGGGCTGTGTGTAGTCTGGGTACTCAGCTATGATTTGATTGTATATGGCTGTGTGTAGTCTGGGTACTTGCTCTTACTCGTACAAGCTCTTAAACAAGTACACACAGTACTCCCAACAACAGATGATCTTACGAAAGTGGGGCTACAGTAACAACATCAAATTTTACCAGACCATCATTTATGTATCACAACATTTGGCTAGCTGGCAGTTGTATAACATTGTCAGCTGCGCTGGTAGTTGTAGTTTAACCTAAAACGACAACAAATTTACTGACCCTGGGTGGGTTTTAAGGTCCAACCCTGATAGCCTTACCAACCATTATAACTATGCCGTTTATTTTTCCCTATTTTAGATTCTGGCAACTAAGGCCTGTGTTGGTCTCACAGCATTTATGATATTGGTAAGAATAATGTAACATGTTTATGTAAGTGGAGTGCCATGGTCGAGCGGTTTAGTGCATCGGATTTGTGTTCTGATGGCTGAGTCGTCAGAATGTGGGTTCGAATCCCAACCGCGACCGTGGTACTTTACCAGAAAATGCTTCTCTCCACCCAGGAGTAAATGGGTACCTGTGAGGGCAGAGTTGGTTGTTGTGTTTGATTAGCCCATATGCGCCGAAATGGCAGCAATTGAGCTGTATACTCCCCAGGGAGCTGAGATGGTTTCTGGAATGATTTATGCGCCTGATGAGAAGGGGTAATAATGTACAGCGCTTTGATACCTTGTTTAAAAGCGCTTTAAAATGCCCGACATTATTATGCCCGACATTATTAAGTTATGTACAACTTGTGGCCAGCAAAAACGAATGAATCACACAAAGTATGAATATATATACTACTCAAAACAATTTAGGGAACACCGGATTTTTAACATCAAATAGGTTTGAAATGTTCCATGAACCGGGATTTTCATTTGCAACCCCCTCTCTCTTTTAGTAGTCATGTCATGAAATGTGTAATCACTACATGCATCCTTTATCATCTGTTTCATTGTGCAGTTGTTTCTCATCAATTCTGTGACACATTGTGTTAATCTGAAATAAATGATCTTGCTTTAACTGAGATTATTCCGGTGTTCCCTAAATTGTTTTGAGTAGTATATTATACAGTCCTTTATGTTTGAATTATGGGTAGATACGCTTATGTTTGTTTTTATATCATAAAAGTAACAAAAAAATACAACAAATGCAAGAAGGATGTTGATTGATAAAGAGAGTCATTCTCAAAATTGTAAACAACCTCCTTGCTATTTCTCTTTATTTCTGTGATCACCTTCTTTGCCTAATTAGTTTATTTCTGTTTCTGTTTGTTTGCAGCTTAGTGTTATATTTTGTCTTGCCCAAGGAAAGAAAGACTACACCTTCTATCTCATGGCAGTCAACATCCTAATCAGTGCTATTATCATCTTATTTACGGTAAATGATGGATTCTGAACACGCATTATTAGAAGAACATGGGTAAC
This sequence comes from Zoroaster sp. YZ-2022, assembly GCA_029582265.1. Taxonomy (NCBI): domain Eukaryota; kingdom Metazoa; phylum Echinodermata; class Asteroidea; order Forcipulatida; family Zoroasteridae; genus Zoroaster; species Zoroaster sp. YZ-2022. The sequence continues at coordinate 10,074,160 of CM055824.1, forward strand.
TTTGCTGACAGTTGAAAGGCGCTACTTAAAGGGGCAGTATCTTCACGATCAGAGCCAACTTTCGACAAGAGATGGAATCGATGTCCTAGTTTAAGATTAACACATTAACTGAAAATTACTGGGTCATTTATGCAGCAGCAACGGTAATAATGACCTTATCATGTGGGCTATTATTTTCAGTCACTAGCACTCCGATTCCATGCCCTGTTGATCGTGACAATACTGTTCCTTTAATTGCTTGGGTACATGTAGAAGGGTTCCATAGAAGGAGTGCATATATATGAGCAGGATGTTGGGGAACTTCACTGGTGAAAGGGTAGTCTTGGTTCAAAACTGTGTTTGTATGTTTTTGATACACGATCCGACGGCGCTACATGAACGCTACAATCACGAAATGCTACCACACACACGAACCAGTGGCGCACCCAAGGGGGGGGGCTTGGGGGGCTCGAGCCCCCCCCCCCCCGGGCCCGCTGATGTTTTATTTTTTTTTAAAGGAGCCAGGAAAGAGCAAAATCTGAGCCCAAGTCTTGTCTACAGAGGAGTTCGGCAAGGAGTATAGGGCAGTGGTACAAGGGATGGGGACTCAGGAGACTCAAGCTCCCCTCCAAAAGTTTTCCATTTATTCCACTCACTATTATATTTTACGGCGTTGCGTATGCATGTGCATGTAAGCTTGAAGGGCCACCAGTATATATAACAAGCATTTTTACACATTCTCCCCTCCCCCCTGCCATGGTGCACCCTGATCAGGGAGCAGCTTAATTTTATTTTCATTTTCTGTTGTCCGTTTCTCTTGTTGAGGTCGTTGACTGTCGTTGAGGTTACTCGTAAAATTTAAACACGCCCGCATTATAATCAACTCCTTTCCAGTTTGTACACAATGGCCCAGGATTGGGTTTTAATTTACAAAGATTATGTGACACTCTTTTAGCAAACACCGATTGGATAATATTGGGATTTGGTTTTGCCGCCACATTCGTGTTTGAAAAATTTAGCTCCGCCGGAATGATCACAAACTTTACGTCCACGCAATGAAAGTATTTAACTATAGAAATCTTGCAGACGAAACAAGCTCAAGTTCTTTACATCAAGAGGAGGAAATTATATGGAAGGTAAAACCCTACGAGTCCGAATCATGCCATAATGTCTTCTTTTTATGACTAGAAACCACCAGGAAACATTTAACATGTGCCGTAGGTTCACTGACGAGCACGACTAGGGACATGGCTGCAGCCGCGCCAGCGGTTATGGTTTGGGTCAGCCATGTCTCTCCCCCATATTGGATTTCAAATAAAAATATTTTGAGCCCCCCCCCCCAATCAAATCCTGGGTGCGCCACTGACACGAACTGCTACCACACACGAACTGCTATCAGACACAGTCTTGGGAATTTTGTAGAATCTCCCCCGAAAATGGAGGGAAACCACTACGCATGTGTCAATTTGAAATGCTAGCGCGGCCTACACTTTTGGTGTGCACGTGCATAAATAACAACGGACTGCTGTGTTCACTGATCGACAACCCATTTCAAATTGACGAATGCGTAGTGGTTGCTCCCCGTTTTCAGGGAAGATTCTACGAAATTCCCGTTTTATAGTGGTTCATGTGTGATAGCAGTTCGTGATTCGATAGCCGTGATTGTAATGGTTTGTGTAGCGCCATCGTTCAGCGTGCGGCGACGGATCGTGTATCGAAAATGGACAAACACAGTCTTGAACCAAGACCAGTGAAAGGGTTGTTAATTGCTGAAGACTATGCAGTTGTGTACATTACTAAATACTGCATAGCCTGCCTACTTAACAAGTTTGTGAAGTGAATACTTCTGATGTCTTTAACAGAAAAGATAATTGGATTTCTTTCAAATACAACTAATAATAAATACAATGATTATCTTGGAAAAAAGGTTATTTGAATATCCTAGACTGCTAAACAATTTTGATCTGATTTATTTTGTGTAGAAATTCTTTATAAAAAAAACTTTACTCCTTTCTCTTCCACAGTGTTTCTGGTACAAGAGTGGTGATTTGGTACGTAAATATATATTTAATAAAAATAGTAGTTAGTGGCTATAAGTTTTGGCCCTAGCAGAGTCAAAGATGTTGATATGTAAGGTTGCGAACAACCATTGATGTGGCATTTATATTAACATTTATTTTGGTTGGTAAGCACTAAATAGTTTTTAACAGCCAAGTCTTCACTTTGATGTTAACAATTCTGTTTTTCCCAGAGTAATTCCTTTAAAGCAAGTATCCACTTTTGGTAAAATGCCCGTTTCCATGATATGTGACTGGCTCTGGCAAAACCCTGAACTTGCACCCAATTTTCAAAAGTGACCTCCCAAATTTATCGTGAAAATTAACAATGTTCCCAACAATGTTTCAGGATTTTTCTTTTTCCATCAAAATCTAGAGAAAATGCTCTATATGGTGACATGAAAACTGGTCCCTCAAACTGGTCCCTCAAACTTATTACGTATTATGGTAAATGCCGAGAAGATTTGGTTTCGCCAGAGCGGGTCACATATACATTGTGTATAAATCCAACCTGTGAATGTTTCAGATTATTTCATATTTTCATTTTTCATTCAGATTGTTTGTATTCATTCCAAAGTGAAATTTATGTCCCAGGATGACAAATATTATAACCCTTACCTTCCCAAATCTTCCAATATCCTCGTTGTGTAACTGAAGGATTGAGGTTATTAGGAAATTGCAGTGTGAAGGCATTAGAAGGATTTAGGGCAAATGTGATTATTTGCTTGGGGGATAATGGAGGATCAAGGTGATCAGGCTATATATTTAACATTAGATGAAAATGGAGGATTGAGGTTACATGTTGGTCTGTCCAAAATTTAGGATTTAGGTTATTACTTGTATTTTAGTACATGCACATCCATGATGTTTATTGTAGGTATTGCAAGGTCAGTGCTTGGGTCAGTGGACACTGTTTATTGCTCCATGCATGCAGAGAGGGTCCCTGGGACATGTACATTGTACATATGCCACATAGAAACACATGTGTGCATACATGTTACAGTAGGATAGCAATGTAGGTCTATAATTCAAAACTTTGTTTGATATTGTGTAATGTTTCAAATGTTTTAGTATGTTTAGTAATTAAATTAAAATACATTTACTTAAAATATATGCAATGAGGCCTCTCCTTTTGGTGCCAAAAAGCCTAAAACCCCTAGACCCCACCCGCAAGGGCTCGGCTGGCTCGCTCGCTGCGTTCGCTTCGATTGAGTCTTGGAAATTAAATCTTCCTCATTTTCAAAATCATATGTTGGCAGCTCTGCATGTAGTCTGCATACCAATAGTAGTGGTTATTGTGCTTGCTTTACTACTGAAGGATATTGGAGGATTGAGGTTGTTTGTGGGCAAGCGGCAAAGTATTAGCCAGAGGGGTGGTTGGGTGTCTTTTGGACACCGTCCTATTTCGATTTTGGACACCCTATTTCCTCTGTCATTTACATGCATGTAAAAGTATTTTAAGTGAACAATTTGGACACCCTGTTTTGAAATTTCCAGCAAATCTGGACACCCTATTTCTAAATCCTGGCTCCTTTTGGAGACATTGACCCATGATTCAAGATTCCACATTGTAATGAATGACGGTGAATTCCACCCTGTCTCCTCTTGAAGACATAGACCCATTGATTACTGTACTTAACTAGTACATGACTTGTACTATACCAAGGCCAGACCTGTGTTATTTGGTAATCCTATTTGTCAGTTTGTTTGTCAATGAACTTTGACCTTTGATTCTTCCAGGATGCTAGTAAATGGTGGTTTCTCATCGTTGTTGGCGCTGTCATCACCTTTCAATGCATAACAACAGACATCTATGTCTTTCAGCATGAGAACCCAGATGCAGCAAGCACAGTAGCTCCTGCAACGTCTGGCCTTATTACCTTACAAACAGGAACAACAATAAAGCTTGATGAAGTAACGGGTAGCCTTCCTAATTAAATATCTCCTTGGGTTTATAAACTTGGTCTCCATACCTTTGTTTAAATAAACATTAGTACAGGGGTAGATGGAGGGGGTCGCGCAGCTTCCCCCCCCCACCCCCATTTGTATATTTAGGGGATATAAGTAAACTGAATATGATATTGACACCTGGAAGAATGTGAAATTTCATGTTTATTCTGTCATTATTTTGCTTTTCTGTTAAAATGTTTGGACATTGATCATGAAGTGAAATTTTAATATATATTATCGATATATTTTTTCTGTTGTTCTGGAGTAAATAAAACAAATGAGAAATTTGTTGGTGACATACAGTGAGTATTAATGTAATTATGTAAATCTGTGTGTTGATTTATATTTTTTGAGAATACAAATAGTGTACAGACAGGGGCTTGAAGACATACACCCATGATTCAAGATTCCACATTGTAATGAATGACGGTGAATTCCACCTTGTCCCCTCTTGAAGACATACACCCATGATTCAAGATTCCACATTGTCCCCTCTTGAAGACATACACCCATGATTCAAGATTCCTCATTGTCCCCTCTTGAAGACATACACCCATGATTCAAGATTCCACATTGTAATGAATGACAGTGAATTCTACACTGTCTCTTGAAGACATACACCCATGATTCAAGATTCCATATTGTAATGAATGACAGTGAATTCCACATTGTCCCCTCTTGAAGACATACACCCATGATTCAAGATTCCACATTGTCCCCTCTTGAAGACATACACCCATGATTCAAGATTCCACATTGTAATGAATGACGGTGAATTCTACACTGTCTCTTGAAGACAGATATATTTTTTTCAGTTAGCTGTTGTCACCTGGAGTAAATAAAACAAATGAGAATTTGTTGGTGACATACAGTGAGTATTAATGAGCGTTTTTTAAATATATTTTTACGTGCTAATCCTTGATCAGGCGATATTTTATGAGCTCATTTAAAGGGTTTATGAAGTGTGTTTTTGTCTTAATTTATTTGTTATTGTTATCAGTCGATATGAATAAAAAATAGTTTTAAGTTTGTTTTGTGTCTTGAGTAGATTTTTTTTGTTTTAATTAAATTTTAAAAAATAGTTTCAAATTTTGCACGACGCAAGGTGGCGCTGTTCGTGACGTAACACCTGGGCAGGGAGCCTTAAAGGGTGCACCCCACTAAATAGTGAGGAATTCATGCGCCGAGCTGTTTATCATAAAGTGTATGCCCTCAAATTTTTCTGAAAAACAAAGATTTGAGGCCCATTCATTTGATGGATTGTGTAAAGATGGCCCACTATCATAACCCGGGGGTCCTGGCACCAACTGTGAGTATTTTGGACACACTAGGCCCTGAAAAAGTGGTCCTAATTTGATTTCAAGCGTAAGGCCTTTTTCCAAAATGGCTGCTTTTCAGTGTGGACGTTTTCACTACTGTAGAGGGTGGTTTTCATTGGGATGAGAATAACTCCCTGGAAACCTGGACTTTAGACAGTGAATAGAGAAGAAAATAAAAGGTTATATATCGATCAATATTTTTTCTTTTGGTTTTAAAAACTGTGGGACTTCTAAGTATTTTTTAATGATTTTTGAATATTGGGTATTTAGCACTGTTTACTATGGGAGTTTATTTAGTTGGGTGCACCCTTACGGAAGGCGGCATGATCTGGTGCCCAGAGGCGGTACGGGTACCAGTCTAACTATGAGGGTGCACACCCCACTAAATAGTGAGGAATTCATGCGACGAGCTGTTTATCATAAAGTGTATGTTCTCCAATGTTTCTGAAAAACAAAGTTTTGAGGCCCATACATTTGATGGATTGTGTAAAAATGGCCCAATGTCATAACCATAATTTGTTGCTTAATTACTCAGTCGGGTCGAGAGTCAAGAGGTTATTATAAAACATCTGTTGTGAGAATACAGGGCTTCATCATGTGCGTCGGTAAAGGCACACATTCTAATCATATTTTTATTTATTTTTTATAGAAGTATATTGAGGCCATATTGAGCTGTAAATAAGACTTTATGGCACATGCATGGTGGGAATAGATATGGTGAGATTTGCGTTGATGTACTGGGATGGTCTATTTTGGGTGGTGGGGGTTCTGGGGGAGCCTTTGGTTGGCTCGACGTTTCAATCGGTGTGCTTTGGTTGTCTTCTCTAGAAGACGATCGGGGCATGCTGGTCGGGTTGGCTGGGGGGTTCTTCTCGGGCCCACTCGGTGCATGATGTCGCTGCGGGTCTTATATACATTGAACCTATGTACAGGTGGTTTTGTTGTCTGTGGTCTATTCACTGTTTGTGTGTTTGATTGTTTGTCTGCTTGTTTGTGTCACATCCCCCAAAAATGTTCAACTTTTGGTTGTGACTTGTACAACTCTAATTCCCACACATGTAAGCAACCTTTTAGGACCAAGGGTTTTATTACCATGGACCCAGGCTATAGTCTCCTCTCTGTCTGACTTGGTTTGGGTGATTTATGATGTAAGAAGGAGGAATTTGGCCATGTGGTGTTCTTGTGGGCGATTTGGGCCATTGTGACTCCAGCCTTCGTCCAGTAAGCATCAAAAAGTCATAATCGCTACAATCGTCTGCAAGACACAACATCACCTCTTTTATATTTTGAACATAGGTGAGTTTGCAAATTCCTGTTCTCTTTTATGAACATCATTTTAGTAATTAATAGGATATTTAATCATATGATATTCTGCTGAATTATTTGCTCATTACCCTCTTAATTGGTACGTGACTTTGTATTAAATGATTGTAGATTTATACTTTGTAGCCCTCACGGCTAAAATATATGGATCGCATGATTTCCTTAATTTTTTATGATAGCTATTTCTGATATGATTTGAGTAGCTACTGGAGTAATATTTTAATAGCTGATTGATCGTTGAGTCCTAGATTCATGTGTAAAAGTTAACGACAAAGTTTCTTGGTTTCACGTCAAGAATTATCGTACAGCACAATCCAATTAAGATATCACTTTCTATGATACCGTATGTAAGACATGATATTATTTTAGCATAGGATTGGTTATCCAAGTTTTGATCCAATTTTATTGTTGTTATTTTAAATTCTATGATTTTCGGTTTTTTATCATTTATCACTTGCCAAATTCACTCTGATTGCAATTCACATAAGCTGTGCATAATAATTTGGAAGTTGCAACTGTTTCCATATTTTATTTACAAGGTTTCACACTAGTTGTATTCAGTTAATTTTTTTGTTTGTTCATCAGTTAGTTTATAGCAAAGACACTTTCATTTATCGTTTGACCTTCATGAAGTTTAGCTTCAGAAATTCTTTCAGCTTAGCTGTACATAACATTTTGCGGGAACACTAGGAAATTAGTTATTCAGTCAATATACATGAGTTCTGTATTTTGTAGAAGGGAATTCTTTCTGTCACAAATTGTTGTTACTATTTCAGCCCATTGTTGGCGTGGTTTATTTTTAGTTAGAGAAAGTTCCTTTAATTTGGTTGTGCAGTAATGTACGCAGTATCCATTAATGCTGCATTGTTTATATTATAATTATGCCAGGCAGGATAAGTTGTTTACACAACATGTGGTCAAGCACTTTTATACTCAGGGCTGTGACTTCAGTGAGCTATGGCACTTAATAGGGACTGTGTGTGTGTTGACAGTTTTATTGTTTTCCTGGCTGACCACCACTGGAGTTGTTTGCTATTCAATTCCCTGGTGTAAATAGACTTTCACTGGAAAGTTGAAGATTATGTTTTTGGTGAATATTTAATCAGTTGAAGTTAGGGTAAGATTTTCTAAGTGATTTTATAAGTTTGTTTATTTAAAGTTGATTATTATTATTAATGCAGGCTTAGTTGATTAATTAATAATTAGATTGTGACTACAGCCTTCGTCCAGTAAGCATCAAAAAGTCATAATCGTCTGCAAGACACAACATCACCTCTTTTATAATAGGTTGTTCAACATTTGCCTCCAGCCCCTGATGTGCCGTGGATGGCCTTGATGTTTTAGCGGTGTTGTTGTGGTGACTTCACCGATTGTTTCTACTTTCGTCTAGCCCCTTCATTTGTTCTACTAGCCCCATCTTCACTTCTTTTTCCTGATTTCCCTGGATCAAGGACTTTCTTTGCTGTCGTTTGTGTGATTCTCCATTGAACTTTGTACCTGCTCGCGTATAGACTTGGTTCCAAGTCTGTGATCGTGGTTTTTTGTCTGCCTGAAGCAATTAATACAGTATCGCATTAAATAGCACCCTCTTGTGTATTAACCTCCGACATTAACCTTCGATCACAGACTTGGGAATGTTGTCATCGGTTTGTACACACCCTATTGCGAATTAGTCCAAAAGTGGACGGAACAATCTGATTGGTTGAAACTGCAAAAGCCTTCCATGACATGAATATTCAAACTAAACCTTCTACATGCAGTTGGAGGAGATGTACTCAACGATTCCATTTAAACTGTAGGTAAGACGTTTTTTGTAGAGAAGGAATTATGTATTTTATTTTGTGCTTTTTTACAACTCTAAGATCTCATTAAATTTACCTATACATTTCAAATACTATTAATACGTACCAAGCACTATACAAATTTAATATCGAATGAATATTACAGAAAGAATTTTAAGCGAGTGTAACCTGTTAGTAGACGCGGCCTTCAAGGTTTTTGTGGCCTCCTGATTGGCCATCTCTCTAGCGTCCGTATTATTATGTAAATTTTAGCTATGAATACATGAATATCCCACAAACACAAGAGGGTCAAGTCTGAGATCGAGAGTTAGGGCTGTGATAGCCAGTAGGGATAAACGGCGTTTTGCGTGGCTGATGCAGACAAAAATAACCGCGATCTCAGACTTGAAATCAAGTCTAGCTCGCGTACGTCGGTCGCGTTGAATCAAGATCGTTCGGAGGATTGCTTAGATCATCATCAGCTAGCCACAGTCATCAACCCGCTAAGTTCCTTTTATTATTTTCCATCGTTACATTAAATTAAATTTCATTCTCATTGTAAACTTTGTAATATTCAAATTTGGATCAGTATTGGGTTTAATTCTCATTTTCATATATTCGGGGATTGTTCTGTCATTGTTTTTGTTTGACAGAATATAGGCCTACATTGAAAATACTGACTGTCAGATCGACCTCTTTTCGTTATTTATTTCGTTTAATTTTGTCTTACCATTGAACTGGTAATTAATCATTATATCGGGAGTCCCTCTAAAAGGAAATACCCGTGACATTTGTAAGGATGTTTGCTTGTTTTTTGTGCATGCTTGCTTTTCAGTATTTTCTTGTTTTTGTTTGTTGTTTTATTGCACGGTTGCAGTTGGAAAGCCTCTCGACAAGATTAAAAAAATTTAGGCAATCCTTCAGGCCTGTGACTTGTACAATATTTGTTGTAGGCCTATGTTTCTGGATCGTTTCTTTGATCTTAACTTGTGCTTTCTGTTATTTTGTCCACTTACCATTTTGCGTGTGTATGTTTTGTATGTTTGTTCCTTCATTCATTCTTTTGTCTTTTTGGTTGTTTGTTCGTCAGTTTCTTTGTCTCTTTTTGCAATATTTTGCTTGCATTTTGTCTGTATTGTAATTAAAACGAAATTTTTGTATACAGCCTTGTAATATGATCTTACACTACTCAAAACAATTTAGGGAACACCAGATGTTTAACATCAAACAGGTTTGAAATGTTCCATGAACCGGGATTTTCATTTGCAACCCCCTCTCTCTTTCACTTTCAGTAGTCATGTCATGAAATGTGTAATCACTACATGCATCCTTTATCATCTGTTTCATTGTGCAGTTGTTTCTCATCAATTCTGTGAAACATTGTGTTTATCTGAAATAAATGATCTTGCTTTAACTGAGATTATTCCGGTGTTCCCTAAATTGTTTTGAGTAGTATATATTGAAAAATGGATGAATGCCGCCTAAAGTATTCTTAGGCTTTGGGATATAGGCATATCTACATTGTTATTTTCACTATTATTTAATTCTTATTTGAAGTAAAGATACGACATTGGTACTCAGTATCGTACGTTAATTTTAACCCTCCAGTTTTCAAGAAATATATCATTAAAAAATTAACCTGTGAAAATGTATTACAATAGGTCAGTGGCTAACCGTTAAGGGTGCATGGGGGAATGTGCCCCTCCCCCAAAAACAAACAAACCAGACAAAACAAAGTGTGCCCCAGATGTCTTCCAATGGACCAGTGTCCCACATGTTCAGCTTCTGTATACGCATTAAAATAATTGTTTAACATTAATACAATTATTTACCTATTTTCAGAGCTAAGAATTTGCAAGTACAGGCCTACTTGTAGGACCTATTTGTTTTAGTCTACATGTCAGTGATGCAAAGGGAATGTGCGATTGAAATTAGCAGGCATAAGCAGGTGTATTTAACAACCATAGGCTCTCTTCAAATCTACACAAAATTAAATAATGGGCATTCCTCTCAGGTGTTTGTGAAGTTATTTGAATATCCTGAACTTCTATAACCAATTTTAGTGAATTAATCTGATTTATTTTGTGTAGAAATTCTGCATAAAAGTAAACTTTACTCCTTGTTTGATGTCATTTAGTGATATTAAATTATCATATAAATGATTTATGAGAATTGTGTCCAAAATGAGCTCTTGTGACTACATTAACTGTCACTGCATACCGGTTTAATAACAATTAATACAAATTAGACTACCAATATTATCATCACCATTTGCAAAATATATAAATTGAAACATACTAAAATAGTCTTCCACAGATAAGCACCAACAAAAAGCAACAGTGGTTTTCCATATCAGTTATTAATTAAGAATAGGCATAAATATTACGCACCAAATACTGGATTATTATTTTTATTTTTTATTATTTTTTTTTCCCAATATTTTTCCAATATAAAAAGAATATGCATCTTATCCACCTGATATATTGAGAAGTCACTTGAAATATATCGTTACATTACTAAATTCCCATTATAGTTTTTAAACAATTTGTTTTATAGACTTAGTAGACACTGCACTAGTATAGGCCTACTACCACCACCAAATACTATAAACTACGTAGCCTCTTTTTCCCAAAGTGTAGATTATTTTCATGAATCTGCAGTTAATTGTGTTTACAATCTTTGAAATCTTTGAAACCCTTGCCAATAATTCACAGTAAGATACATATTAATAACACTGCTATGACAGCATTCAAAATAAGTATCGAACTGTAAATTAATAGGATACATTACGGTTTACAAAGTTATTTTTACACAACTACCGACAATGAACTGCACATACATGTACATAGCAATATATAAAAACTTCAAATGACATCACACATTTTGATAGTCTTGGTTCAAGACTGTTTGTATATTTTGATACACGATCCGTCGCCGCACACCGCACACACGAACCGCTATCAAACACTGCCTTGGGCAATTTCGTAGAATCTCCCCCGAAAACGGAAAAACCACTACACATGCGTCGATTTGTTATGCTAGCGCGGTCCACATTTTCGGTGCGCACGCGCTTATACAACAACGGACTGCCGTGGAGTTGTCAATAGATCTTTCCCATGAATGGTAATGTAAAGTTCTCTCGTATGAGTGATTATAAATGACTTCGTGCGAAGTGCGGGGTTCATCGATTGAGTCAAAGATTGAATAAACACACAGTGAGACAGGATTACTATAACGTTAGTTGACGATCACTTATTTTATTAATATTAGTCACTGATGCAAACTCATCAGTTCCTCTCCTTATCCCGATCAATCTCCAACTGCCTTCTTATTCCGTCAGCAAACATATTTAACCTCTTTACTTATTATTATTTTCATTCTAGAACAAAATATTATTTTCTTAGAAAGATCAACTCACGCATACGCACGCACGCACGCATGCATGCAGCTCGCTCACGCACGCAGCTCGCGCGTAAAGCAAGGAAATCATTTTAAAGCAATAATTAATTATCTGATTAATTTATGTTATAACTCCATATCACTACAGTAATTACTACCACCTGCCACATCTACTTATTGTTAATGGCTCAATGTATTGGCTTTTCTAGACTGATGCTTATCTTTAAATTGGTCACAATTTCCCGCCTTTTTAAATCTCGCCCATGATCCTTTGCTTTCCTTTTCCTATAAATGGATGAGTTTTATGTTGTACTTTGTCAAAGCCTCTGATGAAGGTCCGATTTGGATCAAAAGCTAAGCCCTCCTGATTTAACCCTCCTACTTTTGGTACCTTTTCATACAAGTTGATGCACCATTTGAAACCATTCGCTTTTGAATGGTGAAATAACTGCAATATTGATTCCCCAAATGGTTTTGAATGGTAGGTCAGGTAATAAAACCTTGTTTGGATCTTTCAAATGGTAGTACAGCTAATACAAAAACCTTGTTTGGATACTTCTAAGTGGTGAATCAATGGACCCTCTATGCATTTGAATGGATCTGAATGGTATAAGCTTGCTATCAACACTGTTCAAATGGTATCACCATGTGTACAAAACCAACGGGCATTTTTGAAAGTGGAAATTTTAAATGGTTTCAAATGGTCTATCAGTAGGAGGGCTAAACGCCCGTTAAATTTGTTAATTTCAAGAAGACATGTTGACAAAATGTCACCTATAAATTACACACATAACTAGCCTTGTTTGACCTCAAGTCGGGAACGGTTAATGGTGGAATACACAATCCGTGTTCTTTTCTCTATTGATATACCATGGCCTAGATATTATATTGACCCATACAAGGACGTCCTTGCATAACGTATAGTGACTATTAAGCGCGGGGCGACGCTTTGGCCTTCAGTTTAATAGTAATCACGGCGTTTGTGTTTTTAATTAAGGAAGATCTGTTCAAAATTCTTTGTAAATACAAATGTATATTAGCAACCTTTTGACGATCAAATTGCTATTAATTTGTTTTATTTTTTTAATCAATCTTTGTCTATATATCTTTATTTTTATTTTTAATAATCTTTTGAAAAATAATGAGTTCATGACGTTCGGTGATGAATATTGTAATTGGAAATTGCATCTCCCCCACATTGACAACAAATTAACACCACTGACTTCCGGCTCCAGTAAGTAGCAAAGTATTAAATGTACCCATATCTTCATGTTCTTCTATATAACGAAGGTTAAACGGAAAGTATGTCGAACCCAACCGCCGCACTTCTGCACAATACAAGAGCATGTGTTTTTAGCAGACGACAAAATGGCTAACATCTAACTGGATGTGCATACGTTCATTGCTCAAAATCTCCCAAAATATCGTTTCCAATCCTCACTTGACTAAATTGTCATCTCCTTAAGTACATGTATGTCCTCTATCATCTTTTAAAGGAAAATCTGTGATATTTGGTCATATTTAATAATAATAATAATAATGTGTGGATTTATATAGCGCACGTATCCACCAACTAAGTGGTGCTCAAGGCGCATTATATTATTATCCCTGCCCATAAGGCTCATAAGGCTCATAAATCATTCCTGAAACCATCTCAGCTCCCTGGGGAGTATACAGCTCAATTGCTGCCATTTAGACAGAAAAGTGGCGGTTGTATTCTGCCGAAGCTTGAAAATGGGTTGCCCAGTATAGTAGTTATGTATGAGAATCAGGGCTATGAACATGTTAGTCTTGTTGCAAGACGGTTCTGTTACAATTATACACAATCATTTGCAATCCACAAGAATTCAGTGCACTCGAGATAGAGGCGTTCAGCCATAGTCAACGATATGCCACATCTGGTCTGGCTAGGCTTGAGATCAAGTCTGTATATTAGCCGTATCGGTCTGTGTACTGCACGCATTTAACACGGCGCTGTTCATAGCGCCCCAACGTGTATCATTGATCGCGTAAGTTCGGCTGAATATACAGACTTTAATATAATAACGAATCATTATTCATATATTAGAACGTGGCCCGCCTTCGTTTGAGTTGCCGTCGGGATCGCCAATGAGAGAGCCTCAACATTTTCAATTAATCATACAAGACAAATGCATCAGAATACTTAACCATTTTACAAATATACTGCAAAATCTCCTGATATGAATGTATGTATTGCAACAGAAACTTAATTAACCAATGAACTGTAGGCCTACCTAGACAATCTGAATATTCATATATTTGGAATTCAACCAATCAAATTGTTTCTCCAGTTTTCCGGAGAACTTTCCATGGTAATTCACTGCTGCCTATGGCAAGTAGTGTAATGGGATCGAGATATCACAGTGCACGCTATGAGGAGCCTTATGTGACTAAATTACCACTTATGATAAATGACTAAACTAAATATTTAAGAGCAAAACCAGATATTTAATGGTAAAGCCATGTATTTATATACATAGCCATATAAAAGACCCAAACAATTATAAAGGATCAAAAACAAATATATAAAGGCTTTGCCATTAAATATATGGTTTTGATCTTAAATGTTTAGTTTATTCATATAATTATATTTATAAGTGGTAATTTAGTCACATATGGCTCCTCATACATGTGGCTACACAACAAATATGCAGCTACATGAAACTGAAAGCATTATCTATTATGCGTGCATACCATGACCAATGAGCCACATATCTCATAATTATGGGGAATCTTTTTTTCCGTCTAGTGAATTTCAATCTAATACTTTTCAGTCAGTTTCGTGCATATTAAATGCATTTTTAATTACAAAGTACTCGGGGGTGGGGGATATACCCCCACTTTTTGGACCTGGGGATCATCCATAGGATCATCCCCCCCTCCCCAGAATTTTCCATGCGTTGAAAAAATATATATAATAAAAATACACATGCAGAACTTCAAGCTATACCGTACACCCAAATTTCAAAATCATCCCCCTTTCATCACGGATTTACGCCAGTGCTCGCAAAGCAGTACTCTCACTGAGTCAGAGGATTCTTATAATTTTAGAACTCATACTCGTACTCGTAGGCCCCTATACATAAAAAATCGTACTTGTCGTATTCATGAAAAAGTACTCAACTTTTAATAAGTGTGTACTGTGTCGACGTATTAATACACTGATTTTCTATGGCCAGGACCTGGTGCACTGTATGACAAGTAAATAAACAGCCTTGGATCAAGGCTTTATCATAAAAACACTTACTGTTCAAATGTCCAAGAAGACAACTCGCTGGTGGTGCAGGAGGTTTATTTTCACCATTATCTCGTCCACCAACACACAATACGAGAAGCACAACGAGTGCTACCACAGTAGCCCCGAGTAGGATTGTTGTCCCAGTGATCTGAAAGGTACTGGCGGCAGCAGCAACATCACCTCCAATGGCCGCCGATATTACCATTTTCAATCAATTTGGTTCAAATGTTTCTTGATGAACTTCAACACGAACTTAGATATACAGCCGTTGTAATTCCAGCGTTCAAGTGAATCTAGATTTGATGTGTGTGTATAATTATATAAGCGATCCTTCCTTGATCAATGCACTAAACAGCATGTAGTTTCGTGTTTGCTTTGCTTGTCAGGTTACTGGTCACACACGATTGGTGGTCATTCACTGTATTGCGTGCTCCAGTTGATACGGTGTTGTGACGTCATGAAAGTCACATGTGAAGCAGCATGCATCAGGTGATAATTGTAAACAGTCTCTACCCAATCAAATCATGAACATTCACTTATTCATTAATTTATTTTACCCCAGTATTGAAATACTACAATAATAATTTACAAAATTGAAATACTGAAGTAATACATGTAGTATATATGGACCATGTGACAACGCGGTGTCACATTCTGAAATGCTCTGAACGACCCCATAAATACATTACACGCTCTTCCAATATTTATTCAAAAAACACTTACTCAATGCATACTTATAACAACTTCCGTTCAATTAAGACTGATGTTTGCTTTAATACATGTAAATCCATCGTGTTTTTTTGTTTGTCTGTCATCATTATTTTATAATCCTTTGTTTTGTTTATGTCTGCTGTACGTTTGTCTGTCAAAAGCCTCGCTCTACCGAAACCTGAATACTGTTTGTTGTCTTACTGGATCTTAACCGTAGTTTTGTTCGTTCTCAGACCTGGGGATGGGGGGGGGGGGGCTCATTGTCCCCCTCCGTATTTTCTGTATTCTTCAGCCGATTTTCACGAGGTATGTTCGGTTTGACAAGATCTATCGAACTTTCATGGGTCACCGTTATGGGGCGTTTTACCCATTTTGGGGTAATTGTTCCTAATTATTTTTTGGTCAAAAAAATGTGGCACAAATCACCGCTAGAGGACGCTATAACCAGCATTTGGGTCATTTTGTTCTCAAAATATGATTTTTTAAGATTTTGACCAGACCGTGGGTTTTTATGTGGATCTAGAGGGGCTACAGCCCCCAAACAGTTTATGTGGATCTAGAGGGGCTACAGCCCCCAAACAGTTTTTATGTGGATCTAGAGGGGCTACAGCCCCCAAAGAGTTTTTATGTGGATCTAGAGGGGCTACAGCCCCCAAACAGTTTATCTAACCCCCCCCCCCACCCAAAAAATAATTTGATTATTATTAGGGTTTCGACCTGGTCGCTGAAAGCCTATTGTTTTCTTTCGATTATTTTTCTTCTTGTTTCCGCCAAAACCCCATAGGTTTAACACGTGAAAGTTGTCGATGGATGATGTCATACTTAGCATCGTCACATCAATACAAAACATGCACCATATGAAAGCCCGTAATGTGAATTAGTGTCTAAAACAAAGTACGTCATCATAACGTCAGTAAATATCATGTTATTCACATTTTAGTGTGACACTGCGGGGGTTAATACGTCTCGACCCTTGTGTGACGACTCGACATGAACAACTAGGATCCACGACAGCGCTCGAGCCTTGTGACAACTCGACCTACGCAAAACTCGACCCACGAGGTGTCATACTTCGCATTTTCACATAAATACAAACATGCAGAAGCACGGAAGACAACATCTTGTTGTATGTAGGCCCTGTATTTCATGAAAATCTATTGATGTTAACCGCTATCCGGTCATATCTCATTACTTTGAATATTAACACCACTAATTAATTCCATTTAATTCTAATTCCAGTAATTCCATTTTTCCTCTTTCAATAAACACTCGAAGAGTGGTTAATTTAATCAAATGAATTGGTGACCGTCCTTTGAAAAATATAAAAAGATCGAGAGGGAAATGTTTCCCCCAGTCACACGGCTGCAATCTCACTTCAATTTCGTTTGAGGAAAACTACCATTTACTGATTGGAATGGTGTGTGAATAAGTTCCATCATATCACAATATGAGATGTCGACTCGAGGCGATGGCAACTCTACAGTTTACTTCTTAATTGTGTACTTAATCAGGCATGGTTTTTATCAAGAAGGTTTGGCAAGGGCAATCACCAATCAGTTATTTTTTACATGGCCTCATTGGAGGTCGGTCGTTTTCAGAATATGCAACGCACGTTTGTAGTTTCAGAAGGTGAACGACTATACAGTAAGCCTATTACAACTTTTACAAGGCTTTTTTTTACAATACCGCTTTGTGAACCAATTTTGCCTTCCGTTGCGGTTGATCGATTTGGCGTCAGACGCTTTGCATGTCTATTTTGTAGTTACACTATAGATGAATTCCTGCCCGTGTGTGAAGCTGCAAGCACTGTACCCAGCCGGTCGGATCGAGCGAGAGTCCCAACATCTGTTCTGTGAATACAGCATCGGTAAAGGCATGGATCCATGGTAAAGGCAACATCTAATCAATAGGTTCAAATTGGATGAAGGCCCCATGAAGTATTCTTAAGCTTTGGGCACAATTGTGTGATTAGGAAGAACGGTGAATAATTCTAAATTAGGGGGCATTTGGAATGAGGGAGACATTACAACTGTCTCCCTAATTCCTAACTCCTATTTCTAGCTAGACAAAATTTTACAGTCGGAAATAGCCTAAACCGATTCCTTGAGCTGCAAAACCCATATTTACATAATTTGGGGAGGGAAGGGGTTATGTAGAGTTAGGATATTAAGCGTTTTGGTTGTGCACAAGTCTATGGAATGTCTCCCAAAGGTATCGTTTTGGGTAATTTATTATATCTACATGTATTACCATTGTTATTATTAATTTATTTAATTGTTACCGGTACTGTTTAATTAAAGGGAAAATACAACATTGGTTTTAGTGAAATGTATAATAAAACTATAACCTGTGAAAAATGCATCACAATAAGGTCAGTGGCTAACCGTTAGGGGTGCAGGTGCAGGGGCACGTTCCCCCCCCCCCCCAAAAAAACTAAAACAAAACAAAACAAAACAAAAAACAAACAAATAAACATTCCTCTTGTAAAACAGACAAACAAAACAAAGTATGCCCCAGACCTTACGGTGTGCCATGGTGCTGAATTGTTAAGTCCGTTTGTAAAAAATTTTTAATTACTCCGCCATTTTTTCCTCAAAAATTCTCAATTTCCACAAGTTCCCTATTGAAACATAACCAAACAGCATGGTGAGTGCCCCGTTAGCTTATTTTGAACCATTGACCCAGAAATCAACCCCCAAACACCAGAGCATGTACAATTCCCATAGGACCATGTACAATTCCCATAGCATATAGGCCTATAGCCCATCTGTCAACACAAGATCATTGAGTTTAGCCGCTCTTATCACAAGGCTTCAAATTGTTTTCTTGGGTCTAGAGGGCCTCTATCCGTCTGTTTAGACCATTTGAGAAGGGGTTGTGTTCAACAAAGCATACATTTTTTTTTTTTAAACGTATTGCACGCTATTCACACGTACTTAACAATTAAGTACGATGGCCCACCTGTGTGTATAGATTGTCATGGTGCACCGCAGGGTTTTAATGGGTCAGTGTCCCACATTTAACATTTAGCGGCTGTATACAACATTAATAAATTATTTTCCCCTATTTTCAGAGCTAAGACTGTGTACTTGTACTCGTTTTACATGTCAGTGATACAAAGGAAATTGCATCAGGAGCAATATGTATAACGACCAAAGATTCCCGTCCGGAAATCTACACAAAAATGAAATAATCGGCATTCCTCTTAGGTGCAAAAGTAAATGTCAATATTTCCAGTGGTACACATCAAGGAAAAATACAACAGTGTTTTGTCCTTCAGGCCAAAAAAGTATCCGGTTTCTGGTCTCCGCGTACGTTGCCTCAGACCTGCGTGTCGGCATTTTTTTTTTTTTTTTTTTTTTTTTTTTTTTTTTTATGTTGCTATGAAACGATGTCCAATTCCAGCCAAAATTGCTGGATCGATTGGAATTCTGCCGTGCTGTGCTATAAATGACTTTTTCACATAGGGGTATGAACGTTTGCCCGATCTGTGAGGCCTCTCTTAGCCACCATACTTTGTGGATTGGAAATTTGGTCCCGGCGTATACAATGTATTACGTATTTCCCTGTTTGCAAAAAAGAAAAAAAAGAAAAGAAAAAAAAGCCGCGTCACCGTACCGATTTTGAAGCCAACCGATCACCAGTAAACTGGAGACTTTTTGGCCTTAGTTTGGCATATACCTGTTAGAGGAATTTTCACTATTATTTAATTCTTATTTAAAGTAATGATACGACATTGGTACTCAGTATCGTACGTTAATTTTAACCCTCCAGTTTTCAAGAAATATAGCATAAAAATTAACCTGTGAAAATGTATTACAATATGTCAGTGGCTAACCGTTAAGAAATACCACTGTGTTGCTCTTCGAGTTGGGATGGTGGGTGTTTGCTATTTGGAAGCACATTTTGAAGGAATCTCCCCCCTTGTCTCCTCCAATTTTAATCCATACTTCATTTGTCGGAATTATGTTATTGTGCCAAGTTAATAAGCCATTTCTACAAAAAATTACATAGGAAAAATGCACAATAATTAAATTATTATTATTATTTTATTTTTTTTACCCATACACCCAGTGTGAAATGCACTGTACGTATACACAGTGCTATGTGAGTCCGGCAGACAAAATCTAAGTGCTGACCACTTGGGATTCAAACCAATGGCCCCTGCATTCTAGAGCAGATTTCTTAACCAGTAGTGTTGAACTGGCCTCTCGGTAGCAGGCACACTCTGTTGTGTAATGGTTAAGACGTCTGCTCTATAATGCGGGGGTTGTCTACTAATCCCACTCGAGTTGTTAGCTTGTGGATTATTTTCCCCAAGGGACTCAGAAGCACTGTCAGAGTAAACTGCCTATTACACATCAGTGTTTAGGTATAACAAATAATATATTCTTTATCCCTGATGCAAATTATCACATCTTTTGGGGAAAACAAAATTGATTTTATTAACTCTGTTACAGTTTCAGAATCACTACAGGGAACATCAGCAAATCAAAGTCATCCAACAACACTCACACTTCATGCCGATCAAGATAGTCAAAGATCATCCTGCTGAGGTCAACTACTGTTACACATGGTACTTCTCGTGTTTCCATCCCATCCATTCCTTTGGCACTTGAGCATTTAAAAAGCAGAGGGACCATCCTCCCAACAACATTATCTTGGAGTAGTGCTGCTTGTTGTTTCCTCATTGAATATTCAGAGGGTATGGGCATTCCAGCAAAGTTGAGGTATCTGAAAAAAGGAAAATCCCATACCAAGTCTGCCTTGAGGTGCACTGCAAAATGTTTGTCCACAGTGATGAGGCTAAATGTCACCTTGTTTGAGAGTTTACAACTTGAATGATCACTGCTTTGAAAACTGTTCACAGAATGAGCCCTTGTACAGAGTATCTAATGATGGAAATCATCCAGGCGAAACAATTGAACTTTATTCACTGTATTGAGAATGAACTATTTAGTGTAAATTTGACTGACACAAATTTTATCTTTGTGTAATATTGGTTAGCTATTTTTCATATCAAGTTTTGAATAATTATTTACCTGCGGAGCTTCCTTAATTGCTCCCATGCCAACTGGCAATCCCTCATCATTGCTAGTGACTGATTGGCACTCATTGTGTCTCCAGATTTAGGGTCGCTAGATGGATGATTAGAGTCTTTGGCTTGTTCTTGACTTATGAGCTTGACATAAGCTGGCTATGATTTTTCATAAAAAAATATATAAATATACATAAAATTGTAATGAGCAAATTTAATGTGAAGTCTTCAGAAATTAAAGGTAAATTACATCATTGGTTTTGGATGAATACATTCATTTAAATCATCTATTTTTCAAAATATACATCATAAAACTATCCTGTGAAAATTTTTGCAAAATCTGTCTTCATGGTTTCTGTTTTGTCAGTTGTTTTGTGCATGTTACTAAATAGAATTTTCCTTCTCGCGAGAAGAAAAGTATTTGTTTTACCAGTTTTTAACAAAACTAGAGCACTTCAGGTAGAAATATTTCAAGGAAAGTTTTCTACCATGATCATCCTTATACCATACAATTAATGTGTAAATCTGTGAACTTTTAGATTTTTTGATCTTACCAATCCTGTGATATATCTTTAAAAGGAGACCTGTTTGATATATTCTCAAATTATAATCATAAGATTGATAGCACTATTTTCTGTGTTCTTTTTCATACCTACAGTAATTTCTATATGTATTAAGCAACCAAAGTGATTTAAATACTAAGATCTGAAGTGTTTTTAAATTTACTACTTACCCTGCCAAGAGTTTTAAGTCTAGCATTTTGTGTTTGCTTGAGCTTCAACCAGGTCCATCTATCAGCCGCTTCTTCAATCTCTGGGGGAATTGGAGCTCCTCTTGTGTGCTGTGATGCTAGAGATTTGAGTAAGCGCGCTGCTTCAATGGCCTGATTTGAAGAATTTTGGTGGCTTTTGATGGGGGAATCTGGTGCATAATAAACTGCAGACTTATTTGAAGGTTTGGAGATTTTTGGGGGGCATATATGACATTTCATCTGCTCTAGTTTGCCCAGTGAGCCACACTGGACGCAGACTGTTGAAGTGATTGGAGTTGTACTCGTAATACCCTTGGAGATACAGTTACGTCTTGAATGTTCACTGCTACATTGCAGACTGGGCATTTTACAACCTTACTATTCACATGGTGAAACCAACCAAGCAGATATTCTGCACAAAAGTTATGTTCACAAGTAGTTTGAAAAGCTAAGACGCACTGACAAATGCTACAAACAAACAAACTCTCCTCAGTTGTAGAATGAAGGATGTCTAAGTTCACTGGTACAAGGTCAGATTCAAACGGACCTATGTTGAAAGACACTAGTGGACCGGTCTCAACCTCACTGACTTGTTTCCATGTTATAGCCATATTTGGCAAGCCGTATCCACTTCTTTTACGCTTAACTGGTCGACCACCTCAGCAAAATTTGATGTACAGTTCACAAGTTTTACATGTCCCAGTTCTTGAGTGTTTTTCCCAAGTAATGGAGGAAGTTTCTCTATGCTCAGCTTTTCAAGACATTCCTCCCTCAAGAACCTTGTGCACCTCCAACATAAATTTTGGGGATGAACTTGATCATCATCAAGCCACACGCTTAGTTGTAGCAGTTCATAAATTTTCTTTGAGTAGGTTTTTACAGGAACTAAGTTGTATTTTGTTTTATATTACTGGTAGATGACTTTGAAGCTAAACGCCCACACAGTCTGCATGAGTTTGTTAAGTGCTTCTTGATGAAGAGTGAAACTCATGATTTTACATGTTGTCAATAAATAACAAAATAATAAACAAAGGAGAACATCACTTATGTTTTATGGCATGCTTACTTAGTTGATGTCCACTTGTTTGATGTAGACGAGTACAAGAGTAGAGTGTCTCAGAATTTTGTAATTCCCGCCACTAGTAGTACACTTACGCATATGGGCGCTGTTGCGCGAACGACTGGCAAGTAGTTTAGTTCCCGCCGCTAGGTACACTTTTCCGCATGTGATATAGCTCGAACGACTGGTAACGAGTTTATTACAACTATCTCACCCACGTACACGCGAACGTTGTTTACACAAAACTCGCGAAAACCTTGTACTTCACTGTCAAATTACATGAAATTTACCGCTCCCTTCTCAACCAAACATGGAAATTATTTTGAGAAAAAATATACTTTTATTAGAAGTGTCTAGTGTAAATTTGGGAAAACCTAATCTTTTATGTGACAAGGGGGGAAACATGTAGGTCGCCCGCATCATAAAAACGTAAACATACGGACTTTCGCTCACGCATACGGCGCAAATAAATCAAGATTTCAAGCTTTTTGGAACACAAAAACCGAAATAAGTGTGTGGAAGCTTGAGATCCAACATAGACTGGCAAATATAAAGACCAAAATTTAACTTGTCTATATCGATGGTCTTCTTATTTGATTTTTCCTGACTATTTGTACGGACGGATATTTTTACTGTAGCTAGGACGCCATGTTTGTTTTTACTTTCAACCATGACGTCACGTCCATTCATTATGGAGTAATGAAAACTCCTCGAATAAATACGACCAGCTTTTTATTGCACGCACAATGGCAAGTGAACGGCCGTGGGGAATGTGCCCCTCCCCCAAAAACAAACAAACCAGACAAAACAAAGTGTGCCCCAGATGTCTTCCAATGGACCAGTGTCCCACATGTTCAGCTTCTGTATACGCATTAAAATAATTGTTTAACATTAATACAATTTTTTTCCTCTTTTCAGAGCTAAGAATTTGCAAGTACAGGCCTACTTGTAGGACCTATTTGTTTTAGTCTACATGTCAGTGATGCAAAGGGAATGTGCGATTGAAATTAGCAGGCATAAGCAGGTGTATTTAACAACCATAGGCTCTCTTCAAATCTACACAAAATTAAACAATGGTCATTCCTCTCGGGTGTTTGTGAAGTTATTTGAATATCCTGAACTTCTATAACCAATTTTAGTGAATTAATCTGATTTATTGTGTGTAGAAATTCTGCATAAAAGTCAACTTTACTCCTTGTTTGATGTCATTTAGTGATATTAAATTATCATATAAATGATTTATGAGAATTGTGTCCAAAATGAGCTCTTGTGACTACATTAACTCTCAATGCATAACGGTTTAATAACAATTAATACAAATTAGACTACCAATATTATCATCACCATTTGCAAAATATATAAATTGAAACATACTAAAATAGTCTTCCACAGATAAGCACCAACAAAAAGCAACAGTGGTTTTCCATATCAGTTATTAATTAAGAATAGGCATAAATATTACACCAAATACTGTATTATTATTATTATTATTATTATTATTAATTTTTTTCCCAATATTTTTCCAATATAAAAAGAATATGCATCTTATCCACCTGATATATTGAGAAGTCACTTGAAATATATCGTTACATTACTAAATTCCCATTATAGTTTTTAAACAATTTGTTTTATAGACTTAGTAGACACTGCACTAGTATAGGCCTACTACCACCACCAAATACTATAAACTACGTGGCCTCTTTTTCCAAAGTGTAGATTATTTTCATGAATCTGCAGTTAATTGTGTGTTTACAATCTTTGAAATCTTTGAAACCCTTGCCAATAATTCACAGTAAGATACATATTAATAACACTGCTATGACAGCATTCAAAATAAGTATCGAACTGTAAATTAATAGGATACATTACGGTTTACAAAGTTATTTTTACACAACTACCGACAATGAACTGCACATACATAGCAATATATAAAAACTTCAAATGACATCAACACATTTTGATAGTCTTGGTTCAAGACTGTTTGTATATTTTTGATACACGATCCGTCGCCGCACACCGCACGCCACACGAACCGCTATCAAACACTGCCTTGGGCAATTTCGTAGAATCTCCCCCCGAAAACGGGGGGAAAACCACTACACATGCGTCGATTTGTTATGCTAGCGCGGTCCACATTTTCGGTGCGCACGCGCTTATACAACAACGGACTGCCGTGGAGTTGTCAATAGATCTTTCCCATGAATGGTAATGTAAAGTTCTCTCGTATGAGTGATTATAAATGACTTCGTGCGAAGTGCGGGGTTCATCGATTGAGTCAAAGATTGAATAAACACACAGTGAGACAGGATTACTATAACGTTAGTTGACGATCACTTATTTTATTAATATTAGTCACTGATGCAAACTCATCAGTTCCTCTCCTTATCCCGATCAATCTCCAACTGCCTTCTTATTCCGTCAGCAAACATATTTAACCTCTTTACTTATTATTATTTTCATTCTAGAACAAAATATTATTTTCTTAGAAAGATCAACTCACGCATACGCACGCACGCATGCGCGCAGCTCGCGCGTAAAGCAAGGAAATCATTTTAAAGCAATAATTAATTATCTGATTAATTTATGTTATAACTCCATATCACTACAGTAATTACATTTGCGCATGCGTACAGACACCACTGGTTGGCAAACGCCATAGAGTTGTGCAGTATAAAACGCACAAGCGCGTGTGCGTCAAGCCACCATCATCCCATACAAAAAGGCGCAACGTTCCCTCGTTTTGACCACCAATAGTGTCAATGCGCACGCGCGATGGTTAATTAGCATATTTCATGGTAAAGGTCGATGAGTGAACACGGCAGTCCGTTCTTGTATATGCGCATGCGCATGCGCACAAAAAATGTGGGTCGCGCTAGCATAACAAAGCTACGCATGCGTAATGGTTCCCCCTTTGTCGGGGGAGATTCTACGAAATTTCCAAGACTGTGTTTGATAGCGGTTCGTGTAGCGCCCTCGTGTATCAAAAACATGTATCAAAAACATACAAACACAGTCTTGAACCAAGACTAACATTTTGATCGCACCAAATGCAGTTATGGTATGAGCCGTGAATAGAATTCATTTTTAGTCAGAGGTTCATGCTATTCAAAAATATATATTACAGCCATTATTTGACTGGAAATAAATGTATCAAGGTGCGTCATAAATTTGTTTATTTTCTTATTGTTTTACCATTATTCGGTCAATCATTGTGCGAAAGTGCTTATTTTGAAGCTATTCGATTCACCAATGTACACGTGAAGAACAATTAACGGTAACATTCACGAATAACAAACGGATTTGAACCAAAAAATAAGGTCGGGTCAGCTCCAATTCTGTTTGTATTTGTTTATTGAACTTTTGTTATTTTCTGGGCCGATAGTAACTGGAAATGAATCTTTCATGATAAAATCAAATACATTTATTTTAGGAAATGTTTAAGGAAATAGATGTAATAATATGATGGATGTGTATTTGCTTGGGCGCAGGTAACTGGAAATGAATTGGACCCAAAAAAATCTTGTTTAATATTTAGGCATAAAATCGCAAACTATTAAATACAAACATTATTAATATGTTGGGTATAGGGAGTGGATTGATTTTAATACGCCCATTACATTTAGACTTAATCCTTAAAATCGTCTTTGTAAAATAACATTAAATGGTGCCGGCGCACGTGCAACTTGAACGTTTGGGTCCTGTTGGAGGAAATCTTTAGTCTCCTCCCCTGGTACCCGGCTGATGGCATAACGATGAGTAAGCCATGTGATTATGAGAAAGATAAGTTGTCTTGCCTCAGGCTGCGCTGGACATGCACGGGCCCCGTATCCAAAGGGATACATATGCTCTTTGATTTGGAAGTTCCCGCTCTCGTCAATAAACCGTTCTGAAGAAGAGTACAAGGAAAAAGTAACGACAAAATGTTTACAAATATCAAAAATATGAATGAACTGAGAAAAGTTAATGGGTAAATTTGATTAAAATTCTTCACAACCTCAAATCAAATTATAAAGTCGAACCAAGTAAAGTTGAGTTTAGTGAAAAGATGAGTGGAAGGGGGCGGTATACCTGGTTTGAAATCGAAGGGTTCTGGCCAGTACTCCTCGTTGAAGTGAAGACCGTACAAATTGGCCAGTACAGCCGTATCAGCTGGAATATCAAAACCACCTACAATGGAACAAATACAAATGATCTTCCATAAAATCAATAACGCTTTAATCATGTCTTCAGAATTGTATTTGAACCTGCAGCTGACATGAACTTAAAGTCTTGGTTCAAGATTCTGTGTGTGTATGTTTTGATACACGATCTGACGGCGCTACACGAACGCTACAATCACAAACCGCTAACCACACACGAACTGCTATCAAACACAGTCTTGGGAATTTAGTATAATCTCCCCCCCCCCCCCCCCGAAAACGGGGGGAAAACCACTACTATCGTGTATCAGAAACGTACAAACACAGTCTTGAACCAAGACTATGCAACTTACGGAATGTGATATCCTGTGTTGTTTTGTGCGGCACACCGATCGGAGCAATGCATGCATACCGAAGAATTTCTTCAATAGCCGCCCGGACATACAGCAAAGAGTCTCGGTCATCTAGGCCAGGCATTCGGTCTTCACCGACAACTTTGGTGACTTCTGATGCTATTTTGTCCTGCTTCTCAGGGAAGGACACCATGACAGCCATTGACCAGAGGGAAGCAACGAGGAAGCCGGCTGTGGCTAGAGATTTGTAAGAAAATAATTATTTCATTTTTAAAAGGCATTTGAAATAGGCATTTAAATTGCAAATTTATATGTTTTGTTTTATGTTTTAATCCTTTTCTGAACTTGTTGGTAATGAAGGTTTACATATTTATGAGTATATTGATGATGTAATGGTGGAATCAGATGCAACATCATGGTTGGTCAGTGCATAAAAGTGTATTTGATTTCTGGTCTTTTCACAAGTCTCTGAACTTGTGTGTGTGTTACTTTGTATTAACCGAGTGTTTGGTTCCCAGTCAGTAACCATGCTTATCTGAGCAAGGTTTGGATTTTTGGGTACACCTATCGTGCTAATGTTACACCGAGTCCCTTTAATACATATTCCCACCCTTCAATAAAAAATAAATGTAATCTTTGGTGAAATCATTTGTTTTGCATCACACATTAGTTTTTCTTTTCTTTTTTAAAAAGTATGAACAAACAAGATCCGTATTAACATGTTTGACTATCATAATTCGTGATAATAATCATTGTTGTTTCTTTTTAATGCTATAGTTTTACATTGCAATGACCTATTTTTGGGTAACGTTTTATTTGATAAAGTCATAATATTAATTGTTGAGTGAAAATAAATAGGCCCAAGTAGATTTACGCTAATATAAAAATGTTCTGAAAACACATCCACTTTAGGTTTTCCGTCTTTCTGAGCAGTAGGTTTATGACCGTCAATCAACTTGCATATCACATCTTTTCAAGATTTCTCCAATAAAATATAACAGGATAAATGACAGCTTAAACTCTCAAACAAAATCAATAAAACAAATGAATAAGTCTCTTGACGATATAATACATACTCAACCAGATTGGATGAACCAGTTTGTGAACTTAATTATCAGTTAAAAGTTTGAATTTGTGAGAATTTGTGAGAATTTGTGAGAATAATGACAATCATGTATGACGATCCAAAAGAAAGATTTGGAGCGGAACGGGGAGGGTATGGTAATACCTGACAATGATCGAATACTTACTTCCACCTAGATAGTTAGATACCACTTGGTAGACGTGCGTATCGGTGAGAAACTTGTATTTCTCTGGGTCTGACTGTATAGCTTCGTTCCTGCATTTAATAATGCCGTCCATCAAATCACGTAGGTTATCTGGAGAACAAGCATGGAAACAGTAACATTTTATCGAGCACTTTCTAGACTTGAGGGGAGGATAAGGACCGTATTGAGGATAATTCCCAATCTGTGGTTAATATGAGATGTAGACTCCAGGCGATATGAACTGTATAGCTAAAATGTTTTAATCTTATTTATTTATTTCCAATCATGCCGGGTTTTATCATGAAGGTCTGGCGAGGACAATCATTATTTTATTTATTTTTTGTTATTTATTTTTTACATTACATGAACAAACCTTGGTCAAGCGTGTCCTTGTGTCGCTTAAACTCTGACCTAAGGAGGCCATTGAGTTCATTGACCGTTTCCTTCACAAACCGGATGCCACTTGATGGGAAATGACGTAAGACAGGTATGACGTCAACCTTTAGACGTGGTCCAACGATGTAGGTGTATAAGTTTCCTCCCATCAATTTGGCAACACGTTCGTGGACTGAGGGATCGGCACTGTCAAGACAAATTACAATTACTTAATGAAGTCTTATAATTACAATGAAGATGCATCAAATGATTTCCATTAATACACCTTTATGCTTTCTCCTTACCTCCCTGTTCGGGAAGTATACAGCCCCGAACTGCCGTTGCGGTCATTGGCTATTCAAACTCATAATTTTTTTTATATATTCTGATACCGGAAACGTTTTTAATCAAAACGGGACAGGCTAAAACAGGCAAGGACACGCGGCCAAAAAGGTGGGCACACGATCAACAATGTATGGTAACTTGACATGTATGATGAAAACAATATTGGGAAATACAACTGTATCCTTTGCTCCTAGATCTGCCAATGTTTTTAATTATGTGTAAGACAAGATATCACTGTAAAGAACCATGGAATGGATTCAATTTATTCTCAGACATATCAGAACAATGGTGAAGCACAAAACCAATTGACCATGTATACTCCATCTGCATGGATCTTCTCCAATGTTTCCAATCGAATAATTATGGGTATTTAGGTTTAAGGTCTCATAATTTTTCATTGAATACAGAATTAAATGTTGGAAACTGCTTCCAAACAAAAGGACTTGTTAAGTATAAATGCAAATACATCAGTTACATTGTGGCCATACGTTTCGACTCAAAAGGAGTTTGTAGGGTCTTTCTCATGTTAGGCAACTTTTAATGAGAGATTCAATTAAAATATCATCATTACATTGATTGAGTTAACATTCATTGGGTTGTTTTACTGTTGGTTAAGATATTGATATACAAGAAACGTGCGATTTAATTAGCAGACAAAAGCACTGGCGACCACAGACTCTCGTCAAATCTACAAAACATTAGACGTACTGTACATAATGGACATTAATTTCCTCTTAGGCGCAAATGTACTAGGTCAACATTAGGCCTACTGGATGAAAAGTAATACATGTGTGTACATGTAATTCGAGGATTCTATGACTTTCTTTGCTATTCGCTCACTCGGTGCATATCGTAGCCCTCTAGCGGTGAATTTGCACCCAGTGTCTTGATGATAGCCACTTTTGTGTCGTGGGAGCGTTGTGCGTACACTTTAAGCGCGTGTACTTCTACCAGCCAATGATCGCTGGAGATATTCCACGCGCACGCACATCAACTGCAAAATACGCCAAACGCGACGGACTATCGCTGCCCTTTCGCATTATGCATAGTGGTCTAACAACATGTGCCCTCAACGGCTCATGCACAGTGCGAATACATGTACCTTGAAAATGTTGACTTCTTTGTATAGCCGCCATATACTTACTCAAAGCCAAAGCAGAGATGGCTGAGGATACCAGCGATAGCAGGTATCATAATCTCCTTGATATTCACTGGTTTCCCTTCTCTTTTGTCCAGATCCTCCGCTAACTTCTTGAAAATTACGTGGGCTATCTTTTCGATCTTCTTGTTGGCTGTAAAATCTCTGTCAAATCACGTAAAACATAATTACAACCGTTTTCATTCTATAACTTTCAGCAATATTTTAATCAATAATTTGTCAGAATTTGAAGTCACCATATCCTCATGTAGACCCGTACCCAGAGGTTGCGAAGGATGCGCCCCCCCCCCCCACACACACACACCCACACCTCCACCCCCACAAAGAGGAAAAGAAATAACAAAATAACAAATACATATTTTAAAAATAATAATGTTCTTTCTTGTCATCGATTTATACGTATTCATGATATGACCGGATAATGGCTCACTTGAGCTCTGAATTTTGCACATTTTCTGGCGATGAACCCCTGCCCTCAGACATCGCTCCTTCGTCACTCGCGGTGTTTGGTTTCAGTTGTGCACCATTAAAAAACAACGTACATAAATCATTATGCTTCACTTATTTTCCTACATGTTGAGTTAAAATAATATTCATACATGTATTTCTTTTTCAACATGTAACATTTGTATGAAGTAATTATTATTGCTGTACTGTTGTCAGAATGAAATAAATGTTTCCAAATCAAATATTTTACTGGGCATTTGAATTGTTATGTATATTATGATATTTAATACTTCTGATATGATAATTTGAACAATAGTACCTGAGGTTCTTTACTCCCATTTCACGTAGTCGTAACCAATCTTGGCTGTATTTACCTAGTGATATGTCTTTGCCATATTCGTTTAACATGTTTGCTGTCATAACACAATCATGAGAAAAAATGTATTAGAAAGAGGCATAACAAGACGTAAACGAGATTTTGAATCATGCTGTCGTGTCACGATAATGTTGAGTGCGTCACAATTTCTCTGAAATTACCACTCCGTGGGCGTTTTGCTAGTCATGTCTATGACCTTGGTTTGATATTCATGAAATTCTTCTTTTAAAAAATTAGACTGTCTTGGAATTTGTGAACTGATCTTTGACTAGTTCAGGAGTTTTATGACAGACAGAAAATAATGAGTATGTTATAATTGTAATAATTCATCCAAAAAACCAATTTCAGGTTTCAGGTTGATTTATTTGCACAGTATTAAACCAAAGAAAGTTAATCACAGAAAGTTACATGTAAATGAAATATATAAAGATGTGAATAAAGTAAATGTGATACTGCAGAGGGATCCATTAAGAAGCAAAGCTTGTAGACAATGGTCCCATATAAAGTAAGCACGTACATTGAGCCTATAGAAAAAGAAATAAAAGAGAGCATACCATTGGGAGGACAAAATAACAGGACTCAATGCACATGTTGCTTACAAAAACTAATTAAACATACAGATGTAAACAAACAAAAACAGACAAGTACCTAGGGGCATGGACTACACAATACAATAGGCCAGCGAACTGGATTTAAAATGAACAATTGCATTACAGAGATTCAGCGATAAGCTTCCAACATAATAGATTTGTATATAAGCTTAAAAGTAGAAATGTTTTTTGAGGATTTAAGTTTGCCAGTAAATGAGTTCCAAAGCATGGGTCCCTCGTGTTTAACCGTTTTATGGGCAAAAGAAGTGCGAGTATATGGAATGTGAAAATTTGAAGCTTGACGAGTGAATTGAGAATGAATTTCAAAATTCCGGAAAAAAAAAAACTTTTAATGGAAGAAGGTAAATTATTACTGGTGAGTTGGTACATGAGGGACCCAAGCTGATAATGATAAATATCCTTGAGTTTTAAAGTTTTATGTTTAAGAATAGGGATCCGTATGTGCATTAAAATCTGAGAAATTGATTATACGAAGGGCCCGTTTCTGCAAGAGGAGAAGTCTGTTAAAATTTTTGCTAGAGCTACCTCCCCAAGTATGCAAGTATCCCATAATTAACATAAGATACAACCAGGGTATTATACAGAGAATCAAGAATGCTGCATTTCATGCAGCATTCCCAAGGGTCCGTCCTTGGGCCATTATTGTTTATTCATCAGTGATATATGTAACATATTATATGTAATGTCTTTTTATTCTGACTTTTTGCCGATGACACAATTTCAAATTTCTTATGTGTTATTTATTTCTGATTACTCACCCGTGTAGTTTGTGGGTCTGGACCCCATCTCCTTCACATAGTTCAAAGCAGCATCTTTAATGGCGGCAAAGGTGTTTATCATTACCGCCCAATGACCGAGTTTTAAAGACATGACGTCACCATGTTGTTTTCCAATTTCATCTAAAGTGACCCATGGCGTAGGTGATCCAGTCATAACTATATAGTTGGTAAACAGGAAAAAATTGGCGCAATTAAATTCAATTGCACATTTTTCCATACCATTTGTTAATAACATATATATATATATATATATATATATAAGCAAGACACATATATAAGCAAGACACTTAACCATAATTGCTTCTCTCCACCCAGGGGTTAAATGGGTACCTGTGAGGGCAGAGTTGGTTGATTAGCCCTATATGCGCTGTAATGGCAGCAATTGAGCTGTATACTCCCCAGGGAGCTGAGATGGTTTCAGGAATGATTTATGAGCCTTATGAGCAGGGGTAATAATATAATGCGCCTTGAGCACCACTTAGTTGGTGGATACGTGCGCTATATAAGTCCACACATTATTATTATATTATATATATATATATATATATATATATTTTCAGGTATTTGCTTTAACCTGTTGCTTTATCTTATCTTGTATACTTTTACATTTTTTCCAACTGTCTCTCATAGGACTATTTTAATTTAGCTATTTACACCCACACACCAACTCCTCAATTTGTAAGGCGTAAACCCCCTTTTTTGTTGTTGTATCCCTTTGTGTATTGTCCTATGTTTATGCCAGCTTTACTACAAGCTGCCACATCTACTTATTGTGTGGCTCAATGTATTGGCTTTTTCTAGACTGATGCTTATCTTTAATTGGTCACAATTTCCCGCCTTTTTTAAATCTCGCCCCATGATCCTTTGCTTTCCCTTTTCCCTATAAATGGATGAGTTTTTATGTTGTACTTTGTCAAAGCCTCTGATGAAGGTCCGGATTGGATCAAAAGCTAAGGCCACCCTCCTGATTTAACCCTCCTACTTTTGGTACCTTTTTCATACAAGTTGATGCACCATTTGAAACCATTCGCTTTTGAATGGTGAAATAACTGTACAGTATTGATTCCCCAAATGGTTTTGAATGGTAGGTCAGGTAATAAAAAACCTTGTTTGGATCTTTCCAAATGGTAGTACAGCTAATACAAAACCTTGTTTGGATACTTAGTGGTGAATCAATGGACCCTCTATGCATTTGAATGGATCTGAATGGTAGTAAAGCTTGCTATCAACACTGTTCAAATGGTATCACCATGTGTGTACAAAACCAACGGGCATTTTTGAAAGTGGAAATTTTAAATGGTTTCAAATGGTCTAACAGTAGGAGGGCTAAACGCCCGTTAAATTTATTTAATTTCAAGAAGACATGTTGACAAAATGTCACCTATAAATTACACACATAACTAGCCTTGTTTGACCTCCAAGTCGCAGCAGAACGGTTAATGGTGGAATACACAATCCGTGTTCTTTTCTCTATTGATATACCATGGCCTAGATATTATATTGACCCATACAAGGACGTCCTTGCATAACGTATAGTGACTATTAAGCGCGGGGCGACGCACTTTGGCCTTCAGTTTAATAGTAATCACGGCGTTTGTGTTTTTAATTAAGGAAGATCTGTTCAAAATTCTTTGTAAGAATACAAATGTATATTAGCAACCTTTTTGACGATCAAATTGCTATTAATTTGTTTTATTTTTTTAATCAATCTTTGTCTATATATCTTTTTTTTTATTTTTAATAATCTTTTGAAAAATAATGAGTTCATGACGTTCGGTGATGAATATTGTAATTGGAAATTTTGCATCTCTCCCCCCCCCCCCCCCACATTGACAACAAATTAACACCACTGACTACCGGCTCCAGTAAGTAGCAAAGTATTAAATGTACCCATATCTTCATGTTCTTCTATATAACGAAGGTTAAACGGAAAGTATGTCGAACCCAACCGCCACTTCTGCACAATACAAGAGCATGTGTTTTTAGCAGACGACAAAATGGCTAACATCTAACTGGATGTGCATACGTTCATTGCTCAAAATCTCCCAAAATATCGTTTCCAATCCTCACTTGACTAAATTGTCATCTCCTTAAGTACATGTATGTCCTCTATCATCTTTTAAAGGAAAATCTGTGATATTTGGTCATATTTAATAATAATAATAATAATGTGTGGATTTATATAGCGCACGTATCCACCAACTAAGTGGTGCTCAAGGCGCATTATATTATTATCCCTGCCCATAAGGCTCATAAGGCTCATAAATCATTCCTGAAACCATCTCAGCTCCCTGGGGAGTATACAGCTCAATTGCTGCCATTTAGACAGAAAAGTGGCGGTTGTATTCTGCACCGAAGCTTGAAGGAAAATGGGTTGCCCAGTATAGTAGTTATGTATGAGAATCAGGGCTATGAACATGTTAGTCTTGTTGCAAGACGGTTCTGTTACAATTATACACAATCCATTGCAATCCACAAGAATTCAGTGCACTCGAGATAGAGGGCGTTCAGCCATAGTCAGCGATATGCCACATCTGGTCTGGCTAGGCTTGAGATCAAGTCTGTATATTAGCCGTATCGGTCTGTGTACTGCACGCATTTAACACGGCGCTGTTCATAGCGCCCCAACGTGTATCATTGATCGCGTAAGTTCGGCTGAATATACAGACTTTAATATAATAACGAATCATTATTCATATATTCAAGAACGTGGCCCGCCTACGTTTGAGTTGCCGTCGGGATCGCCAATGAGAGAGCCTCAACATTTTCAATTAATCATACAAGACAAATGCATCAGAATACTTCACCATTTTACAAATATACTGCAAAATCTCCTGATATGAATGTATGTATTGCAACAGAAACTTAATTAACCAATGAACTGTAGGCCTACCTAGACAATCTGAATATTCATATATTTGGGGAATTCAACCAATCAAATTGTTTCTCCAGTTTTCCGGAGAACTTTCCATGGTAATTCACTGCTGCCTATGGCAAGTAGTGTAATGGGATCGAGATATCACAGTGCACGCTATGAGGAGCCTTATGTGACTAAATTACCACTTATGATAAATGACTAAACTAAATATTTAAGAGCAAAACCAGATATTTAATGGTAAAGCCATGTATTTATATACATAGCCATATAAAAGACCCAAACAATTATAAAGGATCAAAAACAAATATATAAAGGCTTTGCCATTAAATATATGGTTTTGATCTTAAATGTTTAGTTTATTCATATAATTATATTTATAAGTGGTAATTTAGTCACATATGGCTCCTCATACATGTGGCTACACAACAAATATGCAGCTACATGAAACTGAAAGCATTATCTATTATGCGTGCATACCATGACCAATGAGCCACATATCTCATAATTATGGGGAAACTTTTTTTCCGTCTAGTGAATTTCAATCTAACACTTTTCAGTCAGTTTCGTGCATATTAAATGCATTTTTAATTACAAAGTACTCGGGGGTGGGGGATATACCCCCACTTTTTGGACCTGGGGATCATCCATAGGATCATCCCCCCCCCCCCAGAATTTTCCATGCGTTGAAAAAATATATATAATAAAAATACACATGCAGAACTTCAAGCTATACCGTACACCCAAATTTCAAAATCATCCCCCTTTCATCACGGATTTACGCCAGTGCTCGCAAAGCAGTACTCGCACTGAGTCAGAGGATTCTTATAATTTTAGAACTCATACTCGTACTCGTAGGCCCCTATACATAAAAAATCGTACTTGTCGTATTCATGAAAAAGTACTCAACTTTTAATAAGTGTGTACTGTGTCGACGTATTAATACACTGATTTTCTATGGCCAGGACCTGGTGCACTGTATGACAAGTAAATAAACAGCCTTGGATCAAGGCTTTACCATAAAAACACTTACTGTTCAAATGTCCAAGAAGACAACTCGCTGGTGGTGCAGGAGGTTTATTTTCACCATTATCTCGTCCACCAACACACAATACGAGAAGCACAACGAGTGCTACCACAGTAGCCCCGAGTAGGATTGTTGTCCCAGTGATCTGAAAGGTACTGGCGGCAGCAGCAACATCACCTCCAATGGCCGCCGATATTACCATTTTCAATCAATTTGGTTCAAATGTTTCTTGATGAACTTCAACACGAACTTAGATATACAGCCGTTGTAATTCCAGCGTTCAAGTGAATCTAGATTTGATGTGTGTGTATAATTATATAAGCGATCCTTCCTTGATCAATGCACTAAACAGCATGTAGTTTCGTGTTTGCTTTGCTTGTCAGGTTACTGGTCACACACGATTGGTGGTCATTCACTGTATTGCGTGCTCCAGTAGATACGGTGTTGTGACGTCATGAAAGTCACATGTGAAGCAGCATGCATCAGGTGATAATTGTAAACAGTCTTGACCCAATCAAATCATGAACATTCACTTATTCATTAATTTATTTTACCCCAGTATTGAAATACTACAATAATAATTTACAAAATTGAAATACTGAAGTAATACATGTAGTATATATGGACCATGTGACAACGCGGTGTCACATTCTGAAATGCTCTGAACGACCCCATAAATACATTACACGCTCTTCCAATATTTATTCAAAAAACACTTACTCAATGCATACTTATAACAACTTCCGTTCAATTAAGACTGATGTTTGCTTTAATACATGTAAATCCATCGTGTTTTTTTGTTTGTCTGTCATCATTATTTTATAATCCTTTGTTTAGTTTATGTCTGCTGTACGTTTGTCTGTCAAAAGCCTCGCTCTACCCAAACCTGAATACTGTTTGTTGTCTTGCTGGATCTTAACCGTAGTTTTTTCGTTGTCAGACCTGGGGATGGGGGGGAGGGGGGCTCATTGTCCCCCTCCGTATTTTCTGTATTCTTCAGCCGATTTTCACGAGGTATGTTCGGTTTGACAAGATCTATCGAACTTTCATGGGTCAGCGTTATGGGGCGTTTTACCCATTTTGGGGTAATTGTTCCTAATTAATTTTTGGTCAAAAAAATTTGGCACAAATCACCGCTAGAGGACGCTATAACCAACATTTGGGTCATTTTGTTCTCAAAATATGATTTTTAAAGATTTTGACCAGACCGTGGGTTTTTATGTGGATCTATCGAACTTTCATGGGTCAGCGTTATGGGGCGTTTTACCCATTTTGGGGTAATTGTTCCTAATTAATTTTTGGTCAAAAAAATTTGGCACAAATCACCGCTAGAGGACGCTATAACCAACATTTGGGTCATTTTGTTCTCAAAATATGATTTTTAAAGATTTTGACCAGACCGTGTGTTTTTATGTGGATCTAGAGGGGCTACAGCCCCCAAATAGTTTATCTAGCTCCCCCCCCCCACCCCCAAATAATTTGATTATTATTATGGTTTCGGCCTGGTCGCTGAAAGCCTATTGTTTTCTTTCGATTATTTTTCTTCTTGTTTCCGCCAAAACCCCATAGGTTTAACACGTAAAAGTTGTCGATGGATGATGTCATACTTAGCATCGTCACATCAATACAAAACATGCACCATATGAAAGCCCGTAATGTGAATTAGTGTCTAAAACAAAGTACGTCATCATAACGTCAGTAAATATCATGTTATTCATATTTTAGTGTGACGCTGCGGGGGGTTAGGGCGTTTCGACCCTTGTGACAACTCAACACGAACAA
This sequence comes from Zoroaster sp. YZ-2022, assembly GCA_029582265.1. NCBI lineage: Eukaryota > Metazoa > Echinodermata > Asteroidea > Forcipulatida > Zoroasteridae > Zoroaster > Zoroaster sp. YZ-2022. Next base: position 10,112,323 of record CM055824.1, read on the forward strand.
CTAGGATCCACGACAGCGCTCGAGCCTTATGACAACTCGACCTACGCAAAACTCGACCCACGAGGTGTCATACTTCGCATTTTCACATAAATACAAACATGGAGAAGCACGGAAGACAACATCTTGTTGTATGTAGGCCCTGTATTTCATGGAAATCTAAAAAAAGAAGAAGAAAAAAACAGTAAACAACGCGAACCGGCAATATTGATGTTAACCGCTATCCGGTCATATCTCATTACTTTGACTGTTAACACCACTAATTCCATTTAATTCTAATTCCAGTAATTCCATTTTTCCTCTTTCAATAAACACTCGAAGAGTGGTTAATTTAATCAAATGAATTGGTGACCGTCCTTTGAAAAATGAAAAAAATAAAATAAAAATGAAAATAAAAAGAGGAAAAAAAAAAAAGAAAAAAAAAAACACAGATCGAGAGGGAAATGTTTCCCCCAGTCACACGGCTGCAATCTCACTTCAATCTCATTTGAGGAAAACTACCATTTACTGATCGGAATGGTGTGTGAATAAGTTCCATCATATCACAATATGAGATGTCGACTCGAGGCGATGGCAACTCTACAGTTTACTTCTTAATTTTGTACTTAATCAGGCATGGTTTTTATCAAGAAGGTTTGGCAAGGGCAATCACCAATCAGTTATTTTTTACATGGCCTCATTGGAGGTCGGTCGTTTTCAGAATATGCAGCGCATGTTTGTAGTTTCAGAAGGTGAACGACTATACAGTAAGCCTATTACAACTTTTACAAGGCTTTTTTTTTTTTTACAATACCGCTTTGTGAACCAATTTTGCCTTCCGTTGCGGTTGATCGATTTGGCGTCAGACGCTTTGCATGTCTATTTTGTAGTTACACAATAGATGAATTCCTGCCATTCTGTGAAGCTGCAAGCACTGTACCCAGCCGGTCGGATCGAGTGAGAGTCCCAACATCTGTTCTGTGAATACAGCGTCGGTAAAGGCAACATCTAATCAATAGGTTCAAATTGGATGAAGGCCCCATGAAGTATTCTTAAGCTTTGGGCACATTGGGTGATTAGGAAGAATGGTGAATAATTCTAAATTAGGGGGCATTTGGAATCAGGGAGACATTACAACTGTCTCCCTAATTCCTAACTCCTATTTCTAGCTAGACAAAGTTTTACCGTCGGAAATAGCCTAAACCGATTCCTTTAGCTGCAAAACCCATATTTACATAGTTTGGGGAGGGAAGAGGTTATGTAGAGTTAGGATATTAAGTGTTTTGGTTGTGCACAAGTCTATGGAATGTCTCCCAAAGGTATCGTTTTTGGGTAATTTATTATATCTACATGTATTACCATTGTTATTATTAATTTATTTAATTGTTACCGGTACTGTTTAAAGGGAAAATACAACATTGGTTTTAGTGAAATATATAATAAAACTATAACCTGTGAAAAATGCATCACAATAAGGTCAGTGGCTAACCGTTAGGGGTGCAGGGGGCACGTTCCCACCCAAAAAAAAACAAAAAAAAAAAAAAAAAAACACCCCAACAAACAAACAAACAAACAAACAACCCAACACCCCAACAAACACCCCAACAAACAAACAAACAAACAAAACAAACAAATAAACATTCCTCTTGCAAAACAGACAAACAAAACAAAGTATGCCCCAGACCTTGCGGTGTGCCATGGTGCTAAATTGTTAAGTCCGTTTGTAAACAATTTTTAATTACTCCGCCATTTTTTCCCAAAAATTCTCAATTTCCACAAGTTCCCTATTGAAACATAACCAAACAGCATGGTGAGTGCCCCGTTAGCTTATTTTGAACCATTGACCCAGAAATCAACCCCCAAACACCAGAGCATGTACAATTCCCATAGGACCATGTACAATTCCCATAGCATATAGGCCTATTATAGCCCATCTGTCAACACAAGATCATTGAAGTTTAACCGCTCTTATCACAAGCCTTCAAATTGTTTTCTTGGGTCCTAGAGGGCCTGTATCCGTCTGTTTAGACCATTTGAGAAGGGGTTGTGTTCAACCATAGAGAAAGGACATGGTTCAACCATGGAGGAAGGAAAATAGATTTTCCTTCCTCCATGGTTCAACAAAACAAACGTATTGCACGCTATTCACACGTACTTATTAATTAACAATTAAGTACGATGGCCCACCTGTGTGTATAGATTGTCATGGTGCAACGCAGGGTTTTAATGGGTCAGTGTCCCACATTTAACATTCAGCGGCTGTATACAACATTAATATTTTCCCCTATTTTCAGAGCTAAGAATGTGTACTTGTACTCGTTTTACATGTCAGTGATACAAAGGGAATGTGCATCAGAGCAATAATTATGTATAACGACCAAAGATTCCCGTCCGGAAATCTACACAAAAATGAAATAATCGGCATTCCTCTTAGGTGCAAAAGTAAATGTCAATATTTCCAGTGGTACACATCAAGGAAAAATACAACAGTGTTTTGTCCTTCAGGCCAAAAAAGTATCCGGTTTCTGGTCTCCGCGTACGTTGCCTCAGACCCGCGTGTCGGCATTTTTATTTTTTTTTATTTATTTATTTATTTTTAATGTTTTTATGTTGCTATGAAACGATGTCCAATTCCAGCCAAAATTGCTGGATCGATTGGAATTCTGCCATGCTGTGCTTTAAATGACTTTTTCACATAGGGGTATGAACGTTTGCCCAATTTGTGAGGCCTCTCTTAGCCACCATACTTTGTGGATTGGAAATTTGGTCCCGGCGTATACAATGTATTACGTATTTCCCTGTTGGCAAAAAAGAAAAAAAGAAAAGCCGCGTCACCGTACCGATTTTGAAGCCAACCGATCACCAGTAAACTGGAGACTTTTTGGCCTTAGTTTGGCATATACCTGTTAGAGGAATTAATGGTCATGGTATGTCCTTGCTTTCAGTGTCATGCCCCGTTGTTTTCAAGATGTTTCGCCTGTGTTTCGTTATTTTACAGGCAATTTCTGGCATTTTTGGTTTAAATCGGAATCGATTGTTAATTTCCTTTTAGAAAGGAAAAAAATACTTTGAAATGAAGTATGCTGTTAAAAGATTATGGTAACAGCATGGAGGAAGAAAGAATGGTAACAGTAATTAAGTACGCATTTTATATCCAAACAACTCTGCACTATACACAGCTATAGCTCAACAGAAAAGCTGACCTCTATAGCTATTTTGAAAGAGGAAATAATAGTAATTCAAGGCTGTTGTTGCACAGTTTTGTTGGTATGTCACGACGCCGCTTTGACAATGTATCGCTTGTGCTTTTCGTTATCTTAGAGGCAGTTTTTAGTTTAAAACGAAACATTGTACATTTCCTTTTAGAAAGAGAAAGAGCAAGACAAACACATGTAGATATAACTGTATATAGCAGATGTGATGGATATGACTCAAATATATTGAATAAAACAAAACATTTCCCTAGTACTTTCAAAATACATTTTTGGAGAGCGTGATGTGATGTTTAAAGGGATCTTTGTAATATGAATTAATTTACTTGAAAACTTTATGCACAACTCTGGATCCATCATTTCAACGTTTTCATTGCAAATGTGTGGCTTCCATCACTTTCAATGTTTTTATTAAAACTAGTGGGAAATATGTTTTTTTTAATGGCGGCTATTTTGAAATCCACAATTGTGGACAAAGAAGCCAATACAAAATGGTCCCCTTTATGTATACTACTCAAAACAATTTAGGGAACAAAACAATTTAGAGAACACCGGATTTACTGCAAGAGGTGGTCACACCCGTTATTGAAATGTTCCATGAACAGGGATTTTCATTTGCAAGCCCCTCTCTCTTTCATTAGTCATGTCATGAAATGTGTAATCACTACATGCATCCTTTATCATCTGTTTCATTGTGCAGTTGTTTCTCATCAATTCTGTGAAACACTGTTTATCTAAAATAAATGATCTTGCTTTAACTGAGATTATTCCGGTGTTCCCTAAATTGTTTTGTTCCCTAAATTGTTTTGAGTAGTATATTAATGTTATGATTGATATCTGCACATCAGAATTTACAACTGAGTTAGCCAATAAAATCCAGCAGGTGCCACAATCCTGACAAACTGACTCTACGGCATCTGAATACATGCCAAGCTATATATTCAAGATGGTGACGAGTAAATCAATATGTCATCGCATTGTCCCATTCCAAAGATACAACATCCCTTGAAATTATTGATTTTAAAGCATAGCATGATTGATTGTTATCAAAATCAATTACCGAAGCATCGGAAAATTGGTTTTCTAATCACTATTGGAACACGGCAAAGACTGCGGTATTATAAACTGTACCAGTGGTTTTCATATGAGGCATCCACTCCATATTGACACCACTTGTTGCAGTGTGTAATGCTCTCTCGTTGTATACTGTGGGGAGGGGTCTGCCATCCCAGGGTGTAACGCTGCACCGCTGTGATGCGGTCTGTATAATTAATACAACATTTAGCGGTTTATTCAATATATAGATAAATTTATTTCTCAGCATAAAATTATTATTAATTAATATTATTCTTTTAAATTAAAGGAAAGTCAAAGTATTATTTGATGTTCTCAGCTAACCTCTCTGCCATGATGTGAAAATTTAAGTTATTTATATTTATAATCGTTGTAACCCTTCCCCAGGGTATGGGGGTATGTTACGATTTTGGGGATGAGAGAAATTACATTACAATATTAATTACTAATAATCCTACATATGTATAAATACTATAAATAAATAGCGAAATAAATAGATTTGAGCTGGTAAGGTAATGACAAAGTGACTACTGCAACACAGCTCCAACTACAACCTCATTTATGATTTCATTTGACAAAGTGGAAACAGCTGGAATTGAATTATTACTCTTTACATAATCTCTAGTTATGTCTTGTACACCGACTTGAGAATTTGGGTTTCAGTTCATTTGATTTGAATTGTCCTGACTAAACGCACTGTCACATGAATCGAAGCAAGTATAAGTCTAACTGCAGCCAATGTCTTGCTGTAACCATAACGCCATATATATACATGTATTTTACATGTTTTCGTTTAACAATACAACAAATGTATATAAATACATATATATATTTTACAGAGCATCAAGATTAACAATAATATTAATAAATTCAATAAGGAAGTATCAGGGAATATTAGCACGGAGAAAAGAGATATTATAATATTGATGGGTATTCATAACAGTGTGATGTATGGGAGTACACCCAGTATAAAGTCAAGGTTTGTTACAAGACCAGACACCCCAATAAATTGTGTCATGAACAAAATCAAACAGCTTCATTACACTTGATGGTTCATGACACATTTACAGTTCATAAAAAAAAAAACTGTACAGCACATTCAATGTTCAATACAATATACAGTACTATCCAAAACAAGTAAGATCTTAGACACTAAAGTACAGTAATAATACGTCAACTTTTAAGGCGGGTTGGCTTCTCGAGCTATCCTTACTTACTATCTGATTCTGAACTTAATTCCAGATTGTTTCAAAACTCTCACTAGTGACCAATGAAGTGATGGCTATGGGTCACGTACGTGCATGAAACCGTTTGTAATGCATGTTGCAGTTTCTTCATTTGGAAATGGTTGACTAAGAGTTGATCCCCACGTTTTTTCCGGGGTGAAAATGTTTTGATCCATCTATATTTCCGCCGTTTAAGTACAAATAAACCGAAATTATACCTTCCTTAGCCGATTGATCAATTACTCAGAACTATACAAGAAAATCCATTGCAAATTTTCTACAATTAACCATATACCATAGCCGTTTTTTAATTATTAGAATTCCCTATACACATAAATAATAATTGTGTAGTTTTCACGCTACGTCATCACCGTCTGGTAGACTTATTTGAGTCATTATTCATCGAGTCAGAGTCATACCATAACGTGTAATCACTTATTTTGCACTACTGGTATCGCTTATTAACGATAACTTTAAATGGTTTAGGAGAGCGAGCGGCCTGAACATTAGGATTTTGCACCAAGAGAGACTGGTGTTCTTGCTCTGGTAATTTGGTGAAGGTGTACCGCTGGAATAGCCAGGCGTAGACGAGGTACATAATTGTTTCAGCCTGTGTCTTGCCAAGACATTGACGGTGACCAACATTAAATGGGATTAAGTGTTGAGAATGCTTGATGCTGCCACCCTCATCAAGAAAACGTTCTAGGGAGAGAATAAGTGAACAAAATGAGATGTGAATGCAAGTGAAAACGATCTTTTTATGTTTTCGATTAAATAATGATAATACCAGAAGTCTTTCAAGAGAAATTCCTTAAGAAGCTTGTACTACCAATCAGTACAATTCATATATTTAGGTTTTTTTTGCGTATTTTAAGATCCAGATTGGAATAATTTTACCTTTATTACAATGAAATATGTTCGACTAAAATTATTAATATTTTCCCACTTCGTTGCGAAATTAAAATTAATATATCTGAATTTTTCTCTTCTTTTGTATGACTTTCTCAACGTGACAAATGACAAATGCGAAATGAAGTTTCGATTTGATAAAACTGGTTTTCCCTTTTAAAAAGTTTGTTTTAAAAACAATACATATCAGTATGGGTCATTCTTTACGACCTATTACCGTCTACATTATCAAAGTAGTCTATAACCAAGAAAATTATCATAACAGGAACTACGCATTTTTAGAAATTGTAGTTTCTATACCTGGTTTAAACTTGAAGGGTTCCTCAAAGTTCTTCTCATCAAAATGAACGGCATACATGTTGTACATGACTGGCGTTCCTTGTGGGATTCTGTAACCACCTGAGCAAAACCAATTAATTTGGCGAAATAATGTTGGTGAATTTAAAATTGAACTCATGTATGTTTCGCAACAAACTAGAAATCAAATAAAAGTGTCGCATGATGAAGAGAAATTGAATGATCGGAAAACAAACAATCACTGTTACCCTTTTGCTGAAACCGCATGCACACAGCTAAGCTCAAAAGCTTTAAAATAAGCTGGAATACTGCTTTTGAAAGGTATGTTTTGAAAGGTATACCGGTACTTCCGATAAAATGTCATACCTACGAAATGATGTTCTGTCACCCAGAGAGGGTCACATACAAGACACAACAAGACATACAAAACATTATTTTCTGGACTACCAACTAGTGTGCACTGGAGTAGGCCTACTTAAAAGTCAAATAAAGATAATCGAAAGTAAAACAGAAATGTAGGGCACTCAAGAGCGATGGTCGTTATCTCTGACTCATATGTGTCTGTCAATGCTTTCAGTAAATCACTTTATGTTATTTACAGTAAATCACTCCAAACATGAATGCTTGTTTTGGTCGAGTGAATGGTTATTTGCATTAAATTGTACAGGTTTCACCTTCTAAAAGGCCATAGGCCATATATCAGCTGCCTCACTGTAGCGACCCCCTAATCCGGATATATGAATTAATTTGCAATGCATTATGGGTTTCCGTTAACTTCACTCAAATATTTTTGTTTGCATCATCGAATGCTTGAAAACGACTACGGAAGTATACTCACGGAAGTTAACGTCACGTATTGCTTTCCTGGGAACGCCAATAGGAGCTGCAGATGCGTATCTAAGTGTCTCCTTGACAAAAGCGTCCACATATGTCAATGAACTTCTATCACTTAACGATGGCATACGGTCATGACCAACAGCGCCCTCTACAACATCAGCAACTTTTTCCTGCAGATGAGGGTTTTCTGCCATACAAGCCATAGCCCAGTAGCTGCTAAGAGCAGTACCAATAGCACCTGCACATTGAATACAACAATAATAACAATACAATTATATCATTAAATCAAATAAATAATATCATTTATCTAATTAATCCAATTTGATTTTTGTATATGTATTTTATTTGTTTTCATGATTGGGTGATGAGTCTCATTAGTTCAAAGTCGAGGCACATACTCTATCAATGTCATGCCAACATTTCCCCATGTCGGTATAATAAAATAACATCAGTTAACATTACAACTACGTGCATATAATTATTTCTATGGTCTAACCAATTCCAATAATTTTTTTCCCAAGCTAGCAGTACCAGACGTTATAAAACCATGAACATGCGTTCAGAATTTCACTATTTATCTGTATTTTACTTGTGTATATTCGGTGGCTTGTGATGGGAGATAAGATAGGACACACTTAAATAAATACGGATATAAGCTGGTTCATCCGTACGTACCCATGTTTCGCACCCCTCTTGTGATAATTTATATTCTGTATTAATTTGTTTTACTGTGGAAATAAATTAACATTGAACCGTTAACATTGATATCCTGGCTATGGAAGGGCGTCATTTTCCTTTTATATATCATTGTTGTTTAAATAGTATTGAAATTATTGTTGTAAATATTCTTATTCTTATTCTTATTCTTATTCTTATTCTTATAAACAAGATGGGCACAAAAAACAAGATGGGCACAACAAGGCAACTTGCCCTGAGCAGATTCATTAAATCAATTAAGTTAAATTTCATTAGTGTATACTTATTGTATGTCTACAAACAAGGCATAACTACATGTATTTATACCAAAGAAGTGTTTTATTTCTTCTCTTTTTTTCTTCATTGTTCGAGCAGATCCATTAAATCATATGTACAATGTACTGTATTCTAGTTAAATTTTTATACATGTTCATTTAAGTTATATTTATATCACTCGGGTAACTTGCCATTCACTTGACTTTATGATTGAATGTTGTATTTTGTATTTTTGATGTTGTATTTTGTGTAAACCAAGCAGCTGATTTGGTGTTTCGAGAGTCGGTATGATTCATCCGGGTTTTGGATCAGGAATACAGTGTGCTATTTACTTCAGTAGTGAGCTGATGAAGTTTCAAATCTCTCTTAAATAATTAAATATGCCAATATAATCATATTTGCCAATTTATATGCCACTGTATGGACTCTTAATGATAGATTTTACATTTTTGTTTTCAATGTTAACTTTTACTCTGGAGTGTTATTTTAGACATAAAAGTATTTTGGTACACGAATGCATAACCATTGCCCATGCCTTGTTCTACATTGTGAAAATGTATGTCAACTCAGGTTTTATGCAGTTTTTTCTATACAAAGACATAACTGTTTCTATACTTAACATTTATACTGTTTTATATTTTAAACATTGTCAAGAACAAGTTTAGAGAATATTGTTAAAATAGAATAAACAACTTTGAAATACTAAGTTAATGTGTATTGTGCTTTTGCTTTCAGTATTAAGTGTGCACCTCTAATGTTTCCTCTCCCCTTTTGTGATAAATGGTGTAGTCCACAGACCTGGCTGTGTGCGTAGAGGTCGGCGCATTCCTTTGAGATTGCGTAACGTCAGTCCCTCCACACACACACAGGGTCAAATCTTTTATGATCAAAATCCGCTCTAAGTTTTCCATATGAGGTTACACCTCTGGTTATGATACCAAGGATGCTCTTTTTGTTGTTTTACCAATTCTGATTCTCTTTTTTGGGGGGGCCCACAACTGAAAACCCTATATTTACGTATATGGTAAATATAGCCAGGGTTTTCAGTTGAGGGCCGAAAAAGAGAATCGGAATGGGTAAAACAAACAAATATGGAAACGTACTGCAGTTTCATTTTTAAGCGTTTATAGAAATTGCGTAAATCAGTTTAACACACTTGTTATGTAAAATTGTAATACAGCAAGTTGTTGGAAATAGAGTTGCCTGTATTTTGCTTTAAATTTAAATTGTTTTTACAGCGTAGTACACATCTAGTACTATAAGTTGTTAATGCCTTTAGAATAGACCTTAATCACAATGCAGTCATCTTGTTTTGCTTCCATACAAACCACCGGACTAAACTGAACATGGGATGAAAATAGGCTGGCTCCTGTGATGAAATGAGAATCAGTGTTATAATCGTGTTTGTGTGTACAGGGAATCTGACAGAGATGGCTGGAGCGTGATGAGGTCTATCATCTATCGTGTTTTACATACCTCCAACCAGAACATTACCGATGGTCTGTCCTATGTGGGCATCCGTAAAGAAATCCAAGTCTGTTTCGCCATTATCCTTAGCTTCCTTCTGTGCCTTGATCAGCTCATCAATCATGTCCCGGATGATCACTTTAAAGCAAAATGGATTCCGTCAGTAAGTCACTGAATTAAATCAATATGCTATGCCTCTCTGAAACTGTGCTGTTGGAATAATGTTGTAATTCCAAACATACCGGTAGTGGTTCTTGCAAGCAGAAATGGTGGGAAAATAGAAGAGTATGCTGTCCTACTTCATTTGTGTTGGTAATTGTATTCCCTTTGTTTTCATATAATATTTCAATATAAAAGCCTAATATTCATACTAATGAAGCCTTTCTAGACAAACACAATGGAAACAACTCTTGATTCAAGGCTGATGTATTTTAGCCACTGTATGCAAACTACTTCCCATTACAGCCAAAATAGTGTCTTAGTATACCTACACTGGTCTTGCATTCAGATAAGGCAGTGGGTATAGTGTTTCATATATGAAGGCAATGTTTTATAAAAAATAGATATTTTTTAATTACTTGAAAACATTATGCACAACTCCGTGTCCATGTTTTTTGCCAGTGAATGGGTGTTTTTTGCCAGTGAATGGGTGTTTTTTGCCAGTGAATGGGTGTTTTTTGCCAGTGAATGGGTGTTTTTCACTTTTAGGACTATATGCTAATGTTTTGTTCATATTCATTACGAAATCAGTGATGTCACAGCGGGATCAGATATACTCAATCTTCACTTTACATCAATTTTTATTGTCCAGAAGCATGGATATTTGCTTTAAAAAATGGATCTGAATACTACTAATTTCATAGTCCCTTTAAGGCAATGCTGTGTGATATATGACCGCTTTGTACTTTGAATGAATAGTTTGACACAAAGTCGAATTGAACACTACAGACTACACAAAATAAATTATTAAGCAGAATCACACAAAATAAACCCCCCAAAATGAACTCACTTGGGTCAAATGTCTCATGGTGGCGCTTTACTTCTTCTTGGATGAGACCATTGAACTCTGTGCTGACCGCTTTGATGAATTTCTTTTCTTTTTTGGAGAAGTGTTTCATGAAGGCAAAGACATCAACAGCCATGCGTTTACCTATCACCAGCATCGCTACATCACCTTGGACCAACTTCATCATCCTCTCATGAATCTCATCATCTCTGATTGGTTGATAGAGATAACTGGGCGTTAACCAATATTTGCATACATTAACATTTAACATTATTAAAATGTAATTTTTTTAATTAAATGTGTGGAAATACATTTGGTTATCTCTTTGCTTCAGATATAAATACGGGATCCCTAACATTTCAATCTCAAAATACAATCACAACTTCTATAAGAACATCGTGTTTGGTTCAAGCCATAATTAGCTATTTATAATGATTGATGTGACGAGCACGTGACTCGATCACTTCACTGGTCAGATGGCCTTTGTTTAGGATCGGTGTAATGGCCTCTAAATTCACAAACCCATTCATTTTATTTTATTTTTTAGAAGAATAAAACTCGACTTACTCATATCCGAAAGATACATGTGTCAGTATGCCAATAACGGCAATATCAATGATAGTTGTAGCATCCACCTCCTGGCCCAGGCGAGCGTCCAAGTATTTCTCTAATTCTTTAAGCTGGTTATGAGCAATGGTCTCCAATCTGTTTCCTCCTGTAAAACTCCTGTGACAATTCAAACACAAAAAATAAGATTATTTAGTTATATACTTTTTAGTTATATACACAACCTGAGAAACAAGGGGTTATAGCCAGGAATTAGAACTAGGGTGTCCAAATTGTTCACTTACAGTATGTTTACATGTAAATGACAGATAAAACAGGGTGTCCAAAATTGACACAGGGTGTCCAAAAGACACCCAGACAACCCCTCTGGCTAATACTATGCTGAGAAAACGATGGTAATTATTCAGTTTGTTAACAGCATAGAGATGGATATACTATTTCGTAAACCGTAGATGCCGTTTTGGGTAATAATTATGTGGTTTCGTTGGATAATTTAAAAAAATCAGTAAAAAGAAACCCAATAATTGTTAGGTTTTTGTTACTACACTCATTGCAGTGTCATTATCTTTTCCCTTAATATCTCACCTTAATGTTGATGAGAAAAGTTTGCGATGGTGTTTCCACTCAGGCGTGTAATCAGTGAAGGAGATATCTTTATGTTCACTAAGCATTTCAGCTGTGGTGAAGAAAGAAAAGAACATAAATATTATTATTTACAAATATTATTATTTACAAGATGTTCAATCAAAGTAATCAGTAGCCTATTATTAATTATCATTTTGGTAAGTAAAACGCCGGTAAGCAAAATGTAAGGCAATAACTTTCCTTGGACAGTAATTAAATTTGATGTTGGAAATTCGAATTATTTGCTTTTAAAAATTTGTGGTAAAATACAAACGTGACGCTTGACGATGCATTCAAGGCTTTTTGTAAATCTGTTATTTGGTAAGTCCAAATTCAATATGAACTTTTGAAGTGTAGTGCCACTTGACTATCAATCCATATTCTCTGTTCAGATTGACAACCTTTACAAATTAACAAATTAACAAATTAACAACTTTGACCTTATGAACTAAGCATTTTTATTTTTTTTCCTTTTTTGTTCGTTTAGTGGTCAGGTTGTGTTCCCATTCATCATTTAGCGTAATTTGTAGATTTGCAAAATTTCATTTACATGACTGTTTGTATATTCCAGTTCAAAAACCTGAAATCAAACATCCAGTAAAACGGGAAAATGTAAATTTTGTTTGAGAATATCCTGTCTTTAATCGCGAGCTGGTTTCATTAACATCCATTACAAGATTCGGTGTATATATACAAGACCATACTTTGTAAGTTCTCGTAGTTTAAACTAGCTCGATTTCCTTCATCGTCTCCCATACTTTACCACAACAAGCTTTATGTAACATCGTATTATATAAATCCCCACTGATCCCGGACTTCCATCATGTTGACTAAATTTTGATAGACTTTGTGAAAAGATACATCACAAAAGGCGTTTCCTTTCAAATAAATGAACCATGGTTCCTCAACTGAATCGACTCCCACGAACGTAAGCTGAAACTGTCTTTGTGAATAGACTAGCCCACACGGACTCTTTTGTAGATTTGATCGATCCGCCATTCGTAATAAGTCAGAAGACTATTCCAATTACTCTCAAATCATGGCATTTACATTAAGATTTTCTTCAGGTTCCAGTTTTTAACAAATTATGATTACATTGGAACATCAAATACAAAATTATGATGTCTGGTTAACAAAAACAATCGCTAAGATCCCCCCCCAAAAAAAAAAAATAAAATAAAAATAAAAATAAAACAAAACAAAAACAAAAACAAAAAAACAAAAACAAAAGCAAAAAAACTATTTCATATGCCCCATAACTATATCCCCTGGAATGTCGAAAATTACAGACTATGAAAATGAACTCACTCGAATGGAGCAATAGTCTGCCAGCGAATGACTCGCCATGGTCCAGAAAGGCTTCCCTGATCGTCTCCGTTGTATTAAGTACAAGAAACCACTCATCACCAAGCTTAAGGGAGTATATGTCACCGTGTTTTTTGGCTAGCTCCGTGCAAGTGACGTAAGGCGTGTCCGTGTTTGCCAAAACTGAGGGTTATAGAAAAAACGGTCATGTACAAACACCTAATCAATCATAAACCCTGGTGTAAAACAACTATAAATTACTGAATTCTTTAAAAAAAAAATTAATACTTGAACATACTTGAAAACAAAGACAGCCCAGCGTGTTGTTTCCAGATATTAATCTATTGCATTTCTTTGAAATACAATGTAGTAAGGAAGTTCAACTACAGTGCTTTATCCATAAACAAAAATCAACGTGCAACCATTCAGTAAATATATTAAAACTGATGCGAATACAAATAAGGCTAATGGACTCACGTGGAATATTTCCGAGAAGGGGTATTCTGTGAGGTCCACTTGGGAAGTTTGAAGGTCTTCTATGATGATGGCGATGATGTTGCTGATGGGTCATAGAAACGACTACAACAATAAGGCAAATTGTCCCAAATAATAAGGCGAGGGTTGTCCCAGAGACCGCTGCTACGGTCACACTGGCCGTGGTTGCTGCTGTGATAATGACCATTGTGGTTCTGCTGTGGGAGGCAAGAAAAATAGTCATAGGCCTAAGTGATACCGAGACTGGTTTGAATAACCAGGATAAAATGGCATTATATGCATTAATACTTCAAAAATGATTCAGAAATAAAAGAAACCACAACCCATACAAGCCATAAATAAATTAAAAAACAAGAACAAATTGCCCCACAGCGAAATCTTTGACACAGGTTTTTACCCTTATAGGAGGGGCGTGTTCTGTGATCGCAATTTTTTCCGCCGCCCTCAAGGACAGTGTGAAAGTCTTAAGTTTAGAACACCATACAGTTGTATTCACAGACTCTAAAGTGTATTTATCGTCTTCCACGCAGTATGTTTTCGTGGAGGGAGTGCATACGGGTCATTGAGGTCGCTGCTTTGTGATATACCATATGGAAATACCAGCGTAGGCCTGAACGTGACCTGATATGGTTCCTAGATATTGATATTAAAATGGACGAATTAGAGCAACGAACCTTACATGGGGAACAATGAGACGGCTTCATCATTCCTGTATAAAGAAGAAAAAATTCCTGTCGTCCCCGTGATCGATAGTGAAGCCCAAGCCTTAAAATAAATCATCAAAAACTTGACAAAAATATTAACAATGAAGGCCCATCAAATCTACTGAGGTAGATGTTTATCTTGCTAATTAATATAATAAAGTACTTACCGTTTATATCAATAAATAAATATCACGTGGTATAACAATTTCTCTCAATCTGCTTGTTATATTCTGTGTTCAAACTACTGCTCGGCTGATTTCCGTCGGCTCTCTGCCAACTTCGGCTCTGGCATGGTGCTTTTATAGAAGTTAGGGATGACTAATAATAGCATACTTGTGCATTGAGTCATATTATGCTTGGGTGAACCCATGGCTTCTCAACCACCTTGGGATTGCGTAGCTCTTTTAGGCTTTACACAGAAAACGGATACATAATATGTTCCTAGTATCATGATCGAATTCACAGATAATATATACAGGAAATTAACTTTTTTTTAAACAGGATATGTTTACATCATCACTATGAGTACTCTATGTGACCTTTCGTTTGCACCATTTTCCTTCTTTTTAAGCTAATTATTTGGTTCACTGGTTCTGTAAAAATGGTGTTTAGAATTTTAACAGATTTTTAAACACTAAGCTCACTTTTTTCACACATGTTTAGCCTAAAATATGTTTAGACTGTGCTTTGGTTCACTGATATGAAACTCCATGTTATTTTCTCTGACTGAATTAATGTTATTTGTTATTTATGAATACATTTCAATTGCAAAGTTTAACCAGTGGAGCCACTGAGCCATATAGCTCAACAGAGCTTGACTACATGTACCAAGGAAACAGGAAGTCAGGAACCAACAGGATTGATTGAATCTAAAGGAAACACACACTTCCGTATTTATCCGGATCTAACCTTTAATTATAATTCAATTCAATGGCAAGAAGGACACGCATAGAAACGTTATAAGTATGATCAAAAAGCGAACATTGGTCATGTCTTCCTTGAGAGACACCCCACCCCCACCCCGGATCCGCTAGAGTGATTGGCTCATTATACATCATTTCAGGAAGTATTTTTATCATGATAATTTCTTAAGTAAGATGCAATTGGGGGGGGGGGGGAATGCCCCCCCGTTACTTTCTTTGCCCCCCCCAATTTCCCCCCCCCCCAATTTTTTCCCCGATGTTAAGTCAATGCGTTTTCAGCAGTACAAAATTACATTAAAGATTACTGTTTGCCCACCTTAAATTTAAGCTTGCCCCTCACTTGCCCCCAGTTTAACAGGTCTGGCGCCGCCGCTGCTTGGACGGTCTCTATTGTCTGCTTAGAGCAGCAGGTATTAAGCTTAGTGACAAAAGCTTTCCCGTTTTCTCCATGACATGTACATTCGTGATGTCATTGTCTCTTGTCCGAGTGCCCTCTGCACACTGTTCCTGGTGGGTTAATTAACGTTCCCACAATAGATAACTGGATCATTATGGGATAATACAATTTCATGAATGTAACTGGATGTATAAAATGTAAGCTAAACCAATGTAAACTAAACAATCTTTAGTGATCCTTGGACCGCTAAATCCAAAGGGTGTGACGGGCGAGAGAAACCGTTGACGCTACAGTACGTTCTCTTTTTAATAAATGACCGTCATTAGTTAATTGTACAATGGATTTCAGTGACGTCAGTCTAACCAGTAGTGACGAGACCATCATGACGTCAGTATTAAACTACATGCATTTCAATAAGCGACTTATTGGACTGATTATTTTTAAAACCATTCCTATTGGTATTATTACAAAAGTGACTTTGTTGAATTAAGATAATAGTACATTAAACAGCCACTTCCTGTAAAAGTGTCAGCTTAGTACACGTGTGTCGTTATCAATGCGCATACAGATTCATTTTGTTGGGGATTTGTTTCACTATTCTTCATTAACCCTAACCTTCCCAAATCCTCCAAAATCCTCTGCTAAAGTGAAGGATTTTGAAGGATTGAGGTTACATGCTACATGCTCTTTGCTGAAGTGAAGGATTTTGGAGGATTGAGGTTACATGCTACATGCTCTTTGCTAAAGTGAAGGATTTTGGAGGATTGAGGTTACATGCTACATGCTCTTTGCTGAAGTGAAGGATTTTGGAGGATTGAGGTTACATGCTACATGCTCTTTGCTGAAGTGAAGGATTTTGGAGGATTGAGGTTATTAGGCATACTTGCCTTTCCATGGTACATGTACATCCATGATTGTTGTAGTGATTGCAAGGTCAGTGCTTGGGTCAGTGGACACTGTTTATTGCTCCATACATGCAGGGAGGGTCCCTGGCCATGTACATGTATCACAGATTAGAAACACATGTGTGCATACATGTCATGTGCTTGATTTACTCCTGAAGGATTTTGGAGGATTCAGGTTATGTGTAAGCAAAATAATGGGCCTAGGGAGTTAGGAAGGATTCAGGTTATGGGTCAGCAAATGGGCCTAGGGATTTAGGAAGGATTCAGGTTATGGGTCAGCAAATGGGCCTAGGGAGTTAGGACTAATAAGTGATAGAACCATAGTATACAGAAAGATAAACAATATAGTGTTGAATTGTCACGGTTTAAAGACTGTTTAACAATAGTGTTATTAGTTTAAATACCGAAATGTCGATCGTGGCCTGCTTCCTCTGTGACCATCTGTCAGGGCAGCGGAAATGTCACACTGACCAGCTATCCTTGAATAAAAGGTCAGACCCGGCCCAGTACTCAGTTGTCAGTCTAGTCAAATGTGTAGATTTGAAAACTGTATGCAAACGTCAATTGCATCGTAACAGGCCTAGATGCTTTCAATTTTCTCTTGCAAATATATAATCCCCGGTTTTATGCCTATATTTTATCGATAGAATGAAATCCACAAGGGTCAGTGCACATTCAGACTGAGGCTAAAGCTTTGTGAAGTTAAAGTGGGGTTCTAAGCAAATATCAAGAGTTGACCTTTCCGCATTTTTAGAGCTAGAGGTTTGTCATTAGGAAACTAAACAACATAAGTTTTATTATCTCAACCCAAGGTATAATATTGTAATATGCCTAAGTCATATTGTCCAGACCCATTTGGTCTCGAATTCAGAAAAGCCCAATGTCCAATTGGGGAAAAACAAAATAATGACCCCTGTTATGTTGACACGTCCAACATCACCAATATTTTGGGTGTTTAAAAACATCCAATACTTGGGTGGTTTGGTCAACTGAAGGAGTGACTTTGCAAGGGCATGATCAGGGCGATTTGTTAACAGAAGAGGATAATTGTTTTCCCTCAGTAGACCTTAGATTAGATTTTTTTTCTGAATTCCAGACAAAAGGGATCGGAGAAAGTTATTTTACCTTTGGTTTAGATAATGCAGTTTAGTTTCCTTAAATAGTTGACATAACCTCTCTAAAAATGAGGAGAGGTAAATTATTAATATTTGCTTATAGAGTCCCACTTTAAGTTCAAACACTGATAAGGATATGGGCAGGTCACCAGGAACTTGTGTAGGAAACCTGTGTGTGAATTTGGTGTTAGACTGTCGGTCTATCTTCCTGCTCACATGCTTGTTCTGAGGTCGTATGTTTTGGATTAGGTCAATTTCGCGGAACTTTCGATACAATTTATTGGTTATAAGGTAAACATTTGCCTTAAACTAGGTGTGCGCACGAAACGTGACCTTGCAGTCACGTCATCGGTTTAATAAATTGAAGTACAAGTGAAATTCGCGAGGATACGGAACTTGTTTTACCAATTAGGTTTCACATTACAATTAGATGTTTTAATAACTAATGCTGTACATTTATCTTGAAGTTCATCTTAAGTCGAGGTAGCATTATTATTTATTTTTTTAAATAAGAAAATTGATGATTAGGAATCAAATTCAAATGTTATGATGAATAAAAAATGCCTATGTCACAATAGAGACAATAAAGCAATCATTTGGAATGATTAATTAACGATTAAACAACAGATAAACTTCATTTATTCATCTATGGACATCTATATATAATTATCACACTGCAACAATAGTATAACACGAATTGCAAATCGAGGTTCAGTATACATTTATTTGCCCTTATACGGTATTACAAACAATATCAACTCTAAAGGGACGGTACAACATTTGTATTGGGTAACGTACGTTCATTTTAACCGTCTAGTTGTCACGATAACCAGGTCCGTCTTAAGAATATTTTAGGCCCCCGGGCAAAGCAATGTACTGGGGCCCCTAACCCCCCTCGCCCCCCAACACATGAAGGGCTGCCGATGGGCCCGGCCTCGGTCCAAAGATCAATTAAACGCCAGATGGCCCATATCCAACATTCATTTTGCATACAAGGAGGCCCCGATTTCACATTAACGCCACTGCTATTTAATAATATAAACCTTAATGTTTATTTTTCAAACTGAATCCTGGGGTCCCTAAAATCGCGGGCCCCCCGGGCAACTGCCCAGTGTGCCCATGCGATAAGACGGCACTGACGATAACATAAAACTAACCAGTGAATGTTTCATCACAATTTTAAGAAAACGACGAAAAACTGTTACATCTTTATAATGTTGTTATGTTTAATGCTAGGAGATTAAACACAATTTTTGATTGGTCTTATTCACTGTATATGGTTAGCGTGGAAATCATGAGGATGACATCACGTGAAATTCATTATTTTCATTTGTAAATTTCGTAGCTGGAAAGTCACGTGACATAGACCTACGTCTATGACAGAAACATTATAATTGTTTCATGAATAATAATTTGATTGTTGCTCGTAGCTATGCAATCACTTAATACTCAAAAGAGTATACAGTGCTATTAAAAATACGCCTGGGACTACGTCTATGAACTTGGAAAATATCACATAATTTTTCATATCTCCAACACAAGTACCGGTATTCCAGTGTCATGCTCCTTATTAAGACTCCTTTCCAGCCGTGATAATTTTGCTAATACTATTAAGCTTACATACATGCCTTTATTTCAAATACCATAATGAACAATAATTATATACTGAACATTATTAAGTCAATCAAACAAATCATTTTAATTTAACAATTAACTCACAGATTACTGCATTTATTCAACTCTTCTTATCGCTATGAGCATCTAGGTCTATATTCAATACTACAACATGTGGTGGCAAATTGGAGTGCTCTACAAATATGCTAATTATGTGAGATATTAATTCAATGTAAAACGTCTATTAGGTACATACTATAAGTCTACATTATGATTAATATTTAACAGCAAATACCTTAGTTTAAGCTTCCTACATTGGAGAGTATGCCTGCCGATATTACAACAAACACATACAATATTATGTTCGACATTAAAAGTTGATATGAATTTACAAAGATAATTCAATTATCAAGATATAAAATAAATAATAATGTAAGAAAATAACGCAAATAATATACATTTAGTAATATGTACAACTCATGTTTTCTATGCGCAGTAAAGAAGACAGAACAAATTTAGGATAACAGGCTCACAATATAAACATTGATAATGACCGGGATAAACCGGTTTATCAACATCAAGAGTTTCGAAAGCTTCAGGAAGTAACTCTCGTCAAATTATTCAAGAGCCCATGAAATATTCGGCGGGAAATAATTAAAGTCGGCTGGATGATGTATTTTACCGGCATAGTTTTAAAGCTCATATACTGTTACAAACTATGTCATCCGACGTATAACCAGATAAAGAACTAACTAGCATTACATAAACGTCATGAAACTGCTGTAGCCTCAGATTCCCTTTATTGGTACTTCACGTGATTTCACGTGATTTCACAAGGTTACACAAGGTTTTAATATCAAATACTTGATACAGTTTTGTTCACATTTAAAAAACAAACATGACTTGTATGTTATAACTGTATTTGAATGGTTGTTCTAATGACGTGTTTGCATGAATTTATTCCAATTGCTATTTTGATAGCACTAAACATTAAACTTAAAATAAAGTTGCAATTCCCAATAAGATTATAGATATTCTGCTTGTTAAGTTTAACGGTGAACGTTTTAATTTAACGTTAACATTTTATTGTTATACAGTATTGCGGTGAAGATCCGGCAGACAAACGGAAATTGAGGAATTATGATTAGGACAAATAGTGCAAATACCATAACCAAATACCGGTATCGTACGAATTCAAAACCGCCATAATGTTCACAGTTATTTGTTTTAAGAACCAACGGCATTTTCAGTTTCGATTTTGAGGTCTCAAGACTCATGACATCATAGGCTATTAATAGAAGAATACTAATAATGCACTAGTCAATCGCATGACGGTGTTGGTGCTAGACTAATCACATTCATATTAAACGATCACAATTTTGATGGGAAAGTACTCAGTATTTGGCAACTACATGGGTTTTCTTTAGTCATACAATACTCATTTGACAAATTACTTTGGGCTCCACAAGTCCACGTCTGCACGCGCACATCACGCCAAGTTGTAAGCAATAATCACACACAGTTTCGTCCGTGAAAAGAGGGCGTGGGGAAAAGTTATATTTGCATGAATTTGAAAAGAAGGTTGATAATTAGTAACAGTCTCCGACCCACAACATTACGTTGCTTTGAGAGACGTCATCGATGTCACACTTCACAGCTTTCTTCTTTCCGTCAATCAACACCACGTGATCTGAGCCGGGCGTGGCTACGTGAGATCCAAACACGCCGCTAGTGACGATATGCCGGTTGTGCTCGTTCCAGGGCCAGCCCTCGGTGCTGATTGGATGAAAGACGCCTGGAATCATCTTGACCTTACTCGTTTCAAGATCGACAAATAGAACATCAGGGCGGTCACGTGATGTAACAAGGATATCGTAGGTGTGAGTTGAGGCCTTGGTGGGAAAGAAACCGACATCGCTGACCCCAAGATTTGTGCTGACCTCAAAAAGGGTCTTAATCTTTCCAGAGGAGGTCACTTTCTGAATGTAGACCAAACCATGCTGATTATCAGCGCTGATGATGTATCGCCCGTCAGGAGACATGTACGGTGTCCCCCTGATGCCCTCATTAATATTTAAGACAGTGTCGGTCATGTAGTCTAGAATGAGTTGTTTGGACTGTTGGAACTCGTCATTTGCGCAGCTCACAATGACGTATCCACCGGTTGCCAAGAAGGCCACTGACTCGGGATAGCATTCGTATTGGGTCAAGACGATTGTAGATGATAGTGTTGTAGTTTGCAAGTTGATCTTAGTGATTGCCATTTGGTGGTTGTGGACCACATACCCAAACTTATAATTGCCCTGATTAGGGATCTGCACCTGTGGAATAAACAGCCCCTTTACAACGTCAAAGTGGTGTCCAATTGGGGTAGTATGGATCGGAGCATGGGTTTCACCTTGGCTGGCGTACTTGATGACTTGAACAGATCGCTGGCCTTCCTCGGCATCCGTAGAGCGCCAACAGACAACCCATAGTGTGTCGTGATGTTTGATGTAGTCAAGAGAAACTGGCACAGCATCAGTTCGGATTACCTTCAAGAAAAGATGGATCATCGAATTAGAAATAAATATTAAAGTTTGTAAAAAAAAAAAAAAAAGAGATAAAAGATCAGATCACTAATAATAAATGTTGACGGATCCAAATGGGTATGCCCTACCCCCTTTAGTAAACAATCACAATTGCACATAATTATACACATTTTTGTACACATTTTGGGCTTTTCTATTTGTTGAGGCCTCCTTCCATACTTGGTTTTCATGTTGAGATTCGACCACAAATAGTGGCATTCCTTAGGTTATTCTTATCTGAACAGAGATATGATGGTATACCCCTACACTCATTAACGACTACACCTGTTCAACCATGGAGGAAGGAACCTCAATGGGGTAACTGATTCACTTTTATTCAAGATAAAAGCACGCCTGAAACTTAAATACCTCAATAATCTGTTGAGTCCGGATATCGATCATTATGATCCGGTTATTCATAGGTTGTGTAACGTAGATATACCGGTTGAGCACATTGACCGCATCACCCCATGAGCAGGTTGAATCACCAGAGGGCGCTGTTGGGCACAGTACACCATGTGGCTTTGGCAGGACGTGATTGGTTGGGATGTTTAGCTTGAGCCCGCACGTATCTGGCTCGATGATTCGGATACCGTTAGCGTGGAAAAGGTAGTAGACATGTAATGGCCCGTGATCTATAACTAGAGTAGGTAAATACAGAATCATTTTTATTGAAATCGCCAATATGGTTCCTTCTTTACTTGTTACAGTTTGTTGCCTCATAACCGGAGGCTATTTCGTTGAACCGACTTTAGCTGTTTGTCTGTTTCACACTGCTTTGCAAAGTATTACTAATGGCGAAATGTTGCTTAAATGTGGCCCTGTGATTGGCCGTGAGTAATTTTTACACTCCTCTGGTGGATGTGTCACAGTACAGCACCGTTTTAACGAACAACGCATTTAACGAACGGCGCAATATTGAACACTTTATATAGAATGATTATGTTAATTCGCTTCAGCTTTTGTATTAGTATTGTTCAATGTAATCATTTATTCTACTAGCAAACAATTCTACTATTGAATTGGTTGTAAGGACCCCAATATATATTCGCTATTGTGTACTGTAGCCTATGCCTCACCAACCAGTACTTAAAACGCCAATGAGGATGACAACCAAAAACATCAAATCCTTCCTAATTTGCGAAAAGAGGTTTACATGTTAGATGAAAACAGAAACCATGAAAATCAAATCAAACTTGACCTTTTTACCTTTGATGTTCTCCTGAATGTAAACAGACGACACAGACTGTACGGTACCCGCATTGTTACTAGCAGAGCACAGATACTTTCCTGTATCTGGATAGTCCAAGTTCTCAATGCGTACGGTGGTGTTGCTATCTGAACAGGTATAGGATACCAACAATAATAACAAGGTACCATCAGTCTTAAATTCAACACATCTGAATTTTTTACGTACCATTGCTTACAATTATTCCAGTATAGATCATTACACCAGCAGGCGCTAACTTTGTAACCCTAATTTAATCATCACGAGATTTGGCGGGAAAAGTGGTAGTCAAAATGGCGAATTGGAGATATATTCGTCATCGTATTCCGTTCGACAACATGGTAAATGCTTGATTTTGAGTTTATTTGATTGAATCAATGTTTATGCTATTTTAAAACTGCACTGGTTTTGCTTGTTTGGTTTAAGATAAACAGAAGCAAACGGGATTCGTTTAATAATATTGTATTTTATTTTCTATCAACTGCTTTGTGCCACCTTTTTGTTTTTGTATAAATACATGTTCCTGTCATTAGGTCTAACATTTAAAGAACTTTGTACTACTCAACTGATTTGTGTTAATAGTTTCATGAATTTTTTTTTGCGTCGGGTGATAAACAATCATATTGATTTAATTTGGCCCTACACCGACTGTGTGTAGCACTGTATACTCAGTGCTTTCCGAGTGCCTGTGGAAAAAAAACTTCACAGGCGACTCGGGCGGGATTCGAACCCACGACCTCCTGCTTACTAGTGCAGACGTGCAGCCGTGCAGCCGTCCACCGAGCTTGCCCGATGACGATCGGCTGGCTAGAATCCTATATAGCAGCGGGTGCCGCGATGTTTATAGGTTGATGATTTGTGTAGTTAAATACTGGGGAATATTGTTTGATACCTTCAAGACGTAGTCCAGGCCTCTCTTCTAGCACGACTCCATTTTTACTCCAACTCTTGTTTGGTTCAGGTACACCCTGAACATAACACTGTATCCTACCCGTCTTACCAAGGGACTGGAACCGGGAACTGGGACAGGTATGGACCGTAGGTGGAACTAAAGACGATGCAAAGAATAAGTGATGTAAGAATACCAATAACATAAACAACAACAACCTTTAATATGCGCGCGATTGTTAAAGTAGAAGCAGAAAGCCAGGGTTGCGACCACCGAACTAAACATAGATAATCGGTAGATATTATTGTATTACGTTTTTGCCAGTGGCGTAGCTAGCGGGGGGACGGCCGCCCCCTGGCTCCAGTTCCAGAATAAGTGGGCCCCCCCCCCCTAACACATGCGAAAAATTTTCACATGCTTATGGGACTGACTGACGGGCACACCAGCAGGCAGGACTATACAGGCAGGGCCGAATTTAGACCTTGAGGGGCCTGGGGCACTTCAGGTTCGGGGGCCCCTCGACATAGAAATTAAATTACATGACAAATAACAAATGAACTAAAATGAATGATAAACCGCATTTCTTCGAAAAAAATATAAAACTAATTTTATAATTATTACATTTTTTTATATAAAGGAAGTCCTTAGTCTGGGGCCCTCTGGCAGGGGGCCCGGGGCACTGTTCTTTGCCCCTTTGCCCCTTATAAATCCGGCCCTGTATACAGGGCCGCTTTTATAAGGGCAAAGGGTAGTTGCCCACGGCCCCAGGTAAAGAGGGGGCCCTAAAAATCTGTACAGTCATTTTTTTATAACCCGCGATTAATCAAAATCCAATGGCTTAATATGCATGTAGAAGGTATATAGCAGCACTAACACTTTTTCCGGATAACAATTAAGAAGTCGGTGTCATTGATTGGTGGGCCCCCTGGGATCCGATTCGCCCCCCCTGGCGAACATAGCCAGCTACGCCACTGGTTTTTGCCAACATAAAGGAAATGACGATAATTTGATGGTAAAGGGTGTGCCTTTTGGTCGTAAATTTCAAATAATGAAGACAATATTAACAACAAATTATTAGTTGTAGGCGTGCACAATTGGAAATGGTTTCGAAAAAGAGTAGGCCCACGTAGGCCCACTTGTGACCTTTAAGAACATTGAAATTTACATATGAAAAGAAAATACGTCAGTATTAACTGTAACAGTGAATAATACGGTGTCCAGACATATACACTGGGTACACCTACATGTACCTTGGACCTGGAGTGTATATGTTTGCTGGACAGACTTGTAGCCTTCCACGTAACACGTGTATGTTCCCATGTGCATCAAAGAAAGTTTCAGGAAGTACAGAGTGCCATCGTCATAAGTCTGAAGAATTGAGACAAAGTTATACAATTATTGTTGACTCAAGATGGTTGCCACTATGTGACAACCAAGACGGCTGTCACTGTATGGCAATTGATATCGCTGCCACTGTACTGTATGGTGGCAAAGATGGCTGCCACTACCCCTATATGGCGGCCAAGGTGGCTGTCACAACCAATATGGCTGCCACTGTGCGAGATGGTTACTGTAAATGGCAACCAACATGGCTGCCACTGTGCGAGATGGTTACTGTATAATGGCAACCAACATGGCTGCCACTGTGCGAGATGGTTACTGTATAATGGCAACCAACATGGCTGCCACTGTGCGAGATGGTTACTGTATAATGGCAACCAACATGGTTACTGTATAATGGCTGCCACTGTGCGAGATGGCTACTGTATAATGGCAACCAACATGGCTGCCACTGTATGTCACAACTTTATGGTGGCCACCTATGGATGACTCCCAATAATGGCTAACTGTACATTGATAGGCCTACTTGTACCTGGAAAGGTGTATTGGAAGCCAAGATGGATGCTGTGCATTTAGTGTAAACAGAGGATCTTCTGCTGTTCATTTCTATTGTTCAGGCAACCAATGGTCTATTACATTGCGCTCTATTGTGAAAGAAACCGTGGACCTAGTGTCCCTCTTTATATTAGTTACTTGTTTGGATAGTCGAGTATGTTGGCGGCTCTTTCATAGCCACTTTTACCTTCATTCCGTCAAGTAGCTGCACATCAACAAGATCTACACCATTACGTTGCCAGATGACGTCAGACTTATCCTCTATATCAATATTACAGACCAAGACGATACTATCACCCGCAGTGGCTACTTTAACCAGTTGGCGAAGTTCTTCAGATATAGTTACTGTCTGGACATCTAGAGTTAACAAACAACAATATGGGTCGGTTTTAACGGTAACTAGCGTTCCCACGTCAGATGACGTAATTTGCAAACTGGGTGATTGAGTTATGATTTTGTACTTGTACCATAATAATTGCTAGTTGATATCCCGATTCAATAACTTACTTTAACTCAGTTCACACAAAATGTATATCACATGTTATCAATATGATCATGTAGACAAGTAGAATTAAGTATTTAATTAGGGGTTGTCACCATGAGCTTTTTAAATATAAGTCATATAGTGTACTCCGGTTGCTTAGCAACACTATTGGCGAGCCTTCGTAAGCCTATTTATAACATTTTACCACTTTAAATAAGTTTTTATATCAGTCTCTATTACTCACCAAAAGCATCGTACATTTCATAAGGATCTAACTTTTGGTCGGCGTTCTTGTCAAAGAAGTGCAAAATGTCTAGCAGCGAGCACTTGGCAGATATTCCCTCAATCTTATCTCGTATAATCACGGATGAAATCTCGTCTCTGGTGAGAAGACTATCACGAGTTGAGTCGAAGTGGTTTGTCATCAAACTGACGAGGAATTTCTTGTCTACTGTCAAAGAGAGTCCATTTAAAATGCGGAGCAGCATTTTGAGGAATTCTACTTTGATAATGTTTTCTATTATTATGATAATTGTTCAAGTGGACGTCACCAATAACTAATTTTGAGTTTGGTTGTCTTGCACACTAACAAATATTTTCCAAGCTACACAACTTTCTGTCGATGGACAATACCACCCCCCCCCCCCTCAACTGCTGAGACAGTGCCGTCTGAGCATTTGAGTGTCGGTTGAGCATTCAAATTGGCATTAAACAAGGTGAAGATTCTTTAGGGGAAGTATTCGATACACGTGGTCAATATTCAAACCAATGGGTAAGTATTCGAAACCATGGAGTGATTATTCGATACCTCATGTAAGTATTCGATGCACGTGGTTGTTAATCGATACTTGGGGTGGGAATCATTAAACTTACACTCAGGCAAGGACGGGTCGTCAGATGGATTGTTGAATTGGATTCGGTAGTGGTCAAGAATATTCGTTTTGAATTCATTCAGGTCATCCAGAGAGCAATCAGGTTCTGTCGGATCTTCTAAAACAGAACAACCAACAGAAGTTACGTCACAAGTTATTTTGAATGTGATAAAACAATTAGTTTGGGGATGAATAGGCGAAGTATTGTATATATATTTGATCATAAATTCAGTCCATTAAAGAATGTTGTCAATATATATATATATATATATATATATATATATATATATATATATATAGATATATATAGATATATATATATATATATATATATATATATATATATATATATATATATATATATATATATATATATATATATATATATATATATATTTTTTTTTTTTTTTCTTTTTCAATTATCACTGGGCCATTTGCGGATCCAAGCGGGTGATAAAGTGTCTCCTGCTAATTCATTGTGTTGACAAATAATAAGTTGCATTATTAGAAGCAAACCTTCAACAACTGGCTCATCCGTCTCTTCCTTCAAGGCAACCTCTGCCTCCTCCGTATCATCCTCATCTATCGGTTTATCTTCCACCAATTCCGGTTCCTTCTCATCTACTGCCTGATCCTTATCTTTCACTTCCGGTTCCTCCACATCCACTTCCGGGTCAGTCTCGTCCGATTCTGGTTCATCTTCAACTGGTTCTGATTCCGCGTCATCCACTACCGGTTTGTCCTCATACACTTCCGGTTGACCTCCAATTAGTTCAGGGGTCGGCTTCACGCATTGTGAATCCTGTACTGCGGTGATGTGTATTTTATTGATGCAGGCTGCCCGATGGAGCTCACAGTGGTTGTCATAGACAACACCATCTGATCCGCAGACTGGGCGTTGATGAGGTCTGCACTCTCTCATGCATATGCAAATTGGATCGCCCAGACTGGAGTTAAAGGTGCATTCGCTACCCTTTGGGCACACCATATACGTGCAAGGATTAGCTAAAAGGGCGGAAAACAATTACATTTTACCA
The DNA here is from genome assembly GCA_029582265.1 of Zoroaster sp. YZ-2022. Lineage (NCBI taxonomy): Eukaryota > Metazoa > Echinodermata > Asteroidea > Forcipulatida > Zoroasteridae > Zoroaster > Zoroaster sp. YZ-2022. The sequence goes on from CM055824.1 coordinate 10,140,924, forward strand.
TTAATGGTGAATTTGTCATATAAATTCATGACAGTGAATGTGATTGAAAAGCAAACACCATTCTTCTAAATAACATGATAATTATAATTTCGTTTTCCATGAAACAATCTCATAATTAATATATAATTATTAATCAACGATGATGGGTTCGTCTTAAATTGAAAAAAAATCATAATACATTTAATATTATAATAATCCAATAAAGAAATCTAGCCAGTAGCATAATTTCAAGAAAATCCGATATTATTTTTTTGTTCTCAAAGGAAGAAAAACAGAAAGCTATATGATTTGGCCTTTCAAAGGTAGACAATTGCTGAAGGGGTTGAAATCAAGCGTAGCTGTTCGATCGTGTCGGTACATGGGTCAAGATAGAGACGAGCGTGAATTTTATTGACATCGGGTATTCGATGACTGTCTAAAGATATGTTAGTTTGAGTATCTCTTACACACGGGGTCTTATAATATGCTTGTACAGAATGGAAATAAAACGAACTCAGTGCCAGTCATTTTAACATAATACCGGTTGATTTATTAGGAAGTGCGCGAGACAGGATGCAATGTAAAACACAGATATTAAGTTAACTTGGATCTAAATCCGGGGTTGGTTTGCTCTGCCCCCCCCCCCCCCAAACACACACACACATACTTCCATTGCAATGAGTTAATCAATCGATTAATTGAAAATGTTCTGATTTATGTTAATGATTGATTGATTGATTGATCAAATGGTCCATGTTTAATCATGTTTGATGATTTTTGTCTTTAAAAATATTGTATAATATTAATATAATATTATATAATATTTCACCCATTCCCCCTTTTCACCAGAATTTTAAAACAATGTGTTGACTAAAAGGGACAGTATCATCACGATCAAAGCAGACTTTCAGCAGGGCATGGAATCAGTGTCCTAGTTTAAGCAGAACACAGTGACTGAAATTTACTGGCTCATTTATGCAGCAGCAACGGTAATATGACCTTAGCATGTGGGTTATTATTTTCATTCACTGAGTTAATCTAAAACTAACACTTTGATTCCATGCCCTGTTGACGGTATTGTCCCTATTAAAGCTTGCTTAGAGTAATTATGAGAGGAGATAGTGCTAGATGATGTTGTTAATGAAAGACTGATTCCTCTCATCTTTAGTCTAATTCCTCCTGTCCTCACAACATCGACTATTTATTTGTCCTTCAAAAGTGACGAACTTAATAAACATAAATTTTGAGTGTGTCTTACAGTATATGATGTAAAAGCGTCTAGTATCCTTTGACAATTTGGCCCTCTATAAATCCAGTTATTATTATTATTATTTCGCGCTAGCACAGCTTGCAAAGAAAGATCGTGTTTTCCTTTCTGCCGGCTATACCTCAAGTCAAGCTACGGGATGTATATATTTATCTTTGTATCTTGTGTTAGACGTGTGAACCAAAGGTAGTATTTACATTGATCCAATCTTTATCACGTAGCGACCATATTGATGTTTCAATATACACAAGATTATACTTTACATGAATCAAATTTTGGGCCGAAAATCCCTTTAGTATGAAGACAGTGGTTGCTTCATAATGTAATGTTTTATTTTGATTACGTATATCAATAATACATCACATACAACGGAAACAAAATTTCACAACTTTAAAACTATATATCCCAACGAAAAAACCTATTTCAAGGAAACTATAAACCATATGAACATATATGCATGTTGGTTAGCATTCTGACAACTTAAAATATTTTTGCACAACAGGGACATTCAAATGAAAAACTGAATTTCCAAAAAAGAAAATAAATTAAACATGATGGACATTTTCAGTTAGATTAATTAAACAAATAAATTATTCACGTATCTTACAAATATTCTGATGGTAATAAAAGATTCCGATGGGAACATTATAACAATATATTCCAGTGGGAACATTTTCTATGCATGAGACCAATAATGACTTGCAATGCATGACACATGTCCAAATTAGTTTATGCCAACGAGAGCCAGACCGACTCGTTATGCAGTAGGGTCATGGTATCGCCACTATATACAATCAGTAGTTGAAGGCTATGGTATCCATACTACAACTCAATGCCTCTCATGACTCATTCCTCATCATAAAAAAAAAACAGCACACCGCTGGGTAATTATGAAGAATTAAAGATATATCGTGCGAATGTATCAGGCAATTTATTTCAAGAAAGAAAGTCAAATATACCCTAAAATTACATTTCTTGAAATAATCATTGGATTTGGAGGCATATAATTAAAGTCCGACAATGTATTTATAGCGGGTCTCGTCAATAAATGTTGGCAATTAATGTGACCATGCTTTTGACAGTTAAGTTGTCTCATTTAAATGTATTTATTTCCCCTTCTAACAAGAAGGATATCAGTTTCAGAATTTAAATAATATTGCTAATAAATAATAAGGAAAAGCCTGAGGGATCTTTCTTTAATGGAACACGTATTACACCAGTTGCCAAATTTATGAGAAAGTATGGAGGCGAAACAGCTATTCAAGGGAACTGTGCGGTTCACATAATAAGATCGATTTTGACATTTTACATGAAATGCTAGCGATTGTCATTCAACAGTGAAGTGCTTTTTAGATATTTGCCCGAGGCGGGAAGCATTCCCCGTCCGTTGAATACGTAAATCACTGAATCAGCGCCTGCTTAGCTCTTTATACAGTAACATCAATTTGGGACATCAATATAGACTATAAAATATCAGTATATTAATATATAGGCCTATTCAAGTTGTATTAAACTAAGAAGGCCCTTTACGAAATGATCTGCACTCAATTAAGGTGAAACGTGTTATTTATCACAATAAATGCGAATAAGCGCAATTGTGTATTCATAATAAGTACATGACGCGGGTAAACAGGATTGGCCTATTTAAAACCATGGAAACGAAATAGAGTGCATTTCTGAAGAGGTATTTTAGGTGATTGTGTTTGGTTTGGCTTTATATGATTGTCTCTGAGTACGCCGCTTTGAATATCATATTTATGGCTCTCGTCATCCATGGCAACTATTACATCCATAAAATCAGGCTGCAAATATTTGTCTCTTGTAGTTTCGCTTTTGTGACGTGTATTGATGTGTATTGATACACATATATGTGCATACACATAATCCCAGCAAATACTACTTCTATCTCTTCATTCTCCTGATGAAGATTAGAGCAGGCTATTGTAATCGAAATGTAGAGAATAACCCGTGAAGTCCCCATGGTTCTCTCTGAACCATATTTCTCACTTAGCGACAGTAGAGAAAACGAGTTGCCCGACATTGGTTCTCCCTTGAACCATTCTCACTTAGCGACAGTTGAGATACGAGTTGTGCAATAATTAAGGTTCTTTTCAGAACCTGTACCTCAGCTTCGCGATAGTTGAGATAAACACATGGTGTTACCGCAAACCAAAACGATAAAGCTTTGTTGGTTGTAGCACATTTTAGACACGTTTCATGACATGGATGAATCAATGTTGAACAAGACAGCAAGGATTTTCATTACTCCTGCTATTACATTTCGGCAACGACAACAATTCTTTAATAATGAAAATAAATACTCGAGGCACGTGCTCCAATAAGAAACATCCCGAATACGTGTGACATGAATCCAATATCTACACTAACATTTTTATAATGCATTTACATTGTAGCCTTGAGCGTACAAATATGTGGATTTATACAGTGCTGAATAATAACCACAATCTTCAACATCGCCATCCGTCGTTTAATTGAAGGTACATACAACCGTTGGTTGGGCAACATTGGGCAACAGTGGGCAACATTGGGCAACATTGGGCAACATTGGGCAACATTGGGCGATTAATAACAAAATGACCATGGATGTTAAGTGGTGATAAAGTGGCTGAATAATGTCGGTATGTCACGTGACGTTCCTGCTTGGACATTCAAATATTGCCGTATGTCATCCCCATGCGCGTACGTCATCCCCAAGAGAGTTTGGTCATTGGAAATCAAACGAATTTTAGTTGTTTTATTATATGTTTAAAAAATCTTTAAGGACAGACAATACAAATGTTGTATCCTACATACTCATCCTATTAAGTAAACGTTAAATGTTGTAAGACATTTAGTTGTTTTAATTTTCTTATCATTCCGAATTTGATGAAACAAATTTTGTTTTGGCATATTTGTATTTAGTCAGAAATGATTGGGAATCAATTTGGTTGCATTTACTAAAAATGATTTAGAACCTCATGCAGACAGACATAATTCAAGGGATGTTTGATATAATTTTTATTTATTTATTTATTTATTTATTTATTTATTTATTTATTTATTTATTTATTTTGATATTACTAATGTAATACTTCCCTTATAAAAAAAACAAATGTACGGGTATACATTTTAGCACCACCCACCAACTGATATATGTCTATTCTTTATGTGTCATCGTAGTAACAAGTTGTTACATGAATTCCTCCATCTTGAAGTGTAGGCCTACAGTCCAGTTAAAATCTGATTCGTTCATTTTTGTTTCAATATTCTCTTAGCGCATACAGTGAGCAATGGTAGGTTAATCTAGGTGTGTACAGTTTTGACCCGTCACTAAGATTTGCAAATCACTTGGCACAAGCAGTTTTTTTCCTGAGGGCACAAGAACTCTGACATTTTACATAATGTCGCCAACGGCAACTGCCCATGTAATATTAACATTATAACAGTGAACGGCTTATTTCTAATAATTATTTTGGACGTTTTGCTGCACGCTCCCACTCCTTGATCCAACTCGGCTACATGCATGGGTTATTGTCCCCGATTAATTTTGTTTAATAGTTCTTCTATTCTTTCCAATTATTTACATAATGTTCATCTCTTTCTTATTCTCAATTCAAAGCTTGTGTAGTACAAGAAAATCACAATAACAAAAATATATTTTGCGTCTATCTGAATTTACAAATACTCTCAATATAACTTATATTTTAAAACATGCACAATTATTTAACCACAGAAATTCCTGAAATATATGCCTTTGAGAAATTCCAAAATTCTTTTTATCTGATAGTGTCTGGATGTAATCTCAAGAACTCTCTTCCTGATATCACGGAGGCAAGAAAACACCTCTTTTTCTCCCCTTAGAGATAGTGAAGACGAGACATCTTTGATTTGAAAGCAACCATCTTCTTGATTAAACACTGATGGTTTTTTGCGATAACATGAACAAGCGAAACCCAAGGGCATTATGTCGTGTTAAATTCACTTGTGGAATTCATACACCGGAGTCAGTTATAGAGACATTTATATTAACATAAGTAGATTGTATTCGTCACGGATCACACGATTTTTGATATTTTGGTTATTGTGATAAAATTTCCTGTGTGCAGTTATATTTCCCTTACTTCGTCAACTCTTGTAATTTGGAAAATCATTAATTAATGTAGTTTTGCCAAGTTAAGACCATGTAAATCTGATCCCTCGTGGCATTCAACTATAGTCAACTACAATAATGTAATAATCGATCATTTTCACTGAGGACTTTGTCACTTAGCCTAATCGTGATTGTTCACCTTTTATTTTCAAACGGTTAAGAGGGGAATTATAAATTTTATTTGTAAAGATTATTTCGCTGAAAATTCTTACCTCCGTCGTCCAAGCTCTCGTCTCCATGGTGATGCCTCTGTAAATACCGGGTAAATGGAACATGCAATAAGAATATTTGATAAATTGTAATTTGTCATAAAGGCTGCTGTTGTTTGTTGGGGTGTTTGTTTGTTTGTTTGCATTTAAAACTCGTGTCCACTTAAATCGGTAAAACTGGAGGTGAAAATAATGTTTAATTCAAATATTAATTATATTTTTTCTGACAAATACAAAGGGCAACTGTAGAATTATATTATTTAAAAATGTGAATGTTTTCAACTCGAGTCTCAGTTCTATACCTTATGTGATTTGGGTCTTGCATCCACTGTACATGCTACAAACACCACTAGGAGACAGATACCTAGCGCCCTCATCGTGCTGGTTGTCAGAGTAATCCTTGAGGACCTAGAAAGATTACAGAAGAAGAAAATTAACAACGAACCCGAAGACGCTCCTTCTTGTTTTTCATTCATTTAATGGGACATCAAAATACAATCCAATAAGAAATCTTCATTCTGTCACAGAACTGCAGTTGACAATTCCCTGTACTAATCATTATATGATTAGAATGTGGGTTCGAATCCCGGCCGTGACACTTGTGTCCTTGAGCAAGACACTTAACCATAATTGCTTCTCTCCACCCAGGGGTTAAATGGGTACCTGTGAGGGCAGAGTTGGTTGATTAGCCCTATATGCGCTGTAATGGCAGCAATTGAGCTGTATACTCCCCAGGGAGCTGAGATGGTTTCAGGAATGATTTATGAGCCTTATGAGCCTTATGAGCAGGGGTAATGATATAATGCGCCTTGAGCACCACTTAGTTGGTGGATACGTGCGCTATATAAGTCCACACATTATTATTATTATTATTATTATTACTCTTAAGATTCAGTCTCTCATACTGCTCAAAACATCCCTCTCGACCACTTATGTTCCATTACCGTGTTTCTGTTTAAATGTTAACAGATAAAGTGCCGTTGGCGTCATGTTTAGTGAGTACAGGGACTTGCCAAGTGTTCAGCTCGAATGAAAACACTGTAAATAAAGCTGTAAATTCATCCATACTTTATAAGAATCATTATGTATAACAACCAAGCTGTGAAAAGGTTCACCTTATTTCATTGTGCCGTTAACGAGAAAATAGTGAAAATGAGTCAGATTGTTCATATTCATTCCATTTGTGGAATTTCTGACTTTGGAAGACAGAAATATATTATAGAAATTATTCACTAATTTTACTTAAAGAAAGAAATATTCCAAGAGATTTTTGATATAATCGTCAACTATTAGACAAATATTGACATGGTACCAATTTGCCTTGATGTGCCATTTTAGTAATAATATTTTAGTAATTATAATGAGCCAAACTTACATGAAATGTCGAAAGAGTCGCGCTTTAGCGGAAGAAATGAACACTATTTACATTTGGAGGAAAAAGTCTACATGAATTTCACAAATAACAACAACGGGTACATCACCTAAAGGGTTTTTGTGTCACAAAAAACGCGTTGGTCCCATTTAAAAAAAAATTGTTGTACGCCACTGATTTACGACTGAAGTTTATATTAATCTTTTTTTTTTGTAACACCATATAACACACAAATCGAAATTGTATTCATCTGTTATTCATACAACCTTTAATTTCTGATGAAAAGACCCACTGCTAGATACACTACAGTCATATACTGCAATTCCATTACCCTGAAGATATTTTTGACATATCAAGGTCTTTGTCATTTCTTTCAATGCTAAATTCAATTAAAAACAAATCATTTGATATTAAAAAGTTCACTGACATCTTGACTAAAGGTTACAGACTTTGTCATTTCTTTCAATGCTTAATTAAATTTAAATAAAAAAAGCATTCGATCATTAAAAGGTTACTGCCAGTTTGACTAAAGACATTATTCCTTTATGGTCTGCAATTCACCAAAATTATGATGCATTTTCTGTCATAATAAAACCCTTTTGTTACTGTTTATGATAAAATCACACGTACACTCTGGCTCGTTAAGCCCGTTTTTTTTTTTTTTTTTTTTTTTTATAAATTGACACAAAAGTGCCCCGAAGCGAAATATTTTACCCCATTTTTACCCATTTGCAATGCACCCTATATGAATATATAATGGCTTTGTAAATGGACATGTTCAATCTCTGCCATGATTACGTAGTATAGCTACAACGTCGATCTTTGCTACAAATATTACATCATTTTCCATCTGAACAAGCATCAAATAAGCAACCGATTGTTTCGATGATAAAATAAGATTTAAACTTTGCTATATTGCCATTCGATTTGATATTTAGAATTTTGATAATAAATAATTATTGTCGAATTTATAATAGTGCACAAACGACAACAAATATGCAAGACCTATTTTTTAAAATTCACATTCACATAAAGAAATTAATTTCCAAATGTGTCAAATACGCTTTGGTTAAAATACTACTACTAATAATAATAATATAATAATAATGACAACTTGTATAGCACCGATATCCGCCGTACAAAACGGCGCTTATGGTGCTTGCACACAAAACAATATCAACTGTTAGCAGGAGGAAATACATGAACAAAAATTCAGAGTCAAACAAATATAAAAACAAAACAAAAAGCAAAATAATGCAGTTCATAAAACTGACATTAAGAAACAAGCCTAGGCCTCTGTCAATATTTATGTCCGCATTTCAAAGGTCGATTGAGATATCCATTTCTGATCCAATTAATTGTATTTATTTGTATCGATCGTGTTGGTGCACAAAACAAGCCAGGCTTCCCAAGCGAAGAATGCAATCTGACATCGCAAACCGTCACCTAAAATTGAAAAATTTGTCCCACTGTTATTTGATATGAATTCATAATGTGCATCTTCTTTGACAAACGTTTTACCAGGAAGAAATACGACGAGTAATCTTTACCAGATAGGGACTACGAGAATATAATATTACCAGACAGCAATATTAAACGCTTCACTTGCTAAATGTCAACAGAATGGAATCATATGATAACGATATTTATCTCATTATTGTATAATAAGGAGTCTATATTATTAGTCGTGACAATAAAAGGAAGGTAACATATTCCAATATATCCAATTATCCATTATTGTATAAACATCGCCCGTTACAAAGATAACATTAAATTAAATGAGACATTTCACAACATTATTGTGCCAAGATAAATCTATGAAGATGCTCGATAAAATTCATTTCGAATCTCAAGTACTGATAGAAATTTTATTGCGAAATGTGAAATTAACAAGCGGTATAACCTATAGGATAAAAATCAATTATAAAGGAGATTGCTAGTAAAATAATGAAAACCTGGTCGGGCGAGTCCTGCCCTTTAATTAATAAGACAAATTTGTTCTTTAACGGTTCCCTCTTTTTTATCCAGACAATTAGCTTCTCAGACGGACGTATAATGTACGGTCCAGCCACTATATAATCATTGACTCAAGTCTACATATTAAATTATAAGTCCTTGGCAGTTGGCACATTACTATCGACATAAAGTGAACTTACCCAATGTTGAATTATGTTTGTCTATAAAGTATTACAGATTGTGTACCTCACATGAATGGGATTGTTACTGATTTCATTAGACAAATAGATTCCCCATTATATTGCTATCGGGAACTCAAGATGTATCACCCGTTTATTTATTTATGTTTTCATCGGAGCATTTAGAAAGGAATTCTTTGTAGTGAGATATTTCAAAAACCAGTTGTCGAAGCTCGGTTAAACAGTTATTATGTGCCTAAATTAATTTACGACAGGAACCAAAATAAATGAATTTTGGGAAATATTTACTAAAAACATTGCTTTTCGTTATTATTTTTTAAAATAATTTTAAGAACATTTGTTTTCCTTTCCTTTTCCAAATTTGCAGTTCAAATACCGAGAAATGATTGATATGTCTTTAATATTAAAAGTAAGTGACAACGACAATTGTCATCAGTTTACTAAATGAATTAACTAACAGAGCAAGAATTATCTTTAGCCATTCACAAATCTACACTATGATATTACACTCAGCATGACCTTTTCATTTTTATTAAAAAGTATTTTTTTCTTAAAACCCTGTTTTTCTTATACTCCCGACACCGAAGTGATTCAGACAAAGAAACAATAGACTACACTGAATCCAGACTGTAAGTTAGCTCATAACCGATGACGTCTGACTGACTCATCTATCCAATATATCAACGGTGCGTTATAAATGTGATTTCACCACCTTTACAAATTCAAAGGGATTTATTTGTGGCAGCTAAAATCTGTGGAAACCCGCTCAGTTAGAAGCAAACAAGGTACAACATTAGTTATGATTACAGAATTGCATCTGTACGTGGGTCTATGCTTCCTTTCTTTGAATCAAGATAGACATTCAACAACCAATCTGTGTTTTAGCTGAATGCGTCATCTAAATCATGAGAAAATGATTGGGAAAACATATTTGTTTACAAAATATTCAACTACGTGGAATGGTTTTCGCATTTAAATCGCCACTAAAGATGGAATAAATTCCCGTTATGATGGGTACCTTTTCCAGTTTCACATAAATTTTGCTTTTTGGTAACAATCCACTAATACCTTTAAATAAAATAATACTTTTATGAAGTATGATTTCGTTCGAAATAATATTTTGGACCTTAAATCGTCATTGAGAAGACTAAAGTTATTTCAGGAGCATAATTGAACTGCATCCATATAGATTTCACGGATTAATCTGCATGGACTTGCAACTTATAATACTTATGTGCCTCTCTTTATAATTCCTAATAAAAATTTCAAAAAGATTGTGAACTCCAATTTTCTTCCCCATGAAAAAATGTTTAGATATGTGATTTTTATAAATTAGTAATTTTGTAGCATAATGCACGTGAATACTTATGGATTATTTAAGAGTGTACGGCATATACATTTAGGTCTTGATAAAAGATAAAATATATTAACGTAGTAATGCCAGAGGATCTGAAAAAGGAAAAAACATAATTATTCGGCCATCCAGTTCTATACTGAAATTTAATTTCATTTTGTTTTGCAAACGAACAACCCGCTGTACGGCCCCTCTACACGCTACTTTCAATGTGTTATTAAACTAACTACGGGTGCCCCCAGCAATTATGCTAAAGTTAGCAAGCCAGAATGCATACAGGCGTGTTCCCCCACATTCCGTCCAATACTTCGTTGTTTCAGATGCAATTTGTAAGTCAATCAAACGCGTGCCAGATTACTATTGATCGGGGAATACAATTATCCTGATTACATTATGATGGGTTTTCATGAAGGTGTTTCGCGCTAATTTATCGATTACTTCATTAGTATTCTAAGATGCTCAGCACTATATAACTTTCAACAAAATGTCAGTTTAAAGTTAGAATAATGTTCAAGAAGTAAATTATTATTAAATGGCTTTAAATTTGTTGTTTCTTAATTAACCTTAGCTTTATTATCGAAGCCAGACAAACATATAGAAAGGATATACAAGACTCAAAAAGAATATTCGAAAGGTTTTCGAACAAAGTCCTCTGTCAGTCGGTTTAAGGCTTCCTTCAAAAACATCTTGTTTCCCACTGTGTAACATAGTTTATTTCTCATAGTTTCTTTCTTTCTTTCATCGTCGTATATTTCTGCATTCATCCAGTTTGTTCTTGTTATTTGTCCTTTGTTTGTTTCACGTTGATGTGATAAAGAATGATGGTGCAATCCCATTCAGTGACACTCCATATTTGTTGACTTTTTGTTTTTGTTTTTCAAGATGCATTTGTCATACAAATTGAAATACAGTGAATCCGTATCTGACTATTTCCAATGTTTGTCCATTTGACAGTATATATTTTGTGGGAATAGTAGGCCTTTTGTTTGAAGGTACCAATAATGACCGATTGGTCAAAATGGGGAAACGTGTAGAAGAGACAGGATATTTTTTCAGATCCTTTAATAGCAAAGGTATAACATAGTTTATTTCTCATAGTTTATTTCTTTCTTTCACCGTCGTATATTTCTGCATTCATCCAGTTTGTTCTTGTTATTTGTCCTTTGTTTGTTTCACGTTCCTTGTTCTGTTTTATTTTGTAAATCTGTTAATTAGTTTGATTTAATATTGTAATTTAAGTCTTCAACTTTATCTGTGTTATTATATTAAATCATCCCCATTTACAAACTTCTGCTTTCTTGGGCCATGCCTCCATACCATGTTTTCTTTTTTTAATTTTTTTTTAATTTACTGTCAGTCACCCCAAACAAGGCCAAAAAGCCACTAGAGTGTAAGGGGTTACATTTGCGATAACATCCACCATTTAATTAAGCAAGATTACATTTGTTGATATTTTTCTTAAACTTAATTAGATCGTAAGTTGGTGGAAAACAATCAGCAGGAAGGTCGTTCCATTGTAATGCTGTTCTAGGGAAGAAGCTATCCAAATGGAACTATATTGCATTTAATTATTGTATTGTTTATGCTACATGTGCGGAAGTAAATGTTGATGAATTGAATAGCAGTGTTATATGCTGAGTATATTTTGAGAAATTTATATAACTTTATACCTAAATTGATTGTAGTGAAGATCTCGTTGTAAAATCCTTTAATATTGTGATGCTTATTGGTATTAACAGTATACATGAAAGTCTCAAGCAAGTAAATATTAAATCATTTGCCCAAATTAAAACATGAAATCCTCAACACAGCGAAACATTTTCCTAAGGAAATGGCGGGAAACGAACTAAAAACTAAGATAAACAGAATGTCACGAATGAATAAATCTGAAACATATTTGTGAAAGCTATATCTGTGGAAATCAAATAACCCCGAGTGAACCCCCTCTTACTTATAGAACCCTGGGGTCCGAGGCTGACAAATAAGCCGAGAGTTTGCCGATTTACGCAAGCTGCATTCATGGAAGGAGTGCGGACTTCGATCCCATACAAATGCAATATTCTTGATACCCCGTATGTTTTATGCAATGAATGTAATTTAGATGTGTCCACGTAACCCATGAAAAAAGGATGATGTATGCAGAAGGCTTTTGACTTTGTTGATTGTCTAGCAAGTAGCATACAAATAAAACATGGCAGATTGCTACTGTGTTTCTGCGTACATGAAGGGATTCGTTTTGTATAATAACAAGCCACAGAAGGACATGGCGAAATCACAATGTGAACCTCAAAGTGTGTATGTTTAGTTATTATGGATTGAAGAATTTGATGTGCATAATAATGAAACAATGTATAAATAATACTGTATTAAATTATGGCCCATTTATATTGAATAACTCGCATAGGGTATAGGATGAAAACTGTATGAATTACGTCTCTCTCTCCTGGGAATTTTTCCCAGGTCAATTTCTAGCCAATGTTTTTGATTTTCATGAAATATGAATGCATACGTCATTTTGGGTTTTAAATTTGCACCATCCAATGTAGAATTGTACAGATTTTTGAATAACAATGTCGAGACTGCCAGCTCCTAAAGATAAACCGCTTCATCATTCCAAATTCTTATAAACAAATCTATCAAACTGTAACGGTATTTTGACTTCAGAGTCTATCGCGGCGTGTCATCAATCTGCCTTAATTTTCAGACGGGTAATCAATTTCAATTTATCACAGGAAACCACATGATTAGTTTCAAGCAAATCTGGTTTATAGATTAACACGCTCACCGAGATTGCAATAACACAACACAGCACAGTGTCACATTTCACCTCTTTGGTTTTGCTGTTGTTTATTAAAATCATTGCCTTGTATTTTTCCCATAGAAACAGCATCTTATTGGTTTGGTATTGATCGAAAGAGAAAGAGACAATTTTGATGAAATTTCAATACCAACCAAACGAATTTGTTTAGCATCAATATTTAATTTAGGGTCGATTTTTTGCTATAATGTGCCACATCAATGTAGCCACTTTACTTAAAGGGTCGATCGAGGATGGCAAAAAGGGGACACCGTAATCTCAAATTGGAGGAATTTGGGCGTGGCTGAGCTGAAGCAGCAGTGATCCCAAGGGCCCTGTTAAAATATTTCATCTTCTGGGAACTCGTTCGCAATGCATATCCATTCAAGCCAGGTTGAGCATGAAATATCTATTGGTGATACATCCCATATAATCACCAGCATGCATGACTTGTGCATCAACCTTGAACATAGAGATTTAAAGCCGCCATAGGCTATACACTATGGCAAACTCAAATTGATCACGGTTTTACATCAACTTCGGTGTAAAGTTGATAATATAAATCAAATATCCCTTGAAATAGGTCTGTTTTAGATGCTATCGTTTTACTAAAATTAGTGAAATAATGTCCAAAATGAAATGAAAACAAACATGAATGCATTTTTACTATTTTCTCGTTAACAACACAATGAAAAAATGAAACTTTCACAGATTGGTTTTGATACATATATCGTGATTATTATATGGATGCATTTACAAATGGTACATATTTCATGTGAATTCAGATTTGTTCATCGTTTCCTATCAAGAAGAAAAATAAATTAATTATTATTGTTTAACTAATTTCACGAAATAATTTACAGTAGCATGGATTAAGATTAAATGAGTGAAAAAAATAGATTTTATGTCGCAGCGTAATGAATTCATGCTGGTCACATAATTATGACATCTATGGACCATTAAACATTGGTTTTTTCAATTATTTTGTAGAAAAATAGAAGCTTCCTGATGAACAAGCAAAGCATACGTGTAGCGAAACAAACGGAAAGGGTCATATGACAGTTGCTGCATGTAATCAACACTTAAATTAAATGTGGCATCGTTAAGCAAATTGTCAAATGTCCTCACTGCATTTATGAAAAATGTAACGGAGATGTGACAAACCACTAGAAATTGCTAAATCACATCCCTGAAAGGTTTGTGTGACTAGCAAAGCTAGATCACATCCCAGAAAGGTTTGTGTGACTAGCAAAGCTAGATCACATCCCTGGATGGAAGGTTCGTGTGGATAGGCACACCCAGAAAATGTCTGAGATTGTAGGCAAAGGTAGATGCTGAAAGGATGGGACACGGAAACTTAGACCTATTGACTCCGATGATTGTAATAAGTTCTTTTAAAAATACACAGACAGAAAAGTTTAAACATAAACAAAGACACACCAGACATAATTAACAATGAAAACATTGCGAAAGGACCCTCCTTCCTCAATTAATAAACCAATAGAATAATTTAAATCATTAAAAAACACACGCGTGTAGGTATTGTTATATTAAGGTTTTGGTTTAAATCCCATTAAACATTTGGCGTCTGTTTTATATTCACTATTCATTTCCATCCGACCTCATTTCACGCATGACCTAGCTGTAGTCATGGTAGAATGACCCTTTGATCTGTCCCTGGGTTTTTAGCGCACGGTCGAACTATATTCACCGTTGATAATTTTCTAGAGCTGAGCACATAATGCGAGGACATAACATTGGATTTCACTCAACCCTGGGAACTTCCAAAGGATGCCTTGCCATCTCTCGTGAAGTATTTCTAAGATGGCGGATTACTGGACCACGCCCAACGTGTCCACAGTACAAATTAGTTTACCCATCATGCACTTGGGCAGTGGGCACGGATCATACGTCCTTTAACGTGACAAGCGAAATAGGTTCCACTTATCATACGTAAAGAACGTGACAAGCGAAATAGGTTCCGCTTATCATACGTAAAGAACGTGACAATTCTCTCTGTCCCAGCGAAAGATCTAGAAACGTATTTTAAACCCTAGCTGATAATAATTAATCTACCCATACAGTATTACCCGGGAGCATGCGTGTAAGAGTACTTGGTCTTTCCTCTGCTCACTCGTTTGTCCCTTTGTGTTTTGGTTTAGTCTTGAGTCCTCTTGTCTTATTATGCGCGGGATAACATTCTTCCGAGAAGCAGTAATTTAGTTTACTTTTGTTGTCCCCGACACGCATAATATTGTTGTTGTTCTGGCAGTTTTAAAAAAAAGTTTTTGTCCTTGTTTTTGTCCTTGTCCTTGTTTGTGTCCTTGCCCTTGTTTTTTGTCAGATTGACCGAGTTTCTATAACCTGCATACTCCCCTTTTACTCATTCTCATACATCTACTTACTCGTAGTCATTTTCATCCTGTTTATTTTGCTCATCCTGTTGCCCTCCTATCATTATATTGTTTGTATTTAATTCAGTTTGTTGTGTATTTTGTGCTGTCATCTGTCTCAGGCATTTCTAGCTGATTGCTTTGCTCTGTATTTTTTTGTTGTATTTGTTTCGTTGAGGTCGAATAAATAATAATAACAATAATAATGCTTTACACAAGCAGAATTTGTGTTATGCAAAATTGTCTCAAATGTAAGTGAATTATAGAAAACACATTACATAGCATATATGGCGGGCCAATTTGGAAAATCTTATTCGAAAACTGTTTGCAATAACCCCGAAAACATTATTAGGCGGGTGGGTGAGTCGGGGGGGAGGGGGCAAAAGGGAGTATGTGCAAATCTCATGTTTACATTTTCCATTCGTTTTATTTGTGTCCCCTCCCCATTTGGCAGTGTGTATCTTTAGGCCTAGGTCCATGGGCCTTTGTTTTCCCTCAAATCCTTGGATCCGCACCTGAATATGCCACATAGACCTATCAAGGATAACATTTGCATGAACACTCCCAGTCGACGATACATATTGAACTTATCATTGGAGGTAGAGATATAAACGTTTTCTTTAGTGATTGAAATTTTCTCAGTAATATTCATGGCAACACCAAGAGGTAAAGCCTTCATGATCCCGCATGGCAGCCCCTCTAACCATTTGAAATGACAACTGATTGTATCCATACAATAAGCATTGTTTCACTAGCATTTTACATTAAAAACTTATCATGTGATATTTCGAACAGAAATACTTTGGGAAATTATAAAGGCAGTAGTCCTAAGAGCTTTAATTGTATTATCTATGTGAAGATTGTTAATATTTTGGTCACCAACGCAATTGTTTAGATTTTTGTAACGATTAATCAGTCAATTTTTTTTCTATTTGTTTTTTATTTTATTTTGTTGTTGAAATACAATATTTTGAATACAAAAACACGTTAGTCATTATGTTAATTGTATTTATTGTTTATGCAGAGAAACAAAAACAATCGATTCCATAGAGAATTGTTGACTGCTGCGATAAAATAATTTTACACAGTTGTTTTGTTTGCGTTTTTTTTTTTTTTGCAGCACCTTATTGTTAAACATCTCTCATTATGTTAATTGTATCATTATTTATTCATTGAAACCATAACCATCGATTGTTGTTGTTTTTCATTTAAAAATATTGGCGTTCATCTTTGAAGCGAATTGCTTGTTTTTGTCTTGTCTTGTTTTGTTGCAGCTTGTTATAATACAATAAGCATAACTATTTACGCATAAATTATTTCCCTTATGCATATCTTTAGATCAACTAATGATGAAAACCACCCTGGGGGAACGGATTCATTTTAACAAATAAAAAAAACAGCCGAAATTGTCTTATAATTATTATTCCAACTATTTATCAAATTGGTGATGGATGACTCAATTATATTCTGACCAGGATTCTTGTTATAGATTTATTATTCTAATTAGCAGTGCCATAATGCACGATGCCGTACAATGGAAAAACAAATTGACTTCACGTAACGTGTGAGTGCCTCACTCTCCCTGTCCAAGCTCTAGCTCTAATCATATCAGTAGATATCAAACGACTCACTCGCATTGGCCAGGTACTCTGGCTGTAGGAGCTAGCTTCTCATTAAATCAACGAACATGGTTTCCATAATGTACACGTCTATAGTACTAAAACATTACATCACTTACCTACGATGCTGAGAAGATGTCTTATAATACGGCAGAGGAGTCACTCAGATTCCTCCAAATCTGCCAACAGAGATAACCAATTAAGAAATGAATGTCTTCCGATGATGATGGTCCCAAAGATGGAGCAAAACGGACGATTTCTAAACTAAGCCAGCCAGGTTTGGATCTCAGCTGCTGCTCCGTCTGCTGTCTCTGCATCCGTCCTCTCCCGTACGATGTACTCCGTCTCTGCGGTAGGGAGGGGAAATGTTAATGATGCATACTTGGCTACGGTTGTTTCATGTTTGCAGAGGAAGGATTAGATATAAAGATAAAAGGTTTAGTCACAGCTACTCAAAATATGTCGATTAATCAATCCGATTGCAATTACATATATTCGATGAAAACAAATATTAGCTTTTTTACCTACAATGTCAGGAACTTTTCGTTTTCATCGGATCATTGATAATTTCCTTTCAGAAAGGCAAACAAATGAAGTGAGATCATAAAATCAGGAGTTCATAAAATAAATGTCAGAAGCTTGGTTTAACAGTAATTTAGTGCCCAAATTAGTTTATGACAGGACGCACCATAAATCAATTTTGTGAAATATCTACTATAAAACCATGCTTCTCTTGATTATTTTGTGAAATCTGTCATCAGATTTTTATTCAGACAAGAATAATCGGTGGAAATAGTTCGACAAATTTTACTCAATTGAAAGTACTTCAAACATCAATATTTCAAGGGATGTTTGATACCATCCTCAACTTTACAGCAACTTCATGTCAAACCTTGATCATATTTGTTTAGATTAACAAATGTTATACATTTCCTTGTTGAGGGCGAAGAAGCAAACTAGACGCTCAACAACCACCTGAATATTTGACGTCACTTGGTGACAAACGAAAGTAGAATAAGTAGATTGTTTCGTTGTTTCGTGGATAACTTATTTATTAATCAAGATTTAAATCGTTTGCAGTATTATGCAAACTATTATTAATTAGCAATTAATTTGAAGGAACTTGTGTACTCATTATAAGCTATTGCTTGAGAGTGGCTGAACTTCATCAAAAAACAGTCGCCGGCTGCATGAGATGGTGAAACATGAGTTAGCTTGTCGCCTTGGTTTGCACTCAGACCGGGTATCGAAGCGACGGTGAATCACCCGGTGAACATCATCATCATCATCATGCACACTGGCTGAGGTCTGCCTCCTCCAATATGACGCTTGAAAGGGACAACCAAGAAATAATTTCACTCTATAAACTGTCTGGGTTTGTAAATACAAATGATCATAATTTGTCTGCACACTCCCAAAATTATTTATAAATTGCAACATTTTGATATAACAGTGGCGTCAAATCTAGATGCATTGATGTTATATATAACAATCCACGGAAATACTGTGACCAGAATGCCCCTTTAAGATCAAGCCGGGTGAATGCCAAGGCACCTTCTTGTAGCTCATTGGTGACACAAGATCACGTGTTTTCTCGAGGCTCATGCAGAGTACATGAGAGAGACAGTTTAATTATAAGCAGCGAACTTGAGCGAATGGTTTGTCTTTCATTTATGTTGTCTGGGAGCAAGCAGAAGTCAGTTTACACAGCGAGATGTGAAAACAGAAGACGGTTTGTTGGTTAAGTACGGAACGTGCGTGCGGACATCTCATCAAAGGTAATTGTGGCAAAATTACGGGGGATGTTGTTACACTGTAGGCTTGGGAGATTGTAATTTGTATAGGAATATAATTATACATTTTAAATATTATACCCGTAACAATAAGTTGCCATCATTTTAGCGAAATCTATATTCTGAACAGAGCATTGGTGGTCATTAAAATGTGTGTAGTTTATTTACACATGTAGTTTATTAAACAATCTTTAATTTAATTTTATAAAACAACCTTTAATTTACAACATACAATTAATTATGAATTATATGTTTTAAAAACGTTTCACTTTTCACACAGTTTCGTTGTATAATAATTATATAAATAAAGTAATAACATCAGATATGATACGTTGCAGATTCGTCAAAAGAAAAAAAGTACATTTTGAAAAGGCCAAGTAAATAAACGGGACTTTCTGTTGCAGAAATTGCCAAGACGACACGCAATATTATGTCAAATGTAATTGTAACAATAACGAATTGTGAAAAAAAAACTTAAATATACAAAATTAAAATGTAATGTACTTTCAAAACGGGATTCAGGCGAGAAAGACATTATAACTGAGGAATTTACAATATACATTGATAAAAAAAAAAAAAATATTATGCAAATTTACTACTCATTATTCACAACCCTTTCATGAACCAATTATATGATGTGCCTGATAATTATGTAAATTAGTACTCTACCCGTTGGGCTCTAGGTAGGTAGGGCCTTAAGCATGCAAAGCATGCTGTCTTGAAAAAAAACATTAACGTTAGTTATGTTGAAAGTTACGAACGTTGTAAACAAATGAACTACTGAAAGAAACTGTATCCTAAGAATAAACAGAAAGCTTAACCATGTCTAGATTCTCAGGAAAGCCGACATTCGATGTTTATGTGACAAATTTACCCGATGACATCGACGAGGTAAAAACTAAGTTTCTTAATTTTGACAGCCGGCCACATGTTTATATAAAAGTCTGGTTACGAATTAGTGTCTGTTTATTTTGGATGTGTATACACAGTGAAGAGCTGGGGCATCGAACATATGCTTTATGCATTGGGGATGAGGTTCTGAAATAATAATAATAAATAATAATAATAATAAAAATAATAATAATAATAATAATAATAATGTGGACTTATAATAGCACGTATCCACCAAACTGGTGCTCAAGGCGCATATTATTACCCCTGCTCATCAGGCTCATAAATCGTTCCTGAAACCTTTCTCTATGCTGAAACCATCTCAGCTCCCTGGCCTAATAATATACAGCTCAATTGCTGCCATTACAGTGCATGTAATCAAACACAACGACCAACTCAGCCCTCACAGGTACCCATTTACCCCTGGGTGTAGAGAAGCAATTATTGTAAAGTGTCTTGCTCAAGGACACAAGCACCATAAGCCTTATCGCTAATAGCAGCTGCAAGGAATTGTGGGATGTCTGTGGGCGCAACAGCGCCACTGCGTGCCGCACGGACAAACAAAATATTATTGACGTCACAAAAGCTGCGCCAAACAGATGCCCCTTTTTGTATCCCTGTATGCTTTGCGGCAGTTGCTTCAGTGCTATTAGCGATAAGGCTTATGTTTGCGGTTAGGATTCGAACCCACATTCTGATGTCATGACGCAGCCATCAGAACACAAATCCGATGCACTAAACCGCTCGACCATGGCACTCCATATTGGGTGCATTCGAGTAGCTTCCCTCAAGTAGGTCTGACGTCATTGCCGGGGCTTACCTGGGTCAGCCTCAAGTGACCTGCTCGCAAAGCAGGTCACTTGAGGCAGACCCGGTTAAGTGATGTGACATAACATCACTTTGAGAATATTCTGAATGGCCGCCATTTTTGTTTTCAGTGCGGCAATTTCGTGAAGTTTGACATACATTTTCATCTCTTAAACAATTAATTTGTGAGTAGAGACTGTTCCTCAGAAGTAATAAGATCAGTAGTTCCTTTTTTACCTGGCAAAGAATTGTTTTGCGATCGTTTCGTTGTAAATATTTTGTTTACAAAGTCTGTGTGACCTTTGACATTCTTCACTTCGCTTTAACGACCACAAGAGGGAGAATGTTCAACGGGATGCTTGTTCGATTAGGTTGTACTCGGGGCTCACCCATGTGACGTACTTAGGTTTCCTCGGGGAAGCTACTCGAATGCACCCTTAGTTACATGTATTATGACGTGGGGTAGAATGTCGTATCCAACCGCCACTTTTTCTCATTCAATATAACCAATAAAGTAATCTTACCTACCTTGTAAGGTAGAGAACGTATGGATGATGATGGACATATACTTCAAATTATTCCGGGATATCTGTTTCATGAAAAATCGGGCATTTTTGGTATACGATGACTTCCTCAATCATGTCAGTTTGATCTTGTCAACTCCCCCATTAGTGACTAAGGAAAGAATGTCGTATCTGACCACCACTTTTTAAGGGGATTTTTGGAATTGTTTTGCAACCACTAACCAGTTAAAAAAATATTCTATCGATTTTTGGGGGTACAGAAAGCGAAAACTATCTTTAAAATCCACTTTTATGACGGTTTTCGGACTTTATTTCCCTTCTGAAAAATTCCTCCCCTTCCGAAAAAAAAGAATTCTATTATAGTTGCCACTGCGCATGTACAATGAACCGTGTTGGTCACTCATGGGGGAGTTCACAAAATCTGACTGACATGACTGCGAAAGTCATTGTATACAAAAAAATGGGCCAGATTTTTCATGAAATAAATATCCTGCCAGGTAGAATGTCGAACCCAACCGCCACTTTTTCTCATTCATTATAATAACCAGTAATTTAATCTTAACCTGCTCAGTAAGGTGCAGAAATTATGAATGATGATGGACCATGATAAGTGACAGTTGGATTCAACATTTTTTCCGAGCTGCCATGCCCTCCCTTATTGTCCTCATATTTAGGATTCAAAATGGAACTGGATGATTTCTATATCCAAAATTCTTGAAAATGCATGTGTATGCACTGTGTATGTGCTGTGTACGCACTGTGTATGTGCTGTGTAAGCGCTGTGTACGCACTGTGTACGCACTGTGTATATCAACTTTTCAGCTGATTTCCTCATTTTTAAAGGTATCCTATAGTGCCATAGAAAGCTTTAAAACACTGTACAAAATTTTTTGTGCCTAGCCATTTCCTCTTTTTTTGCAATTACAAAAATAAATACCTGGTATATGCCCTGCATGCACGGAAAGTCAAAATAGAACCGCTTTGCTGCAGTTTTAATTAATTATTTTTTTTACCTTCAAGAATTATGATTTTGCAGCGCCAATTTAAAAAATATCCAAAATCTGGTATTTTTGAGCAGCGGCAGTTATCCATAATGTGAAAAAGAGATGTCTGGGCAAAAACTATAGGTACATATTTTACAAAGTTGTTGTGACACGGGACATTGTGCTGAAATAAATCCTGGGACATACGTGGTGGTTGGTCACCTTAGTGATCGGTTGGTCACCTTAGTGATCGGTTGGTCAACTTAAAAAGAAAGATACAGCACATTTTATTATCACACACTTTTTAAGGGGTTTTTGGAATTGTTTTGCAACCACTAACCAGTTAAAAAAAATTATTCTATCAAATTTTGGGGGTACAGAAAGCGAAAACTATCTTTAAAATCCACTTTTATGATGGTTTTCGGACTTTATTTCCCTTCTGAAAAAATTCCTCCCCTTCAGAAAAAAAAAGAATTCTGTTATAGTTGCCACTGCGCATGTACAATGAACCGTGTTGGTCACTCATGGGGGAGTTCACAAAATCAGACTGACATGACTGCGGAAGTCATTGTATACAAAAAATGCCAGATTTTTCATGAAATAAATAAATATCCTGGAATAATTTGAAGTATATGTTCATCATCATCCATATGTTCTCCACCTTACTGGGTAGGTAAGATTAGGTACAGCTATAGAATGCAGGGCCACACCGAAGGTTACTTCTTATAAATTTACATAATCTGACTTAAAAATACACAACTGCGGTTCCTAGGTCAAATTCAGAAACAGGGAAAAATTTGGTCCTGCATTCTGTATTAATTATCCCTAACCCCCTAGGCACTCTGGCTAGGAACCTTCCTGAACCCTAACCCCCTAGGCACTCTTGCTAGGAACCTTCCTGAATCCTCCAAAGTCCACCAGTGCACTTTTGGAAACATGTCCTTATCTTCAAAATGCACCATGCATTTTCATTGATCTTTCATATTCAGCACTTATGGCCTGTACTTCTTGCCAGGTAGTAATTTTGCCCCATTTGAAGAGGTGAAAGTACCAGTTTCTGACAGTGCTGAATTTTTTCCCAAAAAGTGCCCTTTGGACGATTTTGCAGGATATGGGGTAGTTAGGGTTATTGTTTATATTGAATGAGAAAAAGTGGCGGTTGGATATGACATTCTACCCAAGAATAATGGCTCAATTCTGTTACTTCTATTTTTCATTTAGGAATTTATGAAGCAAGAATTTTCCATTTGTGGTGCTGTTCATTCATGTACTCTCAAAGATGGAAGGAATAATGCTGCTAAGTTTGGGTGAGAAATAACAGAGTTGTCTTTATAGGGTTTCACTAAGGTTTATGTATTTTAAGATGTTTGATAATGATTGGCAGTGGTTTGAGGCCAGAGTCTATGTAATATATTCTTAAATTCTATTATATTCTATTCTAAATATGAATAAAAAACTAAACATGAACCAACCTCCGCTCAATCAGACTGAGAGCATAATTGATGTTTTTTCTCAGTGAGAAAAAGTCTACGGTTTTTGGTCTCTGCGTGCGTTGCCTCAGACCTGTGTGTCAGCATTTTTAATTTTCTTTTTTAATTTTGCTATGAAACGATGTCCAATTGGACAGGTAAAATTGCTGGATTGATTGGAATTCTGCCGTGCTGTGTTTTAAACGACTTTTTCACATAGGGATATGAACGTTTGCCCGATTTGTGAGGCCTCTCTTAGCCACCATACTTTGTATATGAGAAATTTGGTCCCCACGTATACATGTACATGTAACACGTATTTCCCTGTTGGCAAAAAAAAAAAAAGATTACCAACAAAAAAAAACAAAAACAAAAAAAAGCACATCACCGCACTAATTTTGAAGTCGACTGATGACCAGAAACCGGAGTGTTTTTTTTTGGCCTTATGTTCATGACAGTTTTATACCAAAAATATACATGTTTATTTATGGTCCTGAGATTTAAATTCTTTTTAACCCTCCTTCTGTTTGACCATTTGAAACCATTCAAAATTTCCACCTACATGTACCAAAATGGCCATTGGTTTTGTACACACATGGTGATACCATTTGAAGTGTTGGTAGCAAGCTTTACTACCATTCAAATCCATTCAAATGGTTTTTGAATGGTGGATACACTACACCTTGGTGTGTTTCCATAGCCGAATGGTTTCAAATGGTGAATGTACTACACAGTGGCTTATAAATCATTCAAATGGTTTTGAATGGTGGATACACTACACCTTGGTGTGTTTCACAAAACGAATGGTTTCAAATGGTGCATCAACTTGTCTGAAAAAGGCACCAGAACTAGGAGGGTTAATATAAGAGATTATCAAATTCAAAATAACATATATTTTATTTTACCATAAAATGATCAAGTATTTATTAATGTATTCTAGAATATTTCATCATATTCCATCTTGTACTATTTGTCTTAACTTTCAAATTCCTTATTTTTATTTTCTCTTTTTCCTGTAAGATTTGTGCGGTACGTTAAGGAGGAATCTCAAGAAATGGCCGCCAATCAACTCTGTGGAAAATTCCTCAAAGGAAAAATCATCATGGTCAGGAAGGCGGATTATAAGAAGAAGTAATTCTCTCTCTTTGTTGTACATTTGTTGTACTTATGAAAGCAATTTTTATTGTTAACTCTTAATAAAATCATGGGCCAATTTCAGAAAGCCAAAATCATTTTTAGTTTTTTTAATTTGTTGCTGCGAATATTTCTTTTTAACAGGCCAAAGATGACACACAAAAGCAGTATTAGTTGACATTTATTTAAGCAGTATTTCTACAATTGTATTAGTTGACATTTAATTTTCGTTATTATAAATTTGCTACATTTTCAGGAATAATACAGAAGGCACGCTACAAAACGGAGAGAAGCGTCAGAACAGAGGTAATTATAAAACTCCAAACTTTAAATAGTGTAAGGAATGACACTTAATTATTCTATTTTCGTATCCGAAACATTAGTTTATCGAACCTACCAAGGTGAATATAACAACATACCTGGACGGCTCTTTATTTTTATATTAATTTGTCGCTGTATCACTGTCCCTGTATGCTATTTGTTTTTTGTTTTTTGTGGACACATGGTGCTTCTTCCTAGCCTGACAACTCATTGCAATACACAGTGGAGCTTGAGTAAAGCATACAATAGGCAATATAGGGTACGTGTGGAGTGCCATGGTCGAGCGGTTTAGTGCATCGGATTTGTGTTCTGATGGCCGAGTCGTCAGAATGTGGGTTCGAATCCCAACCACGACCAGGGTACTTGTGTCATTGAGCAAAACACTTTACCATAATTGCTTCTCTCCACCCAGGGGTAAATGGGTACCTGTGAGGGCAGAATTGGTTGTTGTGTTTCTTGTTGTGTTTCTTGTTGTGTTTCATTAGCCCTATATGCGCTGTAATGGCAGCAATTGAGCTGTATACTCCCCAGGGAGCTGAGATGGTTTTCAGGAATGATTTATGAGCCTGATGAGTAGGGTAATAATGTAATGTGCCTTGAGCTGGTGCGCCATATAAGTCTACATTATTAAGTTTCCCAGGCTATATTTTCTCCTGCCACCAGGCAGGTATTATATCATGACGGATTTTTTTAAAAATTGTTTTTTTCTTAAAAGTATGGCGCTTTCTGGAACTTTCTGAAAGGAGCTGTTAGATGCAACTCAAGACAAAGAAGTTACAATGGATATCAAACTTATTCTGACTATATTAACCCTAACCCCATATGGGTATTCTGGCTAGGAACCTTCCTGAACCCTAACCCCCTATAGGTATTCTGGCTAGGAACCTTCCTGAACCCTAACCCCCTAGGTATTCTGGATAGGAACCTTCCTGTATCCTCCAAAATTCAGTGCACTTTCGGAAACATGCCCTTATCTTCAAAATGCACTGTGCATTTTCATTGATCTTTCATATTCAGCACTGATGGCCTTAATTCTTATCAGGTAGTAATTTTGTCCCATTTGAAGAGGTGAAAGTACCAGTTTCCAACAGTGCTGAATTTTTTCAAAAAAAGTGCCCCTTGGAGGATTTTGTAGGATTTGGGGTGGTTAGGGTTAAAAGTAAATAAACAAATATGGTACATGTCGTCTTTTGTTTTACCTTCAAGTTCAAATGAATCTGCCTTAAAATTTAACTGCACACTCAAATTTGTTGCTCGTTTCTGTTGTACATTAGGTGATCAACAGTCCAGTAGTACAAGAACCCTAGATCAACAGAAATCAACTCAAGATTATGTTGAAGTAAGTGGTAGGGGTGAGAGTGAATGATAGTGGTAGGGGTGAATGTAGGAGACTTGAATTGAAATATTCTGTATCTATCAATCATTCTGTATCTAAATATCTAAATATTCTGTGTCAACCAGTCATTCTGTATCTAAATATTCTGTGTCTATTAGTCATTCTGTATCTAAATATTCTGTGTCTATCAGTCATTCTGTGTCTAAATATCTAAATATTCTGTGTCTATCAAGCATTCTGTATTAGGGCTGTGCCGGGTATCCGGATACCCGACTGAAACGGTCATTACCCCGTTCCATTTTTCGGTTCCAATCACCCGTAAACGACTTTTTAAAATTCGGACTTAACATTTGAGCGGTGCAAACAGAAATCTGTGACTCTTGAACAATGTAATGTTTACACTTTTACAGACAATTATCTTTAAATTCAAGAGATTGCACTCCAATAAAGAAAAGATCGATTTAAGTATGGTATCCTCTGTATTATAAAAGTCAATTTGTCACCATTTACAGTACATGTATTTGTGCACCACCGGAGGCATGTTTTCAACAAAAATGAAAACAGGTATCCAGGTATCCGAAGTTTCCTAATTTCGGGTATCCGGTTCCAAAAATATCCGAAAAGGCACAGCCCTATTCTGTATCTAAATATTCGGTATCTATTAATTGTTATTGATGCACCGTTAACTTGTTACTAAAGATGTCTGAGAATGCTCTGGAAAACAGACTATGTTGTTGAGGAATCTGTCGACTGTAATTGCTTCTTGGCACGTCAAGTAGACTCATTCATGCATTAGCATAACTATGAGGGAAGAGACACATTCCCCATACACTTGGCTCGCCCGTCCCTTAAACCCCCCATGGAAAATTCAATTATGGACAAAACATTAGGGATTCTATTTTAGAATCTTCATGGCACCATTTATCTTTTACATTACCATAACACCATTTCATACCATTTATGCAAAGGATACTTGCCTCAAAATCTACTTGATTGAATTCCTGCATTTCCTTTCTTATCCAGCAAGCAATCCTTGTAACTTACGTTGTTAATGCATGCACAGTGTACGCCCAGCTAGCTAAGATAGATATGGCCGAGGTTAGTGCTAAACTCATGACAGAGATTAACCAGTATTGTCCAGTGGCACAGAGATTGATTGGTCCACCATCTTTAAATACGGTAAGTTGATGTTATGCAGTCAGTTTTTCATTGTAGTTTTGTCTTTAATTAAGATCTGCTTGCATAGAAACCTCAGACATTTAAGAAAATCTGATGAGTTAAGATGTTCAACAGAGCCTGTTCATTAACACTCCTTCTGTAGCTGAACTTTAGTGGCAAGTAAGTGTAGCTATCGCAGTCAAAATCAGTCAACTGATTGTTTTGACTGTTGACCCAAATGTGCACACAGGTGCATTTTTGACTGGTTTTTACTGTCATTTTGACCACCCTGAACAATACCAGATAATGCTTTTACCAGTCAAAAACGGTCAACTCATTTTGACCTGTAAATGTACTTACTACACCTAAGGTTTGACAGTGTTTGACTTTTAAGTGCACTAGATATACCTTGGCAAGTATATCAACATTTTGGCTTGTTTTGACCCTTGCAGTCATAGGAGGGTTAAAGTAGGACTCACTATGTCAGGATTTTGGCTGCAGCTGGATTCCCGTGGCAAACTGGATTTTATTGGTTAAGTTTGCCAATGTAGGGATACATTACGGTTATATCATGGAGATCCAGCCCCCAAGTAAATGCTGACAAGCACAGTGACAAAATGAAGTATGTGAACACAAAGTTTAACAGTGACAAAAAATGTCAATTTATTCTGTAATACTCAGGGTAATTAACGCGGAGAATAATCAGCAGTAAGTTACATCATAGACAAAATAATCCACAGTTAGAAACAACCCCATGTAGAAACCCAAGCTAAAACCAAAGTTGAAACCCAAGTCGAACTGGTTCTTCAAAATTATAGTCCCTTTAACCATCGTGAAATCATATCATATGATGAACTGGGTAGGTTTAACCCAGAATAAATTGAAATAATATACGTGTCCGTAAAATGTATGGCAAACATGTTTTTTTTTTATCATTTGTTTCCAGTTACCTGTCCCCACACAAAAACACATCCGCCAACACCACATTATTTCCTTAAACTAAAATATTAAGTTCACTTGTATTTGAAAAGAACTGGCTACATATACCCAACATAGTAATATTTTTTACCTTTTATATCTTGCGATTTTTATGCCTAAAGATTAAACAAAAAGGCATTTTGTACATGAGTCATTCCACCAGGATGGTGGAATAGGTGTCCCTTGTTACACAGGTCAATGTACCATTTTTTATAATTTACATGTAATATGACTCCCAATTAACATTATTGTAACTACCTACTCAAGGCACAGAGATTGATTTCATTCTAATTTTAGTAAACTGAGAATGTGCACTCATAATAAGGATAATGAATGGTACATCTACTTACGTAACGAGGACACCTTGACACAAAGCTTGCCCCAACCTGGTAGAATGACCCAAGAATGTGCACTCATAATGGGGATAATGAATGGTACATCTACCTATGTAACAAGGACACCTTGTCACAAAGCTTGCCCCAACCTGGTGTAATGACCCAAGAATGTGCACTCATAATAAGGATAATGAATGGTATATCTACATGTACATACCTAACAAGGACACCTTGACACAAAGCTTGCCCCCAACCTGGTGGAATGACCCAAGAATATGTGCACTCATAATAAGGATAATGAATGGTATATCTACATGTACATACCTAACAAGGACACCTTGTCACAAAGCTTGCCCCAACCTGGTGTAATGACCCAAGAATGTGCACTCATAATAAGGATAATGAATGGTATATCTACATGTACATACCTAACAAGGACACCATGTCACAAAGCTTGCCCTCAACCTGGTGGAATGACCCAAGAATGTGCACTCATAATAAGGATAATGAATGGTACATCTACCTATGTAACAAGGACACCTTGACAAAAAGCTTGCCCCAACCTGGTGGAATGACCCAAGAATGTACACTCATAATAAGGATAATGAATGGTATATCTACATGTACATACCTAACAAGGACACCTTGACACAAAGCTTGCCCCTAACCTGGTGGAATGACCCAAGAATATGTGCACTCATAATAAGGATAATGAATGGTACATCTGCCTCAAAACAAGGACACCTTGACACAAAGCTTGCCCCAACCTGGTGTAATGACCCACATAATACAGGGTTCGTACGGGTCATGGAAAACCTGGAAAGTCAGGGAATTTTGCTTTTGCATTTTCCAGGCCTTGAAAGTCATGGAAAAGGGTAAACGTCTTTAAAAGTCATGGAAAGTCATGGAATTTTAAGACTTGTTAAAACCAGTTCGCGTCGGAGGCCGTGTACACACGCAATTTTGTTTCGCACCGCGGATCGGAGAGCGTCTAAATACGCCATAGGAAACTCCGGAATATTTGTATGCATGCTCGGTCGCGGTTGACTTGATAACGAGCCACGTGCGTAAAGTGACGTGCACAGAAGACGTGACCACACGCCGTGGAAGCTTCCATTGTCCTTTCGGGTGACGTGAACACGCCATTTTGGCAGTGCTCGTGCTTCGGTTGACGTGTTATTGTGCAACACTTGTTCGGCACAAGAGCGGGGGCCGTGTAAACACGCTCGCTTCACATGGGTGGTTGTGTGGGAGCACTCGTAAACCTGTTCCACACCTTTGTCTTTGTCTCCATTGAAATCTGTAAAGCTGCGGTATACTAAGATTTCTATAGACCAATTACCTTGCACCATTGTCCCATTGTTACTCGGATAATGGGGAAGGAATCCTTCCTCCATGCTCGGTTGACGTGTAAATACGATGAAGAATTCTTTCGAGGGCTCGGTGGACTTCTAAAGACGCAACACCAAACATGCCCTCCTCACTCCTGGCTATAATTCCCACGGAAAACTCGCCAATTTATCTGCTAATAAGCTAAATGGGGGTGTCTCGTCTTAGTTTCATTGACGTAACCAAAAAAATTCACGCCAAAAAAAAACCCGCACAGGGGCCCAGAAAAACATTTTTATTCCCGACGCAAACTGGTTTTAAAAGAAACAGAAACAAGACAACCGGCAACCAAAAAGACACAATTTCTGGGTCACAAGTTCACATCAAAGAAATGTCTGCCGACTTTGGAATGTTGAATGTATCAATTTGGGATTAGAGCTAAGTCAAGAGTTGGGGCTATTGTTCACTTGACAATGACTGACAGGTTGTGGTTTACACTCCCAGACCAAGAGACAATAACCTCTGGGACCTGGTTCTTGGCTGGTTTACAAGCTATTATAAACTAAACGCGTGGTGTTTGTCCCACTCTGCCTGGCACGCGGGTACCCCGCTCATCTGGTTTTTGCCTAAGCAGTGTGGTCGCGGAACCAGTGTCGTTTAACATTGAATGCTTATAAATAGATCGCGGCAGGCCGCATAGTTACAAATGCGGTGCATCAAAAACATTCTCTTGAAAAGAAACAAAGTTGCCGGCCAATTAAAACGTATCAATAAAGCTTCCTTCAAGATGAAATAAATCCCTCAGTGGCAACAAATTGTTGTTGTTCACAATTAGTTCTCGAACTGAACAAAGGAAATTTTGGGGTGGTTTTTTTCACCATGGAATAAATTATAGCGTATCGATAGCGTATCGGCCGATTTACAGCGTATCGGTATTTTTTTTTATTGCGTATCGGGCATGCCTGGCTAGAACATTGGTGTTATGCGAATCTACTTAGATTTGCGTTGTTATGTTAATGTTGGGCGCGAATCGAAAAGTCATGGAATACTTGTTGTAAAGGTCATGGAAAGTCATGGAATTATCTAAGTAAAAAAAGTGTACGAACCCTGTAATAGTTCATGGGGGAAAATCTACTTTGTTCCCACAGTCATTGCATTTCATGATTTGCAAAGCACTGCAAACCAGGTTGTAATTCAGACACAAACACAAGCTTTTCCTGTGTATTGTCGGTTAAATAAGTTCATTTGCAACTTTTGAAGCAGGTTTTTCCCAGGCATTTCCTGAGAGCAGTTGTTGTTCAATCAGGTCACAGCAAAGAAGAGAAGGAATCCATGATATTTGAATCCATGAATGTATCTAAATATTCTTTATATTAATTTGACTTTATAGTTAACTGAGTAAACAAAATCTAATGTCAACATCAGACCTGAAGAGACCTGTTTGTCTTTTACAACATTCCAAACAACTTGATTTCAAAGCAAAGGCTTTTAATATTGTACAGCATGAGTCATATTTTAAAGCACATGTTAACCCTAACTCCCTCGCTATTTTGGCTCAGAACCTTCCTCAATCCACCAAAATCCAACACCATGCAGTAACACTACCACCCAACTGGTGGACTTAGCTGGAATTGGGACACCCGGCCCCATGTAAAATATCCCTGTCTGGGCTATAGAGTACAGAGTCCATCAAAATACAACACCATGCAGTAACACTACCACCCAACTGTTGGACTTAGCTGGAATTGGGACACCCGGCCCCATGTAAAATATCCCTGTCTGGGCTATACAGTACCGAGTCCATCAAAATACAACACCATGCAGTAACACTACCACCCAACTGTTGGGCTTAGCTGGAATTGGGACACCCGGCCCCATGTAAAATATCCCTGTCTGGGTCATAGAGTACCGAGTCCATCAAAATACAACACCATGCAGTAACACTACCACCCAACTGTTGGGCTTAGCTGGAATTGGGACACCCGGCCCCATGTAAAATATCCCTGTCTGGGCTATAGAGTACCGAGTCCATCAAAATACAACACCATGCAGTAACACTACCACCCAACTGTTGGACTTAGCTGGAATTGGGACACCCGGCCCCATGTAAAATATCCCTGTCTGCGCTATACAGTACCGAGTCCATCAAAATACAACACCATGCAGTAACACTACCACCCAACTGTTGGACTTAGCTGGAATTGGGACACCCGGCCCCATGTAAAATATCCCTGTCTGGGCTATAGAGTACTGATGAGTCCATCAACATCCAACAAACCCAGCTGTTGGAGTTTGAATGGTTTGGGGTGATTATGGTTAAAGGGCAATTATCCCTTGTTATTTGTCTGCTCAACATTTGTGGGATAATATTATCACAACCTGCTTAAACATAAGACTATAACAAAACCACACTATTCAATGCTCTGTGGGGAGTTTGTTTCCTTAAACAATTCCTAGAAAACTGTTCTGAAATCATATCATATTATGATGAATTGATTCCAGTAAAGTACGACGTGTTCATATGTCACTCTGGTGTCGTCTTCATGAAAAATTTGTTTCCAGTTAACTAACCCAAGCAGTAACACAACCACCTGAACCACAGTTATTTCCTTCAACATTTCCTAGAATAAACGTCCTGAAATCATATGATGTTTGCTTTGATTGTGAAAGCTTCCTTTCCTGTTACCGTCTCCAACTTCCTTCAAATAACAAAAGTTCATTAAAACCCTCCTATTCTCAAAACCATTCGTTTTTCGTAGGTTTTTGAGGGATCGAACTATACAAGGGTTAAAATAACAAACATACCTTATTATTTTTTTATACAATCTAAATGCAATGGGTGCCGCGTTTGTGTAATTGAAAAAAATAAAATACGTCTACCAACGTAGTAATATTGATGGCAATACAAAATTTAAGCATAAAAGTAAGCCTACTTTAACAATAATGGAAATTTATGTCATGTAAAAATCCAAAATCCATTTTGGAACAACAATCCAGCTGGAATACATAAAACAGCCTGGACTATTGGCCTGTGGTTTGGTTTGGAGCGCCATGGCCGAGCGGTTTAGTGCATCGGGTTTGTGTTCTGATGGCCGAGTCGTCAGAATGTGGGTTCGAATCCCAGCCGCGACCGAGGTACTTGTGTCCTTGAGCAAGACACTTTACCATAATTGCTTCTCTCCACCCAGGGGTAAATGGGTACCTGTGAGGGCAGAGTTGGTTGTTGTGTTTGATTAGCCCATATGCGCTGTAATGGCAGCAATTGAGCTGTATACTCCCCAGGGAGCTGAGATGGTTTCAGGAATGATTTATGAGCCTGATGAGCAGGGGTAATAATATAATGCGCCTTGAGCACCAGTTTGGTGGATACATGTACGTGTGCTATATAAGTCCACATTATTATTATTATTATCCAAATCAGACCAGTGTGTTTATGAATAACCTGCCAGCTTTTACATTAAAACCCTAACTTCCTAGACAATCAACATGCAGTAAAAAGGTACCCCAGTTGTTGACCCAGACTTTGATGGAGTTGGTACAGTAGCAAATTGCAAAGCATCCATGGCTTGGCTATACACGGTCCTGAATCCAACAAAAGCAGCCAGTGGAGTTTGATGGATTTGGTACACATGGCTACATGCTCTATTCGCTGGGCTACACTGTGGAGTACTGAATCCAACAAAAGCAGCCAGTGGAGTTTGATGGATTTGGTACACATGGCTACATACTCTATTTGTTAGTCTATACTGTGGAGTACTGAATCCACCAAAATCAGGCAAAACCAGGGGAAGGATTTTGATGGACTTGTGGTAGTTAGAGTTAAGCTAAATTGTTTTTCACTAAAAATAAACTTTCTGTATACCCAAAATTCCTTGAAAAATTAGATAAATGTTTAAAAAAATACCCTTCATTTTGAAGTGTTGCTTTCTAGTGTTGCTTTCTAGTGTTGCTTTCTAGTGTTGCTTTCTAGTGTTGCTTTTGTTACCCTGATACCAAACAGACGTCCAGCAGTTGTAACATTGATCAGTGTTGTATAGACTATGTGACTTGTTTACACTTTGCGTGGCCTGTAGAGTACATGTACCAGGATGTGTGTGTATTTGTATGCAGAGTTTGTGCACATAACATCAAAATTGTTTTTTAATTTTCAGATGAATAAGATTTGAGATGTAATGTTAGTGCCTTATTAAAAATAAATCATATGAAGAAATTTTCTGCTGATATTTTAAAATATTAGATCGTATGGTTTCTTGTCAGATTTTGCTGTTGTTGGATGTGTTAAATACCTTTATGGGATTTGGATTAGAGGATGATTTATTTGGATGTGATGGTAGAGATGCTCACGATGCTCGCTAAATGCCTTGATGGGATTTGGATTAGAGGATGATTTATTTGGATTAGAGGGGGATTTATTTGGATGTGATGGTAGAGATGCTCACGATGCTCGCTAAACGCCTTGATGGGATTTGGATTAGAGGATGATTTATTTGGATGTGTTGGTAGTGGTGCTAGCTAAATGCCTTGATGGGATTTGGATTAGAGGGGGATTTATTTGGATGTGATGGTAGAGATGCTCACGATGCTCGCTAAATGCCTTGATGGGATTTGGATTAGAGGGGGATTTATTTGGATTAGAGGATGATTTATTTGGATGTGATGGTAGAGATGCTCACGATGCTCGCTAAATGCCTTGATGGGATTTGGATTAGAGGATGATTTATTTGGATTAGAGGGGGGATTTATTTGGATGTGTTGGTAGTGGTGCTAGCTAAATGCCTTTATGGGATTTGGATTAGAGGAGGATTTATTTGGATTAGAGGATGATTTATTTGGATGTGATGGTAGAGATGCGATGGTAGAGATGCTATCGATGCTCGCGAGCATCCCTTGATGGGATTTGGATTAGAGGATGATTTATTTGGATTAGAGGGGGATTTATTTGGATGTGTTGGTAGTGGTGCTAGCTAAATGCCTTGATGGGATTTGGATTAGAGGGGGATTTATTTGGATGTGATGGTAGTGATGTTAGCTAAATGCCTTGATGGGATTTGGATTAGAGGGGGATTTATTTGGATGTGATGGTAGTGATGTTAGCTAAATGCCTTGATGGGATTTGGATTAGAGGGGGATTTATTTGGATGTGATGGTAGTGATGTTAGCTAAATGCCTTGATGGGATTTGGATTAGAGGGGGATTTATTTGGATGTGATGGTAGTGATGTTAGCTAAATGCCTTGATGGGATTTGGATTAGAGGGGGATTTATTTGGATGTGATGGTGGAGATGCTAGCTAAATGCCTTGATGGGATTTGGATGAGAGGGGGATTTATTTTATTTTGTTCTTGTAACAGGTGTATGGAGCCTTGTTTTCTGAAGATGGAATGTGGTATAGATGTAAGGTTATAATGCCAAATTCTGATATGTTGGCTCAACACAATGCAAAGGTAAGTTAAATAAACACAATCTAATCAAGCTATTTGTGACCCGCTCTGGCAAAACCCGAAACTTCTCGGCATTTACCATTCGCTCAGTGCACATCGTAGCCCTCTAGCGGTGAATTTGCACACAGTGTCTTGATGATAGCCACTTTTGCATTGTGTGAGCGTACACTTTATGTGCGTATGTTATGGTATTACACACACGTGTACTTCTACCAGCCAATGATCGCTCCAGATATTCCATGCGTACGCACATCAACTGCAAAATATACCAAGTACGATGCACTATCGCTACCCTTTCGCCCACAGTGGTCTAACAACATGTGCCCTCAACAGCTCATGCACGGTGCGAATAATGCATAACAGCCATGAAAAGGTCAAAAACTGACCCCAGGGACCAGTTTGAGATTTTCATGTCACCATATAGAGTTAGAGCATTTTCTCTAGATTTTGATGGAAAAAGAAAAATCCTGAAACGTTGTTGGGAACATTGTTAATTTTCATGAGCGTTCACTTTGAAAAGTTGGGTCCAAGTTTAGGGTTTTGCCAAAGCCAGTCACATTTTATCACATTTTCATATGCCTCATACGAACTATATTATTCGCAAATGAAGATATCTGCTACGTGCAAAAGCGTTTGTGGAAAATGTGTTAATATTATTATTGATTAATATGTTGCATATTTGAGGTTGGAATTTCTCTAAAGATTATACATTTGTAAAGACCTATGAGCCTTTTATGAAAGTAAGCTGTAACCCTAACCACGGTCAATGCAACAAGATGCAACAAATGTAAACAAAATCTTGTTTCCTTCAGCAGAGAACAATAGAACCATTGTTCTAGCAGGTAGAGCTTGTTGCATTGAGCAGCCTGCACACTTTTCTGTTTTTGCATTGTGTTCCATTCAGTAAAGTGTCTGTGAAATGCTTGTAGTGGGTTAGGGTTAATAATAGTGTGTTTTCGAATAATTTGGTAACCGGATTTTTGGATTTTGATTTCGATCGAATGTTCAATATTCGAAGCCTGCCAATTGGTAATTGCGCCACGTGATACAACGAGCACGCACGATAGATAAGGCCTAACATACCCTCGCCTGCACCACGCAAATAACATTGTGAATAGGATGGGCTTGCAAATGTAGACGAGAGGATGATGGGGTGGGGAGGGGATAATGATGGAAACTCCAATAAGAAAAACGAGAAAACAAAAACCAAATTTAATGTAAATTTTTTTTTCTTCAAATATTCGAACTGGAAAAAACCAACCGGATATTTGAACCATCGATCGAATATTCGGTTATTCAGCACAGCCCTAGTTAATGAATTAATTACTATTCGTGGGGTGTCGTGGCCGAGCGGTCTAGCTTACCGGATTCAAGTTCTGGTGTTAGCAACATAATGTGGGTTCGAATCACGGCCGTGACACTTGTGTCCTTGAGCAAGACACTTAATCATAATTGCTTCTCTCCACCCAGGGGTTAAATGGGTACCTGTGAAGGCAGAGTTGGTTTGCTCTATATGCGCTAGAAATGGCAGCAATTGAGTTGTATACTCCCCAGGGAGCTGAGATGGTTTCAGGAATGATTTATGAGCCTTATGAGCCTCATGAGCAGGGATAATAATATAATGCGCCTTGAGCACCACTTAGTTGGTGGATACGTGCGCTATATAAATCCACACATTATTATTATTATTATTATTCATAGGTTGCGGTTCATTACTTGGACTATGGTAATGATGAGATTGTTGATGTCAACACACTGGTAGAGCTACCAATGTCTCTGGCATCTCTCCAAGCTCAGGCCCATCAGCTGGTCTTCAGAGGAATCGTACCAACAGCTGAAAATGTAGAAGACAATAGGAAGGTAACTCAAGGAATAAATTAAAAAGTCTCAGGTTTCTGGTCTCCACGCACGTTGCCTCAGACCCGCGTGTTGACATTTTTAATTTTCTTTTTTTTTTGCTATGAAACGATGTTCAATTGCAGCCAAAATTGCTGGATCGATTGGAATTCTGCCGTGCTGTGCTTTACATGACTTTTTGACATCGGAGTATGAACGTTTGCCTGATTTGTGAGGCTTCTCTTAGCCACCATACTTTGTATATGGGAAATTTGGTCCTTGCGTATACAATGTATCGCGTATTTCCCTGTTGGCATTTTTACTGCCTATCTCTCAGAATAATTTAATTTAGGAAATTATGTTTGCACACTGAAATAGTGATAAAATAAAAATGGCTTATCTTTATACAAAATGCAAATATGTCGGAAATATAGTGTTAGTCATTAGCAATCTTAAATCACATCTTATTCTGTACAGGCGGTTGAGTTTCTTCAACAAGTGACTGAAAATAAGTCTGTTGTGGCACGTCTCTACTCGCCCCTTCAGACCACCTCAAGTTGTACCTGTGTTGAGATATTTGATGGTAATACCAGTCTCAATGATGTTCTTATCCAACAAGGATTTGTCATCAAGGTTGCTCCATCTTTGCAGAAGCAATTAATGAACCTAGATACTTCACCAACATCAGGTACTAGATTCCTGGATGAATAACATTTATAAATCTAATCATACATTATGCCACATTGAACCAGTACCTTAGCCCACTTTTTAAAACAGGTTTTACACTGTAGGTCTATTAAACCAAGTTGAATATGACACTTAACTAACCTTAACTCAAGAATACTCGCACTTTTAACCAGATAAACAAATACACAATTTATAGATAGACAAATACACAATTTATAGATAGACAAATACACAATTTATAGATAGACAAATACACAATTTATAGATAGACATATACACAATTTATAGATAGACAAATATACAATTTATAGATAGACAAATACACAATTTATAGATAGACAAATATACAATTTATAGATAGACAAATACACAATTTATAGATAGACAAATATACAATTTATAGATAGACAAATACACAATTTGTAGATAGACAAATACACAATTTATAGATAGACAAATACACAATTTGTAGATAGACAAATATACAATTTATAGATAGACAAATACACAATTTGTAGATAGACAAATACACAATTTATAGATAGACAAATACACAATTTGTAGATAGACAAATACACAATTTATAGATAGACAAATATACAATTTATAGATAGACAAATATACAATTTGTAGATAGACAAATATACAATTTATAGATAGACAAATACACAATTTATAGATAGACAAATACACAATTTATAGATAGACAAATATACAATTTGTAGATAGACAAATATACAATTTGTAGATAGACAAATACACAATTTATAGATAGACAAATACACAATTTATAGATAGACAAATACACAATTTATAGATAGACATATACACAATTTATAGATAGACAAATACACAATTTGTAGATAGACAAATATACAATTTGTAGATAGACAAATACACAATTTATAGATAGACAAATACACAATTTATAGATAGACAAATATACAATTTGTAGATAGACAAATATACAATTTATAGATAGACAAATACACAATTTGTAGATAGACAAATACACAATTTATAGATAGACAAATATACAATTTATAGATAGACAAATATACAATTTGTAGATAGACAAATATACAATTTATAGATAGACAAATACACAATTTGTAGATAGACAAATACACAATTTATAGATAGACAAATATACAATTTATAGATAGACAAATATACAATTTGTAGATAGACAAATATACAATTTATAGATAGACAAATACACAATTTGTAGATAGACAAATACACAATTTATAGATAGACAAATACACAATTTGTAGATAGACAAATACACAATTTATAGATTATTTTTATGCTAAACTTTAAAATGCAAGTTGAAACTGAGGCTTATAAACCATTTCAACTGAATATGATTTGTCCCATGAATTTAATGAAATTACCCAAAATGAATTTATTATCAAAATGAAAGTAGTATTGAACAGTACCATAATCTGATCCCATTCTGTCATTCTCATTTGCAGCAATCACCAACTCATCTTCATCTCCATCATCTAAAACAAATATTGAACAGTTGTATTTATTTGTAGGTACCATAATCTGATCCCATTCTGTCATTCTCATTTGCAGCAATCACCAACTCATCTTCATCTCCATCATCTAAAAGAAATATTGAACAGTTGTATTTATTTGAAGGTACCATAATCTGATCCCATTCTGTCATTCTCATTTGCAGCAATCATCAACTCATCTTCATCTCCATCATCTAAAGGAAGTATTGCTCAGGGCACCCCATCACCTAAAAATGCTCCAAATGCAGGGCGTGGTTTATTGGATACCCCACCTATGCTGAACAATAACATGAGGTAATGCTAACTTGCCTACCCAGGGAAAACTTATATAAGTGAACTTCTTTCTCCATATGTTCCCAAACGCACTTTACGATCTACTGATAAATTTCTTCTGACTGTTCCTAGGACTGCATCTTCATATGGTGATCGTGCATTTTATGCAGCTGCTCCTAAACTTTGGAATGACTTGCCAGTAGAACTTCGCAGTTGCAGTTCAATCAATGTTTTCAAGAACAATTTAACCAGTTTGCGTCGTAGGCCGTGTATACACGCAATTTTTTTTTGCACCGCGGATCGGAGAGCGTCTAAACACGCCATAGGAAACTCCGGAATATTTGTATGCATGCTCGGTTGAGCCACGTGTGTACGGTGATATGCTCGGAAGTGCCGGCCACCCGCTGTGGAAGCTTCCATTAACGTGTGTGTGTGTGGGAAAAAGAAACCCGCCACAGGGGCCCAGAAAAACTTTTTTATTCCCGACGCGAACTGGTTAAAGACTCATTTATTTAAGACTGCTTACATGTATACATGTATGTAATGTTTTGCTTGATTTTTGTTTTACATATATATCTTTAGTTAAGGCCAAAAAAAAAAAATGATGAGTTGCCCTCCAGTGAAAATATTTGAAAGGGTCGGTCGGTTGGGTTTTTTTTTTTTTTTTTTTTTTTTTTTTTTTTTTCTCTCCTTGACTGTCATTTTAAGATTGAAATGACAGTCCACTGAAACCACATATCATGTTTTTCATTTGTATACCTATCAGCAAGGAATTTTGCTGCAGAATAAAAGTATCCCAAGCATTTTTGTTGTACTTTTCGCTGTGATTGACACAGCAAATTCATCCATATTGCGTGCAATGCTCAACATGCAACATGTGAGTGGCCATTCGATTTGAAAACGTGTAGATCGAGTCGCAATCGTTGACACGCGTACAGTGCGGGGATCCAGTGCACAACGTGTGAGGGCCATTTGGTTTGAAAACGTGTAGGTTGAGTCGCAATCGTTGACATACAAAACAGTGCGCGAAGCCAGTGGAAAACATGCGAGGGGCCATTCGATTGGAAAACGTGTAGATTTGAGTCGCAATCGTTGGCACACAGTGTGTGCGAAAGCAGTGCACCATGTGAGGGCCGGGGCCATTCGATTTGAAAACATGTAGATTGAGTCTTGGGTAGGCCTACCGGTAAATTTACCGGTAAAAAAAGTGGAAAATTTCACAAATCAAACGTATTATGTTTTATACAAAGAAAATTGGTAAATTTCATTAATAAATAGGCCTATGAATGACGGCGAAAAAAAAAAAAAAAAAAAAACCCGACCCGAGATTTCAGCACTTTTGGGTCGGTCGGTGGAGGGCAACTCAACATCTTTTTTTTTTTGGCCTAATATGTGTATATATCATATGTACATGTATATATGCGTATATATGTATATGTGACCATCCACCACAAAGGGGCTGTAAAGTCGAATATTTCACATTTGGAGGTTCATATATTTTTGGAAAGAGTATATCATAAGGTTTAAAATGATACCAAACACAAGTCATTCCTACATTCCTACGTGAAGTTATGGTGTATCAAAGTCATTACACTAATTACTTAAACTTCATATAAACTTACATTTTGTACAGATTTATGAACTCATTGCCCGAAAGAAAACGTGGTTTTCATGATTTTTGAAATTGAATTTAATTATGAAATTTTCAGAACGAAAGGAGAATATTTCAAACTTTTCATTTCTAAAAAAATACCAAAATGGACAACTGACTGATTTTTCATGCATTTCAAGCCGTACTGCTAAATCAACGTGTGCGACTTTACAGCCCGTTCGTGGTGGACAGTCACATATGATATGTGTATGTGCATGTATGTATGTATGCACATGTAGGCCTATGTATGTACATGTATATACATGTATATATATGTGTATGTTAGTTTGTGTGGGCATTCAAACCGGGGACCTACATGTATAACAAAAGGGACAATACGTCCCCGGTTGCTATCACAATGGAGAACAATACGTCCCCGTTTGCCAGGACAAAGAAATTGGACAAAGGAAGTCCCCGATTGCCGGCAAAAACACACTTGTGTGTGTGTGTGTATAATTTATGTATGTACTTTCTATAATGTTCATAGTGGTGTTAATTGTTGCGCCTCGGAATAGGCATGCCTAGATAGACGGTGCATTATAAATGCATTATAAATGCATTATTATTATTATTAAATATGCTTAACCCTCCTACTATAGCTGCCGCTAAGTAGCCAATTTTTTGCTAACTAGGTTTTTTATTTCATAGTGCTGCTAACCGTTAAGCATGAAGAAAGGCAAGCTAACTTGCTGGCCGTTATATTGCTAGCAAATAAGTGACACAATACAAATCCATGGTGATCGTGCACGCGCCACTCTCAATTTTCTTACTAACCTGTGAATTATGCTAAATATGTTCATTTGTTTGCTATAGTTAGCACTGAAATAGCAGTGCTGTGAAATTGGCTTTCTGCTTGACATTGAATCCCAAACTGATAGTTTTAGATGAACTCGGATGAACCCAGCGACTGAGTGCGCCAGATCCCATTACCATGACTACTGCATAAGTAATAAGTCAGTGGCTGTATAATAAGCCCAAGAATGATATTGTATGCGGTACATGTACGTAATACATGTACATTACTTATGCAGTAGTCATGGTAATGGATCTGGCGCGCTCTGTTATCTAGGCCAGCGCATGCTTGTGGGGTATTATTTTCAGTCACTGGGTTCATCTGAGTTCATCTAAAACTATCAGTTCGGGATTCAATGTCAAGCCACAAGCCTGCTCTGATCGTGACGATATACCCCCTTTAACCCTCCTATGCCCAGGCTGAAA
This sequence comes from Zoroaster sp. YZ-2022, assembly GCA_029582265.1. NCBI lineage: Eukaryota > Metazoa > Echinodermata > Asteroidea > Forcipulatida > Zoroasteridae > Zoroaster > Zoroaster sp. YZ-2022. The sequence continues at coordinate 10,183,909 of CM055824.1, forward strand.
TTTGGCCCAGTAAGCACCGCACCCACAGACAGTCACTTGAGTATTTTTGGTTGCATTGCCAATTGCTTACACATGTGTATTTTTGTGCTGGAGTTAGTGGCAAAGTCAAACACATTTGTGTATGTCCTACATAAGTTATATGCAGAGTCACACAGAGCTCATACATGTATCAGTTGAGTGGTTTTGGTTTGACCTCCTACCAGAGCCACATGTCCTTGCATTTATTTGAGTGCACTGCACAAAGTCAATGGGTTGTGATTTACATACACATTTTGAGTGTCTTTGATTGTTAAACCTATAGGAGGGTTAAAGAGAATGCCAAACTCTTGAACAGATGAAGCTTATTAAAACTAGCAATCTTTGTTATTCTCAAAAAACATAAATGATGGATTCTGCTGTATGGATAAGCTCATTCAGGGATTTAAGCAGGAATAGATAATACTCGGTTGGGAATTGATGCCATTGGTGCATTCATTCAAGGGACAGTATCGTCACAATCAGAGCAGACTTCCAACAGGGCATGGAATCGGTGTCCTAGTTTAGGATGAACACAGTGACCGAAAATTACTGGCTCATTAATGCAGCAGCAATGGTAATATGACCTTATCATGTGGGGTATTATTTTTAGTCACTGAGTTAATCTAAAACTAACACTCCGATTCCATGGCCTTTTGATCGTGACAATAAATGTCCCTTGAAAGTCTGGTAGTTATCAGACAATTTGAAGGTATTTTTCTTTGTGACATACAATAAGATGTTTGTTTTAATTGTCAGGAGCCCTAATCTGCCCAGGACGACATCCCCTAGCATCCTTAGAGCAGGACCAGGAGGAGTGAGTGCAGAGAGACACCACATTGAGATACAGTCATTGATGAATGAAATCACACATCTTAGGGTAGACAAGGCTGAGCTTATTAATCAATATAAGCAGGTAATGGATGAGGTTGGCAGAATTGCTGAGGAGAAACGTGAAATACAAGTGGAATATCAATCAGTCAAGGTACGTCAATCATACAGTCAGTCAAGGTACGTCAATCATACAATGTATTAAAAATAGAAATCAGTCAGTCAAGGTACGTCAATCATACAGTCAGTTAAGGTACGCAATCACACAGTCAGTCAAGGTACGTCAATCACACAGTCAGTCAAGGTACGTCAATCATACAGTCAGTCAAGGTACGTCAATCATACAGTCAGTTAAGGTACGTCAACAGTCAGTCAAGGTACGTCAATCATACAATGTATTAAAAATAGAAATCAGTCAGTCAAGGTACGTCAATCATACAGTCAATCAAGGTACGTCAATTATACATTCAGTCAAGGTACATCAATCATACAGTCAGTTAAGGTACGTCAACAGTCAGTCAGTCAAGGTATGTCAATCATACAATGCATTATACGTAAAATATCAGTCAGTCAAGGTACGTCAGTCATACAGTCAGTCAAGGTACGTCAATCATACAGTCAGTCAAGGTACGTCAATCATACAGTCAGTCAAGGTACGTCAATCATACAGTCAGTTAAGGTACGTCAACAGTCAGTCAAGGTACGTCAATCATACAATGTATTAAAAATACAGTCAATCAAGGTACGTCAATCATACAGTCAATCAAGGTACGTCAATTATACATTCAGTCAAGGTACATCAATCATACAGTCAGTCAAGGTATGTCAATCATACAATGCATTACACGTAAAATATCAGTCAGTCAAGGTACGTCAGTCATACAGTCAGTCAAGGTACGTCAATCATACAATGCATTACAAGTAAAATATCAGTCAGTCAAGGTACGTCAGTCATACAGTCAGTCAAGGTACGTCAATCATACAATGCATTACAAGTAAAATATCAGTCAGTCAAGGTACGTCAGTCATACAGTCAGTCAAGGTATGTCAATCATACAATGTATTACAGTCAAGTGGAATATCATTCAGTCAAGGGGTACCAGTCATACAATGTATTGCTAATGTTGTACTGTTTGCCTGTTAATTGAGTCTACTTTTACAAAAGGGATAATTTTGCTGTAAGTGGCTTGAAGCAAATTGCGATGGGTGGAGAAATGTACATTTTCCCCATAAAAACGAGTTCAAGACCAGTGGTTTATCAAGGATTTGTTCAGTAGGGGTTGGGTATTTTGTAGGAATACTTCGCACGAAGCATTCAACATCCTTGAAACAGAGAAGTCAACCAACCAATGTATTCTAGGTGAATAACAATTAAACTTTACTATCTGCATGATTGACCACCGAAAGTCTTTATTTTTTGACTGGTTACCATGGTATTATGTCATTGTCCTGATCAGGAGGCTGCAGCAAACACCCTGGTACGTCTGAAACAGATAGAAGGAAAGATGAAGACCTCAATGCAAGACAAAGTGACTAGCCTTCTTGAGACGATGGTAGCTCTTAAACAGACAAGGTAATCGTACCTACATATCTGTGTTAAACCCCTTGATTAAACCCCTTGATTATCCCAAAATAAATTATCAGAATTTTTTATAAAACTCGCACAAATACATTTGATGATGTTAAGCTAGCATCCCATGAAATCTTTCTATCTAAAGGAGGTAGCCACTTTGATGAGGGAGTAACCACTTCGTAGAGGTGGTCATTTCTTAGTCTTTTTGAGGAGGTGGCTCATTCTTAGAGGAAGCCTTTTTGAGGAGGTGGTCCTTTCTCAGAGGAAACCTTTTTGAGGAGGTGGTCCTATCTTAGAGGAAACCTTTTTGAGGAGGTGGTCCTTTCTTAGAGGAAATCGTTTTGAGGTGGTGGCTTTTTCTTAAAGGAAGCCTTTTTGAGGAGGTGGTCCTTTCTTAGAGGAAACCTTTTTGAGGAGGTGACCCTTTCTTAGAGGAAGCCTTTTTGAGATGGCCTTTTCTTAGAGGAAACCTTTTTGAGGAGGTGGTCCTTTCTTAGAGGAAACTTTTTTGAGGAGGTGGTCCTTTCTTAGAGGAAACCTTTTTGAGGAGGTGGTCCTTTCTTAGAGGAAACCTTTTTGAGGAGGTGACCCTTTCTTAGAGGAAGCCTTTTTGAGGTGGTGGCCTTTTCTTAGAGGAAACCTTTTTGAGGAGGTGACCCTTTCTTAGAGGAAACCTTTTTGAGGAGGTGGTCCTTTCTTAGAGGAAACCTTTTTGAGGAGGTGACCCTTTCTTAGAGGAAACCTTTTTGAGGTGGCCGCCACTCAAGGTCTAGATGTAGGTATAGTTGGATTTGTGGAAATTACCTCTTTGTTGAGGTAGCCAGGATGGCTATTAGCAGAAACTAAATTTCTACTTTCCTACCTTCTCCAACACAGAAAACAAGTTGTGATTGACCCTGATGTCCGAGACCCAGTCAAGAATGCAATGGCACTGTTGACAAATTCAGCTAATGAATTTGTGAGTTTAGGAGATGGGATTAGTCATCAGGATGTCGATGCTGCGTGTACACACTTCAATCTGTGTCAAAAGAAATTTGATCAACCTGAAGCAAAGGTAGTTATTTTACGGCGTTGAGCTGGTTCTTCTCATTAACATGGATTTCATTGCTTTAATCTGAACATAACATCAAGTATTGAATGAGGCACTGGCTTAAATCCGTGATGAAAAGTGGGGGGGGGGGGGAGATTATTTTGAAATTTGGGTGCATGGTATAGCTTGAAGTTCTGCTGTCGACAACTATTCAGAATCTTGCGGCTATAGTACAGATTACACCTATATATTTTTTTTCAACGCATGGAAAATTCTGGTGGGATGATCCTATGGATCCCCCCCCCCGGAATTTATGCCCATGGAATGAGGAAGATCTGAGGTAGAGAGTCTCAAAATAATTGACCAAACTAATGAAGAAAACCAAAGTCAGCTGACACCTCAATGAAATAGAACATTTTATGGTTCTTGCCATTCACAACAGAACAGCGTTTGACAAGAAGGCAAAAAAATAATTTAAAAAAAACAATATCTGAAACCTAAATATCTACTTGTGCATTGAAAATTTATAGTCTTGTTACAAATTATTTTTATTTGAATTTATATTGCTCTTACTAGGATCATGTAGATGAGCTGATTTCAGCCAGGGACAATGCTCGACAGACCACTTATCAGATGATTTCAGACTTCCTGGACTCTGTTAATCATCTTCCACTGACGATGACAAAATCTCAGATAAAGGTACTTAAAGCAGTGTTATTGTTTGTGTTATTACGTGCTCTGCTTATTTGGCTTATCCATAAAGCACAAATGTGACCCGCTCCATCGAAATGAGGAGTGTCCCCTAACACATGTTTCCGTGTAATGGACTTCCAAAGTTCACAAAACTTGCATGACTGTATTATTCCATTATCAATGTATCACTTAAGTTCTCTTTAAGTTGATAATCTATATCTCAAAATGTGAAATTTGGGGGACATTCCTCATTTCAATGCAGCAGGTCACAAATGAAAAGAAGAAACGAAGGAGGTGGGTTCAGAGGTGTGAATGTACCACCCCACTGGACAAGCAAGTCCACTTGCCATATAAATAAATGAATAGGACATTAACCAAATTTAAAAAAAAAAAGTTTTATTTTGTATGTGATTTTTTTTCTTGCTGGTAAATTTGATTTCCAATTTCACCAAAAGACATTAAGTAAAGACTATTTGCAATGACACCATGTGAAATTCTCAATTGTGTAGTAATTAGTTCTGAAAAGAACTGGAGGTTACAAACTCGACGTTTCGATCAGTATGCTCATCGTCTTCAGGAGAATAAAAAGATAATAAGAACCTAGACCCAAAATCGCAAAGCTTCTAGTGGTTTATCCCCCTGGATCCCTAAACAGGGGGTATTGACCTTGGATGCTGTCAGGGGTGCTAGGTGGGTTCTTGACCCCCATCGACGATCAGAGTACAATATTACTTAATCCTCTTTATCCCTAATGGGACATAAGGCCACAAAGAGATATCTCCACTTTTTCCGGTCTTTAGCTGCTTGTTCGGCACTCGTCCAGGTCAAGTCCATTTCTTTAAGTTCGCTGGTTATACAGTTCATCTCCATGTTGTGCGTGGCTGACCAACTTTACGTTTTCCTTGGGGTGTCCACTTCATGGAAACTTTGGGAATCTTCACGTTTGGCATTCTCATAACATGGCCAAGCCAACCAAGTCTCCTATGTTTTATTTCAATGCTTGTGCTATTTGTCTTTGTATATAAGTCATTGTTTGAAATTTTGATCAGCCAGAATATTTTGCAAAATTTTCAAAGACATTTATTATGGAAAGAGTCCAGGCTTCTTGTGTCTTTTTAGTGAATCTCCAACACTCTGAACCATACAACAGCACTGACTTTACATTACTGTTGTATAGCCTAATTTTAGTCCTGAGACTGTAGTTGTTGGAACTCCAGATTGGTCTTAGTTGTACAAAGGCGAATTGAGATTTGCCAATTCTGGATTTGATGTCGTCTTGTGGTCCGTTATCTTTGCTCATGATGCTGCCCCAAGGTAGGTGAAACTATCAACAGTTTCCAATTCTTTGTTATTTGCAGTAATTTTTACATCAGAGTTGGTGTTAAAAGCCATTAATTTTGTCTTGTTTGAGTTGATTTTGAGACCAACTTCTTTAGAAAAGTGTTCCAGTCTCCTGTATATTTGTTATGGTGGATGAGATAGTGGCAAGATCATCGGCAAAATCAAGATCTTCCAGAAAGGAGAACAATGTCCATTGGACACCCCTGCATTTGTCAGATGTTTGCCTCATAACCCAGTCAATGATCAAAAGGAAAAGGAAAGCTGAAAGAATACATCCTTGTCTGACCCCAGATTTTAAAATCAAACCAATCAGATAAAATATGCTCTGAGATAACGCTGCATTGAAAGTTGTTATATAATAATAATAATAATAATGTGTGGACTTATATAGCGCACGTATCCACCAACTAAGTGGTGCTCAAGGCACATTATATTATTACCCCTGCTCATAAGGCTCATAAATCATTCCTGAAACCATCTCAGCTCCCTGGGGAGTATACAGCTCAATTGCTGCCATTACAGCTCATATAGGGCTAATCAACCAACTCTGCCCTCACAGGTACCCATTTAACCCCTGGGTGGAGAGAAGCAATTATGGTTAAGTGTCTTGCTCAAGGACACAAGTGTCACGGCCGGGATTCGAACCCACATTCTGCTGCTAACACCAGAACTTGAGTCCGGGAAGCTAGACCGCTCGGCCACGACACTCCATAGCTGCTTAGTTGATGAGGTCGACAATCTTCTGTGGAATACCATAATGCCGTAGGATCTTCCATAGTGTGTCTCTATGTACGCTGTCGAAAGCCTTCTCAAAGTCGATAACATTGATAAATAAAGGCGAATTCCATTCTATGGACTGCTCGATTATATAATGTAGTGCAAAAATTTAATCGATGCATCCTCTTCCTTTTCCTTTTCTAAACCCTGCTTGTTCCTCTCGAAGTAGCACATCATACACAATGACAATGAGTCCTTTAGACCAGTCTTCAGGCATGACACCTTCGTTCCAAATTTTCTTGAACAGGTTGAATAATATTCTTGATGATAGATCCACGTCCACTTTCCCGCTTTTCATTGCTTTGATTGCAGATTTGATTTCATTGATGGTTGGTGGAATTGTGTCAATATTCAGGTCATTATCAGCAGGGAGTGGATTACCACACATCTCAGGTTCTGGGCGGTTTAAGACATTTTTTAAGTGTTCAGCCCATTTTGCTGCCAGTTCTCTTTCGTTTGTTATTGAGCACCGTTGTTTATCTCTCATTGCATTTGAAGTGGGTTTATATTTATTACTCGGTTGTTTGGTGATTTTGTAGACTTCATTCATGTTTCTCATGGCAGCTGCACTTCTGCTCTATCTGCCAGGTTTTCTACATAACATCTCTTGTCTTTCCTTGCATTCTTCTTTACATCATTGTCTTTACATTGGTACTGTCTTGTGTATCTTTCTTTGAGCCTAACAGATTTAGCGTTTAACAGCCTTGTCTTGATCTCTCATCTTTCGTCTGTTTTCTTCCAAGTATCATTGCTGATCCATTCTTTATTCTGCCTACGTTTGTAGCCAAGAATGTTCTTTGTCGTGTCTACATAAGTTTCTTTAATTGTACCCCATATTTTCTCAATATCTGAGTCGTCAAGTTCGTCCTCTAAAGCACTAAAAACGATTTCTCAGGTGTATTGAAAACATGTTTGCTTTTTCTTGTATTCTCAATTGAGAGTACGATATTACCTCATGCTATTAGCATCAATTTCCATTATTCTGTAGATGTCCCTGTCCCTGAGTATTGCTCAATAGTCAAGAATTAGTGTGGTATTAATCTCAGGCCTGTGATTTTTCAGGATTTTTCAGGATTTTCAGGATTTCTTACAAATATCGCTTTGCCTCATAATTATCTTGAAAGAAGAAAAATAGCAACCAAGGAAAGAAAGAAGTAGCCTGTATTGTGTCCAAACCTATAATTTCTTGTTTGTGGGTATGTGGAATGTCTATAAATCCTCCAAAATTAAACATCAGGAGATTCAAAGGGACACCCAGACCCACTACCCACAGGAGGTTCAGAGGGCTTTTTCCTCTTGACCAAAGGGAGACCCAGGCCCCGCTACCCACAGGATGTTCAGGGGGCTTTGTCCTCTAGACCAAAGGGAGACCCAGGCCTGCTACCCACAGGAGGTTCAGGGGGCTTTTTCCTCTTGACCAAAGGGAGACCCAGGCCCCGCTACCCACAGGAGGTTCAGGGGGCTCTGTCCTCTAGACCAAAGGGAGACCCAGGCCTGCTAACCATTTTTCAGGATTTTTTACTTTTGTCAAATCACAGCCCTGTTATCTTGATCTGTATTTATCCACTACACTTCAGGAATCTTTAGATGAGCTGAAAGAGACATATGACATTGTCTCATGTAGAAACCCTGACACATCACTAACAGGCTGTGGGGATGGAGACAGGGAACATATCAATGTATGCATCAACTATAAACAGTGGAAGGTAAGGCATCAAATCTTATCCCCCCAGCCCCCCTTCCCATATGCCATAACAAATGGTTCTTGAACCAATGGCCTTGGGGCTGAACCAGGCTGTAAAGGGGCTCTCATTCAATATCAACTTATTGCCCACATGGATGAAGAGATTCTGAAAATCAAGTGGCCAAGTCTTGTCTTGTACTAGGATTGCAATGTCCCAAGAACAACCTTATGTTAATTTGTGAAAGGACTACAACTCGCATCTAAGTATGAGACAAGACAAGGCATATACACATCTTAACCTTCATATGACTACAAGGGTCAAAATCAGTCAAAATGTTGATACGTTGCCAAGGTATATCTAGTGCACTTAAAAGTCAAACACTGTCAAACCTCACGTGTAGTAAGTACATTTACAGGTCAAAATGAGTCGACCGTTTTTGACTGGTAAAAGCATTGTCTTGTATTGTTGAGGGTGGTCAAAATGACATTAAAAGCCAGTCAAAAATGCCCCTGTGCACATTTGGGTCAACACTCAAAACGGGCAGTTGACTGGTTTTGACTACTATAGCTACTTGCTAAAGTTCAGCTTAACCAGTTCACATCGGAGGCCGTGTATACACGCATTTTTTTTTTGAACCTGGGATCGGAGAGCGTCTAAACACGCATTCCGATTTTTGTGTGTGTTACCAGGAGACTTGTCAACACGCCACACGTGGCGTGCCGTCGTGGCGGCTGACTTGTATACACGCAATCGTTTCTCGGAGTCCATGGGGTCACGGTTCGGTGGCCCTGGACAAAAGGCACTGCAAACAATGAACGAGTTCACTCTTTTTGTTGATTTTTGCGTAATCCCTTTATCCAAGATCTGTTCCTTTGACGTACCAGCCAAGAATTTGTAAAGACGGATTTATATCCATTGTTTACGAGGCCTTTCCTCTCTCTCCCGGTATGCCGTCTGTTCGACCGGGCGCTGGTCGCTAATAGGCCGTTGCATCGGAGCTTGCCAACGGTCTAATTGTGCTGAACAAACACAACCGTAATTAAAAAACTAGCCATTTAATTCTCGAAATGTCAATGAGTAAAGGTGTTTATTTGGGTGTCCGGACTTAGTTTCATTGACAAAAACAATTAATGGCTAGAAATTTTTTCAGATTTTTCACTGAAAATAAACCCGCACGGGGGACCGGAAAAAAATATATTCCCGACGTGAACTGGTTAAGTAGAAGGGTTAAGTAGAAGGGTTAAGTTGTTGAAAAATTCATCCTTTGACAGTCTTGATTCAATGTCGTTTATCAATGTCGTTATTCAATATCATCAACTTTAACATTCTTCAGCTGCGGAACAAACACAAGCTTCCCCCATTCTTTTTGCTTCTTTGGTCATGTTCTAATTTGGTCAAGTTTTAACATGTTCTCATTGTCCCCTTTGTCTAATCATATAATTTAAGAAAACACATTAAATTTGGATTTTACTTCAGGAAAAGAAGAGTAAGCAACTAAAAGCTCTTCGTGAAAACACTGACGCACTAGCGGCAGAATGGCGACAGATTGTCCAAACAAATATGGTTTATGTAAGTAGAACCAGTAATCTTGTTTGAACTATTAACTTGATTTTTTTTTCACTATGCATTAACAATGCCTGATCACAGGTGTTTGTTACAAATCATATAACCCTCATTGGTTTAATCATCAACCTGCAATGTCATGAATACAGGAGATGATACATGACTGTTAAAATTGTGTCAAATACAACTAGCTGCAGGGGTCGAACTTAGCACTAGTCCGAGGCTAGTGGTTTTAGCAGCGGGACTACTAGCTGATGGGGTTTGGGTAGTCCGATGGGCTAATAATAATAATAATAATAATAATAATAATAATGTGTGGACTTATATAGTGCACGTATCCACCTACTGAGTGGTGCTCAAGGCACATTATATTATTACCCCTGCTCATAAGGCTCATAAATCATTCCTGAAACCATCTCAGCTCCCTGGGGAGTATACAGCTCAATTGCTGCCATTACAGCGCATATAGGGCTAATCAACCAACTCTGCCCTCACAGGTACCCATTTAACCACTGGGTGGAGAGAAGCAATTGTGGTTAAGTGTCTTGCTCAAGGACACAAGTGTCACGGCCGGGATTCGAACCCACATTCTGCTGCTAACACCAGAACTTGAGTCCAGTAAGCTAGATCGCTCGGCCACGACACTAGTGAAAAAATGAAGTAAAAATAATCAAAAAATATTCAGTATGATCTCAGCATGATCTCAACACGAACATGTTGCCCACCAGCTTACGGATCATTTCTTTTTCCTGTATTTATATTCACCTTTTTTCAGGACTACTAAAAAATGAGATGGACTAGTAAAATATTGACTTAACTAGTCCTGTGGGCTACCATAAAATTCAAGTTAATTTTGACCCCCTAAGCTGTATGATTATGGCTTCTGTTTAGAAAATACTGTATGCTAGTATTCATAATTAAGAAACTGTTATTTTTAACCTTCTGGTAGCAATTTGACCTGACCTCTCACACAACCATAGAGCCAACTCCTGCCATTGATGAGCTCGCCCATCGCTTTATGGTTGCCATGGAAACTGAGATTGCCATGACCGGACACAAGGATGAGGATGTCAAAGTTGACCCAGAGTTACTGGAGAAGAAGAAGGTGACAGAATGTATAAATGTGATCCTTTGTGTAGCCTTTTGTAGAATAATCTTCAAAATAAATGTGAATGTTAAACGTGTTTTGTATGTCCCATAAGTATAAAAACATAGTAATCCAAACATACTGAGCCTTTAACCAAACATCTTGAACCTCCAACAATTTCTACTTTTCCACATAACAGTAAATTTAGTGTAAATTATTAGTTTCTAATACTATGAGATTTTGCTTGTACATCTTTAAACATCTGGAAGATACTGAGGGCTTAAAACCAGAACTGGTTATATCCAAAATTGGCATTTTGAAAAAAAATTAGTTTAAAAGTTTGAATCTTTCTGAAAAATCAGAAACTCCCCATAACACATTTTAGGCAAAAGTGGACATACCCAGTTCTGGTTTTAAGCCCTCGATACATGTTTTTTTTCTTATAGAAAATCATTTTATGTTGTCTCACGTTTTGACCATAGCTGAGTGTTTTCTAGTAATACAACATTATTTACGTTGTGGCTGAGCCCGGTCATTGTGTACTTGAAGTGTCTGCATAAATAATTACATTTTGCCCTCGTTTAAATTATTGTAACTCTAGGAAGAAACCAGTCAAGAAGCAGCTATTCTTGAAAACACTGTATGTGTTCTCCTGATGCATCTACAAAAAGAACTGGATGTAATAGATGAACTGATGTCACTCAAGAGATCATACGCGCTGTCCAAGATGCAACATGAGAAATGGCTTAATGCTAACCCAGATGTCTCCAACCTACTCGGCATTCAGAAAGTGGCTAAGTCTCTCAGACGCAAACTTCGTCACAAACTGGCTGATAAACACGACTTGGAGGAGGTAGGATCTCATCTTGTATGGATGATGGAGATATGAGTTTATAGATCGTCAGGAATTACAAAACCAGAAATTCAGAGAAGAAATCTTGCGAATCGTGTAAACACAGACTAATGTATAATCTGAGTTACCTTTTTATTCGATCTGTAATAATAAACACAAAATGACAGGAAAGCAGTGTAAATAATAATCCTTTTTTTGAGTATGAACCGGTTTAAACTAATCCTAAATTAATCCTTAAAACAACTGACAGAATCCAAGTTATGACTGAAATATCTCTGAAATGCATCTAATCATTATCTGAAGTCTTAGAAACAGTCTAATTAGAAACATATACATGTACAGCCTTTAATCCTTAAACGCAGTTCTCATGTATCTTATACATGTGTATCAAATCTATCATTAAAGCTGTATGTTAAATCCTCATGTGCATCGTGAAATTCAGTAGCATTTGTCACGTTGAAAATTACAGAGTTTTTATCATATAAATGACAACTAAATAACACTTACTTCTTTGGCAAGATCCTTCTGAACAAACTGAACATTATACTGGCAATATCTGGTACTGGAAACTGCAATTAAACTGTATTTTCTGTACAGAAAGTGTCTCATAAAAATAGGTTAGCAAACATGGCTGAATTTGCCACATGGAAAATTATGTAATAACAGGTTGAACTCTTGAGGGTGCTATTTAAGTTTTCTAACTACAGTTCACTGGAACAGTTTAAGATTTTCATTTTGGAGTTTATAAGAATGAAATAAGTTTAATAAAGAAGTGATGTAAATAGATATTGCCTAATCTTTAGTTTAATTTAAATACCTGACGATAAATTGGCTTTTTAAGTCAATTGTTCAGTATCTGGCGCACAAATTGAACCAGTACGTGCAACAAGACAGTTGTCATTAAGACATTGTTTTATTTTGACTCTGTTTCTGCCTGTGAAGGATCCAGAACTGAACGGTGGAGGAGACCTTGAGAAAATAGAAGAGGAACTGGCAGACATCCAACTTGCCTTACAGAAAGTTTATATCCAAGAAGACCAATTGATGGTATGTGATAAAAATACTTTCTTTTTGACAAAGGTTGCAAAGTACTGTTGTGTATTTTTGCAGCCAATCCAGAGAATCTTTAGGAAAGTAAAACATGTTTTATGTTTCTTTTTCTCCATCCAGAAGGAGCTGTCTGAACTGAGTCGGCGACAATTTGGAGAGATTCCTCTTCAGTACCCCAGCTTTGGAATTGAAAACCACTTGGTAAGTGCAAATTTATTTCATTTGACAAACCCTCCTAGCCCCCCAACCCTGCCTTTGCCCTAATTAATGCTTAACCCTCATGTGACTACAAGGGTCAAAATCACTCAAAATGTTGATTTACTTGCCAGGGTATATCTAGTGCACTTAAAAGTCGAACACTGTCAAACCTTACGTGTAGTAAGTACATTTACAGGTCAAAATGAGTCGACCGTTTTTGACTGGTAAAAGCATTGTCTGGTATCATTCAGGGTGGTCAAAATGACAGTAAAAACCAGTCAAAAATGCCCCTGTGTGCACATTTGGGTCAACAGTCAAAACGGGCAGTTGACAGATATTGACCCTCTGTAGCTATAGTAGGAGGGTAGAGTCCAGTGGGGTCATTATATATGATCCTTAGCATAGCACATAGATAAGTGTGAGCGGTAGTGTTCATTAAGCATTCAGTGTCAGAAAATAGCCCTGTCTTAAAATAATATATACTGTTTGTCATTTGCAGACCACATTAGGGCTGGTGAAGCTAGGTCGTGACATTCAACACTTTGATCTTAAACCACTTCCAGGATGTGACAAGAAGATGATCCGACTTGGTCAGTTCAACAACAAGCCTGTTGTTATTAAGGTACTATTAATATATTCTTTCTTTAGAACGTCAAACCTGCAGATATGATCAGTCATGTTAACCCTCCTACAATCAGTGCAATTTTTGAAACAACCCATTCAGGCCACTCCAAGCCATTGGCTGTTGCCAGTGGCCTCCTGTGGTTACCCTTCTGTGCACTGTCACACCACTGAGATTGCAGGGTAAAGTGGTCTCCCATTGATACATTGCAGGCCATACTAATAGCCTATGTTCAAACATTTACAGTGGCCTCGGGTGGTACACAGTTGATTTTGTAAGATTACTTGGAAAGGACAGCAGGTTTGTACATGTATGTACTGAAGGTTGCTCAAGAGCAGAATATTGTGGATCAGAGTGGCCTCCATGTGTAGGAGGGCTAATGAAGGTTTCTGTTAGACAAAAAAGTCTCCGGTTTCTGGTCATGGGTCGGCTTTAAAATCGATGCGGTGACGCGCTTTTTTTGGGGGGGGGCAGGTTTTTTTTTTTTGCCAACCAATGAAATACGTGATACTCGGTTATTGAAACCATATACTAAGTACATGCAAAGTATGGTGGCTAAGAGAGGCCTCATAAATCGGGCAAACGTTCATACCCCTATGTGAAAACGTTTAAAACACAGCACGGCAGATTTCTAATCGATCCAGCATTTTTGGCTGCAATTGGACATCGTTTCATAGCACAAATAAAAAAAAATAATTAGAAATGCCGACAAGCAGGTCTGAGGTGATGCGTGCGGAGACCAGAAACCAGCAGCATTTTCCAGAGTCCGGCATTCTCCTGAGGACGATCAGAGCATACTGATCGAAACGTCGAGTTGTACCCCCAGTTCTTTTCAGAACTAATTACTACTCAATTGAGATTCCACATGGTGTCACCGCAATTAGTTCCTACTTATCATCCTCACCATGCAAAGCTACAAGTTTTACCTAACTGGAGACTTGTTTTTTTTTTTTTTTGGCAGGGTTTGTCTATATATCCTTCGCCCCCTCCCCCCACCCCTGGATTCACTAGTGACGTATACTTCTCTTGATCAAGCTTAGGAACTTCTTAAATGTTCCAACCTTCAAGTGATTGGCTTTTTCTTACAAAGTTGACTTCATTTTGAAGATTTTTTTGCTGATTTCTTTCCAGTCTTTCTTCATTCCTGATGACGAAGTGAGGGAGGAATTCCTAATCCAGGCATCTCTGACTATGGCATCCTGTCCAGCGGGTTTGCTTCGTCTTGATGCTGTATACTCCCTGCCAACTCAAGGAGAAATTCATGTTCAGGTTCCTTATATTGAGATGGGGTCACTAGAGGCTGCTGTTGCTAAACGTAAAGTGGCTACATGTCTGTCTGTTTATCCTGTTGTTTGTCTGTCAGTCCATCTCTTTGTATTTTCATTTTTCTATTTAACCCTCCTATGGTTTGACCTTTCAAAACCTTTCAAAATCTGCTTACGGGCCAAAATGGCTATCAATTATTATGAACCCTTTAAAACCCTCCAGAATTTGTTGCTACTGAACAACTACACCTTTCAATACCCTTTGAAAGATATTGAAACATTTCAACACCAGTTTGTTCAGAGAGTTGTTACACCTTTCAAAACCTTTCATATGTCCCTTTTGTCAGACAGTTTTCTCACCTTTCAAAACCCTTCAGTACAGCAAACTTGAAAGGTTTTGAAAGGTCTGACAATTCTATGGCAACTGCACTGTACATAGGAGGGTTAAAGGTGTGATTTTTGTGCCAGCATTTTATTCTTCCAGCCTTAACCAGTTCGCGTCGGGAATAAAACAGTTTTTCTGGGCTCCTGTGCGGGTTTCTTTTCCCCACACAAACACATTAATGGAAGCTTCCACAGCGCGTGGCCACGTCTACCGAGCATGTCACTGTACACTCGGCTCGTTGTCACGTCAACCGAGCATGCATACAAATATTCCAGAGTTTCCTCTGGCATGTATAGACGCTCTCCGATCCGTGGTGCAAAAAAAAATTTGCGTGTATACACGGCCTCCGACGCGAACTGGTTAATGCCCATGACCACACCTAAAACCAGTTGTTAACCTGCGGTAAACACCAACAGTCTAACTGTTACTCCCATTCATAAATGCCCGTATCGATTTCGTTTTGAAAATGTAAAAAAAAAAGTAATTTTTGGGGAATAAAGCCAAATAGAAATTGGCAAATTCACATTTTGGGGACACACAAAACACTTCCAAAGTACATGAGTCTGGTGCGTGATGCCAATCTTCGTCACTCTGATTGGTTGAAATCTGCATCGCACTTCGCACGAAACAACTGGTGAACAACTGGCACATACGCGCTGTTCTGATTTTGATAAGCCAGTTTAAACTATCCGTTAATAAATTCCCACGTGATTACGTTATATCCAATCAGATTGTCTAAACTGTTTTTTATGAATATAGAATAAAAAGAAGATTACTTCAGGGTAATAAATGTATGTACATACAAGTATGGAGTCATAAGTACAATCAGAACTCTATTACCTACATGAAGTGTGCCAGCCTGCTGTAATCCATACCACGGCATGGTACTCCACATGCATGCATGCATGCACAACGAGCATGGTTACGAGTTTTGCTCCCCCTCCCGGCCTGCCATAAGGTATCATGGGATTAGGCGCTTGACGCTCATAGCTAGTTCCTAGAACTAGACGCAATTTTAAACTAGATGCAGACAAACCATTAGCTGTGGGGCGAACCTTGTAAACGCTAAGGTGTGCGTGTGAGATACAGTTCTCAGTTAGAGTGTCGTGGCCGAGCGGTCTAGCTTACCGGACTCAAGTTCTGGTGTTAGCAGCAGAATGTGGGTTCGAATCCCGGCCGTGACACTTGTGTCCTTGAGCAAGACACTTAACCATAATTGCTTCTCTCCACCCAGGGGTTAAATGGGTACCTGTAAGGGCAGAGTTGGTTGATTAGCCTTATATGCGCTGTAATGGCAGCAATTGAGCTGTATACTCCCCAGGGAGCTGAGATGGTTTCAGGAATGATTTATGAGCCTTATGAGCAGGGGTAATAATATAATGCGCCTTGAGCACCACTCAGTTGGTGGATACGTGCGCTATATAAGTCCACACATTATTATTATTATTATTCTCTCACATGCTGTGTAAGTCTCCCAGACTGCTCTGCTTCCTTTTAAGACCTTGTGCGTCAGTTTGTGGAACAAAACGTCACGAATGGCCCAAATCCATTGTTCTTGGAGTACTATGCCATGGACTAGGAAAATACACGAGTGGCACACTTCAATGTATGTAATATACTTCTGGTACAAGCTGATAAGAGCCAACTTCTGTTTGGTTTGTTAAAAACAGAAGCTCAATGCCAAGTTGATGAGATAAACAAAATATTTCTATCAGTTCATTTTTTGTTTTCTTTTAGAGGGCTGTTTTTCCTCGGAGCCATTGACTGATAACGAGCTGCAAGGTATCTTCTATAATGTTCTGCTGGGGGTGTTTAATACCCATGATATTTCTTGTATCCACGGGGCAGTACACCCACGGAACATCCTGCTCGTTAGCCGTACCTCTGCTGTTCTTGCTGAATATGACAACTCTAAGACACCAGTGAGTTAAATTGTCTCACAGATATTCATTTTTATTTCATTGTTATGTTTCTAAGATATTAGTCAATATTTAACACAGAGATTTTGGATGCATTGAGATGCCAATCAATATTTAATAGATATTGACTCCTGCCTACTTTTATCGATGGATTAAGTACCTCTTACTGGCATTGTCCAATGAGTCAGTCGATATTGTTCATATATTGATTAGTATAGAATTGTGATATGGCCCTTAAATGCAGTCAGTATACAGAGATTGGTTAAGTAAGACTTGTAGCTTTGCATGGTGAGGAGGATAAGTAAGACTAATTGAGGTGACACCATGTGAAATTCTCAATTGAGTACTAATTAGTTCTGAAAAGAACTGGAGATACAACTCAGGTAAATATGCTTTGATTTATTTGTTATAATAGGGCAAACAGCGTTGAACTAAAAACTACTTGAGTTTTTACTGGGAGTGATTAAATAAGGGTATTATCACCACCAAGATGTAAGCCGAGTCAAATAATGTGAGATTTTCATCTCATAAAACATGTTTCAATTATTTGAAGCATTAGTTTGTAGAAGTTGAAAGAGAAATTGAATCCTTAATCTGTTTCATACTCCAGACTCAACGTGTTCAACAAGGTTACAAGACTAGCAACGGACTCAGCTTCACAGCGCCTGAGATTATCAATGGTGCCAGTGCTTCAATGGAGTCCGATATGTACTCATTTGGCATTCTCCTGCTGTGGGTAAGTCAGGCACCAGTCTATTTTGTCCATCATAGTCCTCTAATCTTTCTGATTTGGAACATTTGCTCATTTACTAGTGAGACTGGAATATAATTATATATATTTCTTTTTACAACAGGCGCACTATCCAGACATTGTATTCCCCACCCTCCCTGATGGCACACCCGATCTTACTGTCATCCAGATCAAACCATCCATCAAAGATATTGTGACATCTCTTCTGAGTTATGCACAGGTGACACGCCCTTCTTCACAGAAACTCAGATTTAGAAATTACTTTGATTACACATCGGATGAAGACAGTGAATTTGGTTGCCATGGGGATGAGGTAAATGATGGAGCCAAGGAGATGGAGCTAGAGGATGAAACTAAAGATGAGGTTGTGATGGAAGATGTACAGGTCCAACATGAAGATGCGGATATAAAAGATAAGATGATACAAGATGATGAGAAGCAAACAGAAAAGACTCAACAAAACCTTGATGAGATAACAGGTAAGGAGAAATATGAGAGCAAGGAGGATGGTGAGGAGGAGAAACAGGAAGCAGAAGGTGCGGAGAAGATAGAGGAGAAGAAACAAGTTGAAGACAAACCAAATCAACAAGGAAACACTGAAGGTAAGAGTTCCAATTTGTCCCAGACAGTCTTGATCAGGAGTGGAACTGGGAAATGCAAAGATGCACACAACAAGAAGGTTCCATCTACCCCTTGGATGGGAGATCATTGAATGGGAGATCATCAAATTTCCGTGTCTCTAGTCAAATGGCTGAAAAATGCTCTGCTTTCATGGCTGCTTTGAACCTTTTGGATATAAAAGCACTATATTTGGTAGGAGATCACGTTTGGTGGTTCCAAAATTTTCTTGAAATCAGAACTTGTTCGCTTCATCAGTAGATTCATTTGATAAGCGTCGGTCATACACAAGCAAAAGAAAAATAACTTCCCTTTTTTCAAGAGCTTTACAGAAAAATTATTATGATGTTCTGGTTTATTACAGTGAGTTCTCCTGCCTCCAGCTCCATCCTCCTTCAGAAGATGGTCATTGCCATGGCGTCCAGTGAAGAAACTGCAGCCAAGGAGGTCACTAAGACACCAGAAGGATCTGAGATATGAGGGATATTGTCTCTTCAAGTAAGAGGAAATGTCATCATATCACATGTATTTCATGTTGCATTCATTTGAAGAAGCTGTGTTCATATTGCTTAAGATGTGGTCATCAAATTTGTGCCTTAAGATGGCTTAGCAGAAACCTAAGCTAATCTAATATTTGTCTAAATATAATAAGATGAACAACCAGTGAAAAGTATAGAATGTTTTTGGATCCAGAACATTTTTGTTGCATAAATTTCAAGTTATGTTACGTCTTGCCAAGCAGCAACTTTGTTTTGCATATAAATCTAGTTGTCTTCAGCAAGATTAATTGTTTGCATTCCAATCGTTTTTTATTAATGTTTGTACTCAAATTCACCTTTAGACCAAAGTTATTAATATGTGTGCATTGTTTGGCACATCTTTATTTAATGAGGAGTTTTTATGAGTGTATTTGGTAGTATTTGTGGTGAGGATAGTTTGTTTTCCTGATAAGATTTACAAATTAACAGAATTAATCAGCAGTACATCTGCTTAAAGGCAGATTATAAAATTGGTGATTTCCCCACATTTTATATTTTGGAATGATTACCTGAAAACCACAGTACCCTTTTGGTATAATTTTGTATTCGCCCAAATGCTGTAAACATAAAAATTTAATCCTTAAAAAAATTAAGGAATTTGCATTTTCATCTTCTTCAAAATGAGAGAAGAATTACTCATCTCATATTTACCATCATCACCAACCTCATGTATCATCAACATCCAAGATTAAATTCATAATAATATTTTAGTAGTTTTTTTTAGTTCTTTCGGGTACACCATGTAATGATTTTTTTTTGGAAAAAGTGATGGCTCTGAGAAGAGCTGGTTGGTTTGTTCTCAACGTTTCGACTAGTCTGCTCTAGTCATCGTCAGGAGACTGTCGCCCGACGAAACCTGAAAGAACTCAAAAAACATCTATCTCCACCATGCAAAGCCTGAAATCCTACAATATTTTAGTCATTTTGGGTTCGGGGAATTACCAATTATGTACCCTACATTTTAAAGGAGCAGTACCGTCACGATCAGAGCAGACTTTCAACAGGGCATGGAATCGGTGTCTTATTTTAAGATGAACACAGTGATTGAAAATTACTGGCTCATTTATGCAGCAGCAACAACAGTAATATGACCTTATCATGCAGAGTCTTATTTTCAGTCACCCAGTTAATCTAAAACTAGCACGCTGATTCCATGCCCTGTTGATTGCGACGATATTGTCCCATTAACCCTAACTCCCTAGACAACAAAGGCACTTGGAGGATTTTGAAGGATTTTTATTGTTCAGTAACAATGCTTAGGGAGTTAGGGTTAAATGGTTGAGTACTGATACCTTTCCCTCCATCTGTATCATCTCAGTAACAGAAACATCCTTCATCTGATACTAGTAAACCCATCTGATATCTAGTCAATGTACTGAAATCTTGTCAAGGCTTACCTGATTGATATAGGAATCTGGCGCAATCTGTTTATCAGTAACAGTAAGATGACCTTATCATGTGGGTATTATTTTCAGTCACTGAGATTGTCTAAACCAGCACTCTGATTCCATGCCCTGTTGATCGTGACGATATTGTCCCTTTAATGATGCAAAGATATCAAGGATTTTTGTTAGCAGGAATGTTATTTGTTTGACTAACACTACTTGAGAATAATCCAAATAAAATGTTAGCTTTCTAATTAAGCCAAGGTTACAGACAGCGGCGGCACCAGACCTGTTAAACTGGGGGGGGGGGGCAAGAGGGGGGGGCAAGCTTAAATTTAAGGGGGTCAAACATTAATCTTTAATGTAATTTTGTACTGCTTAAAAAGCATTGACATGCCATCGGGGAAAAAATTGGGGGGGGGGGGCAAAGAAAGCAACCGGGGGGGGGGGGAATTTTCCCCCTGTAGCGCCGCCGCTGGTTACAGATGACTTGACATCCGACTTACACTATTGAATTACAGAGTATTAGATCACTGCTTGGTTCTGTTGCATGTAACAGAAAATGTATGTCAGAGCTATCAAGACTGTACAGGCCAGTCCCAGTGTATAGCAAACTGATAAAGCTCTGATAAGTCATCTACAATATGCATTTATTATGTCTACAAACCTGTTCAACTTGTCGTTGTGCTTTATGCACTTTAACCGATGTTACTATGGTAGATTTGAAATGTCCACGTGTTAATGGCATTTAGGTGTGTTTAACACAAATGCAATCCAAAGAATGTGATTTATAGCTGTTGTCACCGTGGTTGCTAGGTATTACTGTAGAATCCCTTTTTGTGAATATTTGCTTTAATTGTTAAGGTCAATGAAGAAATTCAATAATTAACTAGAAAATATATAGTGTTCATTTTATAGTATAATAGAGAACAGAAAACTGTTAAAAAGGTGTCATTGGGTGGTGATGGGGAAACGAAATGTTTGACGAGAATACACTTTTGACAACATTTGGTATCTTTTAGAATTATGAAGTAAAAGGTGTGGTCTTTCCTTTAAAATGTATGCACGACCTCTTTCATTTTTGAATTTTATTTGCCTTTTCATTTGTAAGAAACTAATTAAAAATAAAACAAAAAGTAATTATTAATTTATGTTACACCCGTAGAGAAAATGAAAATGGTTAATCTAGCATAATCGTATGCTTTCATTGATTACACACAAATCTAAAATCGAAATCATCTCAGTAGCAGCTGTGTTAGACTCTGCCAAGAATTTGCCAATAAGTTTAAAAGGTGCTTTTAAGTTGTATAATGATTGATACTTTTATTTATATTGCTTGTAATGGGAAAAATTTAAGATGTTTAAAGCCATGGTATAGTGCTAGTTATTTCCCAAAATTAAACTGATCAAAAGGAAAGGAACCATTAACGGGGACAGTATCGTCACGATCAGAGCAGACTTTCAACAGGGCATGGAATCGGTGTCCTAGTTTAAGATGAACAAGTTTAAGATGAACACAGTGACTGAAAATTACTGGCTCATTTTAGCAGCAGCAATGGTAATATGACCTTATCATGTGAGAAATTATTTTCAGTCACCGAGTTAATCTAAAAACAAGCACTCCGATTCCATGTCTTGTTGGTCGTGACGATACTGCCCCTTTAAGGATTGACATAAAGATGAAGCGATTGTCAAATACCTTTTATAATCATTCTAAAGTTTTTCGTTTTTGAGAAAATTGTGATAAAACTGTTTAAAAACGTCTTTAAGATGGAGCACTGGAATAGCAATAAGAAGGAAATATAGTTTACAATATATTGCAGTAATTCAGTGATTCTCGTGCCTGTAGAAATGATGTCATACATGATGTCATTTGTTGACGGAAGATACCCCAGGGTCAAACTGTGACAGACAAAAACTGTAAAGTTGTTATTGATAAATTTGCAGAAATGTCAATAATCTCAAATCTTATTCATTGTTAATTTGTTCAATATTTGATGTTATGTGGAGATTAAAGTGATAAAAATTATACACATACCCACTGTTAACCAGTCATGAAATCCCTGGAAATAATGCTTGACTGATGAGGGGCCCTTTGACTGACCAACCATGAACCAGTATAGACATATCTATAGAGCTATCCCTAATTCCCTGAAATGTCCTTCAATGTTCGTCATTATGGGTATTAATCAAATTTATTGGTTATGCTTCTGGACCAGAACACAAATTAATGAGAACATTAAAATGCCTGTAATGGTTTTTATCCATAGGTGGATGGTTGTAGCATAGGTACTTGTAAGTTGTACAGTGATTACGTGTTCTATACTTCATGCTCAGCTCATATGTTTGCACTGAGTGCAAGAAATATAGACGATGGTACTTGTGTTGACAATAATTATGTCGTGTTTTTACGTTTACCAGCGATTTAATGGAAGGCGGATGTATGTTTATATATGCAAAAATGAATCAATCAATAAATCAATAAACGTGAATACGATTTGAGATATAGTGCCTAACTAAAAAAAAAAATCTAAATATTTTAATTTTGGCCGACATCTCATCACATTAACTATCCGGTTTTTGTTGGTCATAGTTTGACCCTGGGGCTCTGTAACGTGTGACATCATCTATACTGAAATAACTAAGGATCTTATTGAGTTGAAGAAATACTGATTCTTGTGAGGGAGGAATACCATAATCAGTGACCATTTCTCAACAAGGGTCTCTAGAATGTTAGTCCCAACCATGTACATTGCTGTGCAGATATTTCACTATTCAACCATGGCTTTAAATGGAAATAAGTTGATTTTGTAATTTTCACTTTTAATATCATTTTGTTGATGTATTTCTGTAATAATTTATCAAAGAAAAGACTGGTTAAAAAGTTTGATTCAGATGAACCTTGTTGAGAAATTGACATGAAGAACATCATGTATGTTTTTTGTTTGTTCTTGAAACAACAAATTAAGAAAAATGAAGATAGTTCAATTAAGTTTGTAACGTTCAAAGGTATTTCTTAAACGTAAAAATTATTTTTGTTATAATGTTGTACCAATAAAAAGAACCGTTCATGTTATGTATTCTACATGGGTGTTTGGTAATTCAATCTTGATACGCTTCTGCAGTCAGTGTATTTGGGTTTTTTTCTTTTTAAATTGTGTACGAATAATGCATAGTTTAATCTATGGATATGATATTGTGAGAAAATGAAAAGGTAGGAAAAAGGTTTACCATTATCATTAGGCATACACTAGCCTATAGCGGTTTACCTCTATAGCCATGTATAGCAAGGAAACTGTTTTTTGTATTTACAAAAAAAATGATACACAAGGAAAGTTTCCATGGTCTGAAGTCAGTCGGAACCTGGTTTCAAGGTAGGACTTTCAAAATCAAACGGTAGGATTTCCTACATAAGTAGGAAGAATATCGTGCTTGTATTATGGTTAATTTGTTCTTTTTGAACCGAAAACAGTAAGTAGTTCCTGCTTCGTTAGTTTCAAAAATCAAATGGCTCGTACTGTTATTTGTAATAATTAAAAGGAAACAAAAAGTTCGTTTCGTTTTTAAAATTTGTTTAAAAACAAGGGGAGGGATTGCAATGTTTAGATTAAAAACAAACTGCCAGAAATCGCCGCAAATGAAAACAGTAAGTAGTTCCCGCTTCGTTAATTTCAAAAAACAAATGGCTTGTACTGTTATTTGTAATAATTAAAAGGAAACAAAGTTCGTTTCGTTTTTAAAATTTGTTTAAAAACAAGGGGGGAATTGCAATGTTTAGATTAAAAACAAACTGCCAGAAATCGCCGCAAATCAAAGAGTACGGGCAAATCAAGTATCGATCTTAGTTTTAAATGTGTTTAAAATTCCTTTATAACTTTGATTTTCTGTCTGCGGTCAGTAACTTTTGTTAATATAATTCTACATGTTTTTGCTACGGAAGCGTTAAAGGAACATAATTTAAAAAAATGCTCGGCTTAAGTCAGAAGTATGACTTAATATCTCATTATTATGACTTATGTTAAGGCATAATTATGACAAGCAAAGTCATAATTATGAGATATTAATAATTATGACGGGCCATATACTAAGTCATAATTATAACTTCAGCCGAGTATTTTGTTTTTACGATGTTCCTTTACCGCTTTCGTGTTTTATGTCTGCTATCCACTGTACCTTATACCTGTCCTTTGTTCCAATCCCAAGGTTGTAAGGCAGATCTATGTCTGCTTGTATATTGTATGAAGTAGCCTGCAAAGTGTTTACATTATTCTGTACAGACATTCGAACAATTGTTCAAGTGAAATGTACATGAACAGGCTATGTGAACATAAATCTGTATGCATGTATATAATTGACGTACATTTACATATTGATTTCCTATTGTACTGTGGGTCAAAATATTATTTTCTGCATGACATTTACGTGTGAACTCCCCGCCCATGTCAAAATTGCAATAAACCATTCTGTATCTCGACAAATAAGCAGCGTAGCGTATGTGACCGAGTGCAAGATCTATTACACTGACATAGCGGACTTACTATCTGGAAATAGAATAACCAAGGTGATATCCTATTTTTTATTTTAATAAAATAAAAACAAAACGCACTTTTGTATTTGTACCAATGTTCAAATACAATACAAAACTAAGAATATTCGAGATTTTTGTTTTTCTAAGTTAAAAACAGAAAACTAAAAACGCATTCGTCCAAACAACACGACACTAGTACAAACATGAACAATAAACTATATCTTTGTTTCTCGGTTCAATAGAAAAAACCAAAAACAAAATATGTTTTGTATTTGTTTTACTTAAAATTAAAAATTTAAAAAAAATAATAAATAAAATAAATAAAATTACTAAAATAAATGTAACCATAGAATGAACGGTACACCAAAAGCGTAGTCGGTGTTTTAACATTAATCTTCCGCTCAGGTTCGAACAACAATCCCTTGAAGCAATTTGTAGATCGGGGGAGGGGGTTGGGTGCTGAATCCCTCTCCTCCCTGCAGTAGCCCATTTAGCTTTCTCACTTACCAGTACACCCCTATGTTTGGAAACACCCAACCCCACAATAATTATTGGGTGATTTACCATTGGTTTTGGGTACAATCCCATAAAGCACATTTGTAGATTGGGGGGGGGGGGGGGTCCTTTGGTGCTATAGTTCATTGAGCTTCTCCCTAAACCTTCCACCGCTATCCCCAATAACCATCTCCATTGTTACAATACAACGTTGAAATGCTCATACGCTACCATACAAAAACAGACCGGAGTGATTATGCAGAGGTAATGATGCGCCGTCTGTGTTTAATATGAATATGCTCCCTTGCGCACAGGTTTCATTGAGTTTCAAACATGTCGCGCTATTGTCACTCCCGCAATCAATCACTCGGTATGTTTATTGTCGGTATGTATTGTGCTGCCCATATCCGTCAATTGCTGGAACCCATTATTCATTGTTTAATAATCACAACCGCGTAAACATAAATAATAATAAAACATTAAAATAGGCCACCAATTCAACGTGTGAATGAAAGTGGCCCATTATTTTTCTCCGTAATATGGTCAAGGGAGCAGACTAAAGGAGTACACTGATACTTACAGCAACTGAGATCAATAGCCTAGATGTAGGCCAATACAGTGTGTAGAATCCGTGCTTATACTATAAATTATTAAAGCAGAATGTTCCGTGCCCAAGCAGGAGACCGCGGATACTGTACACACATTGGGTCTGTGAATAGACGAACGGATACAATGATTTCCACAGATAATAACATTATCGTGGACATAGCGATGGAAGGAGAACTGGAGATTGGAGACGGAACACATGATGAAATAAAGAGGGAGGGGCTTGGTAACGTGGAGAAGGAGGAGGGTGGGATGAGGAGACATCGTTTTATGTCTATTGAGAGGTTGAACGTCTTTAGTGATGCCGTCTTTGCTACTATTACTACATTTATGGTAAGATTCTTTTCTTTTTTACAATCAGGATATGAATCAACAGATCTATTTAGGCCTACATGTGGAAAGTTCACTCTGTTAGGACATGGAGTGCCATGGTCGAGCGGTTTAGTGCATCGGATTTGTGTTCTGATGGCTGAGTCGTCAGAATGTGGGTTCGAATCCCAACCGTAACCATGGTGCTTGTGTCCTTGAGCAAGACACTTTACCAGAATTGCTTCTCTCAAACCAGGGGGTAAATGGGTACCTGTGAGGGCAGAGTTGGTTGTTGTGTTTGATTAGCCCTATATGCGCTGTAATGGCAGCAATTGAGCTGTATACTCCCCAGGGAGCTGAGATGGTTTCAGGAATGATTTATGAGCCTGATGAGCAGCGGTAATAATGTAATGCGCCTTGAGCACCAGTTTGGTGGATACGTGCGCTATATAAGTCCACATTATCATTATTATTAGTAGTAGTAGTAGTAGTAGTATTATTATTATTATTATTATATTATTATTATTATTATGTCAGTCATATCTCATCTGACGTTACTTCTCCATAGTGATATAATTCCTTTGGCAGAAGGTGTTCACGAATTAGAAAATCTCGTTTCTCAAGAAGGGAGTTTTTTGTATGTCGTTATTCGTCGCAAAATGGACGGAGTAGATTATACTCAAGGGAAAGCCTGCGACAAATTCCGCTTCAGAAAGAATCTTCAGTGCAAATAAATAGCAATGTTTTTAAAACTACACGCAGAACAAAAGAATGTCTACATAGGATATATAACACCGCCTTTAGCGTACATGTTAATACTGTAATTGTCTTTTATGTTTTTATGCCATTTCCCAAATTTAGGAAAACTCATTTTCTGTTCTAGACCATGGGCGTGCACTGTGTGTTCAGAAAGTGTGCTCATTTTCGTGGCGCATATCGTGCATAAGCGTGGAAACAGTTTTGTGTATATTTGTCCAAAATATTATAAGAAAATTAATTTAAAAATATATGTAGAAACAATATTATAGAATCCACATCATGCGAAACAAGTAATTATGTGCCCCCTTTCCCCTTTTTCTGTAAAAATTGTGAATGTTTTTTCACACTTTTCTGAAGACTTAGAGCATAAAACGTTTACATGTTGGTTGTTCAATATATACTACTCAAAACAATTTAGGGAACACCGGAATAATCTCAGTTAAAGCAAGATCATTTATTTCAGATAAACACAATGTTTCACAGAATTGATGAGAAACAACTGCACAATGAAACAGATGATAAAGGATGCATGTAGTGATTACACATTTCATGACATGACTACTGAAAGAGAGAGGGGGTTACAAATGAAAATCCCGGTTCATGGAACATTTCAAACCTATTTGAAGTAAAAAATCCGGTGTTCCCTAAATTGTTTTGAGTAGTATATATATCTTGATTCGGAGAAAGCTAACATACTAAAATAAGTTTTGCCAGAATTACCAATGTTTTACTTTCCTTTTCATATAACTTCAGACGGAATAACTCCTCAAGATGTTTGCTGCCAAGATGACTTATGAATAGCTTTCAGATAATAATTTGGTATTTTTTATGCTGCTACATAAACGGTTTAGCATTTTTTCCACAATTTTCCAGGTTGTTCCATTAAAGAAAGAAGTTGAAAATTATGACGTCACCAAGGTACATATTTGTTTTTATTTTTATGGTTTATTAGTTGACTCTTTAGCAGCAAAAAGGCTGAATTATACAGTGATAAATACAATTAATTTTGTAAAAAATATACAAGTCAGTGGAATTTGTGTACGTAAAATAAACCAATGTAACGCATTTCTTATTGTAAACAATCATAATGTCCATACATTTGAATTATTCGTTTTATTTTCATAAAAATAAACAATTGTTCCATTGGTTGCCCATTGGTCTGCCAAATTACCTACAAAAAGCATGCCCCCCCCAAAAAAAAATATATAAATAAATAAATAAACAAACAAATAAAATCAATATATAAATAAATAAACAAAAAATACAAATACAAATACAATTAATAAAACTATAAATGAAAAAGTATCCGAACTATTTTATTAGAATACTGTTAAATCTTAGAAAACCTCTTCTTGATCTGTGTAGGATTTGTGGAGTAGCTTGCGTGCTGACTGGTATCGATTCCTTGTATTCGTCGTGTCGTTCTTCATTGTATCGGCTCTTTGGCAGGACCATGTTTGGTGAGTGCTGCAGGATTTCCAGCAATCCTATTTTTCTGACATTTTTACATCAGAATAATGTTCAAAAGCTATCGGAAACTTAGGAGAAGCAGAAACAAATCCTGGCAGAAAGAGAAATCCTTATTGGATCGACAGACCATCCATTATGGCAACAACAAAAACTTTTGGCTATCATAAACTGACCCAAATTAAGTACTTATTCTAAATAAGGTAACGATACTCTGTCAACACTGGGAAATACCTGTTAATTAAGTTTTAAACAAAACTAGTCGGTGCCCCCCCCCCCCCCTACACTCCCTTCTTGAAAATCATGGCTGGGAATGCTACTGATCAAACAAACGCTATGGTAGGAAAAAACATATTTATCTTGATGTTAAAAGAGGGTTTTATCCACCAAAACTAATGTTTGAATATTTTTGAACGATCATCTGGCTTTCTAAAACTCCGAACAGGATTCTGCATAGTGTGGAGCATGTTGGTGATATTGGGCTCATTTTGAATGTGGTGAGTACGTCATTCACGGACAACAGACAGACGGGTATAGCTTAGCATTCTTACAAATATTCGGATAAGAGACATAAATTCGGAGAAGAGTTACATATTCAGATTAGAGACAGATATTCGGATAAGACATAGAGTAATCGGACAACTAAGTCTAATAATAATAATAATAATAATAATAATAATAATAATAATAATAATAATAATAATAATAATAATAATAATAATAATAATAATAATAATAATAATAATAATAATAATAATAATAATAATAATAATAATAATAATAATAATAATAATAATATCCGAATAAGAGACACATATTCGAATATACCTATTCTGATAAGAGACAGATATTCGGATGAGACGGATCCGGACTAGTCAACATGAGATGGCATGATGTTAATTCTGAACAGCACGCATTTTCCAAAATGTTCGAACATTTATCGTATAATTATGTTCTAGTCAAAATGGGGTCTGGCAACTCTGAATTGTCACGCGCTCGTTATAGAATTTATGCAGCCATTGTCACTGAATTCGCAATATCTGTTTTGATGTTTTTAGGGTTTTTAGTGTGCTAACTCGTTGCAATGTTGATGAAAAATCTCTGTGGACTGGTTGTGTTTGCTGAAGAAACGGTTAATTGATCACAATCTTCTTCATGCTTGTGTGCCATCGTGCTTATAATATCGCTAAGCCCCCCCCCCCCCCAAAAAAAAGTCTCTGGTTTCTGGTCTCCGCGCGCGTCGCCTCAGACTCGCTATGAAACAATGTCCAATTGCAGCCGAAATCGCTGGATCGATTGGAATTCTGCCGTGCTGTGCTTTAAATGACTTTTTCACATAGGGGTATGAACGTTTGCCCGATTTGTGAGACCTCTCTTAGCCACCATACTTTGTATTTGGGAAATTTGTTCCCCGCGCTTACAATGTATCACGTATTTCCCTGTTGGAAAAAATGGCCGAAAAAAAGCACGTCACCGCACCGATTTTGAAGCCCACCGATGACCAGAAAACCGGAAACTTTTTTTTTTTTTTTTTTTTTTTTGGTGGGGGGGGGGGGGCCGAAGTGATTCTTGAGTAGTCGCATCCAGGCATTCTCCATTAGTAAACAAGCAATCCGGGGGGGGGGGGGCCTAAGTGATCTTGAGTAGTCGCATCCAGGCATTCTCCATTAGTAAACAAGCAATCCGGGGCCTAAGTGATCTTGAGTAGTCGCATTCCAGGCATTCTCCATTAGTAAACAAGCAATCCGGGGGCCTAAGTGATTCTTGAGTAGTCGCATCCAGGCATTCTCCATTAGTAAACAAACAATCCGGGGGGGGGGGGCCTAAGTGATTCTTGAGTAGTCGCAACCAGGCATTCACCATTAGTAAACAAGCAATCGGGGCCTAAGTGATTCTTGAGTAGTCGCATCCAGGCATTCTCCATTAGTAAACAAGCAATCCGGGGGGGGGGGCCAAAGTGATTCTTGAGTAGTCGCATCCAGGCATTCTCCATTAGTAAACAAGCAATCGGGGGGGGGGGCCAAAGTGATTCTTGAGTAGTCGCATCCAGGCATTCTCCATTAGTAAACAAGCAATCCGGGGGGGGGGGGCCTAAGTGATTCTTGAGTAGTCGCATCCAGGCATTCTCCATTAGTAAACAATCAATCCGGGGGGGGGGGCCTAAGTGATTCTTGAGTAGTCGCATCCAGGCATTCTCCATTAGTAAACAAGCAATCCGGGGGGGGGCCTAAGTGATTCTTGAGTAGTCGCATCCAGGCATTCTCCATTAGTAAACAAGCAATCCGGGGGGGGGGTGCCTAAGTGATTCTTGAGTAGTCGCATCCAGGCATTCTCCATTAGTAAACAAGCAATCCATGTGATCTGATGTTTGCTCGACTGTTCCATTAGGCCGAACAAAAAATAGTTGTGTTTCCTATTACACTGAAAAAAAATTAGGGTGGGTAGGTGGGTAAAATCTTTTTTTTTTTGCTCTAATTCTTTTAGCCAAAAATATTAGTGTGGGATGACTACGTATCAGCACTGTATATTCACTGGTTGAGTGGTTTAAGAATATCTGAATTTAGAAAGCAGACGGTTGTGAGTACAAATACACAAGAGCAAACCACTTTTTTTCAAAGGCTTCCGTTAACACCCATTTATTGTTCACCGACATGTCAGGCAAAACAAATGACATTTAACAAATGACATTTACACTACGAAAACCTGCAATATGTTGCTGTTGTGTTTCATTACTTTGTCTTCTATAAATATGGAGAAATAAAGAAAATAAAACTATTCTCCATGTTTTATGTTGTTGTATTTGCATATTTTTAGTTGTGTCTAATACAGCCAGGAAAAAAAGAGATACATTAAATTGCACTTCAGAATATACTTTTTTCTTCTGTTTATGAACAATGGTAGTACCTAAAAACCTGTAAAAAAGTAAATATAAATATAAATAAATAAATAAATGTTTGTAGTTATCATACATCCTACTTTGCTTTAAATGTTTTGGTCAGATGATGTATGTGTACCTGTAATTTATATTTGTCCTGAGTGGTTCACGTACGTGAATGCATTGCCTGTATCCTTGCTATTTTTACATGTGAAAGTTCAAGATTTGCCCTTAACATTTTTTTCACTGTCCAGCAGGACCAGTAGGTGGTCCGTCATATACGGCGTGTGCACGCAGCCATTCAACCATTTTCATTTTAAAGTTATGTTTTGGACAAGTCAGACATCTAATTAAACTAATTACTCTAATTATAGTTAATACACTGTCTACCACAGCCACATATGAATTATGAATGAAGAAATACACACACCACCTGATTACAGTTAGTAAATCTATTTATTGGAAAACGAAACAATTTTACAAAAAGGCCACTGTGTGACAAAACGTCTAATCTGCTTTTCGGCTAGTAGAAAAGCAGAAAAATGGATTTGTCGAAAACGTTCGTTCTACTTTTCGTGTTGTGGTAAACCAGAAAAGCACATGTCCACTTTTAGGCCACTGTGTGACAAAACGTCTAATCTGCTTTTCGGTTAGTAGAAAAGCAGAAAAATGGATTTGTCGAAAACGTTCAATCTGCTTTTCTGGTTGTAGGAAATTAGAAAAGAATCTGCTTTTCTTGAAACTGAAAAGCAGAAAAGTAGAAAAATGGATGTTACAAAAATGTTCAATCTACTTTTTAGGTGGAAGAAAAGCAGAAAAGTAGAAAAATGCACTAGCCAACAACGTTCAATCTGCTTTTTCATTATTTAGAAAGCTGAAAAGCAGATGTCCACTTTTCGACCTCCATACTTGCATGTGTATGTACAGGGCCACAGCATTATGTGTACGCAATCCTGATTGGCCATTGAATGATCTATATCAAGTAAAATAAACGTCTACCAACCAATAGCAACTTAGCTTCAAAAAGTTATCGGGGACGGTTGCCTTATTTTGGTCTGCACGACCGTCTGTGTTCGTCGCGTATCTCGTTTGCAAATTGCATGCAAATGGCTGTTCATTCTGTGCTTGCTGAGCTGTCATGACTGTGGCTTCGCAGCGCAAAATTGCAAAACCGTAGTGCCGACTAACTTTTAAAAAAAGTGACCAGGAATGGAGTGATTTCTTTCTTCTAGTTTACTGTTATGTCGAACCCAATATGCCCGTATGTCTATTATCCGGCCCATTATGTCCGCCGGCTCATTTTAGTTCAGTAGATTCGGGTACGTTGACATGACGGTCCCAATAATGTCCATTATGATTTCACTGTGCATGGTTGGTTACACTCTGTATGTTGATACAACCATGGAGGAAGGAAAACTGTTTTCCTTCCTCCATGATACAACAGTAAAAGGTTTCACCTTCCACCAATATGTACAGTACACATAATTTCTTGCTTCAATACGGTGGTCCAGAACGAACCAACTGAGATACACACTGTATATTTATTGATAACACACACATTATAAAACCAACTGGTGGTGCCTCTTTACGTAGACTCCATTTCTGATCGACAAATTTTGCCTATGATATAGTCAGCTCATTAATTTTGTTAAAGGACCTTTTTGGTAAACAAATCTGACTTTGAACGTGTTTATACTTCTTGTTTTCCCCACGGACAGATCTTGCTGATGATAATCTCACTTTTCCCATTCCTGGTAGGTACACACAAGATTAACTTATCCCATTCCTGGTAGGTACACACAACACTAAATTATCCCATTCCTGGTAGTAGGCACACCCAACATATAATTAAGTTGAGCTGCATATACTGCCCAGGGGGCTGTGATGGGTTTGGGAATGATTTATTACCAAATTACGTATGCTTTATGAGTACACATTATTATTGCTATTAGCATAATTCAATAGTTGCGGTGACACCATGTAAAAATTCTCTTTTGAGCAGTAAATAGTTCTGAAAAGAACTTCATATCTCCATAAATTAATCAACAATTTTTCAAATGCACATTTTTGATCTTTATTTATAGATTTTTCAATAATCTTTTTTCGTACAGATATTTCATAGTGTAATGTTTTGTTAATGTATATGTTTTGTCATTAACTACAGGCGGCTTTGATGGGTGGCTTCTATCAATACGCGCTGACGACACAACTTTTTGGTGCTTGTATATTGTCCCTCACCGTGGTTAAGGTAGGATTGCCTCGCTTGTTTAGTCCTAACGTTTCATCCCCTTTTACCTGATGGTCTGCTGACTTAAATGGTTAACACCTAACACCTAACAATATATTTTATTCATATTTCCATTGATTTAACAACAATGTTTGTTTCGTTTTCTTTGAAGTTGAGATCGAAATTTCCTCAGCTACGTTTCAATCATTTTTATGCACCTCATGTTAAAACAGCCAGTGTCCTTCCCTAGTCTATAAAGTAGGGCTACGGTACGTCTGTATATCATTCACAGATCCTTAATTTTAATTTGTTTACCTCGTTTTCTTTCAAAAGGGTCTCTTGATCGTGTTCGTGTTTCGGAGAGGAAAGATGCTTTCTGAGGATATTGCTGAGGGAGAAGCACGGGTCAGGATTATCTTCTCATGGGTGTCAGCTACGAATTATTCCTTGTTCCCAATGCGCTTCGCATGTGCACATGGCATACGGTACCGTAACGACACGGTGATGGTTCCACTTGTGTCCCCTCTTTGAAAATACATCCCGTATTGATACGGTCAATCCCTTGTTGATGGTGAATGATCAATCCCTTATTGGTGGTGATTGGTGAACGGTCAATCCCTTATTGATGGTGAACGGTCAATCCTTTATTGATGGTGAACGGTCAATCCTTTATTGATGGTGAACGGTCAATATACAGTGTCATGTGGGGATATGTAGGCGACTTACCCCCCCCCCCAATCCCAATACTGTGAACATTCAGGAGGCGTACGTGCGTGATACGATGTGCCCTTCACATTAAATATTGCATAGACATTATTGCTCATTAGAAATGATTGCTCATTAATATTACATTAAATTCTAAAATAAAGTTTGTTTGGTTCTAGTCAGTGTTCCCTCTTGTAAGTAGCTACGATTCTTTTCTTTCTTTTTTTGTTTTTTTTAGGCAAGTAACTAGGTGAAACAGTCATGTAGGTCCACAAGACATCTCTTATTTAGAGTACTTCTTTATTCGACCGTAGCCCCATCAGCTGGATCCACTAACATATACTTCTCATACTATCAGTCTGGTTCATCTTGTTTCATTTTATCATCAGGTGTGGCTGCCTGTTGAGTTACTTGTTTTGACTGGTTTGAGGATTCTTCTAAGTTGTCTGTCCATTGTGACAGCAGAAGCTAGTGTCCCCGCGGTATGAATTTTTATTTGTTATACAATGAATATTTCAAATATGCATTAGACCGATTTCAGATGGGTGACTACCTTAGTACATGACATATGTGACGTGTTCTCCCGAAATCAGACACTTTTGGGCAGGTTATCAAAATTGAGTTAGTTATTGATTATGAAAGTAGAGATCCTCAGCTTTACAATGATACCTTTTTTTTTAAACTGGACTCCCCAAAGCGGAGTTACGTAATTTTTAGGTTTGTCTTTACGAAAATTACAAACGGAGATAATCGACTTTAAAGTTACAAGTTTCATTTGGTATGTTTTAAGTATGTTTTACTGGGGAAATACCTAATAAATTATTCATTACTATACAAAGCGGGAATCCTGACCTTTCCGACGATACCAAATTTGTACAGGGGGGAGGTTACTTTCCTGTCGAAACATACTGCGCAAAGTTGGTAAATTTTGCTTCATTTTGAAACCAAATTAGAACAAATTCATCATTTTCTGAACTAACATGCCCTTCTAAATCGGTAAAAACTTGTACTTATCAATGAATTTTTAATCTGAAACTCTCACAAGATATTATAAATATAGATAATTTACAAGAAACTCAAATTCCACAAAAAAAACACCCCACACTGTAAAAACGTTGGGCAACATGGGGTTGGGTGAGGTTAATTATTTCTCCCAGAATTGGTCAGTATTTACCACAACTGTTCACATATTTTGGCAAAATTTTTTCCAACATTGGGCAATGGTGTAATTAATATATTAAAAGCATATCGTCGTGTGACCGGCAAAAGGTCGTAATTCACTGTAAAAATATTGGGCAAACAAAATGATGGGTAATCTGAATATGGGCAAACGAGTTGATAGGTAATATAAATCACTCGTTTGTTGGTTCATATTTTCTCCAATTTCTGCATAATTTTCGCTGTTGGTTAAATTAAACAATATAACCAAAATTGGTTCATGTAGAGACATACAGTTGGGTATTTATTTTTCAATAATTGGGTAGGCAATATAGTCTTGTCCATTGTTGGAGAAGACGTAATACGACTGCCTAGTCGTTGGGAAAACGTTCCTCGCACGGGAAATAAACACTTAACAGTTGGGCTAACCAGAACCTCCACCTTGGGAGATTGCATGGCAAAACTGGCATGTGCAGGCGTCGCATGTGCGAGAATGCCAATTAGCTGCTGCATGTTCAACAACACAACATCATGGCGGCGGACACTGTTTTAGAAAATTGGGGGCTTAGTGACCTAATAGAAACTTTCAAAGGTAAGTTTTGATTTCCAATAACATGTTTAATTTTGAAAGTAAGTAACAAACAAATTGTTATCAGTTAATTTTCTTTATAACATAAAAAAGAGTGCTGTTTTGATATAAGTAGGCCTAACAGTTACTCCCGGGACGTAACTGTTAACGTTAGTAGGCTTTTACTGATGACAACATCTACTCCAGCCATTCATGAAAAGTTATCGTAGGCTAAGTCACTTAGTAAGTGTTATGTATGTAGTACCACTGGGATAAAACAACCATTGAAACATGCAAGGATTCTTGGAAGGGGTTAGAGGTGGTGCGACATCTTGTTAGTCAACTCATGACCGGGGGTGTGACTACACTCTAAAAACTGAAGTGTTAAAAGTAACTCTTGAAGTGTCATTTTTAACACTTACGAAGAGTGCGAGGAGGGACTACTCTCCTAGTGTTATACGAACACCCCATGACGTGTTACACCACTTTGTGAAGTGTTACAGATGTAACCTTTACAAAAGTGTAGCTGCAACACTTTCAGGGTAGGATCCACTCTTGGCAGGGGTTGTTGCAACACTACCCAAGTGTTAGTTCCAACACTTCTGAGGGCTGATTCAACACATTCTAGGGGTTGTTTCAACTCTTCCAAGGGCTAATTGAACACATTCTAGGGGTAGGTTCTACTCCTTCAAGGTGTTGCCTCAACACTTTCTATGGGTTGGCTCAACTCTTTCTTTGGGTTAGACCAACCCTATAAAGGCTAGGATGTATAGACCTTTATCACTCAACAACCATCTTGGTCACCTTCCCTGTATACCCATTGGAAAAGATAACACCAATTATCATAACACAGAAAAGTCACAGACTACTTGCCCTTCCAGCCTCAGTTTGGTTACACTGCTTTGAATGGAAGTAAAACAAGATGGATGCAACATGATAAAGGTCTATTCATAGATCCCAAGGCCATTGATGAAGTTTATGACATATTTTTACAAACTTTATGTCTGACCTTTGCACAGGAAGAATAAAGTAAAGATAAACATATTATATAAAAGAATGTTCAAACTTTATTATTTTATTTGGTGACCAAAAGGCCAAATCACATGAATAATAAAAACTTTTAAAATACAATGAAAGTACAAATCTCAATTTCAAATTTCAAATCTTATTTTACAAAACATTCACAAATACCCAAGACAGTTTGGGAACTAAGTTTGATCCTTGGTCTTTACCTCGTTTTAAGACCTCTGGGATTATGGCCACAATCCCAGAGGTCTTAATCCTACGGTAAAAGACCGAGCATCGAACTTTGCAATTAATAATAAGGTAGCCTAATGGCAACATTTGCAGAGTCAACATTTACATAGTCAACATTTACATAAGAATAATTTACAAGGCTTTGAAATGTATGTGTAGGCATACATGTTTTTTTTTAAATCCAATTCCAGCACTGATATGAAATAAGAAATGATTTTGTTTTTAATGTGTGCAACAAAAGTCACAGAATTTTGATACAACTTTTAAAGAACGTTCAAACTTTATTCATTCATTTGGTGACAAAAAGGCCAAATCACATGAATGATAAAACTTTTAAAATACAATGAAAGTACAAATCTCAATTTCAAATTTCAAATTTCAAATTTCAAATCTCATTTTACAAAACATTCATAAATACCCAAGACAGTTTGGGAACTAAGTTTGATCCTGGGTCTTTACCTCGTTTTAAGACCTCTGGGATTGTGGCCACAATCCCAGAGGTCTTAATCCTATGGTAAAAGACCGTGCATCGAACTTTTATTCCCTTAACTCTTTCTGGACGGCAAGCCTTTTGAAAGGCGTTTTTACAGCGAGCGTTTTAAAAGGCTTGAACTTCATCACCCGACAACGGGTCTTGTTTTGACAACAGAGTGCATAATTGACCAATAAGAATCACAACCTTTACTTTTATACCTTCAATAATCCAAATATAAACAGATTATTAATAATTTCCACACATAATTGTTGAATTTAATTGTTTACAGTATCAAATTGCAATAATGAAAACGTTTAAAATTCAATAGTCTTTTCTCAGTAAGAGCTGAAACCTCTCATAAAATACGAGCCGACAGCAGGCGGAAAAACAATGAAACACTAAATTAGCCTGTCTTCAAAAAGACTTCAAATTTATTGATTTCATATCTCACGTTGACAAATGATTTATATAATATTCGGTAGTTTTATTGTCATTTTATTTGAGATAATTACCGTTACAAGCACAACAATACCGAACAAAAACCGCTTAAAATTTAATATTCTGTTCTCAGTAAGAGCTGAAACCTCTCATATAATACGAGCCGACAGCAGGCGGAAAAACGTAATGAAACACTAAATTAGCCTGTCATCAAAAAGACTTCAAATTTATTGATTTCATTTCTCACGTTGACAAATGATTTATATGATATTCGATAGTTTTATTGTCATTTTGTTTGAGATAATTACCGTTACAAGCACAACAATACCGAACAAAAACAGCAAGAGCTGAAACCTCAATTTCAAAGAGGTGTTTGCGCCGTCGCACAAACACCTAATTAATTCCGGAGAGAAATAGTTAATAATAAGGTGGCCTAATGGCAATTATTTGCAGAGTCAACATTTACATAAGAATAATTTACAAGGCTTTGAAATGTATGTGTAGACATACATGTTTTAAAAAAATCAAATTCCAGCATCTTCCATTGATATTAAATAAGAAATATGTGCAACAAAAGTCACAGAATTTTGATACAACTTTTAACATGAAAAAGAGCATTTATGAATGGGAATAAAAATTTGATGTTGGTCTTTACCGTAGGATTAAGACTTCTGGGATTGTGGCCACGGGCGATGAAGGACATCGCCTTTGGCTTGGTCCTTCTCGCCCGTAGCCACAATCCCATCGGTCTTAATCCTACGGTAAAAGACTGCGCATCGAGTTAACATTTACATAAGAATAATGTACAAGGCTTTGAAATATATGTGTAGCCATACATGTTTAAAAGAAATTCCAGCATCTTCCATTGATATAGTAGAAGCCAAATCTGTATCATGCAAATATCACAATTTCAAAATATCATTAAGAGATAGAATTTGTTATTCTTGTAGTATTACGATCCCAAACCAGTTTTGCATTATAGACCAATAAATTCTAAGATTTTTGGTGAAGAATTGAAAAAAACATCTCAACCAAGGAAGATATGAGATTATAAAAATATCGAAAAAATGATTTGAATTCGAATTTTCCATAATATCCTTTACTTACATTAATGATTAAGTGTGCAAACATAATAAGATTGGTGCAAATTGTAGAGTTCTAGAGATTAACCCTGCTGAGGTATTTGCATTTATCTCATAAAGATGGAAAATTAAATTTAAAAATCACACATTTATCATCAATTTTCCCGAGGCATATTCTAATAGGTGTTTTTTGTCCTCTCATTTAGAAGCTTTGACAAGCATTTGAGAAATTATCTCCTGCCAGAATATCAACATTTGATTTTTTGATATTTTAAA
Organism: Zoroaster sp. YZ-2022; assembly: GCA_029582265.1. NCBI lineage: Eukaryota > Metazoa > Echinodermata > Asteroidea > Forcipulatida > Zoroasteridae > Zoroaster > Zoroaster sp. YZ-2022. The sequence continues at coordinate 10,223,314 of CM055824.1, forward strand.
TTTGTGATATTTTCATGATACTAATATTTAAACAAAATATTTTTTAGCTGAACACCTAAAAGAGATGTTGAGGAGAACAATTATAAATCGCTGCAGAAGTAAATATGCAGTGTCCATTTACTTTCGACCATGAGTGTACATCCCACCCCGAAACTGCTTCAAGATTTCAAGAATATAGGGCCTACTGCTTGATTAATTGACTGATGAATCCAACACAGCACTTGCGCTCTTTTCAAGAATAGCCAAGCTGTTGTCCAGCTTCCGCACACAAGATGGAACTTTGGCAGTGACCTCAATGCCAACAACGCACAACTCCAGAAAACATACAAGCCATATAGGGTCATTCCATGTCAAATCACCCCCCAAAAATGGAAATTTAAACCCGACCCCCTTCAAATTGGTTCGTTTTTGGTTTATGGGATATTTTTGGCTGAAAAAGCTGAAATTTCAAGTTTTAGCTCTGTCGGACCAACGGTTTTCGTGCTACAGCCCACCATTTTTTTGCGATTTTGGCCAAAATGGGCGTGACCGCCATTTTTCAAATGACCCTAACCAGTGAGCCAAATTTGTTGATATTGGTATCTTTGGAAAGGTAATTGTGTAATCAAATAACATCGGAGCAAATACATAAGATACCTCTGTCAAAACAGACACAGAATATATACAAGTGGCTAATGATTCATTAGCATACATTTACTTCAACACTCACCTATTTCATAAACTAGAACTAGAAAAAGTAGAAGGCTATCTTTTGCCTTGATCTTGATCAATGGCCGCCGCCGCCTCGATCATGCAAAAGAAAATTGCATTGTGGGTAATTAGGTCTGCGCGCGCCGCCCACACTACTTTCGATTAGCTCTGACGTCATTGTCGGGCCGACTCGGGGGGGAGAATGGGTTACTTGGATCATTGACGTCACTCGACACGTATTGATGACGCGCCCCCCCCCCCCGCCCCCCATTAGGACAAGAAGTACAATTTCACGTAGCTATTTCAGTATAGATTACTACTATTTTTAACAAGTTCAATACAGTTAAAGGAAGCGTTTTGGTTGTACGTTGGTATTTTTACATCTATTTTATACCTCCATGTCCCACACGGTCTCGTCCCGAATATATTAATAAGGTAAACAAAATTAAATTTCCGCGATCATTTTATGGTGACCTTTGACATTAATACCGCCACATCACAAGAGTGCGTATGTCGTTCGTTTAGCTCTTGATTTGGGCTCATCCGGGAAGCTCACTTGGGTCAACTCGGGTCAACTCGGGGAAGCTACTCGAACACACCCTAAGAAAATTAAATGCGACACCAGGAAAGTGTTACAAGTAAACTCGGCGAATGGTTAGAATTCAACACCACGAAAAGTGTTAGGATTACACTTGGCTTGGGATGTTAGTATGACACTACGAGGTGTTAGACTTGCCTTTACTTAACACTTGAAGGGTTGAACAGAATGCTACACTTACAAAGGGTTACATTTTAACACTTCAGTTTTTAGAGTGTAATGACCAAGTTTCTGAACCATTGAGATTTTTGTTGCGTCAATGTTTTTACAGCACTTTACTCAAACATTTCAGTCATAACTTTATTTATTTATTTATTTTTACAACAAATATGAAATGGTTGCTTTGCATGATATTAAAAACACTGACTTTATTTAATTATTTTTCCATTTCTCAATATTTGCAGAGCAGAAGACACTGAAACCTAGCCCTGTTTATGATCTCATCTTAAAGGGACATAACAAAAATATTACAAGACCCACTACGTACTCGATAATAATTGCAAGTTCCAGAGTAAGTGTGCAGATGTCTAGTCTTTTTGAGAGTGTTTTTCAGCAAAGTTCTGGCCATGGATCCAGAGAACCCTGTACATTGAGCCATTGAGGGCATTGCGATCTTACATATCATTTAACAGGAGATAAATACTTTTTTCACATAGCTGATATTTTGTCATAAGATCTGAGTATTCCTGTTAGCATGTTCGGCTGTTACTTCTGTTTTTCTTAAAGGAAATATTTTTTATTGTGGGTGAATTGGCAATACAGTTACCAGAGGTAATTGGAGTTTACAAGGTACTGAAATGCAATTGGTTCTTTATTAAATTGGATTGGATTGTTAATATAATGACGTTATTCTAAATATATATATATATATATATATATATATATATATATATATATATATATATATATATATATATATCAATATTTATTTTATTGGACACACAAGTTCTTTTCTTAATGAAGCCTGTTTAGCCACAGTGTTTCAGAGTTTTCTAATTTGGCCTTTTTTGCGTGCTTCTGTTGTTATAATGTCCTTTCTACTGTTATTTAAGTGATCTGTTAGTGCATCTGTACATTAATGGTAAGATAAAAAATAAATAAACACTTTCATATATACAAGTAAAATAGTGTAAAGTTTACAATAGTATAAAAACCATACTGGTCTGCCCATTATTTCCACCCTTCTATCGTTTTAGAGCAACCTATAAAGGGGAAATTCACATCTTATGATGGGAATTCCTCCACATTCAAAAGGAATATGAAAATATGGTGGACACAAATATTTAAAGCTCAATATTTGTCTGAAAATTCTATAGTATACATTCCATTTCAGATCAAGTTGACCAGATCTGATTGGCTAATTTACCATTCCTGTGACATTGCGGTAAAAAATAGGACGGGTGGGCAGGTGGCAAACAAAATTCTGGTGGGTAAAAAAATTAATATAAAATTTGGCTCCAATCTAAAAAATAATATTTAAAACCCAACAGTCAGGATAAGAATGATTTTATAGGGGGATGGAGTAACTGGAACATATATTTTTAGTTTGGCCTTAAAGGGTCTTGTCACATGCGACAATTTTTACATGCAACTTGGATGCAAGCAAGTACACTGCATGCAAAAGGAACAATTTGGTATAGCACAAAAAACCCAATAAAAAACAACATTTTTTCTGACAATGTCTTACTGTCCCCAAGAAAATTATGTGATTTTTTTTTTTTGAGATTGAAGTGGAACTTATTGTCTGTATTGCCTCGTGTGACATTACCCTAAATTGCCCTCTGGATGTCTAATGTACATGTATATTGGAATATAAGATATGTTTATTTTGGACAATTCATTCAAAATGGTTTAAGAGTTAGACTACAGAACAGCTTTGGTAAAATGACCCAATTATTCTAATTACACGAAAAGGTGCACCAAAGGTTATTTAGTCCAAGTATGAGAAATTACACCTGAAATAGATTACTTCCATTGTGGAGAATGTATATTTACATGGCCTAATTGAAACTTATGTATGATTGTTATTTCCAAACAATAAATTGATCATCTTACATTAGAGAGGTATTCATCATTATGAATATTTTTTTAATACCGTAATTGAAATAATTAGTAAAGAAAATAGTATTATACTTTTTATGATGATTTAAAGCAGAACATATTGTATTTTATTTGACGGTTATTTTTTTCAAATAAACAGTGAAACTCTAAAAGATGAGAGATAAATATTGGTTTTATTTTGTTTGTGTCTTGTACTCTGCTGGAAGGCATTTATTACCCCATATTTGTTACTTTTGTGCCACATTGTTGTATAAAGTGTGACCAATTAATGGGTGTTGTTGAAATAAAGTGCCCATAAATAGTTGTGCAAAAGTTGGAGAAATTGACCAAATTTTGAATAAAATTATCACTCAATAATTGGGTAACCAATGTAACATACAATACCCAATAGATGGTTAGATATATAATTATCCAACTGTTGGTTAACCAAAATGTATCCAACTGTTGGGGAGCTAATTTTGCCCAATTAATTGTCAATCAGAGTGCCCAATTTAGATGGAAACTTGTTTGCCCAATAGATGGGCATGTTGATATTTTAAACAACGTTGGGCAAAAAGTTTGGTATTTTTTTGACCAATATTTTTACAGTGCAGGCATATTTTTGCCCGTTTCTCAGTTCCGAGCTCTGCCCAAAAGTGTCTGGTTTCGGGAGAACACGTCACATATTTCCGTTTTGGGGGCCTCAAAATTCAACCAATGTGAATCACGTGAATCCGTTGAGAAAATTGGGGGGGGGGGGTGGGGATAGAATCTACCAATTAATTATTCATATTAAGATTTGCATGCCGAAATTTGATGATGTTTTAGCACATGAACTGAATGTCAAAGTGGCCACGTTGAGAATGAGGTTGAAGTAGACCGATGGACACTAAAATTATTTACCTGAAGCTGGTAGATTGTTTCTGTTCATATCGTACTTGGTGAGGAGACTAAGATTGTTATCAAACTAAGCTTGCGTGTACGCGATCGTACATAAAACGATCGGTACAGTTCGTGCGTGTGTTGTGCGGGCGGGGTGCTGAGCAATCAGAGGACATACAACCATGCATGCTGTGGATTTTAAAGTCTAGTTCCTGTGTGGACGCAACCCAAAGTGCATTGCGCTGGTATGAGGAACAGACTAAATGTAATTTGAAGTTGCACCTCGTGTGCATACTCCGTGCACGCGCGTTTTATGACACACTGCACCTGTACCTGCACCACAGTGCAACTTGGCTTCAAGCGGCCCTTGCACCCCACGCCGTAAGGGGATTCGCAATTCGCTCGCGCATTTTCATTTTTATTTTTGTTTTGGTCACAGACCAATCACATCCCTGATTAAATAGAATGTTTGCCTTTGTAGCATAGTATTTTTTAACAATAATCATTTAATGTGCCGGCAAAGATCTATAATCATTTTGTTTGATTTTATTCCCCATTTTTTTCTCAGCATTTTACAAAAATAATCATGATCTTATGTCGACATATACATTATTATGATAGCAAAAATGAATTGGACATACATAATAACAAAGAACAATCAGATTAACAACAAGCTAACAAGGTGTAGTTATCATTTGCCAATGGGTCATATAGTGACGTCATAGATGACGTATGTCATGTTTGTTCTTTTTTGTGCAGGCGTTGGTCTTCATAGCATTTACGATGTATGCAGATTGGATATGTATATTAGCAATTGCTATCTACAGAAAACTAAAAGGTAAGCCTCGCACAAATCTAGGCCAGTGTATCGAACACTATTGAATTGATAGAAACAAAATTTACTTTACAAACATTCCAATACGTACAATATTTTTTGTACAGTCTGTTCCATGAAAATATTTTCTTTCTTTAAATTACTTTTGGAAAGTTTATTTAGTCTGTTTAAGTCTTTTTTTTAAGTTATTTGGCTTTGAAATGTAATGTTTTAACTTTTGATGTTATTTTCCATTTCTGAAGACAACTCTTTCAGTACAAGTCTAAGAAGTTATCTCGGCCGTCGATTCCTCCTTGAAGACGTAGCCATGGATCGAACACAGAGTAAGTTTGTTATTGGAGTAAATTTATGTTTTATTTATTGGTGCTGTGGCAGTTTTGTTTAAAACATATTTCCCTTTCTGATTTGTAAACATATTAAATCAATAATTGGAATTGTTTCTCTTCAGCTTATACAGACGGTGTTTTTATCATTGTGGCCACATTGATCATCCTTGATATCACGTAAGCAACAATTCATTTGGATTGTTCCCCCATTCCTTATCCAAGATTGACCTACCTTTATAGTCTTTTGTTCTAGACAACTCAAATACGAGATCTCTTTCTCTCAGTTTAAATGGTAATCAACTAAAGCAAGTTAAACTAAGCACCAAATTCCTTGGTATTTATATTGATGAGAATCTCTCATGGAACTACCATGTTAATATCTTATGTAGTAAGATTTCTATAAATGTTGGAATAATGAGCCGTTCTTTGGATACTCTATAATTCTTTTATTCTTCCTTATTTGAATTATGCAATTCTTACCCGGGGTAGATCCACTACACTCTATAACAGGCTATTTATTCTACAAAAACGAGCAGTTCGCATTGTTAACAAAGTTGGATCCCGTGATCATACAACTCCTTTATTTGAAAATCTCAAACTTCTTAAACTGAGAGACATCTATTATCTTAATTTGGGGAAATTTATGTTTAAATATACTCACAACCTCTTAGTTTTCAATCGTGGTTTACATTAATTGATTCTGTTCACTCAAAAGGAAATGTTTATGTTAATTTTAGCAGGACAGCTCACTCAAAAAATAGCCTTTTACAGAGTGGTATTTTGTATTGCAATCGTGCGTTGAATTTGAATTTCAATAACATTCATTTACTAAATTAAAAGTCAAGGCCTTTGGACTTGAAATGGCTCATTAAGTGGAAACACCCGCAGTCGGCTTGTAAATTGAGAGCTTTCAGCTCTTGCTGAGAACAGACTATTTTTGTTCGGTATTGTTGTGCTTGTAACGGTAATTATCTCAAACAAAATGACAATAAAAATCATTTGTCAACGTGAGATATGAAATCAATAAATTTGAAGTCTTTTTGATGACAGGCCAATTTAGTGCTTCATTACGTTTTTCCGCCTGCTATCGGTTTCAGCTCTGACTGAGAACAGACTATTGAATTTTAAACGTTGTTTTCATTATTGCAATTTGATACTGTAAACAATTAAATTCAACAATTATGTGTGGAAATTATTAATAATCTGTTTATATTTGGATAATTGAAGGTATAAAAGTAAAGGTTGTGATTCTTGTTGGTCAATTGTGCACTCTGTTGTCAAAACAAGACCCGTTGTCAGGTGATGAAGTTCAAGCCTTTTAAAACGCTCGCTGTAAAAACGCGATGCGCGCACGAGCCTTTTAAAAGGCTTGCCGTCCAGAAAGAGTTAAATTTACCATCATTTTGTTTTGTTTTCAAATTAGTGAAATTATCTCCCAATTTGTATCGATTAAATAAAAGATATGATAGTATATCATTATTTCTCGTAAGGAGGGTGATCATTAGTTGGTTGCCGATCGAAAAATATATATGTATATGAAACTTCAAAATTATCCTCAGCTCAGAAACAACATTACAAGTTGAAACTTATACATGACGTATAATCAACTTTAAAAGTTACATTATTTAGGTTTGGACATGACCCAAAGTTGACTCCTGTATTGATCTAATTATTTTGTGTCATTAGGACTGAATCCTTAGTTCCAATGGATGAAAACATGAATGAAGACGCCTTGCTTGATGAACTTCTAGAGAAGAAGGAACCACTTCTGTCTTATCTTTCAACCTTTGTTACTATTGGTAATTGGAACTTTTCATAATAGTCTGGTTCCCAGAGGGTTTATTTAATGATATTGCCATCAAATGCATCACAACATCGTGCACCAGTTTATTATTGACATGAGCCTCATTCTGATTCTCTTAGAGTTGGTTGTATGGAAATCAAAATGGCGGTGAAGTTAAGTGATTGCGCGCTGTTAACATTCATAAATAAAACATGGTAAATAAACACCCTCTAAATAATAAGTTCGTTATTCGATAATGGTTGTCTGAAAATGACTGATGCACTTTGGTTCGTCAGCAAGCCAGCACAGCGGTGCCCTACTTGCCCTAGTTACATTCATACTGTTTCCCCATTGACCTATTTTATTGTAAAAGCAGGAAACTAAAGCTACACAGTCGTTTTATTTATTAAAATTAACTCGACCAAGCATGATACAATACCGATGAATTTCCTTTTGTCAGCCAAAAGCGCATCCTGTTTTTCACCACGATGACATATCCTGCGGGATTTTTGATTTCTTCAGTTGTTTCCCATTGCTTCCACAGGAATGATCTGGTACGTCAACTACTCAATGTTCTACGTAAGTAATTTTGTTTTCGATCGAAACTCATATCCGTGAAATGGCTAGAATATTTTGTCTCAAATGTGATGTCAATGATAGTTTTCTGATATAATTGTTTTTCTTTAACCGTACCGTATTATTGTTGTTTTAATTTGGTGTGTCGTCATTCATTTTATGACAGTTGATCTGAATGATATTTAATTTCTTTCATATTTCATGACAGTACTTGCAAAGACTAAGTCCCCTGCTGTTATTCCTCAACCGAATGGTAAGAAACCTCTTACTTGATGGATTTAAAGAGATTAATGAACTTCAATTTCAAATTGTAATCACCCCATTAACCTTCATGAAGTCACGTGGTCATTTTCCAGTTTTCCAGTCGCTTAGCTAATTAGGCCATGATTGATTGTGTCACTAAATAAAATCACTAATCCAATAATATCCATTGAATATCAAATTACCTATTAGTGATTCAAATATACCATTATATTAATTCGTTTTCCCTTAATCTCCCCATAGTCACTTCTGTTCGTCAGTGTAGTACCTCTAGGTTTCCAGCTAGTCTCAGTATTTGCTGTAGATGTAAGTATACTACCACATTATGTTACCATGGATACAGACAATACCAATGAGGAAAATCCATCATGACTGGTCTACAGGGTCTACTTTGCTCTCACTACTAGACTCTGGTGTGAAAAGCAGTTTGAATATTAAAGATGGACTTCAACGAGAGCTCGTACACTAAATCGTCTCCTGAGTCTTGTTTATGTTGTGTTTAGTTATTATTTCATTATCAGTACGATGGTTTTATTCCCCGTTATTTTGTTTAATTTTGATTGTAAAAAATAGCCCCCCTTCTTAGATTTCTGAGCGAGTGGTTTTTTCTCGCCGTTGGCTGCGCGCTTTCATGGTTCCCAGCAAAGGCCCATAGAAATACAATACGAAATGAACGGTGAAATACCAGCGGCCACGTAAACCAGCGTAAGTGTGACGTACTATCTGGGGCATAAATAAAGGAAGCCGTTTTTGTCTTTGTGTTTGGCAATGGGGATTTTACTTGCTCGAAGCTGATATGATACACATGATTTTTTCCCCGTTTTGACGATTTTGTGTAAGACGGCATAATGCCTAGCACATGTGCTGTTGGTGGATGTACAAGAAGTGCCACCAAGAATCTAGAGGTTAGTTTTTTCCGATTTCCGCGGAATCCGGCGGCTTCCAAGGAGTGGGTGAAGTTCGTGAACAATACACGAAAGGATTTCACGTTGACAAAATGGTCGTTGATTTGTTCAGCCCATTTTACGGGCGACTGTAGAGATTCTTCCAGTCAAGTGAAAGAAAGTTTTGGTTTGGATACCAAATATCGTTTGAAGCAAGGCTCTGTTCCAACTTTGAAAGCGTCAAATATCGAGATAAGGCAAGTGAGTACGACTGGGAGTTCGTCGTCCTCTCAGGCCTGCTTTCGTTTCGTACACGTCGCTTTTTAATGTACTTTGCTGGGGAACACTCAAGACATGTGGGCATAAGCAGCGAATGCCAGTCCTTGATTGTACGTCACAACTACGATATGAATTATTCATGAGTTCGGGCTTTTTGCGAAACACGACTTTTCTAGATAGTGAAATGCTGATCAAAATGATTTTTTTTTTACATTAAGAAATTACTTTATTTGAATTTTAATCATATAGAAGTAATCATTACACACTTCTTGTAAGCCTAACAGCATCAAAACACTGTAATATATTCCGTTGAAGTCCATCTTTAATATTTTGAGGAAACAAAATATTTCAGTTTGTTTCTTCTTCATACTATAATGCCTGCATGGATGTTTGGAGTTTTCATGATTTGATTTGAGATTTGATGATTTGATGATTGATTGATGATTTGATGGTTGATAATTTATTTTATGATTTCATGAATGATTAAATGATTTGAATAACTAACTCCTGGGCTCCCAGCCTCCCCATTACTGCACACACTACTCTTAGTAACGGTATCAGACTATCGCCTGTTTGCATATCCAAGATGCTTGGATATTTAAATCGTCCAGAACGAGAAAGCAGTGGGTACGAGGTATACAGAAACTTCCCAAAAGCCCTGGGGTCGTGGTTTAACTTATCTGTAGTCAGGCGCGGATCCAAGGTCTCTAAGGGGGTGGGGTACACTTCCCCCTCCCCTCCCCTGCCACAGATCATTCAGTGCTTATACTGACAGTATAGATACCAAGAAAATGAGTTTTCCTTATAGCCCTATAAATAAAGCAGGTCTCGATGTTGGTTTTGTAGAAGTGGTTGCTATGAGACCAACAAACATTAATAAAAAGCTAACACAAAATTTAAAACTCTAATAATGTATTTATAAGATTATGATCATGGCAATGATATCGATTGATTGACAGGAGGGTGATAGGAACGAAAACAAAGCGGTTCAATTTCACTGCATCCTAATCTTCTTCGCTACAATCTTTCAGTTATTATTCTGGGTGGTGGCACATTGGAAGCGGTAAGATCAAAAGACTTTCTCTATAAATCAGTTGTCATTCTCAAGGTTCCATTCTCATTGAATCCCAAGTTTAATGTTAGGGTTCTTCTATACGTCAAATCAACACACAGCATCCTGTATCATAACCTTTTCCATTATGAAAAATAACCCTTTCTGATATTCTTGAACCCAAAGACAAAAAGTTCAACCATCGTGACAGCAAAACAAAAATTATTTGTCAAAAAAAGGGGAAGAATTTGACATTTTCAATATCGATGCTCTTTCTGTCAATCACGAAGTATATATGGATCGAGACAACCTTTGAAAGATTCAGCGGAATTATCACTCACATTACTGATTCAATTAAGAAAATCTATAAATTTATGATCAAAACCTTAAAGTTACTTGTGCTTAATAATTGTGGTCTTGGTGTAGACCACAATGATTAAGGTCTGCAGTAGACCTTCCAATAAATTTCAAAAGGTAAAACCTTAGCCCAAATTCTTAAACCATTTATTGAAGGTGTATCACTTTGTTCAACTAGTTTAAAGATTATGTTAAAACTGATCTATTTTTGAATTGTATTCGGAAAGTCGTGGAGTAGAATCTTGACTTGGTCTCTAGTGGGGTTTTAGGCACTTACTGGTGCTGTTAGTAAAACAATATTCATTATTCTTTGTTCTGTTCATATAGGGACAAACATTTCTCTTCAGAATACTGTGGATTGAACCGAATGAGAATGTTATGTCTTTTGCTGGTCTATCCAGCAATCAGGTACGAGTAAGATTCAATTTAAATATTTGTTGTTGGACAATAGAGTTGGCTGAAAGTGGGTCACATGACCAAAACGGGGAAAGTTATCCGTATTCAGATAATGTATGCATCAATTCGTCCCTAATTTGTCATAGTGACCAATCCCGAATTAAGTTGGCATAGTGACCAATGTGGTATTGGTCACTTTGCCAAATTACAAAAATAGCCAGTTAGAGCATTCGTCATTTGAATGTATGCTATATCTCCAAAACTATAAGGAATACATGCATGTGGATTAGATACAATGGTAGGTCTCTTCCTGAATGTACTAATGGGCGGGAAAACTTAAAATTGAAAAAAGTCGGATTGGTCACTATGGCAAATTAGAGACGAATTAATAGCTTACATGACCCGTTTACAAATGACGAAATCAATACTGCGATACATGTTTTTCTGCTGTTTGGGCCAGTTGTGAAATAGTGTATTATTAATTGTGCAATAAAATGAGTGTGAATGAACGAGTATTCCTTTATGTTTGAACTACATCAATCTACTCATGGTACCGGTACCATCTGACAGACGAACACAATTTCCCTTTCGTAATATCTGTTGAGCTATATTTTATGGTTTATATTTCAGTGCGGTATTATTCTGTGTTGCTTTCATCGGCACAGTACTACAAAGTGATATTGTTCATATGGTATGTAGATATTTATTAAATAATTTTAATAAGTTTTCTTTGTAAATAAAATTAACAAAAGAACAATCAATATTTAGAATATATTTGAGTGATCACATTATAAGAGTTCAATATTGAGTTGATATACATTTTACTTAAACCATGAATGACAGTATTCAATGATGACAGTTTTGTTGTGCAAATTAAATGTTATATTACGTCAATGTAATATTTAACATTTAAACATACATTTAATCTTTTTGCCTTTAATGAAGATCATGCTATACACCCATCACAACTTCTAAGTTCCCCCTAATATTTTTTAGAATATCTCAACAAGTATTGCATGAATTTTAAAAATTCAAAAAGCAAATGACAGAATGACATGTTCTACACAGCTCGTAATGAAATGGTTGAAATTCAATCATGCATGCACAATTGACAGTGATTTGAATAAAAATTCAGCTGAACAAAGTTGCAGTACAAAGCATTGCTTCAATGGCATGTTACACATGTAGTTTTCTGTAAGAACTCATGCATCAATAACAATGGTATTGATGGCTGTTTCATAATAAGAAAAGAATATTCAAAGAGCAACATGCAACATGCATGTCCATTGTTTTAGAAGGGTAGAGCAAGAGTTTAATATGGAATTGGTCCTCCATTATTCTCCATAACTGAGTTCTTACAGAAAACTACATGTGTAACATGCCATTGAAGCAATGCTTTGTACTGCAACTTTTTTTCAGCTGAATTTTCATTCAAATCACTGTCAATTGTGCATGCATGATTGAATTTCAACCATTTCATTACGAGCTGGTGTTGCCAGCAGCAGGGTGTGGGTTCGAGCCCCGGTCGTGACACTTGTATCCTTGAGCAAGGTACTTAACCATAATTGCTTCGTCCTTCGGATGGGACGTAAAGCCGTAGGTCCCGTGTGTTGTATAATGCACGAAAAGTGGATTGTCGTGGCCGAGTGGTCTAGCGCACTGAACTCAAGTTCTGGTGTTGCCAGCAGCAGAGTGTGGGTTCGAGCCCCGGCCGTGACACCTGTGTCCTTGAGCAAGACACTTAACCGTAATTGCTTCTCTCCACCCAGGGGTTAAATGGGTACCTGTGAAGGCAGAGATGGTTTGCTCTCTATGCGCTAGAAATGGCAGCAATTGAGCTGTATACTCCCCAGGGAGCTGAGATGGTTTCAGGAATGATTTATGAGCCTTATGAGCCTTATGAGCAGGGATAATAATATAATGCGCCTTGAGCGCCACTTAGTTGGTGGATACGTGCGCTATATAAATCTATACATTATTATTATTATTATTTGCTTTTTGAATTTTTTAAATTCATGCAATACTTGTTGAGATATTCTAAAAATATTAGGAGGAACTTAGAAGTTGTGATGGGTGTATATTGGAAACGTAAGGCCACTGACTAAAATCATTGCATTTAAACTAGGCTTTAAACTTTTGACGATAACTTATTGGAAATTGTATGTATAACGTCTTATATTTTTTTGAACAGGCGGAATTACTTGTACCCATCGTCTTTTTACTTCTGAAGATTATATTTGAAGTCATTTTGGTAAGCTAATAATTGTCTTAGGCTTCGACCTTAAGGACTGAGAGGGCATGGCCACTTTGGCCGAAAATTTCAAGGCCAACCAAAGGGGCATTATGGCCAACTCCGAGGGATACCACGGCAATGTCCGCAGTGGCCATGGTTAAGTTCGAGGTCTGTTGTCTCTAGCTTTGTCCGTCGGTACGGTCAGGCCGATGGTCCGCTTATCTGGCTGTATTTCGGTATGTTTGTATGTCGGTATACGGTTGGGCTGATGGTTCATGTGTCTAGCTGTATTTCTGTCTCTTTGTATGTCGGTATGCATACGGTCGGGCTGGGGGAGTGGTCCGTTTGTCTGGCTGCATGTCGGTCTGTCTGTTTGTGCTTCCCCTGTCCAGGGGTGGATCCAGAAGGCGTCCAACAATATAAGATTTGAGGTTTTGCATGGTGGAATATCGATACCATTTCGGTTTGCGGTAACACCATGTGTTCATCTCAACTATCGCGAAGCTAAGGTACAGGTTCTGAAAAGAACCTTATCGCACAACTCGTATCTCAACCACTACGGTGTCGGGCAACTCGTTTTTCTCTGTCGCTAAGTGAGAAATATGGTTCAGGGGGGCTTCACGGTTCAGGGGAACCATGGGGACTTCACGGGTTAATATGGTTCAGGGAGAACCATGAGGACTTCACGGGTCCAACATAGGCCTATTCTGAGGTTGAATCATATTTTGTCCCCATGCAATGTATACATATTTCACAGATAACTTGTCTGTATTTTTTATTTAGTGTGACATTAATAATATTAATATGTGTTCACAATGACAGCATAAAAACAGGAGCAAGAAAAGACACAATCCGCCCGTCAAGACATCGTTAAAGGCATTACCAGCGACAGCAATGTAACTCTGGTGGATACACAGATACCAGCGAAACTGATTCTCATTATTCCAATAAACTGTGTAAGTCTCGCGATGAAAAGGTCACCATTGACTTCCGGGCACCTCTGAGCCATCAGCTATGGGAGGTTAACGCGTGTATAATTTTGTATGATTGTTATTTTTGTCACATCACCTTTTTTCCACCCCAAACACATATTGATGGAATGATTACATTTAAAACTTACAATGTAATAAATAAAATATTAAAAAAGCTTGGAAACTTTCGAGAAAATGAAGAAATAATGCTTGACCTCCAACGTCCGGTTCGGAGTGTCAAATTGCGAATTTAGGCCGACTGTGTTACGCACACCGTGTTCGAATGCACTGAAAAACCAAAGTTAGGTAATATTTTAAATCGGGATAAGTGGCTTCGTTACGTAGCGTGAAAACAAACCCTGTATCGCATGGATTTTGCGTGACGTTGCATCCTTTGCGAGTGCTTGATCGATCTTACTACCACCACCGGCAGCATCCGAAGGGGAAATCGTCGCACGTCCTATTTGGTTGCATGGGCTTTAAGGTTTTAAACGTGAAAGCAGAAATCAAGGTCGGTTTTTAAAAAAAAATTATTTGACCAAGATTTGCCAAATTGTTTACAATTTACAAAATGTAAACCAAGCTTTTATTAAGTCAAACCATATTCAATGGATGAAATTTATTAACAGCACAATAAAGTTCTTTTCATAAAACATTTGCACACAATACACGTTGTAAATGCTATGCGAGGTGCCCAGAAGTCAAGATTCTCGCGAAAACTCGTACGTTCTTGAGGTCAACTTACACCGTCTATACCAGTACTACCTAATGAATGACCTCTTTCACCGGACTGGTAATCTAGAACTCGTTCTGTAGTGTAAAGTGTATACTGGAAAGTAGATGGCCCTACTCGTCACCAATGGACATTATTTTGTTTTACCGCTAGAGGGTTGTGATGTGTACTGAGCGGTACCCTGACTCTATTTGAAAAGTGGCTTGGTTATCAAGTCGTGAAAGGAAGAGTCAGGAGATTTGTAAACCTTTAATCTGAAAATGTTGGTCCTCATATCATATGGATATGATTTAAGTAACCTCAGAGGGCGCTATCTGAGAAAGATTAAAAATTTAGAATTGAGGAAACCTTTAGAAGAAGAGGCTAGTTTTATTTAAAAGGTCGATGCATTAGAAATGTTGTAACATTATGCTCATCTCTGTATCTATATTGACATTAATTTTCCAAATTTAATTGCCAATGTTTTATCCTTTTGAAAAATGCATATTCAATGGCACATATGTAATGTTCTATTTGGGTTAGATTCAACATCATGGTTAGTTTGTGCATACAGATTGATTGAATATCTGGTCTTTTCAAAAGGCAGTTCTCTGAATCTGTTGTGTTTTCTTGTTGACTGAGTGTTTGGTTTCTTGTCAGTAAAACTTGGATAAGGTTTGGGGTTTTGGTTTTGTACACTTTATATGGATCTGCTGTGGCACTGAATTCCTGTGATCTGTTACAACACTCCATTTAGTTCCAGAAAACATTTTATTGTCAATAATCTCAAATCTTATTCATTGTTAATTTGTTCAATACTTGATGTTATGTGGAGATTAAAGTACCAAAATAAACAAATTCACTTTACGGACCCTTTGACTGACCAACCATAAACCAATATAGACAAGGACACATCTCCTTGAGCTATCCCTAATTACCTGAAATATTGGATGGTACTCAAATTGATTGTGCAGGTTTCTGGACCAGAACACAAATTAATGAGAACACCTGCAAATAAAATGCCTATAATGGATTTATCCATAGGTGGTTGGTTGTAGCGCTGGTAGGCCTACTTGTAAATTGTACAGTGATTACGTCATCCATAATTATGTTATGGAACAATAATTATGTAGTGTACTTATGTTTACCATGGATTTAATGGAAGGGAGACGTTTATATGTTTATATGTGCAAAAATGAATCAATAAATTAACAAGATTTGAGATATAATGTGCCTTACTAAAAATTGCTGACATCTCATCACATTATTAACTATCCAGTTTTTGATTTAATTTTGCCCTACACCGACGTGTGTATAGCACTGCATACTCAGTGCTTTCCGAGTGTCTGTGAAAAAACTACACAGGCGATCGGGCGGGATTCGAACCCACGATCTCCTGCCTACCACGATCTCCTGTAGTGCTATACACACGTCGGTGTAGGGCAAAATTAAATTAATTGTTTATCTCCCGACGCAAGAATTTCATCAACCTATCCAGTTTTTGTTTGTCATTTGGGGCTCTGCAACGTGTGGCATCATCTATACTGAAATAAATAAGGATCTTATTGAGTTGAAGAAATACTGATTCTTGTGAGGGAGGAATTCCATAATAGTGATCATTGCTGTGCAGATATTTCACTATTCAATCATGGCATGGCTTTAAATGGAAATAAAGTTGATTTTGTATTTATTTTTCACTTGTAATATTGTAGATCATTTTCTTACTGTATATGTTTTTCTGTAAGAATTTATATTTTTTTTAAAAGACTCTGGCTTCTGGTCTCCGCTCGCGTCGCCTGAGACCCGTGCGTCGGCATTTTTAATTTATTTATTTATTTATTTTTAACAATTTTTTTGGCTATTAAACGATGTCCAATAAATTGTAGCAAAAATTGCTGAATCGATTGGAATTCTGCCGTGCTGTGCTTTAAACGACTTTTTCACATAGGGGTATGAACGTTTGCCCGATTTGTGAGGCCTCACTTAGCCCCGCGTGTACAATATATCTCGTATTTCCCTGTTGGGGAAAAATGGCCGAAAAAAGCGCGTCACCGCACCGACTTTGAAGCCGACCGATGAAACCGGAGACTTTTTGGGGGGCCTAAAATGGATTTTTTTTAAACGACAAATTAAGACAAATGAAGATTGTTCAATTAATCTTTTAGCGTTCAAAGGTATTTCTGAAACTTAATATTTATTTTTGTTATAATGTTGTACCAATAAAAAGAACCGTTCATGTTATGTATTCTACATGGGTGTTTGGTAATTCAATCTTGATACGCTTCTGTAGTCAATGTATTTGTTTTTCTTATTAAATTGTGTACGAATAATTAGGTGTTCGGCTTTTCAGCCGAACAACTATTGTTATTGTTCCGTTTTTTTGTTTTTTTTTACTTCTCCTTCTTCTTCTCCTTAACTCTTCTCTACATCGAAAGTGCAAGTTAACAATTTCACACAACCTTGAAACTTCACACATATAAAGACCTTATCATGTAGATGAATCTAGAAGTTGTTACGTAACGTCATCAGGTATCAAATTACAAGCCATTTAAGTTTTAAAAATGACCATTTGCTATCGACTGTATATCAAAATATACTAAAGCTATGATGTTCATAATCTGGGATATGATAGATCAAGGCTTAGGCAACATTTGAAAAGTTAACGTCAAAATCGTCTGACATTTGCTTCCGGTCGTACCGGAAGGTCAAAATTTAGATTTGTTTTTTTTCTTCAAAATTCCTTTTCTGGGCCAAAATCCCATTGACTTAACACACACCAGACACTCGTGGTTCTGGGGCCCATTGTTTACAAACCGCAGAGACTGAGATCGTTATCTACTGGAAAACAGCTGGCGGTCTTCACGGGGACGTTTGCGGTGTCACAGGCTAAAGCTCTTGCAGGATAAAATATATTTTATAGATGTGTGGTTGGGCGTTTAAGCCAATAACGGATGCGCTACAATATTTCTAAAACCATAGATCGTATTAACTTAATACTGCAGTGTCATTTTTGTACGAATGGAAAGGGCTGTTGAAAAAGCCAATACCGAAAAGCTATTTCTTTGAAATGAGTAAGGCAACTTACTTTTGAAAACAATCTTAAGTCACATTTTAACAATGATCCCAATTGATGAGGACATCAATTACCGTCACTTCCGAACACCTTGAGTTTGTTCACAAACTCTGAATTTCTAGTTTATAGTTTGTTTTTGGTTTTTTTTTACCGAGACAATTGCTGCAGCAATGTTAAGATTAAAAACAAACTGCCGGAAATCGCTGCTAAGATATCGAAAAATATGGGCGATTAATGTTTATAGTGGCATAATGTGTCGTTAAAATGGCGATCTGTACCTTTGTAGCTTATACATTGTCCTTCGTTCCAATCCCAAGGTTGCAAGATATTAGTTTTTTCTGTTTAGTATACACAATGAAGTATATACTTAACAGAGTTTTTGCATTATTCTGTACACACGTTGGAACTCAATATTATTATCTAACTGAGTGCAATGAACTTTATTTCTGTGTGCATGTATTTAGCCTATACATATTGATTTGCTATTGTTGTTTTTGGGGTCAAAAATGTTAGCATAACCTTGCCCGCCGACGTCATAATATGATCAACCAATCAAGACAAATAAGCAACATAATGTGGCAGATTGCAAAATTTATTACACTGAAATAGCGGACCTACTGAAAATTGCCAAAGTCATATGTCTTTAACGAAAAAAATAAAAACAAAATACATTTTTGTATTTGTAACAATGTTCAAATACACAAACTAAGAATGTTCGCGCGTTTTGTTTTTCTAGAAGTTAAAAACGGAAATTAAACAAACACAAACATAAAAACTAAACTTGGCCTATATCTTTTTTCTCGGTTCAAATAGAAAAACAAAAATACCAAACTATGTTTGTATTTTTGTTTTACTATTTTTGTTAAAAATGGAATGAACGGTACACTAAGAGGGTAGCCAGGGGCACGTTGGGTGCGATCGCACCCCTAAAAAGTCTGCTTAAAATAGGCCTAGATTGGGGAAACGCCTTCGGTGCTTTAACATTAATCCGGGGGACCTTTAGACTTGGTTCCAAGTCGGTGATCGTGGTTTTTTGTCTGCCTGAAGCCAATACGGCTCTGCAGTATCGTATTAAATAGCGCCCTCTTGTGTATTAACCTCCGACTTTAACCTTCGATCACAGACTTGGGAATGTTGTTCGTCGGTTTGTACACACCCTATTGCAATTAGTCCAAAAGTGGACGGAACAATCTGATTGGTCGGAAAGCCTACCATAACATGAATATTCAAACTAAACCTTCTACATGCAGTTGGAGGAGATGTACTCAACGATTCCATTTAAAATGTAGGTAAGACGTTTTTTGTAGAGAAGGAATTATGTATTTTATTTTGTGCTTTTTTACAACTCTAAGATCTCATTAAATTTACCTATCATTTCAAATACTATTTACGTACCAAGCACTATACAAATTTAATATCGAATGAATATTACAGAAAGAATTTTAAGCGAGTGTAACCTGTTAGTGACGCGGCCTACAAGGTTTTTGTGGCCTCCTGATTGGCCATCTCTCTAGCATCCGTATTATTATGTAAATTTTAGCTATGAAACATGAATATCCCACAAACACAAGAGGGTCAAGTCTGAGATCGCGAGTTAGGGCTGTGATAGCCAGTAGGGGTAAACGGCGTTTTGCGTGGCTGATGCAGACAAAAATAACCGCGATCTCAGACTTGAAATCAAGTCTAGGGGACCTTGGGTGCTGAAGGCCCCTATGTTCGGAAACACCCAACCCCACAATAATTTCCATTGTTACAAAACGCTTTATGTTAAGAGACCGGATTTATTGTACATAGTTTAGCAACGCACCACCAGTTTAATATGAATACAATGCTGGCTGTGCGGTTTCGAGTTTTAAACCGTTGTTGCGCTGTTGCGCTGCTGTCACTGCCGCGTTATCATGGTATGTACAGTACGTTGCTGGAAGCCAATATTTTTCTTCCTCCATACTGTGAGCGAAAGATAGGCATTTCCGTATATAGCTAGCCTAAATGGTTAAGGGTCCAAAGGTCAGCACAAAGCGTTACTCCAGAGAATATCAATATAAGCGCCGTTGCATAAACATAAATTAATCTTTAAAAAGCCTTCCATTTAACATGTGAATGAAATTGTGACCTGTTAAGCTCTTGGATCATGTTGTCTTCTGTAACAAGGTCAATACAGCAGCATGAGGGAGCATACCAGACGCTGGCATCAACATTTATCCTTACGCCTGTCTCTTTACATCATCGTGATCTTCGTGCTTCAACACTGCAGAATTAATCGTCAGGTCTACCCCCATTGAACCAGAAAAGGTGTTCCGTGCCCGAGTGGGATACCACGGATACTGTACACACATTGGCCCGTGAATAGACGAACAGATAAAAATGATTTCCACAGATAATAAAATAGCGATGGAAGGAGAACTTATGGAGATTGGAGACAGAACACATGATGAGATAAAGAGGGAGGGGCTTGGTAACGTGGAGAATGAGGAGGGTGGGCTGAGGAGACATCGTTTTATGTCTATTGAGAGGTTGAACGTCTTCAGTGATGCCGTCTTTGCTACTATTACTACATTTATGGTAAGATCATTTTTTTGACAATCAGGATATGAATGAACATATCTATTTACATGTGGAAAGTTCAGTCAGTCATAACTCTACTTTTCCACATGATACAATTCTTTTGGGAGAGGAGTTATATAATAAGTTGTGACGTCATGATGACATCATCAGATATCGAATTACTTAAAATCAAAGTTTAATATTTTAAAAAATCAAAAATTTTATAATCTATATATCATCGGAAAGGTCTTGAATTAAAACAACATTTGCACAGACATGACCCCATTTTGACCTTGTCTTCCGGTCCAAACTGGAAGTTGAAAAGAAGAAAAATTCCAGAGCCAATATGTTAGGCAATTTTAACATGGTTTCTGTGAATGAAATCTTTATTGACATGTGACCTTTTCAAAAATATTATTGATGACGTCATCATACGTCACAGAAAATGTTTACAACAGAGTGAAATAAATATTATTTTGCCATCTCAAAAATCCTTCTTCCGAAATAGCCCAAATACTATTTTATGGATAGAAAATAAAGAAAACAATCTAATTCTGAAGTTTCAACGCAATCGTGTATCCAAAACGGAAGATACGGTCAAATGAAGGACAACGAAAACGGGGAGATACCCTCACCCCTGCGCCTTTCGACGAGTTCCGCGCACATGGTCGGTTGCCGGCGCTGTATGCGCGTAATTAGCTTATTTATCACTCTGTACTGCAGGCAAGGGCTCGGTGTGTATCTGTACGTCTTTTGTATGCAAGTGGTACGTATATGCAACAGCTAAACGCGAGTCTAGTCGAGTATATAGCTGCATGAAAATCCAACAAAGTGGATGAAGCTATTGATTCTGCTGAAAGAAATTTATTGAGAAGCTGAAATGTCAACAAGTTACTGCTCTTTGTCAATTCGCACAGGGTAATGATTTATTTATCAATTTACCCACCGGGTTCGGGAACTCACCTTACTGCAGTTAGTGGAAAGAGATGCTTTGCCTGTGGATTGTTTGTCGACGGAAGTCATTGCGTATCGAAATGGAATTGGTAGGTACCGTTTTTTAAATATTAAATTATATTTTGTGAAAAATGACTGGGGCCTATAGGTCATAGCTAAAAAGACGATGACAAAGTACCCGGAAAGAATGTCGTATCCGACCGCCACTTTTTAAGGGATTTTTGGGGGATTTTTTTGCAACCACTATATAAACCAGTTTAAAAAATTATTCTATCGATTTTTGGTGGTACAGAAAGCGAAAACTATCTTTAAAATCCACTTTTATGGTGGTTTTCGGACTTTATTTCCTTTCTAAAAAAATTCTCCCCTTCAGAAAATAGAAGGATCCTATTATAGTTGCCACTGCGCATGTACAATGACTATGTTGGTCACTAATTGTGGAGTTACAAGATCAGACTGACATGACTGAGGAAGTCATCGTATACCAAAAATGCCTGATTTTTCATGAAATAAATGTCGTGGAATAATTTGAAGTACATGTCCATCATCATCCATATGTTCTCTACCTTACGAGGTAGGTAAGATTACTTTATTGGTTATATTGAATGAGAAAAAGTGGCGGTCGGATACGACATTCTACCCCACATGTACAATGACTGTGTTGGTCACTAACGTTGACAAGATCAGACTGACATGTCTGAGGAAGTCATCGTAAATTTTAAATTAGTTGAGCGCCTAACAAGCAGCCACTCATAACAGCTCTCCAGTTTTTGTGTTAAATAAGTGTTTTGTAGCTACTAGTGTGTCTTCATTTTTATACTAGTGGATTTCTTATTACACCTGGAATCTACTGGACATTTTATGTGAGTATTGGTACATTTGTCTTCTTATAATAAGTGAAAAACTGCTGTATTTTTTCTGTCTCTGCTGTAAGATTTTACTGTGTAGTGGATACACTTCTTGTACCTTCATTTTTTGTGTGCAGTCAACCCTGACTTAGATTTAAACCTGTAGCTTGAGATTATAACCTGTAGTTTGACCACAAGCCTTTTGTTTGGATCAATTACTTTGTGATTAGACAATGGAGGTCTACATCCTGTTTATCTTACTCTTGCTATCTGGACCATTGTGTCTCAATGACTCATCTTTAGAATATAACTACAGCATGCAACCTACAGCTTGTATGCTACTTAAAAATAAAAAAATCCGCCATCTTAAACCTTTGAGTTGTTCTATAATGACAACAAAAAGTGTTATATGATGGGCGATTTTAATGTAAACTTATTTAATTACAATTCTGACCGCACTGTGACAAATTTTTTGGATGTACTAACTTCCTATTCTTTTTACCCAACAATTAACAAGCCGACGAGAATTACAGATATTAGTTCTACTCTGATTGATAATATTTTCACCAATGATTACTCTAAACACTGTGCTGGAGTTTTAGTTACCGATATAAGTGACCACTTGCCTGTTTTCTTGGTGGTAGATAATATTAAGGAAAAGTTTCGGACCGACTCCAATCTTAAACGTGACTATTCTGATGAAAATATTGAACAATTTATTGATGATCTCAATAAGTTTTATAACAAGTTATGATGTTAATGTAGCATATGATATATTGATTGATCATATTGTGAATTTGTATAATCATCACTTTCCTCAATATGAAGTCAATCTCCATTTTAATAAATATAAATCTCCTTGGTTAACAAATGGTATTTATAACTCTATCAGAAGAAAAAAATTCTTACAAAAATATCTGAAAACACGTTCCATGCAGGATAAATCATGTTATACAAAATTTAGAAATAAACTCAATACTTTGATTAAAATTGCCAAGAAAAATTATTTAAGTTATAAATTTAACAAAGAGAAATGCAATATAAAAGGTACTTGGAAACTTATTAACTCATTGTTAAATAAATCTCAACCTAAACATAACCCATCTTGTTTTGTTCATGATAATAAGGAAGTTCGTGGTGATAGGAATATTGCTGATACATTCAATGATTATTTTGTAAACATTGGTAACAACATTGCTAGTCAGCTTCCTACTCCTGACATGTCATTTGAGTCCTTCTTGAATGATAGATGTCCGAATTCTTTTTTATCACCCTATTATACAAGAAGAAATAGTAGAAATTATTAACAAAATCCTATGTGGCAAGGCCCCAGGATGGGACAGTATTAGTTCTATTGTACTAAAAAGCTAAATATTCTTTTGCCAAGCCACTTGCTCTCATTTTTAACAAATCTATTACCTCGGGAATATTCCCTGATGGATTAAAGGTAGGCAAGGTCGTTCCTATCCACAAAAAAGGAAGTAAAAATGAGATTGGAAATTATAGACCTATTACGATATTGTCGGTATTCAGTAAAATGTTTGAGAAATTGGTTTTTAATCGTTTGATTTCATTTATAGATAATAATGGTATATTGTCTGATTCGCAATTTGGTTTTAGAAAAAACAGGTCCACTGAGATGGCCATAGTACATGTTGTAAATAAAATACTTGGTGCAATAGAGAACAAGAAATTATCCATTGGAATTTTCTTGGACTTATCAAAAGCCTTTGACACGGTTAACCATGACATCCTCATTCGGAAACTAGACCAGTATGGCATACGTGGAATAGCTTTGGATTGGTTTAAAATTATCTTTGTAATAGAAAGCAATTTGTCTGTTATAATTCTGCTATATCCATGTATCAATATATTTCATGTGGTGTACCTCAAGGTTCTGTGTTGGGCCCTTTATTATTTCTTATTTATATAAATGATATTTGTAATACCTCAAAAATTATTTCATTTTGTTTATTTGCAGACGATACAAGTTTATTGTATGATCATAATGACATTAATACTGGTATTCAAATTCTAAACACTGAACTTGTTAAAATTACCACTTGGCTGTCATCTAATAAATTATCTGTTAATCTCATGAAAACAAATTATATTATTTTCAGTGCCGGTAATCGTGAAGTTTCTCAAGCTGTCCTGCTGGTATTAAATGGTATTAATCTTCAACAAGTTTCAAATACCAACTTTTGGGTATGAACATTAATAGTCATTTAAGTTGGTCTAACCTAACATTAATACTTTAGCTACTAAGATTTCAAAAAATATTGGTATTATGAATCGATTGAAGCCGTTTTCTTTCTAGTAATGTTTTATTAACACTGTATAATTCGTTTATACTCCTTACTTAAATTATTCACTGATTGTCTGGGGTGGCTCGATCAACACAACATAACAAATTATTTCTCTTACAAAGAGAGCTGTACGTATTATTTCCAAAGCAGGTTATCTGGATCACACAACTCCTTTATTTACTAATTTAAATTTGCTCAAATTAACATATATTTATTACCTTAATCTTGGCAAATTTATGTACAAACAAATGAACAATTTATTACCCCCTTGCTTGCAACAATCGTTTATTTTAACTTCAGATGTTCACTGTCACGTAACCAGAAGCTCATCCAGGAAACATTTGTATCAACATTTTAATCGTACCTCTTTATTTAAAAATAGTCCCCAACAATGTGGAATTAAATTCTGGAACAGTCTGGCTGATGATGTCAAACAGTCTCGCTCTCTTAAAACGTTTACAAAAAAACTTAAATTTAAGTTGCTCAATGATGCTATTTAATTGACTTATTATTTGGTCAGATCTCCTGCCAATGTTATTGTTGAATGTAGTCTTCTGTATTTGTCCAGTAACTTTGTCATTTTGTAATTAAGGGGAGGGGTGGGGGTAGGGAAAGGAATAAAAGCCCCGGCTTCTTCTTTTCCTCAATGTTGACAAGCTTTTCTCTCATAATTAGTCTTTTCATGTTACTAATTTTGTCTTTGCATATTGTAGGACCTCTTGATATTGTGTAATTTGTAACAACATTCTTGTTGTCAACATTGGAATATGTGTTAATAAATGAATGAATGAATATCATATTATGATAATTCATCTGCCACTTTTCACCTGGAACTCTTAATTTCTGGTGACATAAACCCAAACCCTGGACCTGAAACACTGATCAATACACCCACCAACGCCACTCAGCTCCATAAAATTTCCTACAGCCGCAATGAACTACTCAATCTTCGCAATGCTCAATGTACTGATGCAGCATTATCTTATTCAGCATTGAGTCAATGGAATACTTGCCAATCAACCCCAAACATACCGCCGCACACACAGAGGTAAAAAAGCTGGTCGCTGTAGAATGGACACAACTAGCACTCTGGCCTGACCAACCCCCAACAGTGAACTTAACCACATCAACAAGCGACACTGGCATAACTTCAACTCCAAATGTTCATGATGAGTCTAAACTTCAGCTCTGTGTCTTGAACACTCAATCCGTATGTAACAAATCTGAAGAATTCGTTGACTTTGTACTTCAAAACAATTTGGATCTTGTTGCCATATTCGAGACATGGTTTAAACCTAATGATGAATTGCTACCCTGCGAGTGCACTCCTGCTGGCTACTCTCTCCATCATATCCCCAGACCAAAAAAGACCGGTGGAGGGGTTGCACTTCTCTTTAGGTCCAGTTTATCTGTCAGTATGAAAAATGTTAACATTGACTACCTAACATTTGAATCTCTGCATGCTGAGGTAACATGCAACTCTAGATCTGTTCGCCTTGTTAATATATATCGACCAGAAAGGGATGTTGATGGTAAACATATAAATTTCTCCATTTTTCTTCAGGAATTTGATAAATTAATTGTGGATTATCTCTTGCACCCATCTGACATTATTTTAACCGGCGATTTTAACATTCATATGGACATCACTTCAAACAATTATGCAAATCAGTTTAAAGATCTGCTCTCTGCTCATGGACTTATCCAGCACATCACAGCACCCACTCATCGATATGGTCACTGTCTTGACCTCATGATAACGCGTGAAAATACTTCACCTCTCATCTCAAATATAACTATCCATCCCGGCTTATCTGATCATACCTCCCATACCTACCATTTCTGTAACTACTCGCCACTGGAAAAAATGTTAATATCCAAGATTTATGTCATGATATTGAATCTCAACTGGAAAATGTAAACCTTGAAGATGGTGAGCTGGATTCTTGTGTCAATCTATTTGAATCTACTGTCCGTAACATCTTGGACGATCATGCTCCGCAAAAAACTCGAACTGTTAAACTACAATCTGAATCCCCCTGGTTCAATGATGATATTCGTGCTGCAAGGAAAATCCGCCTCCAACTTGAGCGAAATTGGCGTGACAATAGGAAACTTGGAGTACAGCGGCAAGAATACTGTAACCAACGTGATATTGTGAAGAACAATCATGATTAACCAGGCAAAAATAGCTCACTACTCATCTCTTGTGGAAGAGAGCTCTGGCGATCAGAAAAAAACTCTTTAACATTGTTGAAAAGCTGCTTCATAAACCCAAAACTCCAGTGCTTCCATCTACACACTCCGATCAGGACCTTGCAAATGCATTTTCTTGAGACGTTATCTACTGACACAAATTTGGAGTATCGGGTGCATTTTCAAACGTTTTTGTCACAAAAATTGAGAATATCCGTCGTTCTTTTCCCCAGTACCTGCCATTCTATCACAAACACCGCCACACAAGGATCCACATTGTAGACTGTCTATGTTTGAGCCTACTAGTGTTACGGAGATCAAGAAACTCATCATGAAATCGCCATCAAAATCATGTAAACTTGATCCAGTACCAACTTCACTAATAAAACAAAATATTGATGTGTTTGCTAATAAGTATATCACAATTATTGTAAACAGATCTCTTTCTTCCGGTTGTTTCCCTGATAGCCAGAAGGTTGCTCATGTTAAACCACTCCTGAAGAAACCCAATTTGGACAAGGAAGTCTTCAAGAATTACCGACCGGTAGCGAATTTAAAGTACCTTGGAAAAACAATCGAGCGAGTTGTTTCATCACGGATCTCTGACCATGTTCGTGCTAATAACCTGTCGGACACATTTCAGTCAGCCTATAAAACATTTCACGGAAACTGTTCTTCTCCGCGTCAACAATGACATTTTATCTGCCAAGGATGATGGAAAAATCACTGCATTAGTTTTGTTAGACTTAAGTGCCGCTTTTGACACAGTCGATCACAAAATCCTTCTCTCCCGCCTTCAATATCATCTTGGAATACATGACACAGCCCTGGATTGGTGTAAGTCCTACCTTTTAAATAGGCCTCAGCATGTTTGTATTGGTAATGCTATCTCCAAGCCTGTTGTTCTTGACTATTCTGTACCCCAAGGCTCCATGCTCGGCCCACAGTGGGTTACTGTTTATACCTTTCCAGTTCGTGATGTCATTTTGAAGTATAATTTAAATTATCATGTGTACGCTGATGACACGCAGCTTTACATTACTTTTAAATCTTCTCAAGAACCTGCCCATTCGTGTATTACAACGCTGGAGAAATATATTCAAGAGATTCGTAGTTGGATGAGGCAAAACTTCTTGAAATTGAATGATGAAAAGACAGAATTTGTTCTATTTGGATCACGTCAGCAATTATCTAAATTTTCTCTTCCATTTATTACAATTGGTGACTCGCAGATAACCCCCTCATCACAAGCACGTAATTTGGGTGTTATATTTGACTCGACAATGACTTTAAAACATATCTCCAACATTGTTCGCATATCATCATTTCATATCAGAAATATTAGCCGAATAAGGAAATACTTGAATAAAAGTGCTGCTGAACAAATTATACATGCGTTTGTCACATCATGGCTCGATAACGGGAATGCTCTCCTTTACAGTCTCCCGCAGAATCAAATATCTCGTCTTCAGCACAGACAAAACACAGCAGCTCGTGTTGTAACTTTGTCCAGAAAGTCATGCCATATCACGCCAATCTTGAAAGAACTGCACTGGCTTCCTGTTTCACAGAGAATTGTTTTTACACTTAAGCTAATTGTTCACAAATCTTTTAATAGTATTGCTCCAAATTATACATGCGTTTGTCACATCACGGCTCGATAACGGCAATGCTCTCCTTTACAGTCTCCCGCAGAATCAAATATCTCGTCTTCAGCACAGACAAAACACAGCAGCTCGTGTTGTAACTTTGTCCAGAAAGTCATGCCATATCACGCCAATCTTGAAAGAACTGCACTGGCTTCCTGTTTCACAGAGAATTGTTTTTACACTTATGCTAATTGTTCACAAATCTTTTAATAGTATTGCTCCAATTTATATTTCTGAACTGCTTAAAGTCTACACTCCATCACGCAATTTGCGCTCCAGCAACATGTCACTCCTCAAGGAACCAACTTCAAAACGGAACTGGGGTGATAGGTCTTTTTCTGTCGCGGCTGCGAGACTCTGGAATCATCTTCCAACTAAACTCAAATCTTGTCATAGTATAAATAGATTTAAGTCATCTTATGTCACAATTCTTCAAAGATGATGTATATTTTTTTGCATGATCACTTTTTTGCATAATATTTATGATCATCTTGATAAACCGGGAAATTATGTTCGTACCTTATTTTTTGATTTTTCATCTGCTTTTAACACTATTAAACCGTATGCTCTCCTCAGAAAAGTGCAGAACATTAACCCTTATCTTGCACTCTGGATTAATGATTTTCTATTGCAAAGATCACAAAGGGTTAGGTTGAATAATGTAATGTCAGATGTCGCCTATATCAACACAGAAGTACCTCAAGGCTGTGTTTTGTCACCTTTATTGTTTTCTTTGTACACTAGTGATTTTCGTCCTGAAAGTAGAGCATGTGTTATGACAAAATATGCTGATGACACCGCCTTATCTGGACTGATCACTAATAATTCTGAGGTGGAGTATAGGTGTGAAATTGATAAATTTGTGGAGTGGTGCAATATAAATCATCTGATTTTAAACGTACAGAAAACCAAAGAAATTATTTTTGATTTCCGGAAAATTAAAAATATGAAGGAACCAGTTGGAATTGATAACATCGATGTTGAGGTTGTTCAAGAGTTTAAATACTTGGGAACAGTTGTGGATGATAAATTAAATTGGAATGCTAATACAACTAGGATCCAGAAAAAAGCCAATCAACGGCTTTACTTTTTAAGGAAACTGAAATCTTTTAATGTGCATTGTCAGATTTTAAATCTGTTTTATCAGAGCACCATCCAGTCGACTGTGATTTTTTGTTGTATATCTTGGTTCAACTCACTTACTTTGTGCAGTCGTAAAAAACTCCAACGCATTGACAAGCAAGCTATGAAGATAATTGGCGCTGATGTTGAGAATATTCAGCAAATTGCAGAGAATCATCTTATCACCAAATTTAATGGCATTCTTTCTGATACAACCCATCCTCTTAATCCCTTCATTATTTGCAATCGATCTGGCAGAGTACGTCAACTTAGTCTGAAAACCAACAGGTTTAAATGTTCATTTTTACCATGGGCCATTCAGATTTTTAACTCAACCTTCACCAGATAGTTTTATCTTTTTCCCTTGCCGTACTTTAACCCAACCTTCCCCCTCCCCACATCCTACCCTGCCCTATCCGTTTCCTTTTCCCTCATTTCCTTCCCTAGTCACCCCATTGCCCTGAATCCCTATTGCTTCCTTAGTTTTTATGATTGTTTTGTAAGTAAATAATTAGTTTTTTCATTTTCATTTTTTTTAAATGTATATATTGTATTTTTAAATCAGTGTACACTGGGAAATCAATTTTCATGTGATGTTTTGCATGACAATAAATAATTAAAAAGAAAAAGAAAAAAAAGAAAAAAAAAAAAAAAAATTGTAATTGCATTGTAGGTACATGTATCTCAGTACATATTTTTTCCTATGCTATCATTGTATATTGTTTGTATTTATGTTTTTTCTTTGTTTCCGCGCCTTGAGCGCCCAGCAGGGTGGATATGTGCGCGCTACAAATCTTTATTGTTATTATTATTATTATTATTATTATTATTATTATTATTATTATTATTATTATTATTATTATTATTATTATTATTATTATTATTATTATTATTATTATTATTATTATTATTTATTTCCTTAAAAATGCCCATTTTTTATGAAATAAATATCTTGGAATAATTTGAAGTATATGTCCATCATCATCCATATATTCTCCACCTTATAGGTAGGTAAGATTACATTATTGGTTATATAGAATGAGAAAAAATGGCGGTCTGATACGACATTCTACCCAAGTACCCTCTGCTGACATGTAATATCTACAGGTTCTCATATATTGTTCATTGTCGGCCTATTTTGAAAGAAATATTCTGTGACTGTTTTTATTGCTAAGTTTACTTTATGAATACCAAATAGGAATGCCTATACTTAATACCAACAATTGGTATTTTATGACTAACCTGCCAATAGCTTAAATTCAAAAGCTTTGTTCCTATCCTGTCCACTGCTTCTTCCACCCATATTTTATGCCCTATTTACATGGATGAATCCATTGATATAATCATATAATAGCCTCTTATCAATATCAACTTCTCATCAGCTTTAGCTAATTAATTCCAAGAATGTGCCAGTGAACCGGAATTTAACCATTCATTATAGACACATAGTGTTAATCCTTGTGATATGTTTTGTTTGTTTTATGTTCGTTTGTTGTTTGTTTGTTATGCAGTCAGAAAAAGTGTTTTAATGGTTTTTCACTTCACTTACAGTACTTCACTTTGATGATTAAAAAAGATCATGTATTTAGCTGCCCTACCCACAGTTCTTTCTCACCTCGTTTTTGTTGGATATTCTCCATTAATTAAATTTTATTGTCATAACATTTCATCTTTTGTCAAAATTAACAGGGACCATTCATCAACTGAGAGCTCCATATTCTGGAGGTGTTATGGACAGCTTGGGGAATTGCATTCCATCTTGAAAGCAAGTACATGTGTTGTTGCGTTAAGTCACCGGATGACGATTGCCGAAAGCTTGGACCTGAGGAACTATGGGACGAATGCTCTAACATCAAGTATGTTGTTATCAAGGCGCCTATAAAAAAAAAACTTTGAAGGCGTCTTTAAATGGATTGCCCAAGAGATACTACGGTCATACATCAAGAATGTCAGTGAACTGCGCTCTTTATTTTGACGTGTTCTTTCAAAGGAGTCACACTCATTCTTTGATATGTATCATACAACACAGAAGTGGATGTACAAAGACAAGTTTTGCACAAGAAGACGGGGAGGTTTGAGTTTTGTTTGTTACAATTGTGTGGTCTCCATACTGTGATATTGGTAGGTCACCCAACAGAATTTGATGTGGGAGGGCAGGCTGGGATGGCATCCAAAGTGTGACACTCATTATTAACTATCATGGCACAGAGCTGGTTTGAAAACTTGCAATGGAATGAATGGTCATCAAGAACATTTTTCCATCAAGAAGTGACACTGACACAGTGATACTATAAAAACACAACTGCTGTGACATTTGTGCCCAAACGTGTGCTTGTGATGGAAGCACATGCTCTGCTAAGTCACCATATGCCAACCAGCAGACACGGGATACATTGCTGCATGGACTGTGTACAGCATCAGCTGAATGTCAAGTTAATTGTGACTGTCTCCCAGAGTAATGTATCCAAACTAAAGGACCATCTACAAGGGTACAAGAAAACATTATTGAGCGACAGTAGTAGCTATCTCTATACAAGTGAAGACTAGCCTGTGGATAAGCCTATCTAACTTCACAATGACAGAAATAGTAAATGAATGTCACATTGGTATTCCATTCAATTAGTTTTTGAACCATTCAATTAGGTTTTGCAAGGAAATCGCGTTGGAAGTGTTTGAACATTGTGAAAGACAATATCTACATGTATCTGAATTTGTTAGAGTTGGAGTCACCACTTCAGACATTTCTGTACATGTACAATGCCTTGTGAAAACTTACTGGTTTATTAGCACAATTAAATTTTAATTTCTTTTTGTTTTGAAGGCATGAAGTAAAATGTCCAAAGTTGTATAAATGATGAAAGCAACCTTTTTTGTTTTTTGTTTGTTTTTTATTGTTTCTGGAAACCGTGGAATACCCTCTTTGGGGGTGGTGTTATTCTTTACCAGAAGTGTTCAATAGTATTAAATTTGTGACAATTATTATTGTACAATAAAACACCACTGCAACAGTCCTTGGTATGGCAAATATTCAGATACAACCATTTGTTTCCCAATTTTGTTGCATACAATTGATATTATACATGTACATGTAGTTCACAAAAGGCCCAGTACAGTGAATTTTGTGGATCCCATGATATTTGTTATAGCTTGAGTGTATAGTTACAGTGGTGTCATATACTGTTTGTATCCCTATCAGTATACATGTGTGCTTTTACTATAAACTAAACACATACATGTAATAATGTACTAGAAATCAACATGTGGACTACATGTAGTTGGTTTAAAATGTAAAAATCATGATTTATTTCAATTAAAGTTGACATAATGACGAAAGCTCTTTTTGTATTTCATGTTTAACATACAAACACCATGCATCGATTAAAAAACAATAATTGGCCCAAAAGTTCAGTGTACATTTACTAAGGACTCTAACACTAAAATATAACACCATTGAGATAATCTCTTATTTTTTTTTTTTTTTTTTTTTTTTGGTAGTGGTTAAGAAGTAAACAAAACCTGTGAAAGTTTCAGCTCCTTTTTATTTAGTATCTAAATATTTTGCCTGGATTTTAAATAAATTAAATTGTATTGTTACCAGAAAATATGTCGGATAGAGTAAATTCTGAGAATGTTTTGTACCATTACCATCTTATAAGCAAGTATGCATTTAGATAATAATTCATTGAGTTCGTTTTGTTTTTGTTTTATTACCAATCATCCCCCTTTTTAATGGGAACGTAAATCATTGGTTTGGGGACACGTACATTAATAATAATAATGTGTGGACTGATATAGCGCACGTATCCACCAACTAAGTGGTGCTCAGGGCGCATTATATCATTACCCCTGCTCATAAATCATTCCTGAAACCATCTCAGCTCCCTGGGGAGTATACAGCTCAATTGCTGCCATTACAGCGCATATAGGGCTAATCAACCAACTCTGCCTTCACAGGTACCCATTTAACCCCTGGGTGGAGAGAAGCAATTATGGTCAAGTGTCTTGCTCAAGGACACAAGTGTCACGGCCGGGATTCGAACCCACATTCTGCTGCTAACACCAGAACTTGAGTCCGGTAAGCTAGACCGCTCGGCTGCGACACTCCATTGTATTCCAATCCTGTAAGGGACATATCATAAATCTAACCAGTGGAAATTTCATCACAATAGGTACTCACGTTTTTGAGAAAACTGTAGTGAATAATTGTTTCATGTTTTGTGATAGTTTTGTACATGTTTATGTGACAGTTCAGTCAAATTGCCTGTGCTCAACCAAATTTAATGTTTTTACATGGATTAGTTGGCAACATATTTTTTATAACATTTGTTTATAATTGTATAACATTTGTATCTTGACTACAAAATAAATGTTATTTACAAAAGTATTTTACATCTTTTAAGCTTTTAATATCATGTCTTAGTTTTTGTTTATTATATGTTCTATGCACAAATACTGTACATAGGTTGTCCATTGTTTTGCTTTTTGAAACGGTTTACAAAGAATTTTCTTGTAATCAGCTGGAGGAGTAAACAACTTCAGATGGGCAAATTACCTGGTTCAGCTCAGTCAAATTTACCAATCGAAACATGGCACTATGGCAAATTCATTTTGTATTGGCAACTCGAGTACAGAAATTTTAGAAATAAATGCCTCAAGTATGTTACATAAAGTAACTAGTCTATCATTGTATATATATACCCTCATACTGCAGCTGAACTTTTGTAGCAAGTAGCTACAGTGGTCAAAATCAGTCAACTGACTGTTTTTGATTATTGAACTGTGGTCACTGCAAACGGGAGAATCGTTGACTGGCTTTAAATATCATTTTCACCACCCTCAACAATACAAGATAACGCTTTTACTTGTCAAAAAATGGCCAACTCATTTTGACCTATAAATGTACTGTACATGTACTTCGTATACAAACGTAATAAGGTTTGACAGTGTTCACGGCCCAGCAGCAAGCGCACACAGTGTATGTATGTATTGTATAATGTACCAGGCTGGCCTGCTAAAAAATATTAGGGGGAACTTAGAAGTTGTGATGGGTGTATGTAGGAACAATATCGAATCCACATCGTGTGAAACAAATATTTTCTTGATATCCACTTGGACTGACTGAGGAATGTACACGTATACATTATCTCAAACATTGTCGGTTATGGTATCCTTTCACACGCATGTTTTGTATGAGGTTTCTTGAGAAAATTTCACAATAATTATAAGATATTTTCCATTGTGGGAAAAAGGTCTTTAAAGCCAGTATAGACTAATCCGTCGACCAGTTCACTAGGCGCCGCCATAACTGCAGTAGTACCTACATTCTGCATCAAGCGTTCGTTTCCTACGCAGTCCAGTGCTTCTTTGACCAATCTGAGCACTCCATTTAACGAAACGCTAGCGTACCGCGTACATGTATTTGAGAATGTGTGTGACGCGCGCGTGCAGTAGTATGGTACCACTGCTGCAACAATGGCAGAAAACAGTGGTCGCCGATTTAGTCTCATGTATACAAAATATTAGCCATATTTTATGATTGTGTTCATAACGGTAAAATAGGAAATTCCGTTCATATATTGTTTATATATTCATTCCAAAGTAAACTTATTGTCTTCGGATGACAAATTATGGAACAGTGCTCTGACACTAGTGACTCTCATGTATTATTTGCCATAAAGATAAAGGTATTATGAATAAATAACCTTCATGGAGATTTTATTTGATATATTTGATATATCCTCAATTTACCCTAAATGATACACCTAAGGTTATATAATCAACTGGACAGTAACTTACAAATGAAATTAGCAGTTTGGTGTTTCAGTTTGTTTCAGTGAAGGATTCTCTTGTAAAATGCTGAATTTCAATGCATGATCATATGCGTGGACGTCTTGAGCGCCGTTTTTTGAGACGCACAGAATTGTGGTCATCAAACAATTGATGTTGGTATAATGACTCACCCCCAACCTGTTAAAGTTGATGGGGGCACAGAAAATGTACCCAAGAAGAAAAACAGTTGAATCATGTTTCATCTTATTGCAGATGGTTGTAAAATTGTTTTTAATCTTGAAAATAAAAATATTGTTTTTGATTTTTAAAATAAAATGGTATAATTTGGAGAAGCTCTCAAAACTTTTAATCAATATTCTTGAAAGACCAATAAAATGGAAGGTGGTTAAGATGTTTGCAAAAAGTACTTTAAAACTTTGAAATGTGTAAAAATTCTGTTAACATTTTGTCAAATAAAAGATTTCTTTTCATAACCATGCATGATATTAATGTTTCATTTTCTCAATAATTTTCCACTGCCGACGAAATAAACACCAACGAATTAAGTAGTCTTCGTTCACTTCTATAAGGAATGTGTCCATTTTGAGGATCAGTATTTCTTTAAAAAATCATTGCGAATGCAAAGCATTCATGTCTTTTGGTTCCCACAGACAATAGCTCGTTGACAGCACAGAAAAATTAAATCACAGAAGTTCGTGAAAACAAAATTGAGGTCATATAAATCCCTTACTATTTGTATCTAGTAAAATCAGTGGTTAAACAACTTTTTCCACTTTCACAAGCACTTACTTTCCAGTAAATCATACAATTTCACTGTGATTTTTGTAACAAGTATGACTTAGATAAGTTTATGCAACCATTAATACGCCATAGTTTTGTAAGTTTTTCGAGAAATGCTAAGCCAAAGGTAAGTGCGTCATTTCACGAGTGCGGCAAATTACCTACATGGACGATATTATAAGGTGGAAATATGCACGCTCACACTATTATCATTCGTGGGTCGATTAAAATGCCTTGGGCATTACTTTACTCATCCGATCGATGTAATTAAATGGCGAATGGCTGCTGAGCTATTAAATAAATATTAAATCTTAAGAGTGGATACCTTTTATGCATAGACCTGTAACAGATAATATTTCCTGTAATAGATAATATGTCATGCTATATTGAAACAAAAACTCGCTTCAATTTGTCTCACTACAGTGATTATCACCATTCTAAAACTCCAGTAGTGAAATTCATTGTTGTTTTTATGTTTTTTGTTTTTTTGTTTTTTTGTTTTTTAAATCAACAATAAATCCAGAATATACGTTCTTGGTCAATTGGTAATTGGCTTCCGTACTCTCCCTAATGTTAAAATTTGTTTCTAATTCATTTATATTGTATGTATTATTTTATATTGTCAGTTATTCATATTTTGTCTTTGTATACTGTATGATACATTGCTGTTATATATTGTTTTGTTGTTTGTTAATATTAAAATAAACGTTCTTGATATATACAATTATGTACATCCATAATTAACATTCAAGATAAATGTACAGAAACTAACCTGGGAATGATTCAGCTGAAATATTAAACAATTTATGAGATAATTGTGAAATAAATTCAAATGGGCCGGCAGACATAATGGGTCGGACCTAGTTTTTACACCTGGAATTCTAAGGCCAAGTAAAATAAAACATGTTTAGCGTCCGGGTTTCTGAAAAAAAGGAAGCGGGAGGGGCTTTTTATTTTTTATTTTCAAGATGGCCGCCATTCTTTTTTAAATTTCAAACAACCATTGGTTTTTCCACTGTTCAAATACACAATAATGAAAGAAACATGTTGGACAAGACATTGAACATGTTTACAGTGGTTTTATTATTAAATAGTTTGTTCAGTATTAAAAACTCTGTAGCTCACTTTCACAAGAATAAATTTAAAGTTGGAAAATAAAAATGCATTGAACTTGAGGTTCCATCCCGTGTTCTGTAGAGCTTTCTTTAAAAATTCCAAACATTTGACAAGTGCTAACAACACATCAGCAGCCGATCATGCAGCTAGCTGTCTACGTACATGTGGTTATGATAAATCACGTCATTCATGGACGTTAGAGTTGAAATCAAGTCGATAATTAGCCGAGTTTAGTTGCCGCTAGCATCAACAGCGTTCCGCGCTGGTATATACAGCGGCGCCTACACACAAAACATGAGCTCATACCGTCTGTTCCCTGACTTGGCAATGACGATAAAAATGTACGTATAGGCCTATCCGGTCCAGGAAACCAGACTAACATTAGTTGTACTACAGCTCAATGGTAGTACACAAGGATGGCTTGGCCACGCACGGCGGGAAATAAACCCGCGAACACCTAATTAAGTGAGTGGCACATGCATATCGCGTAGCATGCAGCAATGACACGCTTAATTCACACGGTAGTCGATCGTTTCATGAATAATCAAATTGTTTCTGTATACATCGTGTAACAGTCGTAGCAACCTTCTAATTAGGCTATACATATTTTATGTTCTTCTTTAAATTAAATGTTAACGACGAAAATATTTAACGATTGCGATTATGCGATTATGCATGTGCCACCCAGATTATAACGACTGACTGACTTAACGACACCAATTGTAATCCAGACTACCAGATTATAATCTGTGCTTGTTAATAGCAAGATGAAATTGATCCTTTTGAGACGTTATTTACTGACACAAATTTGGAGTATCGGGTGCTTTGGGGGGTGGGGGGGGGGGGCTAAATGTACCATTTCAGAGAAAGCGAGCAAATAATGCACTTTTAAGTGTTTTCTGATAAATTGTGAATGTTTTTTCCACATTTTTCTCATTGCGTAGACTCTGCATTGCTCTGAAACATTCACAGTTTGGTTGTTCAATGCATATCTTGATTCGAAATACTTTTTTGCCAAAATTACCAATGTTTTTCCTTTAAAAAAAATGAAATAACTCCAGACAGAATAACTCCTCAGGATGGTGGGTATACCAGGATGATTGAGATTATCTTTCAGATAATAATTTGGTATTTTTTATGTTGCTATGCATATTTTATTATTTGTACACTTTTGTCCAGGTTGTTCCATTGAAGGAGGAGGTTGGACACTATGACGTCACCAAGGTACATATTTGTTTTTTATTTTTATTGGTTAACTTGTGTTGGTTTAATCTTAGCAGCAAAAAGGCTGAATTACGCAGTGAAAATATAATTTATAAAACAAAATATACAAGTCATTGTAATTTGTGTATGTGAAAAACGATGTATTTCCTATTGTGAACAATTGTGATGTTCATTCATTTGAGCTATTCTTTATTATTTTGTTATAAAATTTTAAATTAAATTTGTTGATAAATAAAGACATGCCCCGCCAAAAAACTGAAAAATAATAATAATAATAATAAATTAACAATTAATAAATAAAAAGTGTCTAAAAACTGTGTAATAACCTGTTATTGATCTGTGTAGGATTTGTGGAGTAGCTTACTTGCTGACTGGTATCGATTCCTTGTATTCGTCGTGTCGTTCTTCATTGTATCGACTCTTTGGCAGGACCATGTTTGGTGAGTGCTGCAGGATTTCCAGCAATCCTATTTTTCTGACATTTTTACATCAGAATTGTTCAAAAGCTATCGGAACCTTAGGAGAAGCAGAAACAAATCCTGGCAGAAAGAGAAATCCTTATTGGATCGACAGACCATCCATTATGGCAAACCAAAAAAACCTTTTGGCTATCATAAACTGACCCAAATTAAGTACTTATTCTAAATGAGGTAACGATACTCTGTCAACACTGGGAAATACCTGTTAATTAAATTTTAAACAAAACTAGTCGGTGCCCCCCCCCCCTACACTCCCTTCTTGAAAATCATGGCTGGCAATGCTACTGATCAAACAAACGCTTAATATTTAATAGGAACAAATATATTTATCTTGATGTTAAAAGAGGGTTTTATCCACCAAACCTAATGTTTGAATATTTTTTTGAACGATTATCTGAGGGATCTATATAAAGAGGACAACATTTCTGTTATATCAGTACCCAGATGTATCGCAGGAGTTGTAGAAGGAGGGGATCCATACCTGGCGCTTAAAGTGCGTTGGGCACAGGGGCGTAGCCGCTGTACACCGCGGTACACCGCGATGGGAGTCAAGTAGGCAAAGCCATTGGAAGCTACATGCATTTGAGGCATTTGGGTGATAACCAAAAATTACATCAAGAAAAAATAAAATTAATTTTTTGAATTTATTTTAATGGACGGATTGGAACCCCACCCCCCCCCCCCATTGGATCCGCCCTAAATCAAAATTGTTCTGAAGCTATAGTGGAGACGTAGGGAGAACCCATTAAAGGAAGGGAGTTTTATCCATCAAACCTAATGTGTGAACATTTAGTGTAACGATTATCTGGCTTTTTAATTGAACAGGGCTCTGCATAGTGTGGAGCATGTTGGGGATATTGGACTCATCTTGAATGTGGTGAGTACGTCATTATATCGCAGACAATTCAACAGACAGTCGAGTAGCTTAGCTGTCTTACAAATATTCGGATAAAAGACAGATAGTCGGATAAGAGACTGATATTCGGATAATAGACGGATTTTCGGATAACAGACAAATATTCGTGTAAGCGACACATATTTGCATATGAGTCAGATATTCCTGTAACAGATATTCGGATAAAAGACACAAATTCGGATAAGAGATACAAATTGGGATTAGAGATAGATATTCGGATAAGAGGCAAGTATCCAAATAAGAAAAAATATTCGGATAAGATACACATGGCTATTCGGATAAGAGACAGATATTCATATTCAGATGAGACGGGTCCGGACGAGCCAACATGAGATGGTATGATGTTAATTCTAAACAGTGCGCATTTTCCAAAATGGACGAATATTTATCGTATGATAATAGTTTTGATGCAAAATAAATTTATGTGCGAAGAAATAATTTGAGTTCTTTATTTCGAGCGCACGAAATGATTTCGAGCGCACGAAATAATTTATTTCGAGTGCACGAAATGATTTCGTGAGCACGAAATGATTTCGAGCGCACGAAATAAAGAACTCAAATTATTTCTTCGCACATAAATTTGTTTTCATCATATGACCCTTTAGGGGCTCCGTATGCTTATGATATCGCTAAGTGATTGATGTTAAACAGACATTCTGGAGTAGTTCCATCCACCGTGTGCCAGGCATGCTCTGTTAAGGATTAGGGTCACAATATTAGTCAGTGAGATCTGATGTTTGCTCCATTATATGACCGCAGTACTAATTACTACTCAATTTATACTGCATACCACCGATGCAAACATTAACGTACCGGCAGAACTAAGACACCATCAATAATTATTTAGTGACTGGGAAAGGAGTGAATCTTTCTTCTAATTTATGTTGGTTTGTTTTTCTGACCACACTCACTGCCAAAATGTCTACACGGATCATTATGTCCGCAGTATCCATATTTCCCATAGGGGTGCACCCAACTAAATAAACTTCCATAGTAAACAGTGTTAAACACAAAATATTCAAAAATCGTAAAAAAATACTTAAAAGTCCCACAGTTTTTAAAACCAAAAGAAAAAATATTGATCGATATATAACCTTTTATTTTCTTCTCTATTTACTGTCTAAAGTCCAGGTTTCCAGGAAGTTATCCTCATCCCAATGAAAACCACCCTCTACAGTCCACACTGAAAAACAGCCATTTTGGAAAAAGGCCTTACGCTTGAAATCAAATTAGGACTACTTTTTCAGGGCCTAGTGTGTCCAAAATACTCAAAGTTGAAAGCCAAGGACCCCCAGGTTATGATATTGGGCCATTTTTACACAATCCATCAAATGTATGGGCCTCAAATCTTTGTTTTTCAGAAAAATTTGAGGACATACACTTTATGATAAACAGCTTGGCGCATGAATTCCTCACTATTTAGTGGGGTGCACCCATAGGGTATCTCCCCAAGATAGCAATGTCCGTTCATTGCCTGTATGCACAGTAGTATCCAAAGGGCCTACATGTACATGTACACTGCACAGTCGATACGAACTTGGGCTGAATTTCGAAATTGTTAGGCGGCCGCGCCAGACAGGAATGGGCCTAGTTAAGTCTAGTAGTGTGTCGTAGTAGCAAAAACAGACAATACTAAACTGTTCCTGACCGGACCATTATGTCAGCTTGGCTTATTGTGTCAACATGCCCATTATGTCCGGCACATTGGGTTAGTCGCGTAGCAAGAAATTTGTCAATGGAGGGGCGGCAAATAACTTTTTGGAAAAAGTTGCTCCAGGACAATTTCCGACCAGAAAATATTTTGATAAGATCACAGAATAAAATACCCTTTTAAGGATAACAATGGGGTCAAATACTTCCCTGTCGCGATGTGTTGATTATTGTGTTTCAATTATAACAAATTAATAAATGCGATGTACTTTTAGTAGTCAGAAATGCATTGCGGTTTTGTTTTCTTATGCACACCGAAGTAAAGCATCTGGCGCCCATGATTAGTGATCTTATTATG
Organism: Zoroaster sp. YZ-2022; assembly: GCA_029582265.1. Classification (NCBI taxonomy): domain Eukaryota; kingdom Metazoa; phylum Echinodermata; class Asteroidea; order Forcipulatida; family Zoroasteridae; genus Zoroaster; species Zoroaster sp. YZ-2022. Next base: position 10,265,196 of record CM055824.1, read on the forward strand.
AAACTTAGGTCGGTAAAAATATAGTCACAGTGTGACAAATCCGGCAAATATTTAACAGAACCTACACAAATATTTGGGTACCGTGTTTATGGTCAAATAATTGTGGATAATGGTTGTATTTTTTAATTTGGTAACATTAAGACATGGATATTTTACCGTATTGCTTATTTCTGCTCCTCTCATTGACAGGTTGTTCTCATATTACTCATTCTAAACAGAAATTCATTAACTATAGTACCATATCTAGTTCACGACATTAGCTTTCAAATGTGTTATTAAATATCATAATAATATAATATTGGATGTATTGTTTACACGATCATGAAATTGATAATGACAATTAATATATGCTCTTAAGAGTAGTTCCATGCTTTGCTTTTTACGACGATCTCTGGCTCCTCGCATGTACATTAGGCTTGGGCGGTTCCACAATTTCTGGAGCCGGTTCCGGTTCCAAAAAATACTCGGTTCCGAGTCGGAACCGGTTCCACGAGATTTAAAGAAAAACATAAGAATTAAAGAAATAACAAAACATACAGTTTATTAAAACTTCGTTAAGCCTTGATTACTCTATCCTTTCTCTATGATGCCATGGAGTTTCAAGTTTCAACCGCAAATGCAGTGACGATCATGTTAATGTGTTTCAGTACATATTGCAGGGCCAACATAAACAGACAGGCCACGTTCATCAACACTGTGCTGTCAGTGCCATGTGTTATTTCAACTGTAGGCCTATGTAATTTTTATTCATATTGCATAGTAGGGGCCAGGTGGTGGAGCCAACGTCTTGCAAACCGTGGGCCCTGCAACATGCATAATAAGTGGACTTATCCACACTTGAATCGGGCCACACGTGAGCCGCATTCATTCATTGTATTGGCTGGTTATTTTTATCCTGTGTGTACGTGGGCCAGGTTAGGTTGCACACGCGTTTCGGAAAGCTTCGAAGAACATTCAATGGACATCGTAAAAGTTTAAAAGATTGGCTGTCAATAAAATAAGTATATGTTAAACGGGATTTTACTATTAAGTCATTCAAATAAGTAATGTTACAACGGAAACAAAATGCACTTGTTGTTTAATGTGTATTCGCTAAGGATATATATGACAAGTGAAATAAGGGGCTGTAAATTTTAAGACAAAATATGACAAAATTTAAATCTGCTAAAATAAAATTGTATCACTTTCAGTTTAGGCTAGATATCCGTTAAAATTCAAGACATGTTCCTTTAGCATACGTACACGTACATTTCTGATTAAAATAAACTGGCAGTACACCACCTTTTTTAACATTCTTGTTTCAGAAAAATAAAGTAATTAAATTAAATAAATAAATGCCGACGCGTGGGTCTGAGGCGACGCGCGCAGAGACCAGAAACCGGAGACTTTGGCCTTATCTTTAAATAAAAAGAAAATAATACTAGAGACTGACGTGTGGTGTACTGGTGTGTGATTTCATGCATAAAACAAGGTTTACTTTTCTGTGTTAGTTATGAAACATTGTCATGAAGGAATGTCAGATATGTAACATTTTTGGGTTTCAGCAGAGAGCGTTTGGCTGTTACGATATTGCCCGCGACACTAAACAACCGCTCGGATGGAACGCTTGTCGCTGGGACGCAGAGAAACATCCTTGCTAATTCACTAAGTGCGGGATAGCGATTACTGTTTAACTTCCACCAGTCCAGCGGGATACGGAGCCCGGGAAGTGACATGCAAAAAAAACAAAAAAACATCGTTTTCCCGAGAATTTTATTTTTCATTTTTCGTTTTCCCGAGTTTTTTTTTTTCATTTTTCGTTTTCCCGAGATTTTTTTCTTTTCATTTTTCGTTTTCCCGAGTTTTTTTTTTTTTCATTTTTCGTTTTCCCGAGATTTTTTTTTTCATTTTTCGTTTTACCGAGAATTTATTTTTTATTATCTCGTTCCCACGAAAATATTATACTATGTACTAATACTATAAATAGTACTAACGTTAACAGTTCAACAGCTCTCGCTCCTACGACTAGTACTAGCACTGTGTGGTGAGATTAAACCTGCAGTTTGCCTTCAAGTAGTTCAAGCAAAGACCTACTCAGAACTAAAGTTTACAGCTACCGATCTGACCGTTTTACTATTGTCTTTTGATTGAAGGTAGGTTGGTTGAATGAGGTGAATGCTTTCGCCGATACAGTAGCCTAGCCTAACGTAAATATAATGCAATAATGAATTAATGATTGTCAATGCATTTCTAAATCAGCACATGGGCTACTTTTAGAATAAAACATGTGACACTCAGTCATCACACTCCAGAGAGCAAGTAATAATGGGCTAGTACAGTTTTCTAGTACATGTATGTTTGCATGAGAGGGTTAGTTTAAAGGGGATACTTGAGTCTGTGTAAGGAGTTAGTTTGCCAGCAAGTATTTACCAATAATATATAGACCTATGCCTATTCCTATTTCCAAATGTTTCCCTCTGCTCTTTGTCTGGCATTTTTCACTCAATCAGAAGACAAAGATTCTATAGGCCTAGATCTATAGTAACAAGAAAATGTTCACATAACGTTACAATTGAAAGAGTTGATATGATTGATAATGATTTTTAATGTTCTGAAACATTTTCAAGTATATAAATAATAAATTATGCAGTTTTCCTTTTCTTCGGTTTTTATTCTTTGACACCATTTGCAAACCTGTAGCAGGCATCCAAATTTTCCGTTTTCTTGTTTTTGTGGGATTGCTGTTCTCTGTTTTGACTTATGTTTCCTTCATTAAAGTCTGTGTGAATCAAGTTCCTGTGTTTTCTGAATGGCTGTTAATTCACAAGAGACTCTATATTGCACACTGGATGAAATAATCCCACCCCAAATTTCTTAAACGGAAAATTCGAAAGCCTGCTGTAGGCCTTATACCATTTGTATGCACTTGAAATGAAACATATTGCAATTGGTGTGTACTGTAATGGTTTAAACTTCTTTGGTTTGAGTTTGAATTTATTCCTAGTTGACATTTTTTCGTACATTTTTGAAGAAAAAAAACCCAATACAAAATGGTGCACTCAGCACGATCCATTTAAAGTATGGAGGGGTCAACAAGATTGGGTTTGATGATAGCCTATATGATATCATGTTTCTGCCATGCCACAGGTTTTTGACACAAGACTCATCATGGCAGACCTAATAGATTTCCTCAAGGAAAGAGGCGTGGATGATCTTCAAGCTATTCGAGATGACAAGGTATTAATTAATGTCGATATCTAAGTAATATCCCTGTGTTTAATATTTTTGGACTTTTTTTGTATCAAAACAAGACTCTGTTTTCACAGTTCAACCCTCATTAAACATGTTATACGGTACCCGTAAGCCTTTATGAGGTACTTTAATGGACACCAAGGGAGGGTGCTATTTAGAGTGGGTACATTCTTTTATATAAAAATTACACAATTTATTAAACCCACTCTAAAGAGTGCCCTCATATTATGTCCACCATAACTTTAAAAAACAGTTGTATACATATGTGCGTTAGGAGCATGACAACACAATAATTATGATCTCTAATATAGGAGACTCTGGGACATGAGGTGGTAGAATACATACATGTATGGTGTAATATTCCATTGTAATTCTGAGCATGCACATTATATTTCAAACAATGGAATACATGAAAAGGCACATGTATTACAAGATGCGTGTGTCTAAAGTGTTCATCATTTGACAAAGATGTATCCATTGGCCTGGGAAACAACCCAAGACACATGATAGCGTGTCCTGGTGTATACACACCAGTTCAATGTTGTTACACAGATGATGACATATCTCGGAAAACTTTCATTGTTTGCCAAATGTTGAGATCCAACTCAGAAACCTATATGCAGGGCAAAATTTGCCACATTTCAATGGAGAAAAGGTGGGGAGGGGGGCAAGATGGGCCAATAGAAAATAAAGCAAATGTTCAATCTGAAAAGTACTGTTTACAAAGGTGATATTTGTACAAATTTACCTGAAATGCTGTTGATTTCAGTTGCAATCAATCAAAATCAAGCATGTTATGAATAAACTGATAAAATATAAATAGTTCTTCACTGTTTTCTTGAAAAATATGGATGAAATGGATGAAATTTTCACAGGTTAAAGTTTATGTAAAACTATATTATTGTAATAAATGCAGTCTTCCAAAAATCATCAATTATTTGAAGCAGGGTGCAGCCCTCAGTATCTTGACACCTATTGTATCAAATTCAGCCCCAAAATTAGTTGGTGTTGCCCAAAAAAATAATTTGGGTGAGTGGGTCTAAAGGGGGGGTCCTAAAAATTGTCATTTGGAGTTGATTATGTTCATACCTTTATTATTCTATGTATACCCTTTTCTATTGATTTTGGTGTTGGTTTGTATATGTTAGGTCAAGGAACTCAATGAGAGTGATTAATTTCACTTCAGGGTACAACCTATATGTGAAATTGAGTATTTTTCATTATTTGTATAGTTTTTACCAAACCTGTGAGGTCACATGACCATAAAATTTTAACCTTTTTAAAAGGATGTTCTGGCAATTATCAAAGATGTTTGTTTGAACCACCATAAACAATGGATTCGGGGCTGTGTTTTCATATAATACAATTGTAAATCCATATTCTGTGAACATCATGTGTGTGCATGTACTACACAACTTTCCATTTGAAGTCTATAATACTGTAACCCGTCCATACTGTAACCCGCCCATACTGCAATGAATCAACTGGCTGTATCCGTTTTATAAATCCATAGGATACCTGAGATTATTAATATGCATGTAATCTTGTAGACATAGTCGAAACAATAAAAACAATTGGAAAAACTCAACTTTACATATAGGCTGTACCATTAAGTGAAATTAATCACACTCATCGAATTCATTGACCTAATATAAAGAAAACAACACCAAAATCAATAGAAATGTGTAGAGAATTTTTTTTTTGGGGGGGGGAGGCGGCACCAACTCATTGTTGGGCCATTTTCGATTTAAAAAAAGGTGTCAAAATGCTCAGGGCTGTAACCTGCTTTTAAATAGGCTGGTCCCCTAAGGAATTTGAAACGTTACCCTTTTTTTACCCCTGTATACACTGTAGCCCACCATTATAATTTTTCTAATTGTATTTATTTGATTTGTAGATTGACTGTAGCACACTACTACTGATGGATGACACTCCAATGAAGAAATACATACCTGCATACGGCGACAGATTGGCAGCAGTTTCGTTCTGTAAAAAGCAACAAAAGAAAACATCCACTGAACCCACTAGCACTGTGCTCGATAGGCTCATGACCAAACTGTCCAATCGAAGAAGAAAGAACCAGTCGGATGACAGTGACAGCCGTTCAAAGTCATCAAAAGGCAACACAAACGCTCAAAAAAGAATAGACGTATAGAATTGGGATGGTTGGATTATGATGAAATAGATCAATCATACAAAAAGCAGGTTAGAAGCCAGAAGGGGAGTGGTACTCGACAACTTGTAGTGGGGAAAAATGAAGGAGAAGATGTCATATTGGAAACGGGAAAGATGTTATTCTTTCCAAATGGAAAATCAAAGAAGGGAACAGTGGATGACTTCAGAGGCTGTGGCATGGGAACATCGACTATTGCTGAGCTCTATGAAGAGACAAGCGTTAAAATATTGAGACTTTACGTATGCACAAAGCGCTCACATGTGAACCAACCCTTATCTTCAGAAGATAGCTCGTGCGACGACGACAGTGAACTAAGAAAATCTCCAAACATTTACGATAGCGACGGAGAAGTGAAGCTCGGCAAAGCTTCCAATGACAAAGTTTTTCCACTTGATGGCACTTTGCCATGTGCCACTTCCCCATCACAGGCTGAAATATCTAAAGAAATTGTGATTACCCTTGATTCAGACACAGAATCTGTTGTAGAAGCGACAAGAAATGAAGATTACCCAGTGAAAGTGAACGATAACCCATCTAAGTCTGTCTCTAGTCCGTCCCACACTGAAGCAACCCAGCCAGAAATAAACGCAAATGATTCATTTGTCGAATCATTACCGACAACCATGCCTGATGGGAATTGCATGAACATACGGGAGATGATAGCGATTTTCAAGACACCAGAAATCATTAATATGTCCATAAAGGTTACTTTTGTGGATAAGGCTGGTGAAGATGCAGCAGGAGTGTCAAGGGAGGCATACAGTGCCTTTTGGGTTTCTTTCTTTTCTACTTCGGCAGATGGAGAGGATTGTAGAGTGCCATCACTAAGTCCAGAGTACGGACTAGAAGAATAGCAATCTGTCGGCCGTATATTAGCGAAAGGGTACCTCGATCATCAGGTGTTTCCGCTGCAATTGGCTCCAGCTTTCTTTCAGGCGTTAATGTTTGGAGAGGAGACAGTATCTGCTGAAGACCTTTGTGAGTCATTCTTATTGTTTCTTAGTGATACCGATAGGGAAGTTGTTAAGTCTGCACTTGCTGGTCATCTCTCCGATGACGACAGTGATGTGTTTGAAGACCTGCTTGACCGAGAGGGATGTCATGCCATACCCAAGATGGAACAGGTTCGCCCTGTTATCATGCAGATGGCACATAAATGCATCGTACAAAACAGCAACTATATGCCCTGGAAGCTATGCGGCGAGTGGTTCAAGATTCGCTGGTCAGTGCTTTCCCAAACGTGGATTCTATTACATCCATGTATTCCACCTTAAAACCTACTTCTAAGAAAGTATGCGATCTCCTCGCCGCAAATCCCCAAACCAAGGAACAAAGTCAAGCCTTAAGATTTTTGATGCAGTTCATTCGCGCACAGGATAATGAGGGTCTGGGTAAAGTGCTTCGGTACTTGACAGCATCTAGTATCATCTCTGTTCCAAGGATTCTAGTAGAATTCAAGGACATTTAAGTGGACTTGCTCGCAGGCCTGTTGCACATACTTGTGGCCCGGTACTAGATATGCCATCCACATACACATTGTATCGTGAGTTCAGAAGTGAATGGCAATCAATATATTATATCTCAGGATGGACATAATGTAAACCTACATGAACATGTAGCTGTAGTAAATACAGTAAACCTTCTTGACCTCAAAGTTCTTCTAACTTTTGTTTCTGGACATATACATTGTGTATTGATAGATACATTTATCATTTATCACAACAGTGTTTGTATGTTGAACAACCGTTTTTGTGTTGTGCCCATTTTTATCAGTTTATCTTATGATAGTAGAGATACATTTTTCATGGTTAAACACTACTGTTTGTATCATGGTAATATTGATGTTTGAAAACCGTTTTTGTGTTTTGACCTGTTTCTCAACCCTATATAACTTATAACCCTGTGTAACTATATGACACTGTGTGTGCCTTGCTCTGTCATCATAAGGAGAGTGCTGGACTGCTGCTTGCTGGAATACTAATTTTGACCCGGGGGGGGGGGTCTTGTGCTTGACCAGTGATGTGTAATTGTTTCTCAGATACCAGAATATATAAAAACCTGAAACAGCACTCTTCTGAAGATGAACATAGCATGGGCAGTATCTGAAACATTAAGAGCTATTCACACCCCTGGTTCTTTCACTGCTTCCAAGAGAGTAATGTGTCACCCAAGGGCATCGAAGAATGCACGACTCCTTGCACTCGCTCATGTGTGTGCATTTTCAAGTAATTTTCAATGTTACTCTTAAAAATGAAAATATAATGTTGATTAGGTTATCATGGAAGTGGATCACCAAAAAGTGTTCAGGAAATCACTTTATGCAAAAATGCTTTGAAGACCCTTTTGGGTAATCCCAGGGGGTTAATAATAACTATCAAAACAACTAGTTTTAGAAAGACAAGGACGATCCACGAGATATTTAGAATTAGAATTAGAATTAAAATCTTTATTCATCCTCAAGGGAAATTTTTACACTCGCACATAGAATAGCTATACAATTAAAGATTACATCAATACATGTACAAACAAAAATATAATATACATTCAAGATAATCACAATACATACATACTGTAACCACAAATACTACATAAAATTGCATTTGGTATTAGGACTATACACGAGACTTCAATAATCAACGTTTAAAATTAGCATTGTAACATTTAATTGCACGCGGAACAAATGAATCCCGATATCGGTTAGTTCTCAGGATCGGGAGTCTAAGTCTACCATTTACGCCTGTCCTCCATTGAACACAGAGCTGACCATAAAGGGGATGACTCTGATCATTCTTAACTGACTCCAACTTGCTTTGCAAGACACACTGATAGACCGAGTCTACTAACCTCTGAGGTTCCCCAATCACCCGCCCAGCCCGCTTTATCACCCTGTCAATTCTGTCCCTTTCCATTTTACTTACATTTCCACCCCAGTAGATCAAACAATAACACCAAACATTACATAAAATTGAGTTATAAAACAACATTAAAATTTCAGTTCGAACATTAAAAGTAGCCATTTTACGTAGACAGTAACTCCTAGTATTTAGCTTTTTGATTACAGTGTCCACATGATCTCGCCAGGTAAGCTTATCATTCAATGTTACACCCAAATATTTATATGTCCTGGTTCGTTCCACTTCAATGCCTCTAATAGTAACTGGGGCTGGAGCCCTCACATTTTTCCGAAAATCAATCACCATCTCTTTTGTTTTTGATACATTCAATTCAAGGAAGTTCTGTTCACATACTTCAACAAAGGCTTCAACCTGCTGCAGATATGCTCTATCATCATCTCTGTCGATCAGTCCGACCATGGCGAAATCATCGGCAAATTTGATAAGCGGGCACATCTCCATGCATGATCTAATATCTGCAGTATACAACGTAAATAAAAACGGTGCAACAACGGTACCCTGGGGTGCTCCAGTGTTAGAAACAATGGTTAGTGATCGAATAGAAGAGGTCAATTTAACAAACTGTGTACGATTCGTAAGATAATCCATGATCCATTCTATTAAATCAAAAGGTATGACTGCCAAATTAATCAATTTCTGTATTAAAACATGTGGCTGTATAGTATTGAAAGCAGAAGAAAAATTTAAAAAACATTAACCTTGCAGAATGGCCAGACCTAGTATTTTCAAGATGAGAATAAACTTTATCCAATAACAATAATACAGCATCCTCACCACTTCGTTTGCTTTGATATGCAAATTGCAAAGGATCCAAAAAAGGTACGACAAATGGTTTAAAGTGATTAAGAAATATCCGCTCACATACTTTCATAGGTACTGAAGTCAATGCAACTGGTCTAAGATCATTTGAACAGGTAATCACAGATTTCTTCGGCACAGGAACAATACAAGACTGTTTCCATAAAACTGGAATAGACCGGCTACTAAAAGACAAATTAAATAGGCCTATGACTGAAAAAAAATTCGCCAATTCAGATACACATAACTTTAAAACTTTACAAGAGAGTTTGTCTGGCCCGGCTGCTTTTGATATATTCAATTTGGAAAAAAAGCCGATGAACCTCTTCCTCACTAGTTTCCAAGCCAAATTCTGAATTGTCAGAATTACGGAGGATTTCCCTGAGATTTTGACATTCAACCAAAAAATCATTATTATTAAAACGGTTAAAAAATTCATTCAACTCATCTGCATATGCAGCACTTAACTTTGGAAAATTGCACAATTTTGATTTACCGTTAGAGTATCCACTCATGAAACGCATGCCCTCCCAAGCTCGTTTCATATTTCCAGTAAAATGCTCTTCAATTTTGTCACGATAGGTGGCTTTCTCTGCTTTAATAACACGCTTGAGATCTTTTTGCACCTTAACCAATTCCTCTGATTTTCCTTTTCCAAACAGCCCCTTCTTTCTGTTAATAACCTGTTTGACCTTTTTAGTGATCCATGGCTTATTATTAGGAAAGACCTTAATTTGTTTACACGGGATAACAGTGTCAACACAAAAATTTATGTAGTCTGATATTGTTTCCGCCAGTTCATCAAGATTATCACAAGATGACACAAACATGTCCCAGTCTGTACAGTCAAGTGAAGCCTGAAGTTGTTCCACTGCATCGTCGTTCCACTGTTGAACCGTAACACGTTTAGGTTTTACCCTCTGAACGAGAGGCCTATATTTGGGTGGATCAGCTCTTCCCAGCTTCGGCAGTTGAACAGCTGTATAACCGTCCTTCACATTAGAGTAGCACAAATCCAAGGTTGCCTGACCACGGGTTTGGCACGTGACGTGTAGACAATAATGCACACTGCTTTTTCCCAGAGTACAATGATTGAAATCACCGTTAATCAACATAACAGAGTCAGGTGCAACTTGCTCCAGGTCATGGATGACTTCGGTTAATTCCAATGCAGCCTCCTTGGCCACATTCCTATGAGGCACATATACAGTACTCATGACTACGTGCAAGAACTCCCGCGGTAGATAATATGGACGCAAACTAACTGTTAAAATTTCCAAATTTTCGGAGCATGAGTAACTCTTTAATACAGCGTTATTAGGGTGGCATCAACGCTCATTGATGTACACACATACACCTCCACCAGATTTTTTCCCTGAATCAACAGTACGGTCTCCTCTCAATACCTTGAAGCCGTCTATAGAAACATGCGCTATATAAATCTATACATTATTATTATTATTATTATTATGAATATCCGATAGCCATGTCTCTGTAAAGGACAACAGGCAGGCATTCCTGAACTCCTGCAAATATTTCACATTGGCGGACAATTCATCAATCTTGTTGTTCAATGAGTGTACATTTCCCATAACTATAGAAGGCAAATAAGGTCTAGCTTTCTGTCTCCGCAATCTTTTCTTTACCCCTCCGGCTTTACCTCTCTTCCTGCGTCGTAGTTCGGGAGGAATGACCGCATTCGACGGTAGGCAGGCTCCTTGACATAGCGGTTGTGCACGGAGGGCGTGTAGGTCGCCTAACGTGTATGTAATGCGACTCACCACTGGCCAAATATCTCCATTTCCACACTTAACGGACGAGGTTAAAACAAATAACAGCAACAGTCCAAGCGTAATAACACCGACATCCATCCTTGATACACATAACACTCCAAATAATTAAGACTAAGGAAAAATCATAGCAAACAAAATCAAAAATTGCAGAGCTGGTGCGAGTCGTGTCGCCACTTGAGCAGCGCCACCATATTTAAGATTGTTTTAATTTAAATGCAGATTGAACATAGACCTATTGTTTCAAAGCTAAACCAACCAAGCCTCACATCTGGGAGTCAGGGCCATTGACCCATTTGAACAATTTACTATGTGCAAATTGTCAAAAAAAAAATTTTTTAATAATAATAAAAATATTATTATTAAAAATACATTAATAAAAAGTATATGGTTGATGATTTGCAACACAAAAATTTAGTTGATCCTTCCTTATATCATCAATCTAAATTGATGCAGTGCATTATTGATGGTAATTTTGTTCAAATTCTAATGTCCGTCTAGATGTATATTAACATAGTCAGGTTCAAAAGTTTGAACCAACTTCAAGAGAGTTTCATAAGCTATTGAGCAGTAGGAAGTGAAACGTGTTTTAATATGTATGAAAAAAGAAATATCCACATCAAGACTAAATTTATTCAGAAATATGGATCCAAAGGGGTCACACCTGTGCGTCTCATGAAAGAAGTTTAACATTGACTTTCTAATCAAGGCTGTACCCCATGTTGGGCCAGTTGTAGACACAAAGTGAATGTTTTTATTGACCTTTTTTATATACATTGTAAGTTCTGTTTAAAGATGATACTTATTATTTGCAGCATTATTGCATGTATCGTGTATACTATATCTCATTGGCAAAAGTATTTTGTAATGTATTCAGGCACCGTGTTTCGCATTTTTACTGTTTGCCAAAAGTATTTTGTAATGTATTCAGGCACCATGTTTCGCATTTTTACTGTTTGCCAAAAGTATTTTGTAATGTATTCAGGCACCATGTTTCGCATTTTTACTGTTTGCCAAAAGAATATATATTTTTTTTTTAAACTTGAATGCAACAACGTTTTTGTTTCATTTACTCATATGGGAATTTAAGTATTTAATACTCATTTCTACTAGTATAACATGTGTTGATTTGATAATTCCATGTCTTTGCAGTATACATAGTGTACAATCATTAATTTCATGAATGAACTTGCATCAATCAGAACTAGGATAAGATCATATAGAACCTCTACTGGGTCCATGATAACAATACGAGTGAGTTTATCAAACGACTTATTTTTTGGTGTACTGTATATTTTGAGAGATTTTTTTAGACTGGACTTTATACTGGACTTAATGTATGAATAGTATCTATTATTTATTAATTCCCAAATACATCAGCATTTAATTCAAAGGCATATTACAACTTAATTCATAAAAGCAACAGTTCTCTGGAATATATATATATATATTGAAAAGAATATTTTGGAAATCTGTTTTGAGCCCATGTGAGATGGAAAAAGGTTGTCCCATTGATATAAATATAATATCATTTGGTTCCAGAACTTTTGCTCAAAGAAAAAAATATTGCAAGTACATTTTTACTTTAATCCTTGTCATAATATGAAACAAACAGTTTTGTATTGTCATGTTTAAAAAGCATTGAAACAATTCTAACAAGATGGAATGTACTATACATGAGGAACATTATGAGGGATTAGCATTCTTATGCGATTGAAAAACTTACTTTTCATCCAACTTCAATAGAATATAATTTGTAGAAATCAGATTTATGTATATTGTATGATGTCACTTGTTTTATGAGTAATGGAATAAAGATCAATTGTATTCAAACGAACACAAAATGGTTTCTCAACTGATAACTTACAAATATAAAATGATAGAAATTATGTCAAGGTTCTTATAAGACCAAAGGTTATGAATGTCACGGTCAAAACAACACCATGATCTCCCGTTGAAGGTGGAGGTACAAATTTACGGCATGATAAACGTCAAGTGGTTGAGTTAGGTTGTCTCTTCTCATGATATCCACACACAACTCATAAACATCTTAGTCAGGTCTGTTGTGTAATTTCGTTCAAGTTTTTGGGGGATTAGCAAAACTATACATTTTTGGAATCTGTATAGCATACTGAATCAGAAAACCAATGTTTCCATTTTCCCCGAGGTATGCATGGCGGCCATCTTGGATTTTTCAAAATGGCCGCCAAAATTGAAATATTTTTCAATATCACAGCTTCTAGATGACCTAGGATCTTGATTTCAACTACTAAATTTACATTTTCGGGGGCAAGGAATCTAATGGTACCAATTTCATTGACCTGATTGGCGGCCATCTTGGATTTTTCAAAATGGCTGCCAAAAATTTGCATATTTTTCACTATCTTGGATTCTAGATGACCTGGGAGCTTGATTTCAACTACTAAATCTACATTTCGGGGGGCAAGGCACCCAAAGCGGTACCAATAACAATGACCTGATTGGCAGCCATCTTGGATTTTTCAAAATGGCCGCCATATTTACATATTTACATTTACATTTACATATTTTTCAATAGTTCAGCTTCCAGATCGCCTAAGATCTTGGTTTCAACTACTAAATCTACTTTTTTGGTGGCAAGGAAACTAAGGTACCAATTACCATGACCTGATTAGACTTAATTCCTAGAGCTATATAGTTCTCATTGAACTTTACAAATCATCGTCATCACTATCATCCATGGAAATGCAGTCCTGAGAGTCTTCATCGTTCTGGCATTGAGTACTGCACTGACAAAGGTCCGTACAGGTCAAGTCCTTTTATCTGCATGAACATCTATTGGAAGAGCAGTCTGTTTTGCATTGACATCTAATCATCTCGATGATAGCCGCAGCTGCTGGGAGTATCTTGCTTGTGACAGGCTTCACCTTACCATCTTTGTCCTTGTAAAACCCATTTTGCAGTGGATCTAGGAATTCCTGCCAGGCTATACTTGCCTGACCTGAAACTCTGGCCTGGATGTGGGCTCTCAGGATGTGCTGCTTGAGAGCACCGAGGGTAGGGGGAGTTTGTCACTTTCAGCCATGTGCTTGCAGAAAAGATGCCATCGTAGCTCAGGGATGCTCTTGATTTGGATACCCTTTGGTGAATATGCAGCACTTACAAATGTACATGTACCTAAGGTGGAAATCACATCTTCGGTCACTTCAGTGGCATCTGAAAGCATCTGCAGACTATTTATGACATCTTCACCTGTCTTAAGGTACACTTGCAGCCAGGTTGCCTTGCCTACTCGAGAGAACTTCCCAGTGTTGTCTGCTCCTGTGAATGCATGAAAGGCTGGCAGAGCTTTTGCTCGTTCTGCACCTAGAGCCGTCCATATTGGCTGTACTATGATTACCCCGGAGACCATTGAAATTGATGTGTTTTTCAGGAGTAGGTCATAATTGGCTATAAGCAACACTAGTACATCTGTGTCTGGAGAAAAGAACATCAACTTTGCTTCATGTGGGTTTCGTTGTGATGCCAAAACTGCCTGATGGATCAGCAGTGTATCGGCCTCTTCATGGTTGTTGTCCTCAAAGAGCAGCTCACTGTTGCTTCTAGTCCATCCTGAGGCAGATGCAACAATCAGCTTGGATGAGTCTTTATTGTATTCCAGGGTTTTCTCTGCCAGATACTTGGTCAGATCAGACTTTGTTTTGTCATGGGATAGGAACCAGCTCATTGGAACGTGTTTAATGTTGGTTTTATCTCTGATCTGATATTGGACTGGTTCCTTTCCTTGTCTCCTTTTTCCCTTGTGGTACTCTTAAGGGAATCAGCCTTGTATGTATCAAACACCAGAATAATCTCATCTTATTCTCTAGTTAGAGTCATCAGTCTGTCATTGAACCATTCACTGAGATCTTTAAATGTCACTACTGTTGTTGGTTTCTTTGTCAGCTTCTGGACAACTACCATACCGTCCACCACTGCAGTTTTGCGACTAGTGTGATTATCTTCACATGAGTTCGAGTCCATGGTTCCTGTATTCATTACATCTTCCTGCAGGACATGCGCACCTTCCAAATGCTGCTGAGGTAGTGTTTTGGGGCTTGTCAGGGCCCTTGGTGTCAGGGTGAACTCGTAGTTACTGATGGCATGCTTTTGGTTGATTTCTCGGTTTGACTTGGCAAGGACCATTAGCCTGCCATACATATCCTTGGTCTCTTTAAGATCTCCAATCTTGTCTCTGATTTTCACAGTGGTTTTCTTGTTGCCAGACATGAACATTTTGTTATTTTGTCTTTTCACCGGTGCCCAAAGGCTGGTATCACCAGTAATTCGCTCTGACACGTAGTCTTCATATAACGTCTGACCAGTGGCATCAATGTTCAAGATTTGTGGTACATAAATATCTGGGATATAGGCATGGGTGATAATGTTGTGCAGCTGGTCACCTTCAGTGACAAATGGATTACCATGATTGAGTATGGCAGCCTTTATTTTATCGATTGTGTCATGCTCCCTCTTGACCTTACTTGGTCCAAGGTCATGATGTTCTGTGACTTTGTTATTTTCCAAATCAAACTGTATCTTGAACTGTCTTGACAGGCAGGACATCTCCGGTGTGGCCATAAAGAACCTCTGCCTAGCATTGGCATTGTTGGAGATGCCAACCAGTCCAGAGCGAGACTTCATTAGATTGTTCAAATGTTCACATGCATGGTCTGCTCCAACTGATACAAACGGAATGCTGGTCTTGGTGACTGACAAGTTGCCTGCTTCAAGTTCCCTCCAGGTCGCAGGGTGGTTAGTTTTCAGGTCGTATATGTCTGCGATGTATCGTGGCCAGAGGCGCTTGTACTTGATTTGGTCCATTGCAAAGAACATCTTGCTCAGTGCTTCTCCAGCCTCGAGGTGGAGCACCAGATCAGCATTTCGAGATGCTGCCACAATGAAGAGGATAGTCTCCACTCGATGTAGGTAGTTCATTATAGACTTGAACATGGCATTCTTGGATCTCTTTGTCTCCCAATCCTTAAATGCCTTCATCACTTCAGCGGTGGTCAAGACATGGAGAAGGGTGATGTTGGCTTGCTTCACGGATTCGGCCTTAGTGGATTTGTTTTCTTCAGAGCATGCCTCCTCAACTCTATCTGTTGCCTCCCAGCAAATATCTTTCAGCTGTGGGTTGTCCCTGAAGAACTCCTCTAGTGCCATTTCATAGAGTGCTACATACGAATAGATGTGGGCACAGAGAGAACGCTTGCAGTGTGTACATTTTAGGATTTGCCTTGTCGTAGCGGCATCATAAACATCAGCTTCTATCCAGGCATCATCAATACCCGAATTCTCCATGGAGGCTCCGAGACCTCTCAGAGCAGCCATGACAACATGCAGTTCACCCATTTTTGGAACAACTTTGCGTTTCAAGTCAGGTCTGGCATCCAGCAATTGCACAACCTTTTCGTAAAGGGCCATGTCAAATGAAATGACAGTCGGATGATCTTCACCAACCGACAAGTGCCTTAGTTGACTTGCTTGCATGATCACATTGGTTAATAAATACACGTCAAAAATTATACATTAATTACTACAAAAAATAGTCATTTGGAAAGTGGATCATGACTTTATTTTGATAACTGATAAATAAATGAACTGCATGGTCCAAACTTCAGAAAGTTTGTTGGTTTGTTTGTAAATAGTTACATGTACAACTAAATGCATACACAATACACATGTACAAACACTTTTATCAGAAAATTTTTATATAGTAATGACATTTGCCTTAAAAGAGTTTTTAATATTATTTTTTGTTACTAAATTTAGTATATTTAGTAGTTAAAATCAAGATTCATTGTCATTTAGAAGCCGTGATATTGAAAAATATTAAAATTTTGGCGGCCATTTTGAAAAAAATCCAAGATGGCCGCCAATCACGTCATTGAAATTGGTACCATTAGGTTCCTTGCCCCTGAAAATGTAGATTTAGTAGTTGAAATCAAGATCCTATGTCATCTAGAAGCCGTTATATTGAAAAATATTTAAATTTTAGCGGCCATTTGAAAATCCAAGATGGCCGCCATGCATACCTCGGGGGAAATGGAAACATTGGTTTTCTGATTGATTATGTTATACAGTTTCCAAAAATGTATAGTTTTGCTAATCCCCCAAAAAACTGAACGAAATTTAAAATCTTTACATTGTGAACCTGACTATCTGGGTCACAGGGTATGGTGGAACGGAATTCAGCTTCGCTGTTGCATACAGTCATTTCATCATCATCAACAGTAGTGCATAGTTTGTCTTCGGTACCCCAAATCTGTAGTACATTAGCATGGGACGCCCACTAGGCACACGGACATTCCTGGAGGGTCGGATCCTGTGTGTGTTCCACATTTCAGCCGTCTGGTCAAGTTCTCCCTGTCAAAATATTAATTAAAAATCATTAAAGTGATAAAACGTGTTGAAATTAAGCCATGTGATGTGCAATTGCTGATTTGGTTATCCAAGGTTCATATTCAAATTCCCCTAAGCCAAGAACAAATAAATAAAATAAAATGATAAACATTTCAGTCAACATACTTGTGCGATTTGTTATTTTTATAGCAAAAAAATAGATAGTAATAATACATCAATACTAAGTTTGAAATCAAACAATCTAGTCTATTTAACTGTCCATTTGAATGTGGTTAACATCAACTTCACATTGGAAACAATTTCACATTAGCCACAATAGCCACAACTACTGTGCCATCATTAATATGGACATTAGGTATTGATTTATGTAGTATTAATAAAACATTGGTTATCAGTTATTATTGTGTATGTGCTTACACTTAAATTTCTTCATTGAAAAACTTTGGACATGCTTTTTAATTTTTATTGTTTTCCCCAACAACAATTTCCCATTTATACAAATACAGGCGAGGTGCACCATTCCCCCGAGTGGCGAATCATGGGGTCAAGGAGGGACCACGTACCTCAGCCCCCACCACCCAGTACGTATAAATTGACCGCAGTGGCTTTAGTTACCTGGATGACACCCATGAAACAAAACTGGACGAGGTTCTTGTCCAAAAAGTTCCCGGCGAAGTCCCTTCTCTCCAGGAGGTCCCTGAACATTTCAATCCAGAAATGAGTACATTCTTTGCGCAAGAAACTCCACCAACATTCAATCCTCTGATTAGTAGTACTCGCTCCTTCAATGTACATTCTTTCCCCTCGGTCGTTATTGCGACGGAAGAATTCTTGAAAAGCACGAATATGTCCATTTTATGTGCCACGATCACTACGCACGACGCGTGGGCAACCACCACACTCCTTTACAGCTTCCAAAAATATCCTCCAATTACTTTTGGATCATTATTTGTATGATACACATTTAACCAAATTAGTTTTCTTGAGTATCCATCTATACAGCCACTGATGCACAAACCATAGGGTTTCAACTTATCATACCCATCGACATGCCATATGTAATTTGGTCCTTTGGCAAAATAAGCACGTCTGACAAGACGTCTGGCTTGTCTTAATTCTATTTCTGGATCCATTACTTTTAATATCAGTCGAACATCTTCTTTTCTAACACGAAGACCACTTTGTTGGCATTTAGCATACATCATTCGATATCCGTGTAACTGGTGATCCCTGTAACTCATGCTGGATGAAACACACGACATCAGCCAAATTGTACTTTCTACGATGAAGATTAATTGAGACTAATAGCCGCTTGAGGAGTCTTTCACTTATAGGTAAAACTTGTAGCTTTGCATGGTGAGGATGATAAGTAAGACTAATTGCGGTGACACCATGTGGAATCTCAATTGAGTAGTAATTAGTTCTGAAAAGAACTGGGGGTACAACTCGACGTTTCGATCAGTATGCTCTGATCGTCCTATGCTGTTGTGCTAATACAAAAAGCATATCTTTATATGTCATACCATGGTCAAAGTACATTTTAATTAACACATCACGATCAGTCAGCATCATGTTAAACTACCTGAGAATAGGAGTTACCTATTGGTGTCAACTCACCACGGACCTTCTCAAAGTCATGAAAATTATGTCCAAAACATATAGTCCAACTCCAGTGGCAATGAAGGGGATTTGCCATGTGCATTTATCTCGTGGGAACGAGATAATTATCTCGTGGGAACGAGATAATATCTCGTGGGAACGAGATAATATCTCGTGGGAACGAGATAATATCTCGTGGGAACGAGATAATTATCTCGTGGGAACGAAATAATTATCTCGTGGGAACGAGATAATATCTCGTGGGAACGAGATAATATCTCGTGGGAACGAGATAATATCTCGTGGGAACGATATATTATCTCGTGGGAACGAGATAATATCTCGTGGGAATGAGATATTATCTCGTGGGAACGAGTTAATAAAAAATTAAATCTCGGGAAAACGAAAAATGAAAAAAGAAATCTCGGGAAAACGAAAAATGAAAAAAAAAATCTCGGGAAAACGAAAAATGAAAAATAAAATTCTCGGGAAAACGAAAAAAAAAAAAAAAAAAATTCGCATGTCATTTCCCGGGCTCCGTAGATCTCAGACTTGTAGAGAGACTGAAAATTACAAAAGTAACTTGTAATAAAAGATACATAAATACAACTATTTTATAAAATGAATAAAAATTACAAAGCGTTGTTTTCGTATAATTTGTCTTAGGTCACTAATGTCGTTGTAACTTGACAGAGCCCGTTACTACCACACCAAACTAATCCGCGAAAGGTTGCCTGAACTTACGATAGCGCAGCGGAAAGTGACACCAACTTAAACCCACACCAGCTTTCTGGAAAATCTTGGCCTTTTTTTTTCCGTCTCGAATTTTTTTTTTTCCCCCTCGAATTTTTTTTTTCCCTCTCGAAAAAATTTTTTTTCCCTCTCGAAATTTTTTTTTCCCTCTCGAATTTTTTTTTCCCCTCTCGAATTTTTTTTTCCTCCTCTCAAATGTTTTTTTTCCCTCTCGAAAAAATTTTTTTTCCCTCTCGAAATTTTTTTTTTTCACTCGAAATTTTGTTTTCACTCTCGAATTTTGTTTTTTTCATGTCCCTTTAGGGGCTCCATAGAGATCTCACTTGCCATTAACGTTGCCATTTTATGACAGTATATTAACCGCTTCACTATAATATTTTACGTTCTCATTATTATGTAACATTCGCCCTATAGTGTTATGACAGTTGAATTTAAATTTTACAAAACTTTGTTGGTTGTTTAAGTGTTTCATTTGTTTTTTAACAAAGTTTTTTAATTGTCACCTGCTGCCTTTGTTAGATCTTTACTTGTTTGTAAAACCTTGTTTGTTTTGACAATAAAGCTCGTTTTATTATTTTTGTTCTTACCAATTTAAAAAGTGTATTTTGTTTGCTTTATTACAACTGTTGTTTTTAATTCGTAAGGTATCCAGGCTATATTATATCAATCAAGTTTCAAGGATTAGAGAAATTTAATGTGTACAAGCCGATTAACGTCCAGATTCTCTATTCAGTAAATTCAGTGTTTAATTCAAGGTACAATAAATTAAGTATAAAACAATGTCATCTCTAAGCACTCCCAGCTTAATTCCACTGATGCATCGGTAGTGTCCATGTACTGTAACAATAGGCCGTTTCCGAATTAGCGGCTGCGGCTGCGGCTGCGGCTGCGGCTGCGGCTGCGGCTAGGTCACCGCGTCATCGTGCATTTAAGCATAGGCTGCCCTTAGCAACACCATTAGCAACAGCCGTAGCCGTAGCCGCAGCCGTCAATTCGGACACGGCATTATATCATGACAGGCCTAGTGGAAATTCTGTCCTTTCTATGACCTCGGTAGCAGGAACTGCTAAGCATATTTGCTGCCTCGGTTTGAGTTTCAAAATTCAGTTCCTTATTATTCCGTACGTGTACGGTTAATATAGGCTTTTCCAGAATGCAACTAATACAATAAAGCAGATAATGTTTGTTTGAGTGCCACGTATAGGTTTACAGCCGACATCGGATCTTTGGGGAACTCTTGTCCATTTTCGGCCATAACAGAACAACACAATTCATGTACATCTTCGTCACAGGGGATCCCACGCCTGAATAGACATATCCTTGGAGATAATACTCTCGTGGTGAAACATTGCAAATGCAGTCTGTGGCGCCATACAGTCCTGGCAAGAAATACTTAATGTTTGGACGACCAAAGGGTACGCGGGCGTTCCTTGATGGTCGAATCAGGTGTCGGTTCCATGTGTTCATAGTTTCATCCAGCTCTTCCTTTGGACAGAAAAAAGATTCATTATAAAAACATTTAAACAGTGATTATAGAAACGAAGAAATGTTAAGACAGAATGAATGACTGAATTCGTTGAATAAAGGCATGAACAATTCCGTCAATCAAGCCCTAATTTTTTTTATAAGTAATCATACAAGCAGTCAAGCAAGATAACGTTAAGATAATGCCAGTGGATGACACAAAAAGAAAAACAATCGTAAATAATGAAAATAACGCCTACCTGGATGGAGATGCATGAAACAAAACTGCATCAAGTTCACATCCAAAAAGTCACCATTAAAAAGGCCATCGTCTACCATATTCTGGAAGAGGCAGATCCAATAGTCCGTGCATTCTCTGCGCAAAAACGACCACATGTACTCGATCCTCTGGTTGGCCGTACTGGGTCCCTCCAAATAGCTAATGTCGGCCTCTTGGAAATTGTCATCCATACGAAGAAATGTTTGTATATTTTTTACGTGGCCATTTTCTGTGCCGAGATCGCTCCGGACGATTTTGGGGCACCCAGCAAGTGATTCCACGGCTTCCATGTAGTATCCGCCGACAACCTGTGGATCTGAAGACGTGTGGTACGAATTCATCCAAACAATCCTCCTAGAAAAACCATCAACACATCCATTGATACAGATGCCGTACCTTTTAAGCTTGTCATAGCTGTCTATATGCCAGATATAGTTAGGACCTCTGGCGTAGTAGGAGCGACGCAGCAACCTTCGCTTTCTTCTTTGTCTGTTAATTGCAATCCGGATCTAGAATGCTAAGGATAAGTCGAACATCTTCCTTCTTGCAGTGCAGATTGTGTAAGTGACTCTTCTCTGACATCCATCAATAGCCATGAAGTCTCCCAGATTTCTTAATTGATCGTGAACAAATTCGACCACATCTGCAATGTTGCTATAGTTTTTTTCTGCGGAATAGGCCAAGTTCCTTTAAAATCCGTTTCAGGTGTCGTAATGATACAATAATACCATGTTCCAATGTCAATATTTGGACAATATCTTTGTAGAGCATTCCCATATCGAAATACAGCTTGATTGCCTCATCTCTGTCCTTTGGATCCATCTTTATCATCTGGAAAAGTATCGTACAATTTCAGTATTTTATTATATAGGCCTATACTTCGACCGGGCCTTTTGGTGCCTTCGGTGTTCGTATTCAGTGGTAAGACTTACGAGCAATCACAATTATATAATTTTAAGTTAAGATTCATACATTTAAGACTGACACTGTGTGGGTCATTGGTAGAGACTAAACTGAACTCAACCACAGAGAAATACAATGTAAGCCTAATCTATTCTTCATTCTAGATCTAATCTATTAAATATAAATATAATATCTAATAAATATAATCTATGTGTCCAAGATGATAGATTCCGTCACACCCAACTTGACCCACAGCCGGTTATCTCGTTCGCACGAGATAATTTTTTTTTTTCGCTCTCGATTTTTTTCCCTCGAATTTTTTTTTCCCCTCTCGATTTTTTTTTTCCCCTCGCGAATTATTTTGTGGATAGGGGAGTAGATTTATCAAATCATTCAATCTGCTTTTCTTCAAGCGCAAAGCAGACCTGTTCACTTTTAGGCAACTGTTGAGAAAACGTTCGATCCGCTTTTCGGGAAGCAGGAAAGCAGAAAAATGGATTTGTCCAAAACGTTCGATCTACTTTTCGTGTTGTGGGAAACCAGAAAAGCACATGTCCACTTTTAGGCCACTGTGACAAAACGTCTAATCTGCTTTTCGGCTAGTAGAAAAGTAGACAAATTGATTTGTCCAAAACGTTCGATCTGCTTTTCGAGTTGTAGGAAACCAGAAAAGCAGATGTCCACTTTTTGACCGCCAGTGTAGGTGAACAAGTAAAATCTGCTTTTCTTGAAACTGAAAAGCAGAAAAGTAGAAAAATGGATGTTACCAAAATGTTCAATCTAATTTTTAGATGGAAGAAAAGCAGAAAAGTAGAAAAATGCACTAGCCAACAACGTTCAATCTGCTTTTTCATTATTTAGAAAGCTGAAATTATGAAAAGCAGATGTCCACTTTTCGACCTCCATACTTCACACACAGTAATCGTAACGCTACAGCAATGTAGGCCTACATGTATAACGTATAATTAAACTCGTCCTACGTTCATTTGGCTTGCTGTGTGTGTATTGTGTGGGTGAATTTTGTATTGTATGCTGTGCGTGAATTATGGAACAGTGCATAACGTAGACCATAGTGAGGCTTGGCCTAACTAATCATTCTAATGTTATAAGATTGTTTGCATTTATAAGTACTTTGATTTAGTGCCCCTGACCTCTGTGTAGGTTTTAGTTACTGTTTTAATGTTATTGATTTTATCTAATTTCCATTGTGGCACTTGGGGAAGTTTTTTTTTAGAAGTATAAACACTGTATATTTAAAATTAGTTGTCATCATCCCCCACCCCAACCCCCAACCCCTCACCTGAACTAACAGCTTGGCAGAAACATTATACATTAAATTTATTTATTTATGTTGAAGGATTAGTCCTCTGCAGACTTTTGTGTCCATGTTTTAATTAAATTGTTTTTTTTTTACCCCCTAAAACTCTCCACAGGAACCCGTACATTGAGAGGGCAACAGGTTTTGAGAAGGGGAAAGGGGTCAATTGAGCAAGTCAGTCATCACCATCAAAGAGGTTTGTGAATGTTATGCAGTACTTCATTTTACTTTATTTTAAACTTAGACTCAACTTTAACAAATATTCATTCTTTTGTTACCCATTTTATGAAGATTTACCCATTTCAATATATATTTAATTAAAATAAAGTGTAAACAAGACAATTTACAGTAGATTGTTATTACACCATGGCCCATGGCAGTCCATGTCATGAGAGTTATGGATTATAAAGAGGCTTGTCTTAACCCTAGACAGTGACAGAC
Source organism: Zoroaster sp. YZ-2022 (assembly GCA_029582265.1). Classification (NCBI taxonomy): domain Eukaryota; kingdom Metazoa; phylum Echinodermata; class Asteroidea; order Forcipulatida; family Zoroasteridae; genus Zoroaster; species Zoroaster sp. YZ-2022. The sequence continues at coordinate 10,289,248 of CM055824.1, forward strand.
CCTATATACAATGCACTAAATACAACTTTAAAGCAGCACTATATGTTATTGGCATTCACTTCATTTGGAATAACATCCGATAGTGTCATTGGAAGTATGAAAGGGTCAGTATTGTCACGCTGAAACTTGCAACAAAGCAATAGCGTACATTGTCACCAAACCATTATTGAAGTCATGTGTGCATAAACACTTAGACTGATGCAACAACTTTTATGCCAATCATGTGTTTAAAAAGTATGTTAAAGGAAAAGACATCATGCAATAAAAAGTATTGATTGTATTTTGTTTATAATTTTCAGGATGTTCCTGATGATGAAATAGAAGCAGCACTGAGAACAGCTGACATGGAGCCACCACGGATCTTGATCATGAAGAGGGGTGGTGCCATAACAGGTACCTTCATCATTGGAGATGGTGTTAGCATAAGTTGTCACACAACTGATAAGACTGTAACGTCAGCGGTTATAACTTTGATTGGCGTTTACTATGTGTTTCATCTGGAATACCCAAAGATGTACTCACAGCTATTTGGTATATTGCAAACTCATTTAATGGGGGGCATACCATTCGACGGGAAGAAAGGTGCAAAGTATAGATCTTTCAGCACTGTATTGTGCAAAAAGTTGTCCGAGTGATGTAATTTGTAGCTTTTGCCTTTAATTCATTCAGTCAGACTTCTGAACCTTCACACAAATGTAATGGCAGTGGCATTATTACAAGAAGGTTTTAGCATTCTGTTGTTTTTCTGTGTATTAAACGATGGTTGGTTGTTTGTATAGCACATTGTTGTTATAGTTAAACCATTTGTACATATGTACAACTCGAGTTGAGTGTTTTAATGCCTCTAAATTGTGAACAAAGCAGTTCACCATGTGCTTCACTGATGATAGAAAGATTTTTTTCATTGGAGAACTTTCAAAATAGTACATTGGTGCTCTATTTTGCAATATGCATCATATGAGACCATTTTTATTTAAACAAGATTTCAGTAAAATAAGTTAGTGGGGATACTGATTAAACAGACACTTGCTAAACATAGGCGTAACCAGACCGGGGGAGAGAACTCTTGCCCCCTCTCCTCCCCCCTTGCCCCCCTCTTGCCCCCCAATGAGATTGGAAAAACGCACAAATGAATGGTTCGATACATTAAATAGCCCCCCAATCATGTCTTTGCCCCCCCCCCCTGATGAAAATGTCTGGTTATGCCACTGTTCCTAAACAAAATTTTCAATGATTAGAATAAAGCCTACATTTGTCTGCATCTGTTTTGTTTTTAATCTTCATGACGTGGTTTGAAAAAAACAAAGCCTGTTTCATGTACATGTAGATATGATATATCTGTAATAAGTACTATTATTTTGCAAAACTCCTACCGACATACCAGAAACAAAATTTGTATGGAAAATGGTACAAAAAATGACTTAAAGAAAAAGACTAAGAAACAAAATCCCACAGATGCAAGTGTAAAAGCAATTACATGTATTTATATTAGCAGCTATTTTGTTTCCTTTGACTTTGTATCTTTGGAATTCAACATACTTGGGCAATTTAAAAATAGTGTTTAGATTTTAAACATTACCCATTATTATAAACGCGTTTATGTGTTCAAAAAGTGTTACAGGCCATATACGCGTTAAAGTGTGTAACCCTTAAACACATAAACACGTTTACATTTAAGATGTGTTTAGTTTATAAACATCATTGTTAAACATGTTAGTGTGTTTATATATAAACACTATGTGTTTTGAGAATAAACGTTATGTTCAACTATAAACATGTGTTCATGTGTTTATTCATATACACGTTTAGGTGTTCAAAAAGTGTTACAGATTTGCGTTTAACTATGTGTTTAGAAGTTAAACACCTGGTTTTACAGTGTACTATATTGCTGATATGGTCTGGTAGCCATTACTATGATTCCAATTTTTTGCAAAACACACCGGTACATAACGATCAACTAAAACACTTTATAATTAGTTATGTAATTCTTGTACGAAAGCAAATTTGTTTTGGAACTATCACTCCATGTGAGCATAGATGATGTGAGGGAGGCGTGGCTTATGTGGAAATACTTAAGTACTTAAGTATCCATATCACGGGGCCAATAAACATGTACAATGTACATATATGTACAAGTGCATGTATATCATACAGGGCCGGGCACTTATCCATGTGACAGGGCCAAACCAGTTGCCATTGTATGCACTCACTGCACTAATACAAATGCAAACGTTTTGGTGCCACATACAATGCAATGCATACAAAACAAATTTGTATACATGCCATTGCGGTTTTGGTTTTAATGTTGACACGCATCAGTCGTATGTAGTATCCTGTCTTGGCAAGTTCATTTGCGGTCGGCGTTACATTTTGTCGGTTACTCATCAAAGAGAATCGGGTATTTTGACTGGAGCCGGCTCGGACTCGGCTCCCCAGGGACTCGGCTCCCAGGGACTCAGCTCCCAGAGCCGGTTCTGGGACTCGGCTCCCAGAGCCGGTTCTGGGACTCGGGTATTTTACCAGAGCCGGCGAGGCAATCTGCAACATGTGGTCGATGTCTTTGTCAAGGCGGTCACGGTAGATAGTTTGGACTGCAGGCCTATCTCTAATTAATAGTTAATGATGGAAAATGTTGGATCGCATTTTTAAAAATTAATACGTTCAGTATGACTGTAAGCCTACAATATTCCCTGTATCTATAGTGGAATATTACTGATCAATAATCACTCTTGTTGACTCGAGTCGGTGACTCGGACTCGAGTCCGACTCGAGTCGCCAATTTTTGTGACTTGCGACTTGACTTGACTTGGACAAAAATGACTTGTGACTTGACTTGACTTGAGTAAATTTGACTTGACGACATTGCAAGTCATCATGTATTTTAGGTTGTTTTATTACATGTATTTTTCTGGTCAATCCGGCCACGGCAGCCGAATACTTTTGTGACGGAAAAAATAAAATGCCGTCGCGAATCTATACGTAATGCATAATATAATATAGTGTATACTGTACATGTACATGCCTGTACTGTAAAGTGTATGCTACATGTCTAGTCTTCAACACAATCCGTCGTAGTGCAGCTGTGGGCTATTACTGGTAAATGCATTGCATTAACATTCAAAATAATTTATACAAACGGCTGGAACGAGGTTATAGTGACATTGTTAATTGTATTAAGAATTTGTAAAGTGTTGAACAAATTATCGCACATTTTCCGTAAAACAAAACCGAATAACTATTTTGACTCAAATTGTGTTTATTATGTAAGTAATCATTAAAGAGTACATGTGTTTTTTAATGTTTTACTCCGTAAAAAGGGAATTTTATAATATTTCACGAACGTAATTTTTAAATTCTCCTTACATCACCTATGTAAGTGTTGCCAGAGTTGTCAACATAGAATCAGTAAGGCTTTCATGCACAACGTTGTAATACACTGGAGTCCGTGATTTTAACAAATGTATTGTTTGTGACAATTAACAGCGACCAAATAACTAAGCAGCAGCAATTACTAGTTTTTGGGCCGTTTACAAAATGTATCTTCTTCCAAATTACCAAATTCCAAGGCCCACTATAAGACCGTAAGTTACCCTCCGTCTTGGGGAGAAAAATGAACTGTCCCGGGTGTAACAGTTTCAACCGTCTGCAAATTTCCGTATAAATATTGAAATGAACCCCTCAAAATACGTTAACCTACGCTAGATCGATAATTTTCAAATAAAAAAAAATAATAAAAAACCTCAATCGCTTCTTTCTATACTTTCCACACAACCCCCATCATTTCTGGAGCGAATTGATGAAAAACTACCTGGTTCCCTGTTTTGTAAATGACATTTTTGAATTGTGATGCGGACACCAACAAAAACAATGACGCACTACACAATTTGTGCAGCGTTAACGTTGTACTTACGTGGATCATCGGCAGGTTTGACATATCCGTTTGTGAGTTTCTGGTCTTCAGTTGTCATTTATTTACCTCCCATCATGTTATCACTTGTTTTTCATTTATTTTATTCAATCAACAACTTATATTAATGAAGTAAAATATTAATAAAGTGTCTAACGTTACATTGTACATTTGAGCCTATACGTTTAGCATACATTTCCCTCCACACATGTACTGCACGATACACAGTACACGTGCGTGCGTTATGGTTTTGTAGAAAATATTGCCCAGCGATTACAGTGATTACAGTCAATTATGTATAGCCTATAAACAACAAATGACAAACACTGACTTTATTCTCACTGCCAAGACAGCTAAAATGACAAACAGAACATTATTATAGGCACAAAAAAAATTAATTAAAAAAAATTCTCCGGTTTCTGGTCTCCGCGCGCGTGGCCTCAGACCCGCGTGTCGGCATTTTAATTTTGTTTTTTTGCTATGCAAAGATGTCCAATCGCAGCCACACTTTTTCACATAGGGGTATAAACGTTTCCCTGATTTGTGAGTCCTTTCTTAGCCACCATACTTTGTATAATGGGAAATTTGGTCCCCGCCTATACATGTAAACAAAATTTAAACAAAACAAAACAAACAAAAAACAAAAGCGCGTCACCGCACCGATTTTGAGACTTTTTTTGGCCTTATGCACAGCAAAAATAATTCACTACATATTTCTGGAAATACGGAAGGATTTCAAGATGTCTGTAAGGCCGCGCCGGAAGGTTGGCTGAAAATCCGAAAGCTGTCCAGCGAAATCGGACGCGTGCCCGTTTGCGACGCTCACATGCTTTACACACACACACACCCACACACAAGTTTGAAAGTTGAGTTTGATTCGGGACGATAAATGACTTGTGACTTGACTTGACTTGGGAAAATTTGACTTGAGACTTGACTTGACTTGGGAAAATTTGACTTGAGACTTGACTTGACTTGAGAAAATTTGACTTGCGACTTGACTTGACTTGAGAAAAAATGACTTGGTTACAACACTGTGATCATATAATAATGTGCAACGTTCAATTATTGACAAAGTAGACTACTTGTTTTGCCATATCAAAGCTGTTAGGCCTATATGGCAACCCTCGACTCACTTATCAATGTAAACAACAACAACAAAAACAACACCTTTGCTGATTTGATAAAAAAAATACAACCAATATGCAAACCACAATTGCTTGTCCAAGGATAAGACAAGACAAAACCCAATTCTTTTGAATTAACTACTCGCAATTAATTGGCGATTTCCCGCAATTGAAGCATGAAATGTGCTATTGCTACCCAACTAATTCCACATTCTGACCCAATGGTCAAATTGGTACCTATAAGGTCCACTTCTTCCGCCCAACATATGTTAAATGACAAACTGCGAAAAGAGTCAGACATGGACCTCATTTTTGTTACTGAAAAAACAAGTGTAACTGAAGGTGATTGCACCATCATTTTTCAATCATAATTATAATTTACCGGTACCACCATTGGCATCATTATTGACATAACCATGCAGTAATGTGTCGCATTTAAATTTAAATCATAATTTTGTCTGATTGTTGTATTATCTACCACATTTGTAATGATATGTAGGTAATACTGTAATATTGGGGGGGTGGGGGTTGGCAGTTACCCTGGTAATGTTGTGTTTCAGTTTTGTATATTGTGCACTTGCTGACGACCATTTTTATTTCAAATTAAAACTACATTTCCCCAAGGATGATTCGGGTTGAATTTTGTTTATACAAATGGTTTACCATTTTCGGTTATTAACCAAAATGTCTGGGTCCTTGTCAATTCTACTGGACTCGGGAACGTTAATTCATGGTTGATCCAACATGTCCAAATTGTCCATGTATACTTTCACTGCGCATACTGTGTTACGCACTGTATATTGATACAACAGTATAAGGTTTCACCTTCCATTGAAAAATGCAAATAATGTGATTTCCGTTCTTGCTGAATTTCAATACGGTAGCCCAGAACGAACAAACTGGGATACACACTTTATATTTATCAATAATGCACAAATTCCAAACCAACTGCTGCCTCTTTACGTCGACTCTGAGCTGACAATTTTTGCCTATTATATAGTCAGCTCATTAATTTTGTTAAAAGCCCATTTTGGTAAACCAATCTGATTTTGACAATGTTTATGCTTTCTTATTTCTCCACGGACAGATCTTACTGCTGATTGCCTCACTTATCCCATTCCTGGTAGGTACACACAAGATTAACTTCTCCCATTCCTGGTAGGTACACATAAGATTAACTTCTCCCATTCCTGCATGATACACACAAGATTAACTTCTCCCATTCCTGCATGGTACACACAAGATTAACTTTTCCCATTCCTGGTAGGTACACATAAGATTAACTTCTCCCATTCCTGCATGGTGCACACAAGATTAACTTCTCCCATTCCTGGTCTAGGTACACACAAGATTAACTTCTCCCATTCCTGCATAGTACACAATACAATACAATTTATATAGCGCTCTTACACAAACGGTATCACAGTGCTTTAACAGTGAGATGCAAGTACAATTTACACACAAGATTAACTCCTCCCATTCCTGCATGGTACACACAAGATTAACTTCTCCCATTCATCTTCACCCTGTCCAATTCACAATAATATATTAAAGTTAAAGACTTGCAGGATTGGTACTTAAAAATAACTGAATGATTGAATTGCATTGTGAAACTAACTTGGTTTCAAGATGCTGATGGTCCCTTTATATAAACTTGTCTAATGTGCTGTCACTTTTAAGAAAAGTGAAATACTAGTAAGCAGGAGGTCGTGGGTTCGAATCCCGCCCGAGTCGCCTGTGTAGTTTTTCACAGACACTCTGAGCATACAGTGCTATACACACGTCGGTGTAGGGCAAAATTAAATCAATTGTTTATCTCCCGACGCAAGAATTTCACCAATCTATAAATATTATAAAGTTAGAATTTCATCGACGTTAGAATGAATACAGTTTGATTGCATTAACGATCTCGTTAACGACACAATGTAAAAAGTTTTGACTTTCGCAGATTGGTTGTTGATTGTATATCTTGATTAAAATAAAGTAATCATACTCGTCGTGGAAGCAGTTTTGCCAGCATTACCGATGCTGTACCCCCCTGTAACAAACGACAGTTATATTGAACAATTGTGAGTACACCCAATGGGATTTGTGTCGGACTATATTTCGACATCGGAAGAGTTGATGTCAAGTATGTGATGCGATTTTAAGAACGCTGACGCTAACGATATACTTTCCTGATTGGGAGATACTTTTATCCTAATTGAAACCCTATTCTCACAATGAGGGTACCAATAAAGCTCAATCGGAAACTCATGTGTGACAACACCTTCTGTAATACTATCCTGATTGGGAGATACGTTTGTCTTGTTTGAAACCTATCCTCCCATTGATGATATCAGTATGCCCCAATCGGTAAACCCTTGGGTGACAATGACACCTTCTGTAATACTATCCTAATTGGGAGATACTTTTATCCTGATCGAAACCCTATTCTCCCAATGAGGGTATAAATAGGCCCCAATCAGGAAACCCTTGGGTGACAGACACCTTCTGTAATACTATCCTGATTGGGAGATAAGTATATTTTGTTTGAAACCCTCTCCTCCCATTGATGATACCAGTATGCCCCAATTGGTAATCCCTTGGGTGACAATGACACCTTCTGTAATACTATCCTAATTGGGAGATACTTTTATCCTGATCGAAACCCTACTCTCCCAATGAGGATACCAGTATGCTTCAATCGGGAATATTTTGGGTGACAACACTGCATCAGTAACTGAGAAATACATAATATATCATAAATAAAGCAGCGTGCAGGAAGTGGAAGGGTTGGGCATGGATGAGGGGCAGCAAATGACGGTGATTTTATTAGGCTATTAAGATGCAGTTTAATACCTGTCATTGACCCCACTTCCTCTAATCTACCTTTTGGGGATATTTAACTTAATTTTACTCCAAGTGAAGTTTCGTGTAAAACTGATAATTGATGTTTTTCGAAATTACCAATAGAGGGCGTTAAGTCTTCGGACATCCCGTCAAAGTATAGATCGCCCTCTGAAGTCAATCTCACTTAAAGGAAAAACAATTGATTTAATTTTGCCCTATTATAAAAAAGAAAACATCGACTACTAACAAAAGATTGTGAACTTTCCCACATTCAAAAGTTGATCATATCATATATTTATATTAGTAAAACTAAACTAAAAACAATTATGAGAATTCATCAATCCGCTATATTTCACCAGCAATTATGTTATGTAAACTACGTGAAGTTAGATAATATATTTCCATCCTAGTTACAGAAACATTGTGAAATCGTCTATATTAATGTGTCATTATTTGAGAGTAGCAGAGAAATAATATTCAAACTGTGAGCATTCATTTATTGTCTTTAAAGGGGCAATATACGGTCACGACCAACAGGGCATGGAATCGGAGTGATAGTTTTAGATTAACTCTTTCGATCCCGCGGGCTCTAAAAGGTGCCGGGAATCGTCATGCTCTTGATGCCCAAGGCGACTTAATTCACCGCCTGAAAATGCTTGAGTGTTCTTTTGTTTGGCGCCCTCCATTGACAGGAATGAAGTTTTTAAAACTTCATAAAAGAAAAAAGCGCGTCACTTTGCGGTTTTCCCCACTTTGCTAGCGTCCACTCGCTTTCCACAACGGTCAGTTTTTTAGTTGCAATCATGATGGAAACGGACATAAATTATGGCATTTTGGCTGAGATTTTGGCAGACAGTGGCTCAGAATCGGATGACGAAGTAACGGATGACGACAGCATAGAAAAAATTCCAGCGGCATTTCAAGAGGTAAATCACAGTAAAGTGAATAACAGTTACTCTTCCCGGCCCAATGCAAACTAATGCAAACTAATGTTAATTCAACGATATTTCCTATAGCGTAAATATTGGATGCATTTTTTTATATGCTCAAGGGGGTTACAACTGTTGGAGTTGAGGAATGTAAATTTAGAAAATGGATCCCTTGAATAGGAGTGACCAAATGACCAGAAAGTTTAGCTAAAAGAGCTGGGCTAGTATAGTAATTATCACAATATATTACGTGTCCCTTATTCTCAAGTCCATGGACCAGATCAATGACGACTTTTCCTGCAACTGTCGGGTTTGGTGTATGGCAGTCTGATGACTTGGAATCTACATGTACGCTGCATCATAAACAGTTTGGGTGTCGTCAGCTCCTGATACAGTTTCCAAGCACACGTGTATCCTGTTTTGGACTCGTTCAGGGAGAAGGCTTTAATACCCCGTTTGATAGGTTTTTTCGGCATGTACTGAACAAAACTTAAGCGTCCCTTGAATTTCAACATACTCTCGTCTGGATACAGATTCTGCGCAGGGTTATACAGGTTGAGAAACTTCGGGACGAGGACTTCTATCAAGGGCCGAACTTTGGAAAGTTTGTCCCGTTTAGCCAAGGCTCTACGAGGAATTTGGTTATTGGAGATGTGCAGGAACCGAAGAATTGAACTGAACCGATTACGGGACATGATCGACGGGTAGAATGGGATGTGAAGAACTTCAGATGTCGACCAGTACATCTTGTATTGAGAGGATTTGTTTATGCCCATAGCAATGAGAAGTGCCACAAATGCCATCATTTCTGGAATGTTGGTTGGGTGCCAGGAGAACTGTTGATCAGGATTTGAGTCTATTGTTTGCTGCGCATAGCGATTAGTCTCGTCGACGAGCATATCCCACACGAGTTGAAAAAAATACAGCTTTAAGATCTCCACTGCCGACAGTGTGGCAAAGTCGCCGGTGGGGCCAGGATTTCCAGTGAACTGCACAGTCCCACACTCGTAATGGTCTCGTCGTCCCCAACCGGATCGGAAATCTAACTTTCCTGTCGTCCTCCTTGATCTCGGCCGGCTGTCACCTTGGTAGGTAGGCTGCAACAGAAAAACAAGGCAAAGGAGGATTAATCTCGGTCCTACATTTGTAAATACAATATCTCAGTGCTACTTTGCTGCATGTGCACAGACCACAGGGGGTCATGCGCAAAATAAATATTGTGATGAGAAAAGAAATATGCCGGCGGCCTCCATCCACTCTCCAAAATTTGTTGCCGATAAATTTTCGTTTTAATGTGGGATTGTGAATGTGAATTCACCCAACTTCTTGCATAATACGACTTATGAGGGCCTTTCGAATACGAGGCTATTCTTTTGGAAGCTTGAGACTAACGTTAAGAGTGCATTTTCAGCTTGTTGACGCTAAATAGCACGACCGGCTATGGGTGGATGTTAAAATTTCTATGCTATATCTATAGGCCTACATCAACTTGCTGTTTCAATGAATACAAATAACCCCAACAAACTACTACAAATTGTACATTTTCACTTGAGCACTTTGTGCCTGACTTTTTTTGCCCCAGTCCAGGGGGTGAGGATTTGGTCACTCCTATTCAAGGGATCCATTTTCTAAATTTACATTCCTCAACTCCAACAGTTGCAATCCCCTTGAGCATATAAAAAAAAATGCATCCAATATTTACGCTATAGGAAATATCGTTGAATTACATTAGTTTGCATTGTCAATAGAGGGCGCCAAACAAAAAACGCACAAGCATTCAGGTGGTGAATTAAGGGCATGACGATTCCCGGCACCTTTTAGAGCCCACGGGATCGAAGCGTATCACAACAAAGGCTCTTTTTAGAGCCCGTGGGATCGAAAGGGTTAACTCAATGACTGAAAATAATACCCACACGATAAGGTCACATTACCGTTGCTGCTGCATAAGCGAGCCTGTTTCCAGTTATTGTGTTACCAATTCCATGCCCTGTTGAAAGTTTTCTCTGATTAATTAACACTTTATTATCTTAACCTTTACGAGAAACAGATCAGTGTATATGCTAATAATGGTGAAATCGCGAAGGGTTTACAGGGAATATAGGCCTACATTATTATTCAAATTGAGCTTCATAATACCGTCAAGGTAGCTGGGTTGAGGAATGATTTATTAGCCTGATGAGATAGGGAAATAAAGGCGCATTGATTGCCATATTGGTAGATATACGTGCTGCGCTATATAAGTACACATTATTATTGTTATTAGTATAATTGAAATTCAACTTCATATCTCTATGAATTAATCAACAATATTTTTCAGATGCACATTTTTGATCTGACTTATAAACTTTATTTACAGACTTTATTTATAATCTTTTTTTCGTACAAATATTTCATAGTGTTAATATTTTGATTTAATGTTGCCCTACACCGGCGTGTGATGTGACTGCATACTCAGTGCTTTCCCGAGTGTCTGTGAAAAAACTTCACATGTGACTCGGGCAGGATTCGAACCCATGACCTGTTTACTAGTGCAGACGTCTTAACCTCTTGACCACCGAGCTTGCCCGTTGACGATTGGCCGGCTAGAATCCTATATAGCGGCGGGTTCCGCGATAGGTTCAAATCCCGCCCGAGTCACCTGTGAAGTTTTCACAGACACTCAGGACAGCACCGAGTATGCATTGCTATACACACGTCGGTGTAGGGCAAAATTAAATTAGTTGTTTATCACCCGACGCAAGAATTTCACCAACCTATGTGTAATGCTTTGTTAATGTATATTTTGTCATTAATTTCAGGCGGCTTTGATGGGTGATTTCTATCAATACGCGCTGACGACACAACTTTTTGGTGCTTGTATATTGTCCCTCACCGTGGTTCAGGTATACCTATCTTTAAAGTTTCATCCTTTTTTACCAGATGGCTTGACTGGAATGGTTAACACCTAACAATATATTTAATTCCTATTTCCCATGGATAAAATTTTATCAGCTTTGTTTAATTGTTTATGCACCTCACGTTGTTAAACCAGCCAGTGTACGTCTGTATGTTATTCATGGATCCTTTTAATTTGTTTACCTTGTTTTCTTTCAAAAGGGTCTCATGATTGTCTTGGCGTTTCGGAGAGGAAAGATGCTTTCTGAGGATATTGCTGAGGGAGAAGCAACGGTCAGGATTATCTTCTCTTGGGGTGGCAGCTACGAATTCTTTCTTGTTCCTATTGCACTTCGCAATATACAGTGTCATGTGGGGATATGTAGGCGACTTACCCCCAACCCCAATACTGTGAACATTCAGGAGGCGTACGTGCGTGATACGATGTGCACGTTAAATATTGCATAGACATATAAATTATTGCTCATTAGTATTCCATCAAATTCTAAATTGGAGTTTGTTTGGTTTAGTTTGCGTTCCCTATTGTAAGTAGCCACGATTCTTAAGCATTTATTTATTATTAATATTATTATTTTTAATTTTTCAATTTTTTGTGACTAGGTGAAACGTCTCTTATTTAAAGTACGTTCTTCTATCGTCTCCCCATCTGCAGGATCCACTATCATATACTTCTCATACTATCAGTCTGGTTCATCTTGTTTCATTTTATCACCAGGTGTGGCTGCCTGTTGAGTTACTTGTTTTGACTGGTTTGAGGATTTTTCTATGTTCTCTGTCTATCGGGATAGCAGAAGCTAGTGTCCCCACGGTATGTCACTAAACTAAACAGTCTACCATTTTTTATTTGCCATACAATGAATATATAAAATATGCATTGGGCCGACTCCAACGTGAGTTTATTTTGGTTATATTTTCTCAGATGGATAATGATTACCTAAGTATATGACACAATGAAAATATAGAGTGTTTACCTTGGAAGCAGAATGTTCTTTTTAAGGACAAAAAGGCTCCAGTTTCTGGTCTCCGCACGCGTCGCCTCAGACCAGCACGCGTCGCCTCAGACCCGCGCGCGTCGCCTCAGACCCGCACGCGTCGCCTCAGACCCGCGCGCGTCGCCTCAGACGCGTCGCCTCAGACGCGTCGCCTCAGACGCGTCGCCTCAGACGCGTCGCCTCAGACGCGTCGCCTCAGACCCGCGCGTCGCCTCAGACCCGCGTGTGTCGCCTCAGACCAGCACGCGTCGCCTCAGACCCGCGCGCGTCGCCTCAGACCCGCGCGCGTCGCCTCAGACCCGCGCGCGTCGCCTCAGACCCGCACGCGTCGCCTCAGACCCGCACGCGTCGCCTCAGACCCGCGCGCGTCGCCTCAGACCCGCGCGCGTCGCCTCAGACCAGCACGCGTCGCCTCAGACCCGCGTGCGTCGCCTCAGACCCGCGTGCGTCGCCTCAGACCCGCGTGCGTCGCCTCAGACCCGCGTGCGTCGCCTCAGACCCGCGTGCGTCGCCTCAGACCCGCGTGCGTCGCCTCAGACCCGCGTGCGTCGCCTCAGACCCGCGTGTGTCGCCTCAGACCCGCACGCGTCGCCTCAGACCCGCACGCGTCGCCTCAGACCCGCGCGCGTCGCCTCAGAACCGCGCGCGTCGCATCAGACTACACGCGTCGCCTCAGAACCGCGCGCGTCGCCTCAGACCTGCACGCGTCGCCTCAGAACCGCGCGCGTCGCCTCAGACCTGCACGCGTCGCCTCAGACCCGCGCGTCGGCATTTTTATTTGTTTAATTTTTTTAATTTTAAATTTTGTTTTGCTATGAAACGATGTCCAATTACAGCCAAAATTGCTGGATCGATTGGATTTCTACTGTGCTGTGTTTTAAAAGACTTTTTCACATAGGGGTATGAACGTTTGCCTGATTTGTGAGGCCTCTCTTAGCCACCATACTTTTGTATATGGGAAATATGGTCCCCGTGTATACATGTATCACGTATTTCCCTCTAGCAAAAAGAAGCGGAAAAAGATAACCACCAAAAAAAAAGGGGAAAAAAGGCGGGCACATCACCGCACCACTTTTGAAGCCGATCGATGACCAGAAACCGGAGACGTTTTTTGGCCTAATGCGCCAGCATAGTATCCATAATCATACTGTTTGGTTTTCTTCTTCATTTTTCTCGGCATTTAACAAAATAAATATTATCTCATTTCGACATTCTTTAGGTCTATACATTATGACAGCAAAATCTGACAGACAAGAATAACAAAGAACTATCTGACGGACAAGCATAACTATCTGACAGACAAGAACAACAAAGAATTAACACTGTATAGTTTTCAGTTGGCAAAGGGTCATTCACTTACGTCAGAGTTGACGTCAAAATTGAGTTGTATTTGTTACTTTTGTGCAGGCGTTGGTCTTCCTTGCAGTTACGATGTTTACAGATTGGATGTGTATAATAGCTTTTGCTATCTACAGAAAACTAAAAGGTAAGTCTGACGCAAAACACAAGAGTTGGTAAAAAACAATCCAATACGTACAGTATTGTTTTTACAATCTCTTCCATGAGAATATTTTCTTTTTGAAATTCACTTTTGAAAGTTTGTTGAGTCTTTTTATTTACTTATTTTTAAAAGTTATTTGGCTTTGAAATTAATGTTCTAACTGTTGATGTTATTTTCCATTTTTGAAGACAACTCTTTCAGTACAAGTGTAAGAAGTTATCTTGGCCGTCGATTCCTCCTTGAAGATGTAGACATGGGTCGAACACAGAGTAAGTTTGCTGTTGGAGTAAATATACTGAACAGCAAAAGAAACGCAAGTCCGAGGACAGCAAAAGAAACGCAAGTCCAAGGTCTTGTCAAGTTTTCAAACAGAAGACAAACCATTTTGATTCTAATCACTCATTTAATGAAAAATGCTTTCAATTTGTGACCTGAAAGTGACTGTTGAAATTGCATTGCAAGATTTTCACATTCAATAGTCACTTTCAGCTCACAAATTGAAAGCATTTTTCAGTAAATGAGTGATTAGAATCAAAATGGTTTGTCTTCTGTTTGAAAACTTGACAAGACCTCGGACTTGCGTTTCTTTTGCTGTCCTCGGACTTGCGTTTCTTTTGCTGTTCAGTATATATCTTTTATTTATTGGTGCTCTATTAATGTTGTTCAACATTTATTTCCCTTTCTGATTTGTAAACCTATTAAATCAATAATTGGAATTGTTTCTCTTCAGCTTATACAGATGGTGTTTTTATCATTGTGGCCACATTGATCATCCTTGATATCACGTAAGCAACAATTCATTTTGATAGTGTTTCCCCATTCCTTATCCCAGATTGACCTAATTTGTCTATGAGGTGTAACAATGAGTGTGATATGACATTCAAAGTTGTGAAACTATATTGTGCAAGTTTTACAGCTTACTGCAAATCAGTACATTATCAGCGCAATCTTTGGAAATCTCATTGAATTTGTGTGCATCGGCGGACCTAGGGCGTAAATCCTGGGGGGATGGGGGATATATATACACCACGTTTTTAGCCTGGGGAATGGTCCATAGGATCATTGTTCATTCCATTGTTCGAGATCCAGTACTTCGTTGTACATTCAGTGCAAACAAACAACCCCCCCCCCCTTTTTTTTCGAAACGCATTTAAACCACTGCTAGGGGGCGGGCAAAGGGGGCATGTTCCCTCCCCCATGTGTCAATTTACCATCATTTTGTTTTGTTTTCAAATTAGTGAAATTATCTCCCAATTTGTAATTACTGAGGTTTAGCCATGACCCAAAGTTAACCTTTTACTTATTTATTTTATATGTCATTAGGACTGAATCCTTAATTCCACTGGATGAAAACATGAATGAAGACGCCTTGCTTGATGAACTTCTAGAGAAGAAGGAACCACTTCTGTCTTACCTTTCAACCTTTGTTACTATTGGTAATTGGAACTTTTCATAATAGTCTGGTTCCCAGAGGGTTTATTTAATGATATTGCCATCAAATGCATCATCACATCGTGCAGCAGTCTATTGACATGAGCCTCATTCTGATTCTCATAGAGTTGGTTGTATGGAAATCAAAATGGCGGTGAAGTTAAGTGATTGCGCTGTTTACAAATTCTTAATTACAATATGGTAAAGAAATACTCTCGAAATAATAGTTATTGGATAATGGTTCGTTATCTCAATAGGTCGAACTTTGTCTGCAAATGACTAAGCAAGCCAAATCAAAATCAACTGATGCACTTTGGTTCGTCAGCAAGCCAGCACAGCGGTGCCCTACTTGCCCTAGTTACATTCATACTGTTTCCCCATTGACCTATTTTATTGTAAAAGCAGGAAACTAAAGCTACACCGTCGTTTTATTTATTAAAATTAACTCGACCAAGCATGATACAATACCGATGAATTTCCTTTTGTGAGCCAAAAGTGCATCTTGTTTTCCGCCACGGTGACATATCCTGCGGGATTTATGTCTCAGTGGATTTGACATTTTCAATTTCTTCAGTTGAGAATCTGACGTCCCTTCGACCCCTACGGCCATTGTGTCCTTTCTCTATGGTTTCACTTGTAAACATGTTTCCCATTGCTTCAACAGGAATGATCTGGTACGTCAACTACTCCATATTTTACGTAAGTAATTTTGTTATCTAAATTGGCTTTGCTTGAAGCTCATATTCGTGAAATAACTAGAATATATTGTGTGTCTCAAATGTGATATCAATGATAGTTTTCTGATATAATTTTTCATTAACCATAATTATTTGATCTTTTAATTTGGTGTGTCGTCACTCATTTTATGACAGTTGATCTGAATGATATTTAATTTCTTTCATATTTCATGACAGTACTTGCAAAGACTAAGTCGCCTGCTGTTATTCCTCAACCGAATGGTAAGAAACCTCTTACTTGATGGATTTAAAGAGATTAATGAACTTCAAGAGTTTTCCTAAAGAGTTTTCCAGTCGCTTAGCTAATTAGGCCATGATTGATTGTGTTACTAAATGACTAATAATCCAATAATATCCTTTGAATATCAAATTACCTATTAGTGATTCAAATATACAATTATATTAATTCGTTTTCCCTTTAATCTCCCCATAGTCACTTCTGTTCGTCAGTGTAATACCCGTTGGGTTTCAGCTAGTGGCAGTATTTTCTGTAGATGTAAGTGTATTGCCACATGTCACCATGGATACAGGCAATATCACTGAGGCAGATCCAAAATATGGCACACGTCACAAACATCTTACCTCAACCTTGTCTCCAGGGTGTTCCTTGCTCTCACTACTAGACCCTGATGGAGAAAGTGCTTTCCGCAGTGTTTCTTGGTTACTAATACGCAAAAACAGTTTAAATATTATTACGAGGAAACAGAATATTTTGAATTTGTTCTTCTTCATACTGTAATTTTATTATGTTTTAAATTATTGTACATAATTTAAATAATTTCATATAATGAAACTATTCAACCTGCTTTTAATGTTTTTCATTTGATTTTAATGTTGATTATTGTTTATAATATGTTTGTTTCTGATTAATGAGTTTATTTTAATTCAATTCATGTCATTTCAATTTCTTAAACTGTTTTAATTTAAATGTTTAATGCAGGGCCCTTACGGAAAGCAGTTTTTTAACTGATAAGGCCACCCTGATTAAATAAAACAACAAATAAATAATGCCCGCATGGATGTTTGGATGATTGATTTTTCATGATTTGATGATTGATGATTGGTTTGACGATTTGATGATTAAGTTGATGATTTAATGAAATGATTGATTTTACCAAAAGCATGATGAAATAAATTGGACGGCGTACTCCCGGTATCAGACTATCATCTAATTTGCATATCCAAGATGTTTGGATGTTGAAATTATCCAGTTCCTGGGCGAGAGAGTTGGTAGAAGTGGTTTCAATGAGACCAACAAAAATTAATAAAAAGCAAAATTTAAAACTCTAATAATGTACAATTATGATAATGGCAATGATATCGATTGATTGACAGGAGGGTGATAGGAATGAAAACAAAGCGGTTCAATTTCACTGCATCCTAATCTTCTTCGCTACAATCTTTCAGTTATTATTCTGGGTGGTGGCACATTGGAAACGGTAAGATCGAAAGCCTTTCTCTATATATCAGTTGTCATCCTCAAGGTTCCATTCTCCTTGAACCCCAAGTTTAATGTTATGGTTCTTCTATACGTCAAATCAACACACATCATCCTGTATCATACCTGTATCACACATCATACCTTTTCCATTATGAAAAATAACCCATTCTGATATTCTTGAATCCAAAGACAAAAAGTTCAACCATCGTGACAGCAAAACAAAATTTATTTGTCAAAAAAGGGGAAGAATATCACATTTTCAATATCGATGCTCTTTCTGTCAATCACGAAGTATATATGGATCGAGACAACCTTTGAAAGATTCAGCGGAATTATCACTCACATTACTGATTCAGTTACGAAAATCCATGTACAATTCATGATCAAAACCTTGAAGTTACTTGTTCTTAATAATTGTGGTCTTGGTGTAGACCACAATGATTAAGGTCTACAGTAGACCTTCCAATAAATTGAGCTACATCATCAGTTAGTAAAACATTACTTATTCATTATTCGTAATTTCTTTCTTTGTTCTGTTCATATAGGGACAAACATTTCTCTTCAGAATACTGTGGATTGAACCGAATGAGAATGTTATGTCTTTTGCTGGTCTATCCAGCAATCAGGTACGAGTAAGATTCAATTTAAATATTCGTTATTAGACAATAGAGAGGGGGCACGACCTGGTGGATTCACAAATTACGAACACGTTGATATATGGACTGGCCCAACACAGCCAACAGCTGTTGGATGTATTGGGCCAGTTTTGAAAAGTCCATATTAAATTATACAATAAAATGGGTGTGAATGAACGAAGGACTGAGTGTTCTTTTATGTTTGAACTACCTCAATCTATTTACGATACCATCTGACAGACTAACACAATTTCTCTTTACTTAATTTATTCTGTTATAAACTATATTTTATGGTTTTATATTTCAGTATGATGTTATTCTGTGCTGGTTTTATCGACACCGTCCTTCAAAGTAATGTTATTCATGTGGTATGTAGATGTTTTCTGGATAATTTTAATAAGTTTTCTTAGTAAATAAAAATAATATATCTAATATATTTGAGTGATCACATTATAAGAGTGTAATATTGAGTTGATATACATTTTACTTACTGTGAATGACAGTATTCAATGATGACAGTTTTTCTGTGCAATTAAATGATGTTACACTCTTAAAACTAAAGTGTTGAATCAACATTTTAAAGAGTTCGGTCAGTGATAACTCTTTATAAAGTTGAATTTAACTTATAAAAGAGTTGAATTAACATTGATAAAGTTAGATTTAACTTTCTTTGAGTTGGGTTTAACTTTATGTGTTGTCATTGTTATCATTCACCGAACTCTTAAAATGTTGATTCAACACATCAGCGTTAAGAGTGACTGTATATTACGTCAATGTAATATTTAACATTTAAACATACATTTAATCTTTTTGCCTTTGATAAAGATCATGCTATATGTTCAAAACGTAAGGCCACTAACTAAAATCATTGCATTTAAACTAGGCTTTAAACTTTTGACGATAACATGTTGGAAATTAACGTCTTCTGTTTTTTGAACAGGTGGAATTACTTGTACCCATCGTCTTTGTACTACTGAAGCTTATATTTGAAGTCATTTTGGTAAGCTAATATTTGTCTCTGTATGTCTGTATTTATGTATCTTTTTCTGTCGGTCCGTGTCTGGCTGTATCTCTGTATGTTAGTTGGTCCGTTTGTGTTTCCCTCCGTCCAGGGGTGGAGCCAGAAGGGGTCCAACATTGTTAACATAAGCCTAATAACATAGGCCTATTCTGAGTTTGAATCATATACATAACAGCAAAAGAAACGTCACCCCTAAAAATATTTATTATTTTCATTTTATAATTAATATAATTTGTTTAATGAAGAATATTATGAGTATGGAGTGTAACACGAATACAATGTGGCAAATTTGGTTGACCTCAAAATTCGTCATGCATGACGTCTGAGGACACATAAGCTAAACACGTTCTCAGACTTATCAAAATTTAGGGGTGACGTTTCTTTTGCTGTTATGTATATTTTGTCCCCATGCAATGTATACATATTCCACACATAACTTGTCTGTATTTTATAATAGTGTGACATTAATAATATTTATATCTGTTCATAATGACAGCATAAAAATAGGAGCAAGAAAAGACGCAATCCGCCCGTCAAGACATCGTTAATGGCATTACCAGAGACAGCAATGTAACTCTGATGGAAACGCGGATACCAGCGAAACCTAATGAATGACCTGTTTCACCAGACTGGTAATCTAGAACTCGTTCTGTAGCGTAAAGTTTATACTGTAAAGTAGATGGCCCTACTCGTCACCAATGGACATTTGTTTTACCGCTAGAGGGTTGTGATGTGTACTGAGCGGTACCCTGACTCTATTTGAAAAGTGGCTTGGTTATCTAGTCGTGAAAGGAAGAGTTGGGAGATTTGTAAACCTTTAATCTGAAAATGTTGGTCCTCACGTCATAATGTATATTTTTGTTTCCTTAAATAATTTTTTCTGGAATGTAAATTTAGAATTTGAGGAGTTAACCAAGAAATTTGACTAAAACAGGACTCGAACCTGCGACCAATGTATTATCGTATGGGTGCTCTACTAACTGAACCATCTCCAATTTGTCAATGTTTTTGCTCGGGAGATGCTATAATCAAAAGCCATTTAACCCATACATGCAGTGTAGCAAGGCGGATTAATGCCTTAAGTAGCTGCTAAACATGGGAAGCGACAATCGGGGAATCACTCATGCAGTTTTTGTATGTAATTAGTTTATGTTTCTTTGAAAACTCCATATATTTGTTTATTTACACTCTTAAAACTAAAGTGTTGAATCAACATTTTAAAGAGTTCGGTCAGTTACAACTCTTTTTAAGGTTGGATTTAACTTTTGAAAGTGTTGAATTAACATTGATAAAGTTAGACTTAACTTGACTCCGTGTTAATTCAACACTTTCTTTGAGATGAATTTAAGTTTATAAAGTGTTTTCACTCACCGAACTCTTATAAGGTTGATTCAACACTGCAGTTTTAAGAGTGTACTTGTACCTAGTAAGTTTCACTTTTGTTTTAAATGATTTTAAATAACAATTTTAAAGCACTTCCAATGCTCTTCATGATTTCATAACAATCCATCACTATTATGTCTACCTTGGGAGAGTGCCAAACCTACCCCAAACACACTTTAAATACAGACAATATCCATATTTTGCACTTATCGAATGTGAGATGTTTTAAACGCTGGTGGCAGCAGACTTTAAACAGGTTGTTATCGCATCATTTACGTAATTCAGAGCATGCGCACGATATGTATACAACAATGGAAGAGAACCGGTAAGTCTTCCTGTCAAAAGTCACTCATTAAATATCTCTGTAATATACTTTTATTAGTAGTATTTATTTGATCCATTATTATTTGGAAAGCATTTACTTAATTATAGATTATCTCAAGACAGATTGGTTAACATCACAAGTTATTGTGATGAAGTGTCTGCTTTGAGTTCAATCTCGATCTCATCTGCAAAAAAGTAGGCCTTTTCTCGTAGGGTCCAGACTTTCTTGTGTTTTTTAAGTAACCTAAGAAGGCGCTATTTGAGAAAGATTAAAGTTTTAGAAGTTAGGAAAAGTTTGTTCTCTTTTGCAGTTAACACAAGAATGCATTAGGAATGTTGTAACTTGAAAACGTTATGCATAATCTGTATCCATATTGACATTACTTTGCTACCTTGTAATTGCTAATTTGTGAGTGTTATTTTATCCTTTTTTATGCATATTCATGAGCACATTATGTCATGTTCTACTTGTTCCACACATAACAGCTCTCCAGTTTTTGTGCTAAGTAAGTGTTTTGTAGCTACAAGTTTGTCTTCATTTTTATACTAGTGGATTTCTTATTACACCTGGAATCTACTGGACGTTTTATGTGAGTATTTGTACATTTGTTTTCTTATAATAAGTGAAAAAACTGGGTTTTTTTGTCTGTCTCTGCTGTAAGATTTTACTGTGTTGTAGATACACACTTGTATCTTCATTTTATTTGTGCAGTCAACCCTGACTTAGATTATAACCTGTAGCTTGACCACAAGCCTTTTGTTTGGATCAACAACCTTGTGATTAGACAATGGAGGTCTACATTCTGTTTATTCTACTCCTGCTATCCGGACCGTTGTGTCTCAATGACTCATCTTTAGAATATGACTACAGCTTGCAACCTACAGCTTGTAAAAAACAACAAATCCACCATCTTAAATTTTTGAGTTGTCCTATATCATATTATAATAATTCATCTGCCACCTTTCACCTGGAACTCTTAATTTCTGGTGACATAAACCCAAACCCTGGACCTGAAACACTGAACAACACACCCACAAACGCTATTCGGCTCCATAAAATTTCCTACAGCCGCAATGAACTACTCAATCTTCGCAATGCTCCATGTACTGATGCAGCTCTATCTTATTCAGCATTGAGTCAATTGAACTGTCTTGGAATACTTGCCAATTAACTCCAAACATACCGCCGCACACATAGAGGTAAAAAAGCTGGTCGCCGTAGAATGGACAGACTTACACAACTAGCACTCCGGCCTCACCAACCCCCAACAGTGAATTTAACCACATCAACAAGCGACATTGGCATAACTTCAACTCCAAATGTTCATGATGAGTCTAAACTTCAGCTCTGTGTCTTGAATACTCAATCTATATGTAACAAATCGGATGAATTTGTTGACTTTGTACTTCAAAACAATTTGGATCTTGTTGCTATATCCGAGACATGGTTTAAACCTGATGATGACTTGCTACCCCGCGAGTGCACTCCTGCATGGCTACTCTCTCCATCATATCCCCAGACCAAAAAAGACCGGTGCAAGCCCGCGAGAATGGGGGGTGCTGTGGGTGCTGCAGCACCCCCAACGTTTTGGTTGGGGGTGCTGGAATATACTACAGCACCCTCTACTTTTCGAACATAATGCACATTCTATCATAAGAACTATAACTATTCTTACCTAACCAAAAAAAATCCCTGAAAAAACATTGTTGAATTCCCACTATTTCGGCGCCGCGCTCTTATAATTAGAACTTCTTGAGTTATACATAACTTTGCACACGCCGGCGGCGTGCATGCAATGCCCTGTGTCGATGTTGTCCGAGTCCGTGCACGCGCCAAACCATTATAAACAATGGACTTTCGGTTCGTAGTCTGCTTGCGGACCGTATGTCTGCTAAGCGGCCGTCAAGTTGTATGACGTAGTCGTCACGATCGATCATCAGCGGCAGTTACAGCGTGGGCCCAGTTCGCACAAGGACCATTTGTCGACTAGAGGCCGATATTGCCTGGTACCCAACACAACTATATCAAGTTTTTTTTATTAATGGGATATTTTTAACATGCTAATTTGTGGCCAGTTTCTTAAAAATCGGTCGAAACCTTTGGAAAAGTCCAAAAAAGCCTGGTCCTGATAGGGTTAATGTTCATTCATGTTTTAGTGCTAGTATTATGGAAAACTTTTTTTCCAGTGCTGAGTTTTATGTAAATTCAATTTATTTCAGATGTATTTGATGATGATATAACCAATCACACATTTGTGATTTCATTGAAATGCTATATTGATTTTTAGATTGCATTCCGTTCTGAAGACGGAACCATCATCTTATTGATTATTTATCAACGCAGACTCAGTCTTGTGTGTCTTCATTATATTAACACTGAATGATTTCAGAATGACGCAATTATTAGACTGGTACCTCTTACATGGGTGTTAAGATTTAAGTACCACAGGTAAAGGGAACATGACTTAAGATGGCTGTAGGTAATACAGGTATTAATGGAACAGTATCCTCCCTAGCCTGGGACTAGATAGGAAGTGAATTGTTAGTGTCAGACTCTATTGGGTTGGGTCTTTGACCAGGTTTGCCATACTGCATGTGTTTAAAATTCATCACCAGTGTGTAATACATTAGTTTGGATTTTTTCCCCTTCTTTTTTCTGAGGGGCATCTGTTGCATTAGAGAAAATGTTTTCGGATTGGGGACTTTTTTATTTACTCATTGGGAATACAACCTGGATAAAAGGATATCCCAATTGGAATAGTGCGGTGACAAGGATGCGGTGAATCAAATTTTTAACAAACAAAAACACTGCTTTAAATACATGTACACTAACATGAATAAAAAACAAATTAAATTGAAAAATAAAACCTATATTTACTTGAAGGACAAACTCTACGGCATTTTTAATGTTTTTCAATTTTTAAACTTTGTCCTTCAGTGACTTACCTCATGTAGTTCCTTTAATACTTTTGAGCATTTATAGGCAATTTTTGTGGTCCAATTGTAAGATATCTGCACTACCATGCAGAGGGTTCTGGGTTCAATTCACACCCAAGTTGCCTATAGATGCTCAAAAGCATTAAATATGCAAAGAGCTAATTTGTTGAAGGACAAAGTCTTCAGATTTTATTTTTAGTTTCAAATATTGAAATGCCTTGTCAACCAATTTCAAAAGTTTGACATGATTGTAGGTTCAAAACCTTTAAACATTTGTTGATATACTTTTGTCAAAAATATTTATTTTGGCCTTCAGTGACTTACCTCATGTAGTTCCTTTAATACTTTTGAGCATTTATAGGCAATCTTGGTGGTTCAAAGGTAATCATCTACCATGCAGAGGGTTCTGGGTTCAATTCCCACCAAAGTTGCCTATATATGCTCGAAGGCATTAAATATGCAAAGAGCTAAGTTGTTGAAGGACAAAGTTTTTTCAGGGGGTTTTTAAGTTACAAATATTGAAATGCCTTATCACTGGCCAAAAGTATTGCAACATGCTTAAAATTAGCACTTTACAGTAACAGGTGAGATGATCATTTAATCTGATTTCATCGATGGTGTATTACATGATTTCCGAGCAAGAACAGTAAAAAGAACATTGACTTCAAAACACAGGCACTTTCAAGAAGTCTTAAGTAGTGTAAATAAAATAAAATAAATTATTGTAACACAGTTCTCCAAACTGAACTTTGGTGTGTGTTGCAATACTTAAGGCCAGTGAGTGTACTTCCATAAATGCTTTGAGGTGATTGTGGGTTCAACTCCTACCTCAGTTACCTATAAGTCTTCAGAATTGTTTACGAAAAATTATCAAAGTGCCTACCATTAATGCTTTGAGATGGTTTTGGGTTCAACTCCCACTTAGTTATATATACTTACGTACATGTAGCAGCTTTAAATATACATGAATTAGCTACGTTGGTGAAGAACAAAATGCATGTATTGTACTTGCATGTTCAGTCGTAGATTTAGCTATAAACAAATGTTAACTCACAATTATGTGCTTACCAGCCTTATTTTCAGCTGCACCTTTTGAGCATGACCAATTTACCAACCAAGCAACTTACTTTAATAATGTCTGCAAAAATATAGGTAACATTTTGAGGTGACTCTTAGATGAGAAATTAACTGTTAAAAAAATGTTCTTTTGTTTTTCACTGTATTTTATTTCTGCTTATTTAAACATACTTAATATTGTAACTTCTGGCAGACTTGTGAGAAGTGACAAAATTAAAATTCAACTTAAAATCACTTTTGATTTGACAACTTACCAGTGCCTTGTATATTTTCTACATTTTCATTTTTATTTAGGCCATACATGTAATTGCTGTCTGTAATCAACCCCAAAATCAATATAATAATGTTCCTGAAGAAAACTAAAGTAACAGAGTCAAAAAGTGGCTCAGAATCCCTCAGATGCACCACATATCATCTAGGACCCCACAGCTCCCGGGACTCTTGAGCGGCGGGGCAGCGAACCCCTCATTCGCGAGATTTTTGTGCTCGCCAATATAGTCTTGGAAAAACCCAGCACCCCCTGGCAAAAATGTGTTCTCGCGGGCCTGGACCGGTGGAGGGGTTGCACTTCTCTTTAGGTCCAGTTTATCTGTCAGTATGAAAAATGTTAACATTGACTACCGGGTACCTAACATTTGAATCTCTGCATGCTGAGGTAACATGCAACTCTAGATCTGTTCGCCTTGTTAATGTATATCGACCAGAAAGGGATGTTGATGGTAAACATGTAAATTTCTCCATTTTTCTGCAGGAATTTGATAAATTAATTGTGGATTATCTCTTGCACCCATCTGACATTATTTTAACCGGCGATTTTAACATTCATATGGACATCATTATGCAAATCAGTTTAAAGATCTACTCTCTGCTCATGGACTTATACAGCACATCACAGTACCCACTCATCGATATGGTCACTGTCTTGACCTCATGATAACGCGTGAAAATACTTCACTTCTCATCTCAAATATAACTTATCTGATCATTATGCAATCATGGCAGATATGAACCTTAAAAAACCTCCCCTACCATTTCTGTAACTACACGCCACTGGAAAAATGTAAATATCCAAGATTTATGTCATGATATTGAATCTCAACTGGAAAATGTAAACCTTGAAGATGGTGAGCTGGATTCTTGTGTCAATCTATTTGAATCTACTGTCCGTAACATCTTGGACAATCTGGGTGTTATATTTGACTCGACAATGACTTTAAAACCTCATATCTCCAACATTGTTCGCGTATCATCATTTCATATCAGAAATATTAGCCGAATAAGGAAATACTTGAATAAAAGTGCTGTTGAACAAATTATACATGCGTTTGTCACATCACGGCTCGATAACGGGAATGCTCTCCTTTACGGTCTCCCGCAGAATCAAATATCTCGTCTTCAGCACATACAAAACAATGTCATGCCATATCACGCCAATCTTGAAAGAACTGCACTGGCTTCCTGTTTCACAGAGAATTGTTTTTAAACTGATGCTAATTGTTCACAAATCTTTTAATAACATTGCTCCAATTTATATTTCTGAACTGCTTAAAGTCTACACTCCATCACGCAATTTGCGTTCCAGCAACATGTCACTCCTAAAGGAACCAACTTCAAAACGTAACTGGGGTGATAGGTCTTTTTCTGTTGCGGCTCCGAGACTCTGGAATCATCTTCCAACTAAACTCAAATCTTGTCATAGTATAACTAGATTTAAGTCGCTGCTTAAAACTCACCTTATGTCACAATTTTTCAAAGATGATGTATATTTGTAATTGCATTGTAGGTACATGTATCTCAGTACATAATTTTTTCTATGCTATCATTGTATATTGTTTGTATTCATGTTTTTTCTTTGTTTCCGCGCCTTGAGCGCCCAGCAGGGTGGATATGTGCGCGCTACAAGTCTTTATTATTATTATTATTATTATTATTATTATTATTATTATTATTATTATTATTATTATTATTATTATTATTATTATTATTATTATTATTATTATTATTATTATTATTATTATTATTATTATTATTATTATTATTATTATTATTATTATTATTATTATTATTATTATTATTATTATTATTATTATTATTATTATTATTATTATTATTATTACCCATGGAGGTTCTACCTGAATGTTGATGTCTGTATGTTGTTTGTACTACTGGTACTGCATGTTTGAAGAGGTTTATAGTCGAGTCTCACTGGACGCCATTTTTTGTGAGAATTTCTGCAACTGGGATTATGTACGCGCTTTATAGGAGCGGTGATTTATTGTAATGATTGGAGTAGTATTCCCCTGTCTTTATCCTATATCAATGATATAAACAGGCTCCTGCCGTACCATTCAAGGGTTTTCATTAGATACGTTGTGCTGAAGATCTGACGTCACGCTTTGAGGCTCGCGCGCTAGCTACCAACCAAGGTCAAAGTTGAACGTCGGGGAAAATATGGCAGCCGCATGGCTAGTATCTGACGTAATTCACGCGCCTCTAACTCAAAGCGTGACGTCAGATCTTCAGGCTACGATTGGAGGCAAGACCCCTGGTCAACCCTTACCCCCACCCCAACTCTTTTTGAAGTTTTAGCCATTTTTATAAATAATCGTGAATTTTGAAATTGTTTCTTGTTGAGGATTTTTTGGTGGGGATGGGGAGGACGATAATTATTAGGGACATTGCTATTACTGTCCTGTAATAAATATAGGGGGCGTGTCTCCGGCGTCTCTACCACCTCTGGATCGCTGCGGGATATAGCTTCACAATGCGGGATATAGCTTCACTATGCGGGATATAGCTTCACTATGCGGGATATAGCTTCACTATGCGGGATATAGCTTCACAATGCATGATATTGGAATGTTACTTCCGATAACTTCTAAGAGGGTTTCGTTTTCAAAGAGACAATCATCGGCAGGTGGCGCTCGACTAAACATTTGTTCTTTAAAGCATCCTATATCTTGCTTAATCCTGGATCACTGCAAACCAAGTACGCAATTACACTGCTCAAAATAAAATAGGACTCAAAAGTATTTCTTTGTCCATTTTGTCCATGTGAGGACACAAAAGCATTTTTTGGTGATAGTAAAGTACTAAAGGTTACTCTGCAACATTTTAAACACTTTTCACGTGTTGTGCATGTCTAATGACGGTTTAAACTGGCAGATCATGTGATAAGGCATGAAAATGCAGATAACAGGCAAACAGAATGGGAGATGTTTTCATTCTAATGGATGACAACGCCCGTCCTCATAGAGCAAGAATCATAACAGCGTTCCTTACAGATAACCATATTCAGCGTCTGGAATGGCCTGCCATTTCACCAGACCTTAACCCCATTGAGAACATTTGGGCAATTCTCAGTTACAGAGTCAGAAGTCACAACCCTCCTGTAAGGAACGTTGCCAACCTGATAGCAGCTCTACAGGATGAGTGGAACAACCTCGACCAAGCTGTGATCCGGAACACCGTACTGTCCATGAGGAGGCGTGCAGAATGTGTGCGAGTCCGCGGTGCTGCAACATCCTACTGAAGTCAATTGGTGTGTTACACATGAAGAACTAAAGCACAAGTTTGATATTGAATACGTCAACCTGTTATCTGCATTTTCATGCCTTATCACATGATCTGCCAGTTTAAACCGTCATTAGACATGCACAACACGTGAAAAGTGTTTAAAATGTTGCAGAGTAACCATTAGTACTTTACTATCACCAAAAACTGCTTTTGTGTCCTCACATGGACAAAATGGACCAAGAAATACTTTTGAGTCCTATTTTATTTTGAGCAGTGTATAAAGGTTGACTTGCGAACTAATAATAGTAGAACCATTATGTAATACACTCAATGTACTTAATCAAATCGTTTATTTTAAATACAAATTGCCCTTTTCAAGGGTGTGCTCAAGAGGTTGGCAAATCCTCCTAAGAACCATTAAAACATTTAGATAATGATTACATCGTGTAATCATCCATTGCATTAAATACGGAATGTGTGACTTACGAAGGTTATCGGTTTTGCAACTTAAATCACACTTCCTGATTGTAGAAAGCGAAATGAATTATTTAACGAATGTTGACATCGCTAATTCATGTTTTTTGGAAGTGTTTAAACTAACGCAGAAAAAGCGAGTATGTACATCTATTCTCGTGACTCCATGCAAATACAGATGCTAGCTCTGCCAAATTTGCTTATAGGGTTGCAGTCATCAAAATGTACAACATTCGAGAGATATTTGTTCATTTTTCTCGATAAGGCCACATAAAAAAAAATTGTTGAGCGTCCTTTTTTTTTCGGGGGTGGGGGTGGGAGGGTGTTTTTTTTTTTTTTAATTGAGTTTTTTGACATGGCAAAATATGAAATCAAAAAATCATCAGAATCACTATAAAACAGGGGATTTTTGTGTTTTTTAATGTTTTTACTTGTTTTGTTAAACCCATTAACTCCTAGACTTCAGCAGAGACATTTTCTGCAAACATTTTCTAAAAACTAAAACGCAGTGTAAGTAACTTAATTGAATACTTGTTCTTGTTTTTGTCAACATAAACAACCTTTCTTCAAACATCTTTTCCAACCTTTAGATTTTGAAACAAATATCAGCTGAAAAATCTGGGAGTTGATAAGTTTTAGCAGAAAAAAGATAAAGAGATACATTGTCATCGTTGTCAAGAAGAGCCACTCATCTTTTAATGACAAATTATTGCGCAAAATAGGAAGGGACCTAATCCTCAATAAAACTTAAAAGCATTTTTGGTTTCACGAACAGCCAGTCATCTCCAAACATGCATTTACTACATTGTATCAAAAGGGCCACAACTCGTTTTTAAAGTTTTCACGAATAGCCACAAACGTCAGATCACGTGACATGCTCGTCCCTTTCCTATGGGAAAACACGTTATGTATATTAAGTAGGTCAACTCATTTTTTAGTTTTCACGAAGAGACACGCATCTTTGACTAATTACTATGGCAATTAGCCACTATTTTAAAAGAAATTAGTTAGTCAGTGAAGAAGTTAAACTCTAACAGAATCCTGTAAGGGGTTTTAAACTGCAAACCTTTACTTTAGAATTTTATATTTTGCAGTACAAATTTCAAAAATGAGCCAAGAGTATTTGTCACATCATAAATTTTACAAGCCGGTGTGATACTTTCGTCATGTCAGTTTTACTTTTGCCAGCGAATACTTTGACAAAAGTACCGCGTGTATCATCATACAATGGCTCCCCGTCAAACTTGCCGTCTGAAAACTCCACGTAAAAATCCGAAATCGAAACATCAAGCTCGATATTGCACGCAAACCAATCCTTCACCGTCGTGCTGGAGCCCTCACGGGCTATTGTTGCGACTACAATAGGCATTTTACTCGGGAAAATCCACACGAAAGCGAGTAGTACGGGGATTAAAAATCATGAATGGTTGACTGGACAGCATGAAAAACACATGTGAACTGAAAGCATGAAGTTCTGTGTGCTAGTCTGGTTCCCTGCCTCGCATAAACTAGTGAATATACTCGAATCAGTGCACACGACGACAGGGGACCAACCACCGCGGGAATTTTTTTTTTCGTACCACGCTTTGCAGCTTGGCCCCATAGCGAATGTGTGATACGAAAAGAAAAAAATCCGCGCCGTGAGATCGAAACCTGTGGGATCGGGGTTTGACGCTTCGGCATAATACAAACTGTGTGCGCGGCGCAGAATGGAGCCAAATTTGACTGAAAAGATCGTTGAAAATGCCGTTCTATGATTTTTTTTTTTTTTAATTTAAAAAAAGGGGGTCGGGGGGTTTCGTAGGGTCGGGCGGGGACGATCTACAATTTTTTTTTTTATGTGGCCTAAAGCATGTAAACATAATTTTCAGCGGTTGAAAAATGTGGTAAACAGTCAAATAAAGCTTCAGTTAGATAAATGTGCAAATGTAACTCTCTAGTCTGTTGCATTGTTAGCATGAAAATTCGTCCATGCTCTATGAGACCATAAACTCGAGCTAGGACTCTAGCTATCCGGTGGTGTGACTGTCTGGCCATATGGATAATTACCATACCAGCCGTTATGCCTTCGTCACTGCATGATTTTTGAGCTGCACGCAAAAGTACTTAGGCCTATAGGCTCATAAAACACGTGTGCCTATTTATGGATAAACCACTGACTCTATTGGATCCGTGCTGAAACCAATTAAATTGTGTTATTGTTGATAAAGCAACAAATCAATAGTGACTAGAACTAATACGAGAGCTCTTACTGCCAAGTCCTAGTATTGTCACTCAGGCACTATAGATTGTTAAATGCTTTTATATCCATATAATATATTTTCCACACTACAGCCGACCCCACGCTATAGCTTTCAAACTCACTGGACCAGAAAAAACGGAAGACATTTTACTGTAGTAGCCTATCACTCAGAGTTTTGAACTTGTGCACGACTGAAATCATCCCACTAGCCTGATTGCAGGAACGAGGGAACGTCTGTTAATGCATGGAACATTTGGTCCTTACTGTATGGTTAATACTGGACTACTGGTGAGTTATGGTAATGAATTTGTAAATTAGTCTCATACATAGTCCTAGCCAAAAGCTTTTCACACATCTTGATTATCATTGACAAAAACTCATGGTATTTCACGAAATGACTTACAACGTATAACAATGGCGATTGGCGGTATTCATCCGATGTGATGACCTCTATAAGTGACCATTATAATACAGTCCAACTTCCTGATACTTGATTTCGTTTTAAATAAATAAACCATTCTTAGCAAGCTTCACAATCATGATTAAAGGTCTATCCTGAGTTAGTTATGAAATGCGTGCTACAGTTTAAATGGTGGTGCGTGCACCATGTTGTTCTCGCCTTCCCGTCACAAGACCGCTGTGTGTCAAGTTCTTTTCTCCCTGACTAGACCACTGAAGCTAGCCATAGACCATGTCACATACGTTACTTTTGGAACTACCATGGAGGTCATGGGAAAGAATGTCGAACCCAACTGCCCTTTTGCACAATGTCTGAGCATGGAGGAAGTTATTTTCCTTCCTCCATGGTCTGAGCATGGTCTGAGCATGGTCTGAGCATGGTCTGAGCATGGTCTGAGCATGTGTTTTAAGAAGACGACAAAATGGCCAACATCTCACTGGATGTGCATACAT
Source organism: Zoroaster sp. YZ-2022 (assembly GCA_029582265.1). Lineage (NCBI taxonomy): Eukaryota > Metazoa > Echinodermata > Asteroidea > Forcipulatida > Zoroasteridae > Zoroaster > Zoroaster sp. YZ-2022. The sequence goes on from CM055824.1 coordinate 10,321,561, forward strand.
TCATTGCTCAAAATATTGTTTCCAGTCCTCACTTGAATACACTTTCCTCTCAAGTGTGTCATCTATCACCTTTTAAAGAAAAATATGTGATATTTTGTCATATGTGACTGGCTCTGGCAAAACCCTAAACTTGGACCCAATTTTCAAAAGTGACCCCCAAATTTATCGTGAAAATTAACTATGTTCCCTACAACGTTTCATGAGTTTTCTTTTTCCATCAAAATCTGGAGAAAATGCTCCATATGGTGACATGAACACTGGTCCCTCAAACTGGTCCCGAGGTCAGTTTTTGACTTTTTCATGGTTGTTACGCATTATGGTAAATGCCGAGAAGTTTTGGGTTTTGCCAGAGCGGGTCATTGGACAGAAACGTTGTTACATGCTGTATTGTATTGTAAAAAATATAATAAGTTAAAATATATATAAATTATAATAATCTAACAAGAACAATTTTAAATAATTACCGATTAATAAGATTTGAGACATTGTGCCATACTTAAAATTGCTAAAATAAAGAATTTCTTGCCACTGAGAGAGAAGCCACACCCGGGTTGCTCATCAGGGCATTGAACCTTAGTAGAAGATTCGTGATTGGATCAAGAATGAAATAGCCACAGGCTTAGGTCTTCTAGCTCCGTGGTCAAACAAATGTGTTCCAATAGCTATAGTCCTTCTATTTCCGTGGTCAAACAGATGTGTTGGGAAACTAATACTTGTATCATTCCCACTGTTTGTAAAACCGGATTCATGTTTTCTTATAATGATTGCGAATTCATCTGTCACGCTCCAAATCCAAAAACATTCAATTCAAGACACACCCATAATATCAACATTTACTGGTACTCGATTTCAAGCCCATGATAGTGAATAGAAAGTACGCATTCCCGTGGTAATGTACAGAAAGTATACATTACAGTAATAACCAACAGGTCTGATACTACATCAACGATCAATACAAGCGTGACGTCAGACATGTCTGATGAGATAGGACAAAACTGCAACCTCGGTATCAAATCTAATTACACTATACAATCGATCAAGGGCCCCCCTATACCGCATACATATTGTATCGTGACAACTACAAACATACCATGGTATAACTACACGACTGCGCCAATAATGCAAATCTATACAATATTATTCTTGCAGATTTATTGCAGATTCATATATCAATACGATTGGATTGTTTACATACGGAATTGAACTGCTTTGTTTCGAGTAGCGATCAGTAGTCGTATCCAAGACCAGTGGCCATATACAGTGGCGCACCCAAGGGGGGGCTTGGGGGGCTCGAGCCCTCCCCCCCCCCCAAGGGCCCGCTGATGTTTTGTGTTTTTTTAAAAGAAGGAGCCAGGAAAGAGAGCAAAATCTGAGCCCAAGTCTTGTCTACAGAGGAGTTCGGCAAGGAGTATAGGGCAGTGGTACAAGGGATGGGGACTCAGGAGACTCAAGCTCCCCTCCAAAAGTTTTCCATTTATTCCACTCACTATTATATTTTACGGCGTTGCGTATGCATGTGCATGTAAGCTTGAAGGGCCACCAGTATATATAACAAGCATTTTTACACATTCTCCCCCCCCCCTGCCATGGTGCACCCTGATCAGGGAGCAGCTTTACTTAATTTTATTTTCATTTTCTGTTGTCCGTTTCTCTTGTTGAGGTCGTTGACTGTCGTTGAGGTTACTCGTAAAATTTAAACACGCCCGCATTATAATCAACTCCTTTCCAGTTTGTACACAATGGCCCAGGATTGGGTTTTAATTTACAAAGATTATGTGACACTCTTGAGCAACCACTGATTGGATAATATTGGGATTTGGTTTTGCCGCCAAATTCGTGTTTGAAAAATTTAGCTCCGCCCGGAATGATCACAAACTTTACGTCCACGCAATGAAAGTATTTAACTATAGAAATCTTGCAGACGAAACAAGCTCAAGTTCTTTACATCAAGAGGAGGAAATTATATGGAAGGTAAAATCCTACGAGTCCGAATCATGCCATAATGTCTTCTTTTTATGACTAGAAACCACCAGGAAACATTTAACATGTGCTGTAGGTTCACTGACGAGCACGACTAGGGACATGGCTGCAGCCGCGCCAGCGGTTATGGTTTGGGTCAGCCATGTCTCTCCCCCATATTGGATTTCAAATAAAAATATTTTGAGCCCCCCCCCCCCCCAATCAAATCCTGGGTGCGCCACTGGCCATATACAGTCTGGTAGCATATGATCTTACTCACTTAGTGTGTCCTAATATGCGATGAACCTTGCTATGAATATTCAGCCTAAAACACTAGTGGCCTATATATGCAGAGTCCATAGAGTCCCTAGAGTAGCTAAAGTACCTAGAGTCCCTGGAGTCCCTAGAGTCCCTAGAGTCCCTCGAGTCCCTAGAGTAGCTAAAGTACCTGGAGTCCCTAGAGTAGCTAAAGTACCTGGAGTCCCTGGAGTACCTATAGGCCGTAGAGTACATAGAGTACCTATAGTCCCTCGAGTCCCTAGAGTAGCTAAAGTACCTGGAGTCCCTAGAGTCCCTGGAGTACCTATAGGCCGTAGAGTACATAGAGTCACTAGAGTACATATAGTCCGTAGAGTACATCGAGTACCTAGAGTCACTAGAGTCCCTAGAGTAGCTAAAGTACCTGGAGTCCCTAGAGTCCCTGGAGTACCTATAGGCCGTAGAGTACATAGAGTCACTAGAGTACATATAGTCCGTAGAGTACATCGAGTACCTAGAGTCACTAGAGTCCCTAGAGTAACTAAAGTACCTGGAGTCCCTAGAGTCCCTGGAGTACCTATAGGCCGTAGAGTACATAGAGTCACTAGAGTACTTATAGTCCGTAGAGTACATCGAGTCCCTAGAGTCCCTAGAGTCCCTCGAGTCCCTAGAGTAGCTAAAGTACCTGGAGTCCCTAGAGTAGCTAAAGTACCTGGAGTCCCTGGAGTACCTATAGGCCGTAGAGTACATAGAGTACCTATAGTCCCTCGAGTCCCTAGAGTAGCTAAAGTACCTGGAGTCCCTAGAGTCCCTGGTGTACCTATAGGCCGTAGAGTACATAGAGTCACTAGAGTACATATAGTCCGTAGAGTACATCGAGTACCTATAGTCCCTCGAGTCCCTAGAGTAGCTAAAGTACCTGGAGTCCCTAGAGTCCCTGGAGTACCTATAGGCCGTAGAGTACATAGAGTCACTAGAGTACATATAGTCCGTAGAGTACATCGAGTACCTAGAGTCCCTCGAGTCCCTAGAGTAGCTAAAGTACCTGGAGTCCCTAGAGTCCCTGGAGTACCTATAGGCCGTAGAGTACATAGAGTCACTAGAGTACTTATAGTCCGTAGAGTACATCGAATACCTAGAGTACCTAGAGTCCCTGGAGTACATATAGCCCCTGGAGTACATGGAGTCCCTGGAGTACCTGGAGTCCCTGGAGTCCCTGGAGTACCTGGAGTCCCTGGAGTACCTGGAGTACCTGGAGTCCCTGGAGTACCTGGAGTCCCTGGAGTCCCTGGAGTACCTAGATTATCTAGAGCACTAGCATAGAAACACTATCGTGGAGTGTCGTGGCCGAGCGGTCTAGCTTACCGGACTCAAGTTCTGGTGTTAGCAGCAGAATGTGGGTTCGAATCCCGGCCGTGAAACTTGTGTCCTTGAGCAAGACACTTAACCATAATTGCTTCTCTCCACCCAGGGGTTAAATGGGTACCTGTGAGGGCAGAGTTGGTTGATTAGCCCTATATGCGCTGTAATGGCAGCAATTGAGCTGTATACTCCCCAGGGAGCTGAGATGGTTTCAGGAATGATTTATGAGCCTTATGAGCAGGGGTAATAATATAATGCGCCTTGAGCACCACTCAGTTGGTGGATACGTGCGCTATATAAGTCCACACATTATTATTATTATTATTATTATTATTATTATTATTATTATTATTATTATTATTATTATTATTATTATTATTATTATTATTATTATTATTATTATTATTATTATTATTATTATTATTATTATTATTATTATTATTATTATTATTATTATTATTATTATTATTATTATTATTATGACTATTGCTTTTGGCAGTCCCCCTTGTTCTGTGTGTACCCTATCATTGGTAGATGGCTCAATGTAGCAATCCCCCCCTCTTTTCCGTGAACATCTCTTTTCAGCCACCCTATATCCGCCCTGTATGGCGCATGGAACTCAGCTTGTTGTAAAACTTGAAATATAAGATGGTTTGCAATCTCCTTGAGGAAACACGTACTTCTCTTACATATCGAGTTATCCACATTGAAATATTAGTTGTTCTTCTGTATATTTCTGTGAGGAGGATCAGATCCATTTCATATTGGAATTTGATTTCAGCTCATCTTGAAGACTTTAAGATTCTCTGCCGTCAGAACTCGACCTCCTTGCCCATTAACGCTCCCGTGAAACCCATCCGGACTTATTGTCGCTCAATGAAAGGACTCCCGACTTCGTTTCCCCCAAGATATTTTATTAGTTCCTCAGCAAGTATCATCTTTCCTACGGCTTTGTAAAGAAAGGCTGACGCAAATTCAAGCTATATTTTACATCTGCACGAGCCATGACATTGGTTTTCTTGTCGTTTCTTTTACTCACAAAAAGCTGAAAATAAAGCTTTAGAACACGGTCCATACGTGTCGTTCTTTTAGGTAATACAATATTTCAGTATGTCCCAGGTAAACCTAAAAATCAAAACAGTCAGTTGCATTATGTTATATCATTGGTTTTATTCCCAGATTCTCAACAAAGTATTCACACTTCTCGCGACTTTGTGTGCTCAAAATATTATATTTACCCTTGGTAAGATGGTAGGCCTATGTATAAATGCATCCATACTTGATAAGAATCGAGAGATATATAGAGAAACCATCCTGTGAAAGTTTCTGTTTATTTCAGTCTGGCATTAACGAGAACAGAAAATGCATTCAAATCCATTTCCAATTTATAATACTTTTCACGTTTTCTCAAAAATTACAGCACTGTCAAATGGAATAATTTGGTTTGGTACCACACCAGCTTCACATCAAGAACGTTTTTAGATTATAGACGGAATTAAATATCGTAATCAGGTAATTACCGAAGGCGTACAGACCCTTCAACAATGATATATCATATTTGAGTTGTACAATTGTATATATAATTGTTTTCTTACAAAACTGAATGGTCCACTAAAATGTGACAATTTGAAGGGCAACAGCCGTTTCCCTCTGCCTGCGTGATAATAAACCTTGGCATAATAAATATTACCTACATATATTTTTACTATCTACAGGCAGAGATGTTTGTTTATGCACAGCATAGCAACTGCATATACATGTATACATATTTTTACAATGGCAGGAATAAGCAATAGCTTATTCATTCCGGTCACTCATCCATGAACCGAAACATACAACACAATAATGCATAGAGCTATGCCTTCCACCCAGAGTAATTCAGCAGATTGTCCTTCAACGCTATCCTGATTAAGTACAAGGTTCAGTGGCGCACCCAAGGGGGGGCTTGGGGGGATCGAGCCCCCCCCCCCCCCAAGGGCCCGCTGATGTTTTTTTTTTTAAAGAAGGAGCCAGGAAAGAGAGCAAAATCTGAGCCCAAGTCTTGTCTACAGAGGAGTTCGGCAAGGAGTATAGGGCAGTGGTACAAGGGATGGGGACTCAGGAGACTCAAGCTCCCCTACAAAAGTTTTCCATTTATTCTACTCACTATTATATTTTACGGCGTTGCGTATGCATGTGCATGTAAGCTTGAAGGGCCACCAGTATATATAACAAGCATTTTTACACATTCTCCCCCCCCCCCCCTGCCATGGTGCAGCCTGATCAGGGAGCAGCTTTACTTAATTTTATTTTCATTTTCTGTTGTCCGTTTCTCTTGTTGAGGTCGTTGACTGTCGTTGAGGTTACTCGTAAAATTTAAACACGCCCGCATTATAATCAACTCCTTTCCAGTTTGTACACAATGGCCCAGGATTGGGTTTTAATTTACAAAGATTATGTGACACTCTTTTAGCAAACACCGATTGGATAATATTGGGATTTGGTTTTGCCGCCAAATTCGTGTTTGAAAAAATTTAGCTCCGCCCGGAATGATCACAAACTTTACGTCCACGCAATGAAAGTATTTAACTATAGAAATCTTGCAGACGAAACAAGCTCAAGTTCTTTACATCAAGAGGAGGAAATTATATGGAAGGTAAAACCCTACGAGTCCGAATCATGCCATAATGTCTTCTTTTTGTGACTAGAAACCACCAGGAAACATTTAACATGTGCCGTAGGTTCACTGACGAGCACGACTAGGGACATGGCTGCAGCCGCGCCAGCGGTTATGGTTTGGGTCAGCCATGTCTCTCCCCATTATTGGATTTCAAATAAAAATATTTTGAGCCCCCCCCCCCCCCCCCCCTTCCCCCAATCAAATCCTGGGTGCGCCACTGACAAGGTTTCATCTTTGTGTTACGACGAGACGAGTGTTCCTCGGTGTCGGGTCTGCCTACCAGAGATGACCCGGATCACGTTTTATTCATTATTATTTTTTAATAGAGAATTAGCTGTTGCAAACAGCTTACCAACCTAAAGTACCTGGAGTATAAATGCAAAATAAATGTTACTGGCCTTACATTTAGAACCTAGCAGGTTCTTTCTCAACCTAGCAGGTTTTTCCTTTGAGAAAAAAACCTGCTCGCTTCGAAACGTAAGGCTAATAACATTTATTTAGCATTATTATTTTCTTTTTTATATATAACAGACAGATAATTGAGATAGAAATTTGTACAAAATACATGTAGTTAAAAATTAGCATCATTATCAGCATAGAGGACCCAGCCATTTCTGTAAAGAAACCCGGTATAAATTAAAAGGTATTGAGGCGCCCTCTGTTGACATCATCTGTGTGATGGCAGGCAGGAATCATGGATATTTTAGCGTTCACTTTATACATTTTATATTTTGACATATATCTAATATTGTTCCAATTAATGACGAGAATGTTTAATTAGAAATGGCAAGGGAGAGGCATGCTATTTGTGACAGATATGAATCCCAGGGACAATAATAAATGCAATGATGCGTAGTATTATTATTGTCTATTGATAGGACATTGCAACTGTTATTGGCATTCCATTGTTGATGAATCCTTCTGTGATAGCCATTCATGGATAACAAACCAACATAACAGTCTCTTTACTTATTCGTCCTCGACGACAATTATAATGCATAATATGCAATAAAAGTGTTTATTACATTTCAGCGTCTATTGTATTTGTATGCGTCATGGGGCCTATTTATAACTAGTTTCTTTTTGTTATTTCAGTCGACACAGGTGGACGAGGAGAGTAGCTATGGGGAATATTATAAGAGTAACAAAAACAGTGAATATTACAAAAAAGCGAACAGTTATCTATAGTGCATGTATACTACATGATAACTGAAGAGTCAAGAGCTCTTTATTGCCCTCTGGGTCTGCATATTGCCCTCTGAGTCTGCATACTGCCCTCTGGGTCTGCATATTGCCCTCTGGGTCTGCATATTGCCCATCGATCGAAATGTTGTTTGCCATTTAAAGCGTGTTTGATGATTTCTTGGTTTGTTTCATGGTATAGTGTACCTTTCAGGTTGACTCTGATTGATTATACAGTTATCTCAAACTTACAAAATAGTTTTGGTTTTTAAAATTTTCAAGCATCTAATTTTCAAATCTTAAAGAGTGGTTGGGGTTAACCACATCTACATCTTGGGAAATACGTCGCCTTGCTTTTAAGATGTGTTACCCCTCCCCGCCCCCCCCCCCTCCCCCACTCCCCCACCACCAACAACCCCGCAAAATCATGGTTCGCCACGATGGAGCAGTTCAGTTGAAGTAGATTTTTTGTGGCTTTGCTAAATACATTCTTAAAAACTTGCACGAAGTGCTTTGTTTCCGTGTCACATAGTTCTGCATATTTCCAAGAAGCTAAAATAAACTTTGTCTCAAACAGATATGCCTAGTCATATTTTCATTGGTGTATAAACATATTCTGTTCCACAAATCGCAGTTTTGTTACCCTAGTTTAGTCATTTATTAGAACCATTTCCAAGGACTTCACTTCAAACAATGCATGTAATAATATTATTACATTGTTCTCGCACTAGGTTTTATTATTCATTTCATCCAGTATACTAGCAGCTGCATAACTCGATAATCATGCATATGGACTTGGTTTCATTACACCATAATTATAGTTCTAACAGATTGCTTTCTATAACTATTCCTAATCTCATTAAATTTGAATCATAATCTGCTTTTGAATCAAATCATCTTTGCATCAGGAAAAATCGTCTGAGTGGTTAGTGGATATTGTCGAACCAGGTTTTATTATTTATTTCTTTTCATCATCCAGTAGCTGCGCGGTAATCATGCATAATGAACGGCTGGTTTCATAACACCATAATTAAAGCTCTAACAGATTGCTTTCATATAACTATTACTAATCTCATTAAATTCGAATCATAATCTGCTTTGAATTTGAGGGAAAATCGTCTGATAAAATAGTAGATAATTTGTCTGGAGAGTGACAGTTGTCATAATTGCGTGTGATTTTTTTTTAGAAGAAAAAATAGCAAAGCTGATATGCAAATTATCATCAGTCACTGTCCAATCACTGTCGACACTCCCCAAACACGCACATATGGCTTACCTCTTCGCTGCAGTGGATATGCTAATACTACATTATTCCAGCTCTTTCGTAACGCCTTCTCTGTCCTGCAGGTTATACCTTGATGCTTGCCTGTACAACGGACAGTCGGCTAGAACGTATCAACTGCGTAAGAAGGACCGTAGACGAAGCTGAGCATTTACCGACAGCAGACGAGCATCCCGATGTTTTAACACCACATCTTTTTCACTGGGTGTTTTGGCGTCAAAAAGCATGCAGTACGAGTAATTTGCCCTTTGTGTAAGGTAAGCAAACCTTTTAATTTAACCATGGTTCTTTTACACGATAATGTAACACTTGTTCTGAAACTGAAAGAGGTATGAATCGCGTATCCAGGGTTTCGAAAATAGGGCTGGGAGGAAGGAGGCATATCAGCCACACTTGGGCAAAAGAGGCATATCAGCCACACTTGGGCAAAAGAGGCTAACACAAAACGCATGGTACATTTAAGTGATTGGTGATATGCCCCCCCCCCCCCCGGCTCCCTGGATCCGCCTACGGAGTAACCTGTTGCTGTACATGATTCATTGGCAATTACAATTACAATGCTTGACTTTACAATGCTTGACTAGTGAATCACTTAATTACACTTTAATTAATGGGTTCAGAGAATGATTAAGTATATCATTGTGTTTCCAATTTCAAACTCATTATTGGATGGTGTTGACATGGTAAATGTCACCGTTATAGCACGATAAGCTCGAGTTTTCCGGAGAGTCATAAGGGTTGATTTGGGAGCCATTAGCGAAGATTCCATCTCTTATAGTCGTCTCTGCAACGATGGTTCATTGAACTTATAAAGATATCAATAATTTGATACATCAATCGATCTCTCGTTGGACCATAATGGGAAACATGGAACCATATACACATCGTAATGGGGGGTAGAATCACCGCGGTTTGTCGTCTAAATTTTTCACTTTTAAAAGACTCGGACCTTCGTAACTCGTGACTCGACTTTCAGGACTCAGACTCGATAACAAGGACTTAGACTCAAGATTTGAGGACTCGAATACAAATCTGAGTAAATATCCTTGATGATCGTACTGAAATTTATGATTTTTAAAAAATGGCAGAACGCGGTTTTATAAAGACAATATAAAGAATAGGCTCTCACGCCAACATGTTAGAGTGTGATTATTTTGTTATGAGCAAAAACGCATGTCGCCTTCTGATTCAGCATACTCTCGTACAATATTGTATCATCGTGTCACCGTGAAGCGGACAATAATGTTTACAAGTATGGTTGTCATGGTAACAAGTACTAATATGGAACTGGGCAGTTAATGGGAATGTGAAAAATTATTATCTCCAATAGTCTAAAATTTCAAAATACAATATATTTTAGTTGTTTGTATGTTGTGATGATCGTTTGTTAACTTTTACGATCGTTCAGACATGTTAGCATTAATTGTATCATACATACATGCAATGATCAAAAATTTAAATACAGTTTTCCCCTCAGATTCTATTCCAATCTGAAATAGAAACCCCTTGAATAATTTGTCTGGGAACTGACTTGAATTTAATATAATTGTAATTGTCAATTCCTACAAAGCGATACCCCGTATCAGAGCAAGAAAACCGGTTATTATTGCATTATTTATTTTCCATGTCGACGATGAGGAGTAATGTTCTCATGTTAATCAGACTTAATCTCATGAAGAGACACTTCATTTGAATCTCCTCGTCTCCCTGTCAGTTTCAGAAACCTGATAACATCACCGAGTGCCACAGTTATTCCTGCATTCAGTATATTAGCGGACTTTGTTTGATCTATAGCAACGCAAACTCGTACTGGTGATGTCCACCTATTTGGGATCAGAAACACTAAATTATACACACTATTTGGGTTTGTGACTGACGAGAATTATTCTCTTACAGACTAAACCGTTCATGTTACGCTCAAGCTGTTGTTTTATTCCCATTGGCAATTGATTACTTTATTTCACTAGGGATTTGGTTACCATTGCCTCGTTTTTAGACAGGAAAAAATCCATTAAAGGGAAGGTACAACATTGACCATGTTGCCAAACTGCTTCGACGAGTATGCTTACTGTCTTTGAATCAAGGTATACATTAAAGGGAAGGTACAACATTGGTAATGTTGGCTAAACTGCTTCTATGAGTATGCTTACTCTCTTTGAATCGAGATATACATTAAAGGGAAGGTACAGCATTGGTAATGTTGGCTAAACTGCTTCTATGAGTATGCTTACTCTCTTTGAATCAAGGTATACATTAAAGGGAAGGTACAACATTGGTAATGTTGGCAAAACTGCTTCTATGAGTATGCTTACTCTCTTTGAATCAAGGTAGATACATTAAAGGGAAGGTACAACATTGGTAATGTTGGCAAAACTGCTTCTATGAGTGTGCTTCCTCTCTTCGAATCAAGATATACATTAAACAATAAATCTGTGAAATCTTGATCAGCTTATTACGCACGTTATGCCGTACGCCTAAATGCAAAAATAGTAAACATCCATTTACCTTGTTCGTTATTCATTATAATGTGCAATTTAGGAAATAATTTCACTTTTCTTAAAAATGGCAGCACCTCAGATAAAATTATTGCTAAGGAAATTTGATGCTATCGGCAGTTTTACATCATGTAAGTTTAACATACAAATTCGACCAGAAAGGAGGCACGGAAATGATTTGTCAATATAAATTTATGTTTTATATTGATTAGTATATTATAAGTAAGACTAATTGCGGTGACACCATGTGGAATCTCAATTGAGTAGTAATTAGTTCTGAAAAGAACTGGAGGTACAACTCGACGTTTCGATCAGTATGCTCTGATCGTCCTCAGGAGAATGCCGGACTCTGGAATTCTCCTGAGAGTCCGGCATTCTCCTGAGGACGATCAGAGCAGTGATCGAAACGTCGAGTTGTACCTCCAGTTCTTTTCAAAACTAATTACTACTCAATTGAGATTCCACATAGTGTCACTGCAATTAGTCTTACTTATCATCCTCACCATGCAAAGCTACAAGTTTTACCTAGTATATTATAAATAGGCCTACTGTAAAGAACATCATTGACTTGGCTCTTGAGTATACATAGGAACAGATGACGGTGTTCAGGGTAAGCTACAGTAGGCCCCCTACTGGTAATTCAAACAAATCAAAATAGTCGAATTTAGATGTCCAACTTACTTCGTGTAAAACTGATGATGGTATTAATCTTCCATAAAGAAATGATTTTTGTCGGAGGTGCTGTCATTTTAAAGAAAAGATAAACACTTAGCTTGTACTCACTTTTTTCACATGTTTAGCCTAAACATGTTTAGATTGTGCTTTTCTGTGATGTGTGTTTGAATGCAAAAAACCATATGAACAGGTCAAAAAGCTAGCTTTGTGACATGTACAGAGGATGGCCGTTCAGCATTTAAACGCGTTCCTTAACCCGTTTATTTTGCGTGTGTTCACTAATTTTCACTATTTTCTTGTGAACAATTCAAGGTTTAGTTGAATCTGTCACAGGTTGGTTGTCTAATGGATATCTAGAGTTATAGAGCATAAGCATATTCCTAGAAGCAGTTTTGCCAACAAATCCAATGTAGGGATTTGAGGCTTTGCATGGTGGAGATATATGTTATTCAGTTGGTTTATTCTCAACGTTTCAACTATAGTCTGCTCTAGCCGTCATCGGGAGACTGATCCAATGTTGTACCTTACTTTCACACGGGCATCACAGGGTGCTCCTTTTATGGGTATTTTTTGGGGGTAGGCTATATTATATAACTGACATGTGAAATGGGTATCTACCGTCCAATTATTAGTCATTTTGTTCAAAATGGTCGACGGTGTGTACTTAAATTAATGGCAGTGCCATTGTAAACATAATCCTTCATTATCACGCTGTAAATGCCTCAAGTTCATAAATGAATTTCACTAAGGATCGATTTAACATTTTATTAAAATAATTTGTTGTGATAACTATAAATTATGTTTTTAATTTGTATTCATGAAATGCCTATGTCTTATTTTTGAGGTTTTAATCACTGTGCAATAGGAAAATGAGCTTCATGTATTTTCACTTTAATTACTTCATGAAGAAATAACAACTTTAAAATAGGCCCTATTGGATAGTACATCATGGTGTTTCACCAAGAAAAATTGTCTGGTCATATTAGTGTTGTGTTGGTAAATTTTCCAACAACAAAAATTTGCGCCCCCAACTCTGATGTCAGTCGGCAAATTGACTTCCACACCCCCAAAGAAAATGCCTTCGCTACGCCCCTGTTAGTCAGAACGATAGTAACTTGTGGAACGATTTTGAGATGTGAACCTTTTTGATAATATCTTCCTCGGAAGAGGACTTTCCATCTCGATGCTTCAAATAACAACCTTTACGTGACATTGTTTTTATCTTTTTCTTTTAACTGAGTACCGTATGTCATTAAAATATTTGTTTAACCGTGTTTACAGAGTACTAAGTGAGAGGCATCACCTGATCGTGACGAGCTTACAAAATAATGCTCTCCACTGCCCAACTGAATCATGTTAAAGTAACCATGTACTTCACTAATGACTAAGACAATAACAAACTAATTGGACCAAAACAAGATTCCCTGAGAACATCTCTCAGCGGAAAAGGGCCGGCCGTCTGTCAACAAGTATGGAGCACCCACAGGGTCAAACACTCACGTCATGATTAATTCTCCAATGGTGCATTTAGCCTCATTTCCTGTGTCTTTTCCCTCAGTTTTCCGTTTCCGAGGGCATATTCATCACGTTTGACTTGTGCTTGCAATTTGTTAACATTTTCAGCAAGGCGTTAATTAGACACAAAATAAAACCACGGGGCTTTGTTTCCTTTTCATTTTGAAAATGAACGTTTTATTGAAACGAGAAAAGTGTTTGCGATTTCCCGAATATTCCCCGATTCCCCGAAAATTTCAGCAGTAATTATGCTCTCCCAAATAGGCCTATACTAATGAAATATTTGCGGTAACTCATTACTTCGACATTCTGACTTCGTGCAGTGCACTTAAATAAATGATTATTGAATAACGGTTGACTAACCAAGCATATTGATGTGGGGGAATGAAGCCATTAGTCTAGAGAGATCTTTATAATTGTGTTCTTGTGTTTGATTGAGTAGCGTACTGTGATGAACAAACAGTACTGAATTAAGACAATCGCATGTTTTTAATTTTTTTTAATGCTTTTAGAAGCAGTTTTGCTATCATTGCAAATGTTCATGTTGCACCATCTTGCTGTATGCTTTATACTTACATGGATAATTAAATGGATTTAAAGTGTTTATATTTGGATCGACTTTAAGCCTATTTTTTAAGTAACATGACACGATATTAATTAAGCCATGTCACATGGTTAGCCTCACTGTACCGTCACGACGGCATAAGGCCCAAAAGGTATCTGGTTTCTGATCTCCACGCGCGTCGCATTTAATATTATTATTATTATCATTATTTTTTTTAAATTATTTCTTTCTTTTTGGATGAAACGATGTCCAATTGCAGCCAAAATTGCTGGATCGACTGGAATTCTGCCGCGCTGTGTTTTAAGCGACTTTTTCACATAGGGGTATGAATGTTTACCTGATTTGTGAGGCCTGTCTTAGGCACTATACTTTGTGTATGGGAAATTTGGTCTGGTTCCAATAACAGCGTACACATGTATCACGTATTTCACTGGTTGACAAACAAACAAACAAAAACAAAACAAAACAAAAAACCCACCTATGACCAAGACCGGAGACTTTTTTTTGTTTGGCCTAAAAGGTAACGTTGGAAATATCATGCTCTTCACACTCAAGAAATGACCAATTTAATTTAGTTGGATGAAAGTGACATGAAGTGGATTGCAGATTGGATACATGGAGCTCAACACACGCCAGACACGTCGTCATTGACGTCTTATGAAATGCACTCAACTGTCAAATTTAACAATTTCTTGAATATAATGTCATGAACTGCTAAAAAGCCTAGTAGATTTATATATCGTTGACATAGCAACGTGCAGAGGATGGGCCTCAGTAGATTTAAATACAAACGAAATTACAAGTTTGACACGTTGATAAAATGCAAGATCTTGTAAAAATAAAATAATATGGCATTTTTTCGTCATCAATGATCTTGAATTCACCGCTGTAATAACAGCTACATTTATTTCACTGCATTATTTCCTCTTACTAAACCGCAAGAGTGTTTTATGACCTTGTTGCATCAGCAAGTATCACACAAATGTGTTAACCAAATTTAATTCTCCTGAAGACAATCAGAGCATACTGATCGAAACGTCGAGTTGTAACCAACTGGTTCCTTTCAGAACCGCTTACTACTCAAGGGATTTTTTTATATGGTGTCACCGCAAGTAGTAAATCTCAACTATACTACTCAAAACAATTTAGGGAACACCGGAATAATCTCGGTTAATGCAAGATCATTTATTTCAGATAAACACAATGTTTCACAGAATTGATGAGAAACAACTGCACAATGAAACAGATGATAAAGGATGCATGTAGTGATTACACATTTCATGACATGACTACTGAAAGAGAGAGGGGGTTACAAATGAAAATCCCGGTTCATGGAACATTTCGAACCTATTTGATGTTAAAAATTCGGTGTTCCCTAAATTGTTTTGAGTAGTATATTATTATTGGCCCATCTATCTAGTGATTACTAATCCGGGACGCCGACATGATCTGTGGACGCCCTTCTGCTTTCAGACTCATTGTATTTTAATTAAAAGGAAACGTACAATTTTATAATTCTGTTCTGGTTGTCAGTATGTCCCCATGCATGCATGTGAATAATGTTATATATAAAAAACAGACCTGTAATTGTCTCAGCTACTGTATCGTTTAGCTGAAGTGCTTTCAGATTTTCGATCGGCAAACAACATCCTTGTGTAAGTTTGATCTGTCGTCAAATTCATTTTCAGATATGAATAATTGGGAATAACTTGATGGAAGACAGTTCTTTTATTGTCCTTTATTCTCATCTGGTTTTTAATAAAATACTGCTTCTGATGTAAAATAAATGGCAACGCATATCAACCAGTTGGACGGTCAACAGGGCAAGAAATTGATCGAAATCAGACCGTAAACAGACCGTTAACTTTTACTCTGGCGGCCCGGCGGCTTATAGCCTTGTCGCCTTGATCACTATACGCATCGGTAGAAAGTGACCATCAGTGGCGGAACAAGGGTCCAATTTTCAGGGGAGCACTAGGGGTTGCACCATTTTTCCAAGGGGGTGCACCATGTTTTTCAAGGGGGGTGCACCATTTTTGGAAGGGGGGCATGTCAATACTTGAATCCTGCAGTCTCAAATAGGGACCTATTTTTTCAATATTCTGAATTGGGGGCACCCGGGGGCACGGACCTCAGCTGGGGGGGGGGGACGTGCCCCCTGTGCCCACCCCCCCCCCCCATAGTTACGCCACTGGTGACCATTGCTAATTTGATATTGGTTAATTGGAACTACATGTCGTCCTTGACAGAAGTTATCTCACCTTCATCGTCACTGAGCACGAACGATAACAAGGTGTTGTGAGTTGTGGGAATGGAGGGCAGGCTCACTCAACCCTTAGAGATAACCTGGCTTTTTAATGGGAAAACAAGAAACATTGTTCAACAGCGTTTACTAAAAGATGCGATGCAATGGGTTTGGAAAGTTTTAAACCAATTGTGATCTTGACTCAAACCTTATTCAAAGTGTCAGCAACGAGTATGTAATTTTATTTTAAATAAATATAAATTAAATTTTAAAAAATCACCTGGGCCCAAAAAAGTGAGTGACAGACCATCCCATGTAGCTGAAGGAGATAAACTCCCACCCCCCAGGATTGACGCCCATGTCTTCTACTAAGATTGTGTAAAATCAGTCGAAAAATTTACGGTCCCTGGAATTACTCCGTGGGGAATGTTTGTAGAAACATTATTGAATGATTTGCTACGAGTCTCATATTACCGTGGGGATTTGGGGCATTTCTCGTAAAGCTTATACATGTGATGGATCAAGTGTCACATTCTCCCTGCTGATCACGCAGCTTTTCGAAGATTTTTTTGAAATCTAAATTGCTTTAAAACAACCCAAGGAACTGAGTATGACGTCACTGGGGTATTAAATTGCACTTTATAAAGACGGCCATGATTGGACAAAACTTTACAGCAAGGAAGGTGAATGACATTCAAAGGAATCATGGGATAGTTCACATTGCATTATGGGATTAAGGGACTGAATTTTGATCGGTTAAATGGCCTTAGTCATGCCATTGGGAGTATTCGTGTTTTTTACCCTGTATAGCTTGGGAATCGTTCTTGCACGTCACTCATCTTCCGCACTTCCGCAATTAAATCGGGAGGGTGGCCTTAGCTTTCGATCCAAACCGGACCTTCATCCTCCATGCTTTGACAAAGTACAAACATAAAAAAACACATCCATTTATAGGGAAAAGGGAAAGCAAAGGATCATGGGGCGGGATCCAAAAAGGCGGGAAAATAGTAGCCAATTAAAGATAAGCATCAGTCTAGAAAAGCCAATAGGAGTATTAGAAGTGAACAAAGGAGGGATTATATAGAGCCACACAATAAGTAGATGTGGCAGCTTGTGGTAAAGCTAGGGTAAAAATAGGACAATACACAAAAGGGATACGACAACAAAAGGGGGGTTACTACACCGTACAAATTGAGGAGTTGGTGTGTGGGTGTAAATAGCTAAATTAAAATTGTCTTATAAGAGACAGTTGGAAAATATATACAAAACGACGAAATAGTTGTATATGTTTTTTTTTAAATGTTTGTATGTATTACAAAATGTCAAATCCTGTTTTCTCTGAGGTGAAAAGCACTAATCAGACAAAATGATGACTCTGGATGACTGAAACTTGTGCCAACTTTATATTAAATAACTTGTTTTAAATAATAATTCGTTAACTACATAATCTAGTAATTCAATATTATACTTTCTCTTTAATATAATATATTGATGTAACTTCAGCCGGAGTATACTGAGTTGTAAGCTCAAGAGATATACCACCTACGCGATACATGATCAGCCCATTCTTCTTAATGGTAATTATGCACTTGGTCTTCCCATCTGTACTGCAGTTGGCTGTCTAGGGATTTATGTTTGCCGGTACGCCGTAGTGATCAATACCTTCAAGAGATTTCAAGGTATTTTGTTGTTTGAAGGAATGAATGAAAAAAATTGTAAAAAATTATGTGAGCAGAATCATGGAGAAGTGGCAGAATGCAAACTGATGCACTGATACAAAATTACAGCCAAGGGTGTCCACGGGTGTCCACGGGTGTCGTACAGAGCGTATACGATACGACCAGGCTTGCCTGGTTGTAATTCACCCGATCTGCACATTTGAGCGAAACGAAAACTGCTATTGGTAGGAGGAAGTGCCGTGTGTAGGTCATTTCGCTCAAACAGGAATGTTTGCATTCGCGTTTTACTACATTCAAATGTTACAGTTTTCCACTGCGAAGAAAAATTTGTTTGGATTATTTTTGTTTAAAGCAGAAATTAATGTAGTATGTCCAGTAATTAATACATTCAGAAACATATACCATGGTATTTAGAAGGAGGGTAATAGGATGGAACGCAGCAGCTGGAAGAATTTCTGATTTATAATTTAACCCTGTACATTTGTCATGTTGGCGAAACTGTTTCTGTTGGTACATTTTTTAACATTTTTGCTTTCTTTAACATCAAGATCCAGTAAATAGCCTAAAAGTCAATAGGCCTAAGTCATGGGAACAGTGTGGAAAAAGCATTCACAATTTATACAGAAAAACAACTTTAAGCATCAAGTTATGGAGTAATTTAAATATATTTTGTCCTGATATATAATTCGGTAATTTTGTAATCAGGAAGTTATCAATGATGTACCTCCCCTTAAAAATAACTTTATTTAATCATTCAAGCAGCAATGTCTATAATATGTCTATTGGGGGCGCTATACAACATGTCCATTCCATGTTGTTGATCTGCGATACGCGTAATGAGGGCGCTAATCCTCGTATCGTTAATGTGTTTGTTTGTTTTTTCAATATTCCCGCATAGTACTGATATAAACCTGCTTGCATACGTAGTACAATTGTGGCAGCGAAATGACGCAAATCGTTGAAAATAATCGGGAAGAGCAATTTAGCATAATGACATTATCGAGAGAGTACTATAAAATTATCTTCACCATTTAGCGGTGATGTGTTCGTGTCCGAGACAAAATGTGAGGGAGGATGAGGACACGGGGACACGGAGCACCAGATCATATTTCGGATCCCGGAGGCTCCCCCCCCCCAAAAAAAAAAAAAAAAATCATGTTGCCATAAATCATCCATAAAATCCATGACTTGTGACTTAATACACTTCATATCATCTTATTTTATTATCCCTTATGTAAACGGTATACCAAGACAAATCGACCATGCGTATCATGGCAACTACATTATAAACACTTCAATGCCCATAATACTGATATGTCCATCAAAATCTAGTTACATAGGCCGTTGAGATGCAGTCACATCAGGCACAATAATGTCATGTAAATGTTGTAGTCATAGATGGCGCATGATTCGATTCCCCAATAATGAACGACCCTACACGGCCGTCACACTGTTCATACCATGACCCCACCCCGTCTGTCCCACCCTCACCCCGTCTGTCCCACCCTCACCCCAGCCCCCACTCAGAGCACTTTTACGAAATTGAAACTGAAGGATTTAAACAGTATTTTAGAAAGAATTTTTTTTTTTGCTGTGTAAGAAAATTGGTAACACGTTATTAAAACGTTCATACTGTTTGAGATATTTTATAAAATGTTGGAAAATTAAATGCGAGAAAATGTTTGAATGTAATTTTTTCGAGCGAGGTTGGGTAACAATCAGTAAGCACTATACCATCAGAACAAAACGTGGGATATATGGTCTGTGCCCAATTCCCCACGAGATTTATACCCATGGATATTATCAGCAACTGAACTGAACTTGGACCGGACTTTCGGATAGTCCTAAATCTTCTCCTTTTTTGGCAGAATAGTACTAGTAGTTGTTGTTTCTAACCTAGCAGGTTCTTTCTCAAAGGCAAAATGGACGAAATAAACTTCACACATAATACACAATAGTGCGCAGAAGTTAGTCAGGTTATTTATTAATTAATTAATTAATTTATTTATTTATTTATTTATAATGAGGTTGCATGAAGCCAAAGGGGACATCATTCCGTAGCTCTTGCCTCGTTCATTAATTGGATATTTCGTTAATTAAGATGCATTTTGTTGGGTTCGGCTGAGGCACAGCGGCCAAATGCATAATGGAATCACCTAAGGTACTTGATGACATTTTAGACGCCGACCCAACGCACTTGGATCTTTAGGTTCCCCCATGGCTAACTGAAGATGAATTTGTTGTTCACTGATGGCAATGCCTTCGAAGGACTTTCATTAGTGCTTGTCAAGATGCTTTTAACATCATAAATAACACTAAAAACAGACATATGTACACCAGTCAACGATGGATACAGGGCAACAGAGGAATGACCGGTAAAGTTCAACTGTTAAATGTTTAAGGGAAGTGATACACCATATGTTCTGCGAAAATATATTAAAAAATACATAAAAAATGTATTGTAATGTGGACAATTGATCACGGCCGTGATCTATTTCAAATTTGTACGTTTCTCCAAAAAAAACTGCATGTCAGACGGAATAATTTCACAAGATCTTTGGTACCATCACCAACTTCACATCAATTAATTGTTTAGATCATTATTGCGGAATGTTTTAATCGAGTACTAAAGGTGAACACTCCTGTAAATAATAACTTTAATAAAATATATCAAAAATATGAATGCATTTTCGCTATTTTCTCATGAACGACACAACTGTAACTTTTTAGTTATTGAATATATATATATATCTTGATTCAACATGTAGCCTAAGATTTGTAGCTTTGCATGGTGAAAAGGATAAGTAAAGACTGTTTGCGATGGCCATGTGAAAATTCTCTTATGAGTAGTATTTAGTTGTGAGAAGAATTGGTAGTTACAACTCGACGTTTCGATCAGTATGCTCTGATTGTCTTCAGGAGTAATACTCACATGATTCAATAAGAGTAAGTATACTCATAGAAACAGTTTTGTCAACACCACCAATGCTGTCAAATGTGCATTGAATTACCCCTACTAACATAAATATTGAACATTTCTCATTTTGTCTGTAGGAAAACTCAAATTTTAGCTACTTCCAAACATCACACCTGAACTTGTCACCCAGTGCCTGTTGTCTAGCTTCTGTGCGTTCTTCGAGCACTTTTTAACATTGAAGTATTGTGATTGCATCAACAGCGACGGATAACAATCATAAACAAATTTTGACACGCAAATTGAAACATTCAACAGCGAAGCGAAATAGCATTGAATGAAACCTATTTGACGTTGTTTGGCAACAGTACACAAACCGGCCTTACCCGCAGATTTGTAAAAGAACTGTATACACAAGGTCAAAATACACAATTGGGATTTAAATTCAGTGAAGCGCAACCGCTAAACACGGCCCATTCCATTTTGCCTATATCTTATCTGACGTATTGGGGATCACTGATTAATTATTCATGTCGCCACCAAGTGATGCTAAAGGTAGTCCGAAGAAGACAGCTAGAGCGAGCGTAAAACATAAAGAACCAGCCAAAGGCCACACGGGCAGCGGAGCTCACAGCAAAGCTGCCGTGCCAAAAACGATGGGTAATGGGGCGGGATCGCAATCCCGCTCCCATGGTGTTAGCACACAAAATGGGAAGAGCACGACGGAAAACCCGGACCTGATTAAACTAAAGGCCAAGGTGGCCCATCTGGCATTGGACTTACGGGGAAAGGATACTGAGCTACAGAACGTCAAAGAGCTTATCAAATCTCGCGATGAGCTCGTATTAGAACGGGACATTGAGATTGAAAAACTTCGTGAAGAGGTACACAAACTACGTTCTGTCTTACAACAGAGGACCCTTCAGGATGAAGTACGACCAGATATCTTATCTACCATCCACGAGGAACATGGGATGGCTGGAGGAAATAAAGACCGAAGCAAGAAACAAGGAGTGTCCGGAGAGAGTGGAATACACAATAACGTGACGTCAACATCAGCGGACAATTTGAAAAAATATGAAAAAGATTCCAGGTAAGATATAGTAATTTTTAATATCATTAAAACAAAACTTAAATGAGTCGATTAAAAGGACTATTGATACTATTTTTGAGTATTAATCTTCAGGTTACAGTCATAAAATATAACATTGTTTACGTTTGGGGAACCACGTTGTGGCCCTCGAATATTTTGTGATAATAACACATAAATACTGACTAACGAACATTATCTTGGCAACATATATTCCATATGATGATGGCAAACACTTGGCAACACATTTAAAAAAAATAACTGTAAATATTGCTTTGCTTCAATTCGTATTACATGACGTTAGTTTTATTCTACGTACATGTGGTTCATCGACGGACAGTAATTGTATATAGCACGCGTGTTGTATTGCTTACGAGTTGTGCTCTATTGAAGCGTTTCCATAGCGACCTTTTAGAGTTATGATAATCTGAGTCATAATAAATAATTCTGAATGAGTATATAAATCTCCCGGAACAAAACAAAACAAAACAAAACAAAACAAAAACATCAAGATGGATCGTACATGACCGGTTAATTAAGCACTTCTTTGTCTTCTGAAACTATAATGGTTGTCAAGCTATATTTACCAAAATTAAATGACTTTTTTTTATAGGGTCGGGAACATCTCAAAAACCCACGCTTTATACTACAATGTAAAACTCATTGTTAGAAAACATAGTAAGAATTTAACTGATATCATGTTGTTTTTTTCAATGAGCTCCGTTGCTTCGTATATGATTTGACATATCAACCTTGAGAAACTAATGTCAAGGATCCTATTAAAATTATCATCATTATCGTCATTATGCACAAATGTTATTAGGCCTATGTCAAATTCAAAATTACATTTATTTCTATACATTCATGAAGGAAAAACACCTTTTTTTTCTTTCTTTAAAAAAAATATACACATGAACAAATAAGCAGGGAAGTATTTGCAATGGAGCAAAAATCAGTGAAACCAAAATAATACAAAAGAAAATAAGAAGAACGTGAACACAGGAACAAACAGTTGAGAGAAGGCGGAATGCAAACAAAGGGACAACGTGGAGGACACACAAATTAATTTGCGTATAATTCCGCACGTGGAAAGAAAGAGAAAGTATATCAATTTACTTTCGCCTTTCATAAGTTTGTTGTTGGATTTAATATAATATGATTTACTGTGTGCGTGCCAGGAGATGTCATGCACAATTGCCATTATTCTGCTGTAGATTCGTAGCAGCCTTTTTAGTACTGGATTTGTGATGGCTCGTTACAATGAAAGGCTTGATATTATTGTTTCATTTCTATTTATGGGACTGTAGTGATGTGTACATTATTTTCTGGATATGTTTTTGAGAATATATATTTATATTGGTGCGGCAAAGCATTCTGATAGTATGGTCATAGCAATATAAAGGACTACGCGTAAATAACAAGGTTGTCAACCATTATGCTCATTTAACTGTGAAATCCTAATGGGCATACTGCACAAGAAAGCTTAAGTGTATAGGTTCAACCTTACGCATTGAACAGTGATAAATGAAGCTCGCTGATGTGCCATCCAGTGTCAGTGACTGACACTAGTGACAGAAGTGCGTTGGATATGTTTCCATTTAACCCACTGCACACGTAATGCCCAATAGTAATTTTCTTTAGCCCTTTTCCCTATAAATGGATGGGGCCAGGGCAGAGGCCAAACCATATCAGCCAGGGATCAAGCCCCGGTCAGATGCAAACAATCTGGGTAACAGCAGTAGCGGGGATCACACAATTAACGGGACACAAGCCTTTTACGTGGTTGTACACAAAGTAGATTTATATGGAGAAACTGACCTGAAATATTATAAACGTGAAGTGAGGAAAGAAAAATTGGCTGATGCCGGACTCGAACCCGTGACCTCTCGAATACCGTACGAGCGCTCTACATATATGTAATTAAATAGAAACGTTTCGTGGGCCCGATCAACTCGCACCGGAACGGAAATATGTTTTCTGAGATTTAATGAAAACCGAAAAGTCATAAAATGCCACCCTGTATTCCTTTTTGAACAATAACAGCAGCTTCTTGGAGAAAGCTAATGTTTCCAACAAAATTACAGAAAACCAATGAATGACCAATCGATTTGATGCGGTCTTTGGCATATGGAAGAGTAAGACATACTAAAAGTATGTGATATACATGCCTAACAACTGCCCCCCCCCCCACGTCTAACTATAATAATAATCATAAACCGACTAGGCCTTTATAGAACCAAGAAGATGATAAACGTCTTACGGCTTGCCTCAGAATATTGAACGTTATTGATTTTGAGGTTTGCCCTTTACTGACTATCTGTAAAGCACTGCATCCGCTTCGTGCACATCATAGCCCACTAGCGGTGAATGCACTTTGGAAACAGAGGGCGTTTCTGATTTAAACCTCGTCCTCTTTACCTCTATACGTGGCCTTAATTGGAAAGGAGATTTTTGATCACTGAAAGAATCATCATTATAGTCAGCTATACATTGACAAACTATTTTTATCTCGGGAAAAATGCTGTCTACATATCCATATGTATCCTATTCTGTGAAGTCGGAACGTCTGGTTTTGTATCTTGGATTGAATCAGAATGTGTTTTTGATGTAATGACACAATGGATTAAACCATAGAGTAAGGACAAAGATTCTATGATTATACTAGGAACAAACAAACCAACGCATTTCCTATAAATAAAAAGCCGTCGCTAAATATGACCTGTCACGTCTGCAACCTCATGCAAAAATCTTACATTTGCATATAGACAATATATCATTAACATATGCGGTTTGTCGCTTTGTTTTATTAGAATGTTTTTGAAGCTTAAATGTTAAAGTTTAATTCAAAATATATAAATAATATAGTTTTTTCTATCCCCATATATATATATATTTGGAATTCACTCATTAAAGGTATTTCAAAATATTAGATAGACAGACAGACATCGTATATATATATATATATATATATATATATTATATATATATATATATATATATATATATATATATATATATATATATATATATATATATATATATATATATATATATATATATATATATATACATAGACAGACAGACAGACAGACAGACACACACCGTATATATAGATAGATAGATAGATAGATAGATAGATAGATAGATAGATAGATAGATAGATAGATAGATACCGTGTGTATATATAGAGAGAGAATAGAAATACTTCCAAAGGATCAATTAATATTTTATGCTAGAATCTGCCAAAGATTCTGCTTAACTGATTCGCACGTAAAATAAAAAATAGTTAAACATATTAATAATTTACAATAATAGCCAATATATATGGCAGCGTTCTGTTCCGTAATGGGCAGTACTGTTGTATAACCTCAATGGCATATGAGACACAGACATAGGCTGCAAAATTCTATCAAGTCTTCATAGATAAAAGGCAATGTTATTTTATTATTTTATCTTTGTAAATATTAAGATCAGTTTGGACACGCCAGTAGTGTTTAACGTCGGGGTCAAATATATATCCATGTACAGTGATAAATTTTGTACATGAGCATGACGAGTATATCTTTAAGGAAATGAAAATTCAAACTTGATACATTTATTAAAATTAAATACAAATACAATGGTTTTAATGGCAGATTTTATTTATAATATTTACCGGTTAGGTTGGATGTGGTTATTTCTGTTTATCTGAAATCGATTAAATGAATTAAAAACCAATTAGCTTAAAAAACATTAAACAATCCATATTTCGGCATCATCCGTGACAGACCGTTTTACTCCCAAAAATAAAACAAGTAATAAAAACAGTGGAATGTTCACATTTAAGAGGATTGTCACGTCAGCTCAGAGATTGAAATACGTATACTAATTTCGTGAAGCTCTGTCAACTTGTTTCTGATCAAAGATTTGACGTTCCGGGCGAGGTATATCCACCTCTTTTTAGCCATCCTGTCAAGCACAACTGTGCAAAAGAAAACGTCAACGATGAAAATTGTGTGCAAGTTTTACACAAAAGACAAATCAATGTTCTTTTAAAACGAAATAAAAAGAGGTACAGATCTTGAAATAAATTGTTTTTAAAACGGCAACATTTTGGTGGTAGGCCTAAATTAATTTGTCAAATATTTTGTGATGTTTGAGGGAAATAAATTAAATGTGAACGGATTCAACAAAGTACGCCTTATGAGAAAATTATTCTGCTTTTAGATTTTGTGAACTCAGAAAAACAAACATATTGTCAACTTAAATTCGTGGGGTGCCATGGT
Source organism: Zoroaster sp. YZ-2022 (assembly GCA_029582265.1). Classification (NCBI taxonomy): domain Eukaryota; kingdom Metazoa; phylum Echinodermata; class Asteroidea; order Forcipulatida; family Zoroasteridae; genus Zoroaster; species Zoroaster sp. YZ-2022. The sequence goes on from CM055824.1 coordinate 10,347,706, forward strand.
CAAGCAGTTTAGTGCATCGGATTTGTGTTCTGATGGCTGAGTCGTCAGAGTGTGTGGGTTCGAAGCCTTGCCGCGACCATGGTGCTTGTGTCCTTGAGCAAGACACTTTACCATAATTGCTGCGAGGGCCGAATTGAACCCAGCCACTGGGGATGTACAAGCCAGTGCATGCTTAGTGCCGGTCCCAAGCCCGGATAAATGGGAGGGTTGCGTCAGGAAGGGCATCCAGCGTAAAAACATATGCCAAATCAAATATGCGACCACTAACGGGAGCAGCCGAAAGAGGGCAACATTGTCAACTTAAATTCACTACCAAACATATGTCAATATCTTGTGAATTAAGGCTTTTATGATGTGAAATTCATTGACAATTTCTATTAATTCGCATTGTGACAAGGCATGTTTTTGGGCTTGTTAGGCCAAAAAAGTCTCCGGGTTCTGGATCGGTCGGATTCAAAATCGGGGCGGTGACGCGCCCTGTTTGTTCGGCCATCTTTTTCTTTTTCTTTTTTTTTGCTAACAGGGAAATATTGTGATACATTGTATACGTGGGAACCAAATTTCTCATATACAAAGTATGGTGGCTAAAAGAGGCCTCATAAATCGGGCAAATGTTCATACCCCTATGTGAAAAAGTCATTTAAAACACTACGGCAGAATTCCAATCGATCCAGCCATTTTGGCTGCAATTTGATATCGTTTCATTGGGGAAAAAAGAAAATTAAAAATGCCGACTCGCGGGTCTGAGGCTACGCGCGCGGAGACCAGAAACCGGAGACTTTTTTTGCCTTATACAAAAGCAGCTTTGGGTACTTCAGACGTGTTTTGTAAGATTGGGTCACAAATGGTTTCACGGAAATGACCGTTATGTCAAAAATTCATTTTATTTTAAAAATCGTGACTTTCGTGAGAATGCATTCCCGGAAGCATGGAGGAAGGAACAATATATGCCTTGGTCAAACAAAGCCATACAACCTCCGACTCGTGTTTTGATAAATAATACTAAATTAAGACACCGTACAGTGAGTGTACTTCCGTTAGTCGATCATGTGTTTGTAGTATACCAAATACTTCACAAGATTGTTTTCGAAAATGATGAAGGGTTGAATGGCGGAAGCGGAGGATACTAGAAAAATCAGATTGTACATTACAGGATTAAAATAATGTGTGTTAAAAAATTGCAAAATTTACCAAAAAATATTATTACACACAAAAACAGAAAACAATCTGACGTTGTTTTTTAGAAAAAAGTAAGCACCTTTTCTGATGAAATTTTCACAGGTTTAGTTTAATGATATATTACTTGAAGTCTACAGAGTTGAAATGAGCGTAAATGTATTTATCTTTCCTCTTATAGATTCCTCGCTCTGTTAAATGTGTCTTGCATCGATCGTGAATATACAATAAATAATGATTAGTTCAGCATCATTGACAGGCCAAAAAGACTTAAATAAGAACATGACATTAAATATAACGACAAGTTGTAAATTTGTGCAATAGAGAATCGATGTGGAATAAAGAAATATAAAATGTATTTTTGGAGGATACGTCAGTCATGCATGCTGGCCGTGAGTGGCAGTGCCTTTATCAGTGGTTTTAACCAGGAAATATCAGTAAGAGTAGTTCTAATGCTGAGATTCATGACATCCAAAATGCACTTAAAATAAATTAAAAAAATAACAAAAAGCTATTAAAGTTGAATAATACAGACGTGAATTTTCTAAAAATAGCCTAACTTAAAATAACATTTTCCTTCAGGTCTGCCTTAAACCAACAAAATCTTCAATCAAAATTTAAGAACAAATATTTGATCTGGTGGTAGACTGTTGTTTTCAATCAAATCCTGTGTTTTCCTGAAGAAGGATTTCCTGAAGAAAAAAACAAACACATTATTTTCCAGATCCAATTTACAATGTTAATGGTGCAAAGCAAATATTTGTTTCAGAATTAGCGTGGAATGTATCCACTAACACTGAACAAACACAGTCCTAAAAATTGTAAATAATCGTTACCAAATTAACTGGAGAACAAAGGATCAAATCTGATGCTAATTAAATTTTTCTGATGTATAGGAATAAAGAAAAAATATGAATAATTTCTAATTAGTCAGTTGCATGATCATACAGGAGAAGGTAACATTTTCTCACCCCCCACCCACCCATATCTCTAAAACCTCTCTACACTCAAAAAGTATCAGTCCACCAGAAATGATTAAAAATACAAAATAAAATAAACAAATTGTTTTGTGCTGTTGCGGAAAATAAAAAACGATTAACAAAATGATCTGCCAAGTTGTTAAATTTAGCTTACAGAATGAATATTCTGCGCTTGAAATTTTTAATTATTTTCCCCAGTGAACAAATTTGTGAATTATCCTGAAGGATGACAAAAATTACAACCCAGTTACCAAGTTAAGTAAACATTATAATGGAAGTTCCACGTTTTAAAATTAAACTATTTTCCATGTCGAACAAATTTCTAAATGAATAAAACCCAATTTCAGTTCCAAGTCAAATCGGTTTGTTCCACTTTAGCAATGGGTGATTTGATGAAGACACCGTTGATTCAAACCATGCCCCATATTCACATTTCATATTTGAGTAATTCAGTCAATGTAATAATTATTTTTTATTTAAGATTTAGTTTCCACCAGATAAATTGGCACTCAAACTTTACATATAATTTTATTTCATCATTTTAAATTGAATACCTTTCATCCTAGAAAACAAAAATCTATATCAAAATGTACATTAAACAAAAGTGTATAAGCTTACCAGTATGTTGTTCACTAGAAAATAATTTATCAAAATACAATGACATTATGTTTTATGTTTGATTCAATTTCAAATAACTTTTGACTTTAAAAAAACAATATTTTGATGCAGCTCTAAACAGCTCATCAGAACTGCCATCTTGGAAAATGACTTCACCAAGAACTTTGATACCGCCCAGGTGAAAGAGATTGTTGAATGTATGTACCCAATGGATTTGATGAAGGGGCAACTCGTCATCAGAGAGGGAGATGCAGGGGCACATTTCTATGTAGCAGCAGGTACAAATAATCAGTTGTCTCAATTTGGATGATGGTGTGTGTAGGGGCGGATCTATGGTGGCAAAAAGGGTACACGGGGGAGGGGGAATAGAGAAACTGTCTTTAAAAAGAGGAACAAATAAACATGTACGATAAATTTACAAACATGATGATAGAACTTGAATTTTTTATCATTTTTTTGTTCATTTATTATTTCAAATGCATTATTAGACTTTCCACAATCAGATAATAACAGATTATGAGATTATCCGATATGTAGCCGATGTTATTTGTTGTCATTTGTTTCTGATGAATATTCATAGAGGGAGGTCTAGAGGTCAGCAAGGTTGGCAAGGTACTGGGCAAGATGGGGCGTGGTAAAGTATTTGGAGAATTAGCCATTCTCTATAACTGCACAAGAACGGCAACAGTCACAGGTAAGTTCCCATTTTTGTGTGTAATTTTGATTTCTGAAATCATGATAGATGTTGAATTTTTTTATTATATTTTGATAGATCTGTGAATGATAAAGATATTATTGTGATCAAACATGATCAAGATCATAATATTTTGACAGAATTTGATATACACTGTAATTTGACATTGATTTCAATCATCAGATTGTATACTTATCAGATTATATATGATCAAGATCATGATAGGTTTGGATAAGATTTGATTAGTTTGCGATACAAGTAGATAAATTAGTTTGATTATGATCCAAAATGATTTTCTCATGATCACCTGTGACGAAAGCAAAGAATTGAGCAGTGAAGAATTATCTGTTTTCATAAATAAACAATCGTGATAGATGCAGAAAAGATTTGACAGATTTTGTATTCAAAACTACTCTCTCATCAGCTGTGAAGGATACAAAGATCTGGGCGATTGACAGGACAGTATTTCAAGTGATAATGATGAAAACATGTATGCAGAGACATGAAGAACATCTTAAATTCCTTAAGAGGTATTTATAACTTAAACATGTTTGTATTAGAATCTTGCATGTGCACAAGTACTTTTAAAACAAGTTGACTGTTGCATAACATTGGAAAGGTTTAATTAACCCATTCTTAAGAAACTGTCTGTTGTGATAGCCTATGTGTTTAGGGACAATTTTCCCCCTGCGTATAGTATTGTACACGTAAGAGGTCTGCTGATCAATCTTTGAGCTAGCAATAAAACAGTTATCACTTCATCATGGTGGCGCTGGCAGCGGTGAAGAAAAGAACCTGAAAACCCACCGAATTCTGACAGTACATCGAGGTGACAATTGCTGCAACGGCCTGTGCAATTGTTACAGCCATCAACCAGCCTCCAAATGCCGCCAGTTTGGGCAGATATTAGCGAACATTTACAGTCACGAAAGACAGCCACTCTGACCACGTTGCTGTTCACTGCAATCACCGCACCGTACCACCCACACGGAGCCTTACCAGTATACCTAACCCATGCCCAGTGAACATACCGTACCGCGGTCGGTACCGACAACGGACACGAGTGTGAACGCCAACCCAGCACAGTAGTTCTTCCCGTGAGCCGGTGAGCCAACACCCCACGGACTCATCGCACAGCCCAACCAACTCTGCCATCTTCAGAGATCACATCGAGCTCCAGAATCACCGAAACGGCGAGTGAAACCTTTCCCTGACCATCGGAGAACCTCGATAACGGGAAATATACTGTTCCCTTCCCCTGTAGTGTACACCGACGTAGCCCGAGGCCGACCAACGACAACTAGCCCCAGACCCCAGCCGAGAATCAACAGCATATTCCCGCTCACAAACGGCTACCCAATTGCACCACTAACAAGTTACGAACGCTACACCCTGGATTTTCCCGCAACTAGCTGCAGACCTGAGAGGATTTCCCGGCAAAAAAGCCCACGGACAAAGCCAAACCCACGGGCAAGAACATTGCACTACACTACAGTCAACAATTCTAACGTTAACGTTAACTTGGCCATCTCGTCGAGTTTTCAACAACGGAAACTGCCCCCCCCCCCCCCCCACGAGAACAACTTCCCATTCACCGGACCCAGGAAAAACTGTGGAACAGCCATTGTAATTTTCACGGTATAGATAACTTTTATAGCGTCATTTGACTCATTTTTGAATAGTTTGTAAAATATCAAAAACAGTGACAATTTCCCGCCATATTTGCACTACTTTATCACATTGTATTACTGTGTAGTAACAAAATAGTTCCGTACCGCTCTCACACGTCAATAACCCCGCGTCGGTTCAGATCCGGATTGACCTTTGACCTTATCACTCCGCTCCGGGAACCCACTACACAATATCACTTTCAAGGATATTACTCCGCGGACCAGCCGGAACTGTGCATCTTCAACTTTTATAATAATAATAATAATAGTAATAATAATGTGGACTTATATAGCGCACGTATCCACCAACTGAGTGGTACTCAAGGCGCATTATATTATTACCCCTGCTCATAAGGCTCATAAATCATTCCTGAAACCATCTCAGCTCCCTGGGGTTAAGTGTCTTGCTCAAGGACACAAGTGTCACGGCCGGGATTCGAACCCACATTCTGCTGCTAACATCAGAACTTGAGTCCGGTAAGCTAGACCGCTCGGCCACGACACTCCACATTGGAACTGGACTTACAATGTGCACCGTACATCATGAAAACACAGGACTTTCGGTGAACTATTAGATGAACACTATTGAACAATAAATAATAATAATAATAATAATGTTCCATTCTTATATAGCGCATTTCACATAATGTCCCAATGCGCTTTACATTATTACCCCTGGTCACTGGGCCAATATCATTCCTATAATCTTTCTCAGCTCCCTGGAGAGTATACAGCCAATGTGCAACCTTTTGGCGCTACGGCTAATCAAACACAATAACCATCTCTACCCTCACAGGTACCCATTTATACACCTGGGTGAAGAGAAGCAATTACAGTAAAGTGTCTTGCTCAAGGATACAAGTACCACGGTCGCCGCCAGGTTTCGAACCCACATTCTAATGACACAGCCATCAGAACTTGAGTCCAATGCACTTAACCGCTCGGCCATGGCACCCCATTGTAATTGATTACTGATTTTAGTTCTTCTATAAATTCAAGACAGCATTCCATCGGTAGTAATTTATATTGCATTTCTTAATTTTCATTTCTGATTGCACCTACCAATAATAGGTTTACTGCATTATATTTTTCAGATCAGTTCAACTCATTCGTATTGCTTTTCGTATAATCCAGTTGCTCATTTTAAAATTCCTATTGCTCATTTTAAAACTCCTATTGATCACTTTTGATTCAAGTATTGATTACAACTTTCAGAATCTTTCCCCTCCCCACCCACAACCATGGCTAAATTTCCAGAAATCAATTGGGATGCCAAAGACATAGCGGATGAATTTAAGATCTTCAAACAACACATGGAACTTAGCTTCCTGGACCAAAACATCACCGATCAAGCAAAACGTGCTGTAAAAATCCAAATAGCTGTGGGGAAAGAGGGCCTCAAGAAAATCAACTCGTCCAACCTGTCTCCTGAGGACCAACTAGACCCATCCAAACTGTGGGAACTCTTTGAGAAACAGCTCAATATCAAAGTAAATTTCCGCATTCATCGATTGGAAATGCTGAGGTACCGACAAAAGGATGACGAGCCACTAGATGAGTTTGTCAACAGGTGCCGCCTCAAGTCCACGAATGTGCTTACACCTCAGATGAGGCAACGGAGCGTATTATCGAACTAGTAATCGCATCAACGAAATCTGACAGTTTCCAGCGAGACCTGCTGGACAAACCAATTGGCTACACCATAGAAGAACTTCTTCATGATGGAAGGAAGTACGAGGCACTCTGCAGGAAAGAAATGCCTCCAGTCACTCGACGGAGAGACATCAACAACCACAACATCCGTCTATGCCATGAGACCCAGGAAGAAATCCTGTGGCAACTGCGGCCTCAGCCATCCACCAAGACGCTGTCCAGCCTACCAGGACACATGCAAGGCATGTGGTTCCAAAGGCCATTGGGCCAAGTACTATCGGAAAAGCAAAACCCCAGATCGTCGGAGAAACAAATCAGCCGATCGAACTGGTAGACGCCGAAAGCTGCCACGGCAGAGATCAACAAGCCGACGGTCCTCAAAAAACAATGATGCGAACAATGTGGACGAGTACACGCTAGAGGATGACACTTACGACGTCGTCTACCACACAATTACTGTCTCCAACCTCTGCATGGACTCCATACGACGACAAAGCAATGAAGCATACACCACCCTTGATGTGATTTGTCCAAACCTTGAGGGAGTACGCCACTTGCTAATACCTTGCTACTCCGGACAATCAAACAAATGTACGGAGACAATTGGAAATCCCACATCAAGCCGGTGGAAGTAAAACTAACCGCCTACAACGGCACTGTCATACCATGTCTTGGTTGCATCGAGATTCTATGCCGTTATAACCAGCCAGAGTGGATATGTAGCAACTTCTACATTGTGGATGTCCCTGGGCCCGCCATCGCCGGTCTTCCCATATGCCGCGAGCTCCAGGTAGTGACCATCCATTCCACTGTGATGTCAGCTCAACATCAAACCCAAGATAATCCACAGCCTACAGCTGAGCCACTGAAAGCAACAGTGGTGAATAAGCAGCCTCACCTACCGTGTAGACCTATTAACTCAGTCAATGACCTCAAGCAGCTATTTCCCAATCAGTTTGACACGATTGGCAGCTTCAACATTAAAGTGAGTCTCCATCTGAAGGAAGGTGCTGAACCGACCATAGATGCACCACGGAAGTGCAGCGTGCACCTTAAGCCAAAACTCGAGGCAGAAATCAACAGGATGGAAGAAATTGGGGTCATTCGGAAGGTCACACACCACACCGACTGGTGTAGTTCCATTACTACCAGCCTGAAACAAGATGGCTCCCTCCGGGTTTGCCTAGACCCGAAACGACTGAATCAGAGTCTCAAAAGATGCCCGCACAAAATACCAACGCTTGAGGAACTTAACCCCGCGTTTGCCAATGCCAAGTATTTCTCCAAGCTTGATGCCAAGGCCGGGTACTGGGCTGTACACTTGAAAGAAGACTCGCAAGAGCTAACAACGTTTAGGACACCTTTTGGACGCTACTGTTTCCAACGCCTACCTTTCGGACTATCCATCAGCCAGGACATTTTCCAACAGTGCATGGATGACATTATTGCACAGGTGCCAGGATGTGTTGGTATAGCCGATGATATCGCGGTCGTAGGTCGAACAGAGAAAGAACATTGGTGAAATTCTTGCGTCGGGAAAGCACTGAGCATGCAGTGCTATACACACGTCGGTGTAGGGCAAAATTAAATCAAGAGAAAGAACATGACGCCAATCTCATATGCTTACTTGAAACAGCCCAAAAGGAAGGACTTGTCTTCAACAGTTCCAAATGCCGCATCAAGACCAAAGAAATCAACTTCTTCGGATCCCTCTACTCTGCAACCGGTATCCGACCTGACCCAAGTAGAGTCGAAGACATACATAGCCTACCAACGCCACAGGATAAGGAGGACTTACAGAAGTTCCTGGGCATTATCACATACGTCTCTGCATACATCCCAAACCTGGCTGACCGGGCGGTGACACTTAGAGAGCTCCTGAAGAAGAACGTACCGTTCATTTGGCAAGAAGACCACCAGGCAGCTTTCGAAGCCCTCAAGTACTCGATAACAGCAGATGCGAGTCTACAATATTTTGACCCGGAAGTGCCCACAGTCCTCGAAGTGGACGCATCGCAGAAAGGCCTTGGGGCGTGCCTACTGCAAAACGACAAACCGGTGGCATTTGCATCCAAAAGTCTATCTTCAGCGCAAAGGTCGTACTCCAACATAGACCGTGAGACACTTACTCTTTGGAATAACAAGATTCCACAACTACATATTCGGCAAGGAGTTTGTAGTCAACACCGACCACAAACCTCTGGAGATGATATGGAGAAAGCCACTATCCAATGCACCACCACGTTTGCAACGACTGCTGATCAAGGTTCAGGGCTATAACTTTGATGTCCACTACAAACCTGGACGCACCATGATCTTATCAGATGCCCTCAACAGATTGCCGAACCCCAGCAAAACGGACAACATAGCCCTTGACAAGCTAGTAGATAGCCAGTACGTATAGCTGAAGGACCAGAAATCCAACTAATTGACCTCCTCCACTTTGGCGAAACCAAGCAAACAGCACTCAAGGAGGAAACTATCCGTGACCCTGTCCTCTCTATGCTCAGTCAAGTGATCTACACTGGGTGGCCAGACACCATCACCGAACTACTTCGATACCTAAGACCCTACTGGTCGTACAGAGATGAGTTGGGACTATCAAGCGGAGTAATCTTCAAAGGCAAACAGGTTATCATCCCTACCGCACTTCAAAGTGACATCCTACGTCAACTACATACAGGCCACATGGGGATAGAAAAAACTAGACGCCTCGCCAGAGAATCGGTATACTGGCCGAACATCAATCGACACATTGATGATCTCGTCAAGTCATGCAACCTCTGCCAGCAGAACCAACCAAAGCAGCAGAAGGAACCACTGGAGCCCCATGCCATCCCGCCCACACCATGGACGACTAGGCACAGACCTGTTCGAAATTGACGGAACAACATATGTCCTCATCATGGATTACCACTCAAAATTCCCTGTTGTCCATAAGCTCACCACTACACCATTACCTCGAAGACATTCAGCATGCTGGGAGCACCGTCTGAGATTATCTCGGATAATGGACCCCAATTTGTGGGCAAGCAGCACCAGAACATGTGCACATCCAGGGGAATCAAGCACACCACATCTTCACCAAGATACCCCCGCTCCAACGGCCTGGTGGAACACGCTGTCAGGACAGTCAAAGCTCTCCTCAAGAAATCTCTACAATCCAAGCAGAACATCGACATGGCGCTATTGAACCTACGTGCAACTCCTATTGATGCCAAATTGCCATCCCCGGCAGAAATCCTGTCGGCAGACCTGTACACACAACCCTACCAGGAAGGTACCCAGATGCTGATACCCAGTATTCTGAAGACATCCAGGACCAGCTGGAAGCCAGAAGACAGAGGATGAAAACCGAGCACAACAAAAAGCATGCAGGGGAACAGAAACCACCCCTCTACATCGGACAGAAAGTCAGAATATTGGACCACAAGACTAACATGTGGATACCTGGGACTGTGACAAACCTGTGTAGCCAGCCAAGATCATATGAAGTCACAACCCCGAATGGCAACACACTCAGGCGCAACCGTTCACATCTCATAGAGGTACCCAGCCAGGCACACAAACCATGCGTGCCTAAACGAGTTCGGTTCACAACAGACCTGCCTGACCAATGTTCCGACAACCAGAATGACCATGCAAAACCAAAACCAAAACCACACCTACTCTGTGACCAAACAACCACCAAACATGACCAGACTCAAACCCACACCTACACAACTCGATCTGGTAGGCGCATTCACAAACCAACCCGATACACCACATAAAAACAAACACCAAAATCACTCATGCATGGACACCTTGTTTAGTTTTATTAAACGTAGTGTAAGTTTTAGTGTTTTATTGTAAGTTTTACTTGAGAACAACAGTTTTGACGTTATTTACATTAATAGTTCATTGAAGACTTTGACTATACTCTTGCACTTTTTCCGAATTTGCAGCCATAAGAAAAGTTAATGTTTACAGTAAATTTCAGACTTCTTGACCCATTATAACTTACTGAAATTGTACTTTTCAAAGGAAGGGGGATGTTGTGATATGTGTTTAGGGACTATTTTCCCCCTGCGTAGTATTGTACATGTAAGAAGTCTGCTGACCAATCTTTGAGCTAGCAATAAAACAGTTATCACTTCACTGTCAAGGGATGGATGCAGTATGGCCTGGGGGAAGAAAATGGAACAGTAGGAGGAAGAGGGGTACATTGAAATATTATTTCTTTCTAAATCATACATAAATGACAAAAATAATGTACAGGCCAATATGTAATGACTGCCTCTCTTTGGAACCCCTTGTGACAGGTGTGGTGTATATAAATATTTCAAAGTTAATTACACATAGCACTGAAAACCATTCAAAGAAACTCTGAAGGAATTGATGCAACATGGTTTGGTGTATTAGTTAATTAATTACAATGTTTGCCTGCTTTTTTTATTTCAGTGTTCATATAATGCAAGGTTTATCTGCATCTAATCACTTCAAGCTTGCTGAAAGTCTGGAGACTGATTTCTTCATGGAAGGAGAGTACATCGTCAGAGAAGACACAAGAGGAGATACATTCTTCATTATTAGCAAGGGATCGGTATGTTACTCTTAAAGGTTATTAACAAGGGATTGATAGGTTAGGCACCGTTGCCAATCTCGCCTGCAAAAACCACTGGGTCATTCTCCCAATATTATCGCGAGACTCGCCTGGAAAGCAGTGATGAAGCTGTCCTCAAAAAACTGGCATTGTTAACTTCCTAATCCATTGACAAGAGTGTTCATGTGGGACTTAGACCTTTTGAATTGCCAATTAAGCCTTTCCATTGTGTGAATGGATTAAGGTCTGGCCATGCCCAGCCAGACAAAGTGGTTACATCAAACTATAATGTGGCCAGCTTCTTCTATTGTTAAGGTTTTTCTAAAGGTCTGGTAGGAGACTTGGAGTAAAACAAATAGTGAGGGCGAGAATTTTTGCGGGTGAGAATTTAGATTGTTCCGGGTGGAGTTAGTGGGCGAGATTGGCTAAGGTCCCTTAGTAATTAGGGACTAATTTCACAGATATGGAGATCCAAACAGTATGGAAGAAAAACCAAAATCAAGCTTTATAAAACATTGGTGAGACCAGTGCTTCTCTATGGTTGCGAAACATGGAAAATGAACAAAAGCGACGAAAATAAACTAGACTCCTTTCAATTCCAGTGCTTGATGAAAGCATTACAAATATTCTGGCCAAATATCATTTCAATGGATGAACTCAACGACCACACCCAAACCACAAGGATAAGCTATGAAGTAAAAAGAAGAAGATGGAATTGGATTGGCCATGTTTTAAGGAAACCAAATGATCATCATTGTATGACTGCCCTGACATGGCAGCCAGAGGGAAAAAGGAAGGTTGGTAGACCGAAAACAACGTGGAGGAGGACAGTGGAAAAAGAAAGAAAGCAAGGCGAGTGGAGGACTTGGAACGAGGCAAGGGGAAGAGCGCAGGACAGAGAAAAGTGGAAACAGAGCGTGGCGGCCTTATGTGCCATGAGGCATGAAGAGGATAGTTGAGTTGAGTAAATTCCACAGAGATGCTAAGCACAGAAAAGTTATATTGCTTCTAGCTGGTTCACAGCTAAATTTTGCTCAGCAGATACATTTTCTAAGCAATGCAATATTTTCTGCTTAGAAGCTCAATGAAATTGGGCCCAGACAATTTTAAGAAAATGTGAGCAAAAATTTCGAAGCTGAAATGGGTCATCAACTGATTAATTTTCACATTGGAATGAATACTTTTTTTTCTCGTTGACGACACAAAGAAATAAGGTGAACTTTGCCCAGGTTGGTTTCTGTACATATTCCTTTATTCTTGTAAAAAAAAATGCATATATTTACAAAGTTTACACTGCATTAATTATGACATTTTATTTCAAATAATAATAATAATAATAATGTATAGATTTATATAGCGCACGTATCCACCAACTAAGTGGCGCTCAAGGCGCATTATATTATTATCCCTGCTCATAAGGCTCATAAGGCTCATAAATCATTCCTGAAACCATCTCAGCTCCCTGGGGAGTATACAGCTCAATTGCTGCCATTTCTAGCGCATAGAGAGCAAACCATCTCTGCCTTCACAGGTACCCATACTAAAGATAATGCACATGATATTACATATTTACTTTCACAATGCTCTCCACTTAAAAGTGGCAGGCAGGGAGAGGGTGGGGAAAAGGGTAAATAATGAAGATGGTATGACGCGCCAATGTTAATGACTTGAAAAAAAGACTATGTCTCCGTCTTCATGAAGTCACACTGAAGAAATTAGTATTTTATAAATAAAGAATTAGCCGTTTTAAATCCCTTTAGTACCCACTTTGAAACATAAGCAGAATATATCCAGTCTCTGTTGTGTTGCCTCTGTGAAATGAACCTCTATGTTGAGTTGTGAAATAAGCATCTGTTAGCCTTTTTCCAAGCTGCTCAAATTTGATTTTGTTAAGAAGCGTGGCTGTGACATTACATGCTTGAAAACGTTCCCTTCTCACTCTCATGGCTACATGAGAAAATTGTGTCTGAATAGCATTAGAGGTTGCTGTGAATGGTGTGATCAAGGTTGGTTATGTCTTGGTTTCATTCTTGGTAACATCTTGAAAATGTTATATCACTGGGAGTATTCTACCAAGATAGTTTAATTATAGCCATTGGAATCTTGGATACACTTTTATGATAGACATTTAATCCTTTTAAGTTTGAGATTGTGTGATAGTTTGCATGAGACAAGCAAAATATCCCCCGCCCCTTCTAATATTCAAAGTTATTGAATTAATAACATCGTGTACTTCTTTTAGGGGAGACCTATATAAGTCCATTAGTTGTCATGGAAATCCATGGAAACTGTATGAGACGATTAATGCAGATATATACAATACATTCAATACATTATACTGTAACATCTTAAGTTACTATGTGTGTGATGCCTCTTCAAAAATGCACACTTATGGATGATACTGAAAATATAAATAGTATCAATATTTTTTTTTTTTTTTTTTTACAAATGCAATGAAAAATTCTTGTTTTAGTTATTCTTTACTAGAAAATGCTGTCCATTAATATTTGTCAATTTGAAATAAAGAATACAATTTTGAATTTATATAATAAAGATAATAGTACAGGATGAACATAACTGGCCAGTTTCGTCTTAGTGAGATTTCAAATTTTTGCGAAACTTAAATCACAATATTTGTAATTTCAAAAACATAATTAATCTAACTTTTACATAAAATTCAATTGGTGTTAGTGGATGTTTTTTTCTGTGGGGTTGGGTGGGGTGGGATGGGTGGGGTGGGGTGCTATCCGTATGTTTAAATTAACAATAAAATAATTTCTTCGCTGAATGTTCAACTTTATGAGACAAAACTGTTATAATGAATACATGTAATGAATACAAACAACTCAGAATGCATTTTTACAATTTTTTTCACATACACTCAGAAAGCACTGAGTATAGTGCTTCAAATCATTCATTTTTTTGTTAACAAAACAATGGAATAAGCTTAAACTTTACATATCTCTTCATTCTTAGCTGATATGCATTTTACATTTTAATGCTTGATAATACTGGCTAAAACCTCATTCTTAATTTAAGACTAAAACGCCATTAATGTGTGGGCAAGAGTTTCTTTCTGAAGCAGAACAGAAATCATAGGAGAAAAAGTATTCCAAAAATAACCCCGTAAAGGAATACTGTCCAGTCTTACTTAGAATAATCCACATCCTTGGAGATTAGTGGAGTATTACTGCTACAGTAATTGCTCCACAACTGTCATTGATGCATGACTAATTAAAAGTGATGTAGCCACGCCCCCCCCCCCCAGGTACCCCCCACGAAAAATCCTGATAGTGCCCCAAAAAAAGAAAAGAAAAAGAAAAGGGAAAAATCCCATACCCCCTAGGCCCCCCACTGAAAAGCAATGCCCCCCCCCCCCCACTGAAAAAGTCCTGGCTACGCCGCTGCTAGTTAACAGTAAATGGCTTTTCCTCGGAACAAATTCCATACTAATGAGCTTTTATGTATCACCATATCTAAAGTAATGAGCTGTCAATGAGGTAATGAGCTGTCAATGAGACAATGTTCGACCAGGAAATTAAAGAATAAAAATATCAAATAGAGTTGTAATCACGACTACAATGTTGGGTATGGATTGTATTTAAAACTTTTGTTGGCAGGGTTCATCCAAACAAAATAATAATAATAATAATAATAATAATAATAATAATAATAATAATAATAATAATAATAATAATAATAATAATAATAATAATAATAATAATAATAATAATAATAATAAGAATAATAATAATAATAATAATAATAATAATAATAATAATAATAATAATAATAATAATAATAATAATAATAATAATAATAATAATAATAATAATAATAATAATAATAATAATAATAATAATAATAATAATAATAATAATAATAATAATAATAATAATAATAATAATAATAATAATAATAATAATAATAATAATAATAATAATAATAATAATAATAATAATAATAATAATAATAATAATAATAATAATAATAATAATAATAATAATAATAATAATAATAATAATAATAATAATAATAATAATAATAATAATAATAATAATAATAATAATAATAATAATAATAATAATAATAATAATAATGTGGACTTATATAGCGCATGTATCCACCAAACTGGTGCTCAAGGCGCATTATATTATTACCCCTGCTCATCAGGCTCATAAATCATTCCTGAAACCATCTCAGCTCCCTGGGGAGTATGCAGCTCAATTGCTGCTATTACAGCACATATAGGGCTAATCAAACACAACAACCAACTCTGCCCTCACAGGTAGCCATTTACCCCTGGGTGGAGAGAAGCAATTATGGTAAAGTGTTTTGCTCTAGGACACAAGCACCCCGGTCGCGGCTGGGATTCGAACCCACATTCTGATGACTCGGCCATCAGAACACAAATCCGATGCACTAAACCACTTGACCATTTTGTTCCATATATTAAACAACTGTCATCAAATGCATTATTTGTTTCTTTAAATACCTTTTTAATTAAGTCGCATGTTTAAGCAAGTTATTTAATATGAGGTTGGGTTGGTAAAGTAGTTCATTCCACTTAATCTCCATGGACCTGGGTTCGAATCCCCACTGGAATCCAACGGTTGGGATTTCAGTCCCTTCTGGTTATGTCGGTTTGCTGTAGAAAATTTTACTGGGGTTTTCCTCCAACATCTAAAACCTGAACATTACTTCAATGTTTTCTCATGACGGGTTTATTTAGGCTTGAGTTACAGTACCAATGGAACATGAGAGGATTCCTTGGTTTCATAACAATAATATTTCAGTCTAGTGCATTTCACATAATGTCCCACTGCATTTTACATTATTTCCCCTGGTCACTGGGCCGATATCATTCTCAGCTCCCAGGAGAGTACACAGCCCATGCAACCTCTTTTGGTGCTACAGGGCTAATCAAACACAATAACTATCTTGCACAGGTATTTATATACTCTTGGGTTACCAGAAAGATAAATATTGCCTAAGTATTAATGATGATATTTTCATAATGCAGGTCAGGGTGACCCAGAATGTCACAAGCCAAGACGAACCACAAGAAGTCAGACAACTAGGAAAGGGTGATTACTTCGGAGAAAAAGCCCTGCTGAGGTGTGCTGAATTTAAAATAAATATTTGTTCATCCACCGAATTGATTCAAACAGGCAATTTAAAATCCCAGTGATTTCTTTGGTCTGAGCTGGCTTTCAATTCTTTATCGTTCTCCTTGAACACTATAAACTTTGAACTTTGAACATTATTGCCAATATCTGAGAGGAATTAAGAGACACTGTGAAATTGTTGTGAAATTACACTGAACTGTTATTTCACGTCAAAACAGATTTTCAGGGCATTTTCAGGGTGAAGTTGTTCATATTGAAAATTGAAACAGGGTGTCCAAAAGACACCCAGACACCCCTCTGGCTAACACTATGGGTTACATCCTCCCAAACAAGATTGTTTTTGAGTGTGCCTCTAAACCTTTCTTTTGACTCACAAAAAAAAATCTGGTCAGGTTTATTGTTTATGTTTAATAAAATATATGTCTGTTTATGCCATCTCCTTCCAGAAGGTCGGCTGCCTTTAAGATATATCCACATCTCAAATGCTTGTATTTTATCTGCCATTTCCTTGTTAAATGTCCATGACTCTGAAGTATACAGTAATGTGGATAGCACATAGCATCTACTTAGTCTCTTCCTTGTATCCAATTTGAGTTTGCGTGACGCAAGAACGTCCTTCATACTACTAAATTGGCTTCTTGCAAATTCAATCCTTCTTATAATTTCAGATGTGCAGCTTCTGTAAATAAATTCCCCAGATATATAAACTTCTTCACCTGTTCTGTTTCTTTTCCCCTCACTGTGATTTTCAAACTTTCTTGATCTTTATTCCTGCTCACCATCATTATTTTTGTCTTCTTTATGTTCATCCTCAATCCGTATCATGTAGGGTGTTATCAGGGACAATATCGTCAGGATCGGAGCAGACTTTCAACAGGGCATGGAATCAGTGTCCTAGTTGAAGATGAACACAGTGACTGGAAATTACTGGCTCATTTATGCAGCAGCAACGGTAATAATGACCTAATCATGTGGGGTATTATATTCAGTCACTGAGTTAATCTAAAACTAGCACTCCAATTCCATGCCCTGTTGATCGTGACGATACTATCCCTTTAAGGACTTTTACAGGTATATTGACATCCTTTTATTCTTTCTGATTGTTTCTTTTAGTGAAGACGTACGAACCGCCAATGTTATTGCTGGACCAGGTGGATGTGAAGTTCTTGTCATAGACAGAATGTAAGAAAGATAACATCAAATCTTTGTAATTACCATGGGAATCACAGATTATTTCTTTTGACTAAACGTGTCGAAAAGTGGGGGGGGGGGGGGGTGGTATTGACATTTGTTTCCATTATGTGCTGGATTTCGAACGTCTCTTAACGGGGGGGGGGATGCCCCCCCCAACACCACAAAAAAACCATCACTTTATGTACCAGTTTTCACTCTTTTTAGTGTTTTTTTTAAAATGGGTATGACAAAGGGAGGAGGGATGTTGAACCCCCGTGGTTACGCCACTAGGGCACACAACCACAAGTTAACATAACGATGACACCCAAACAGGACAAAGAAACAAACAAGAAACAGATAATAAATATTTGAACAAACCAAATTTCCTCCCTATTTTGCGTGAATTATTCACTTATTAGCCTATAATTTATTTTTACCGCATGACAAATTCTGGGGGGCAGGGGATGATCCTATGGACCATCTCCTCCAGGCCAAAAAGTGGGGGGTATATGACATAAAACACAATAAAGGGGGCCACTTTCCTACCGTCACGTTAGCAGTTTTTCTTATGGTTGTAATATATTTTTTTGATATCTGAAACCACCCAAAAAGAATTTCAACATTTGAATAGACATGCATGCTTATCCTAAAGATAATTTGAGTTGATTATTACTATTATTTTTTTAATTACCCGAAAATTTCCATCAATAAATGGACGGAAAAGTGAGGTAACTTTTTCCGTCCAATTTTTATGGAAATTTCAGGGTAAAAAAATAAATTAAAAAATTAAAAATTAAATAAATCAACTCAAATTAGTTCTAGTATAAGCCTGCATGTCCATTCACATGTTGAAACACTTTTTGGTCGGTTTCAGGTACTTAAAAATAAATAACAACCATTGGAAAAACTGCTAACGTGACGGATGCAAAGTGGCCCCCTTTATTGTGTTTTATGTCATATATCCCCTCCATCCCCCCGGGATTTGCGCCCGTGAAGACAATAATAAACAAACAGTAACAACTGAGACTACAATCAATTTTGCACAACAAAACATGTAATATTTGACCAAATGACACTGGGAAATACTTGTGGTGTTCTGTCAATCTAAAATGGAATTATAGAAAACGGTATGCAATGATTTTAAAACTATCAAAAAGACATTTAATGTCAAAATCTACAGACCAAATGACACTGGGAAATACTTGTGGTGTTCTGTCAATCTGAAATAGAATTATAGAAAGTGGTATACAATGATTTTAAAACTATCAAAAAGATATTTAATGTTATAATCCACAGAATGGTATTTAAATAGGAAATCTAATA
Organism: Zoroaster sp. YZ-2022; assembly: GCA_029582265.1. NCBI lineage: Eukaryota > Metazoa > Echinodermata > Asteroidea > Forcipulatida > Zoroasteridae > Zoroaster > Zoroaster sp. YZ-2022. The sequence goes on from CM055824.1 coordinate 10,366,704, forward strand.
CTCAATCCAAACTTTTTTAAAGATCGAGGTCTGGGTAAAGATGTGGGTATCAGTGAAAATGGTGACTAATCATTTTCAGTCAGTTTTTCTATTTGATTGATCTTGCAATATATTATATTCCTCTCTTTAATAACAAGTCAGAGGAGAATTGACTTTGACTTCATACATTTATCGTTCACAGTTGAGAGGTTTGAGTTTCTGAAAGATGAATTGCTTCATGTCATGAAGTTGCAGGCAATAAAGAAAGTGATATATAACATGTATTAAATTATGCATGTCTTTGATCACAATCTGCTGTCAGGATTATGTGCTTGTTACTGTCATGCATAAGGCCATGACGATGTGTACATACACTGTATACAAAAGAATAACAAAAAATGGCTTAAAGTTAATCAGACTCGGCTGTTTCAAACTGCTTACCAACCAATGGACAGTTATAAATGCAAAAAATATGGCTTCAAGTATTTATTCTTTCCAAGCCTATGATAATGCTTAAGATGTTGTTGACACCCAGAGTATTCCCCAATGGTAACCAAGGCAATGATAAAAGTACACAAATAACACTGGAGAAGTCATTCCCCAGGGTACTCACCAAAATGGTACCCAGGCAATCATAAAAGTCCTCTAATGTTCATAGGATTGAGATTGCCTGGGTACTGTTGGAGTACACTAGGTGACAATAACCCCTTCTGCATTACTAATGTACATATAGGATTGAGATTGCCTGGGCACCATTGGGAGTACCCTAGGCGACAACGACCCCTTTTGCATTACTAATGTACATATAGGATTGAGATTGCCTGGGCACCATTGGGAGTACCCTAGGCGACAACGACCCCTTCTGCATTACTAATGTACATATAGGATTGAGATTGCCTGGGCACCATTGGGGAGTACCCTGGGTGACAACAACCCCTTCACCTATAATAACAGGCTTTGAAAAATAACACTGCTAGTGTTGAAACAGGATGCCACTAAAAGCATATTAAGACTGATTTCACATTTTATGTCACAAGGTGAATACAATTGAATAATTTCAATAAATTGTGGCAAATTGGTACATACATATTTTTACCAGCTATGATATTCCAAACATATATATATATTCCATTGTCCATATTTTACCGCCAATATTTTCATGATTTTTTCACATTGTTATTTTCCTTGTAAAAAAGAAATAACTTTCAAATCAGTAACTTCAAAACAAAATAATTTAGTGAACTTTCACTTTACGTATTCATTAAAACCCTACCCCCTAGGTATTCTGGCTAGGAACCTTCCTGAATCCTTTAAAATCCATCAGTGCACTTTTGGAAACATGACCTTATCTTCAAAATGCGCCATGCATTTTCGTTGATCTTTCATATTCAGCACTTATGGCCTGTACTTCTTGCCAGGTAGTAATTTTGCTCCATTTGGAGAGGTAAAAATACCAGTTTCCAACAGTGCAATTTTTGTTTCTTAAAAAGTGCCCCTTGGAGGATTTTGATGGATTTGGGGTGGTTAGGGTTAAGGGATTGCACTAAAAATTAATTTGAAAGAAATCCTTGGTCCTTTCTTAAAGGAAAATAGCTGTACATAGCAAGAAGTCGGGAAAAAATCTATAAAAAAAAACTTTTAAAAAACCCAGTTTTTACATAACATGACATAAAACACAATAAAGGGGGCCACTTTGCATCTGTCACGTTAGCAGCTTTTCCAATGGTTGTTATTTATTTTTAAGTACCCGAAACCGACCAAAAAGTGTTTCAACTTGTGAATGGACATGCAGGCTTATACTAGAACTAATTTGAGTTGATTTATTTTATTTATTTTATTTTTTACCCTCAAATTTCCATAAAGATTTGACGGAAAAAGTTACCTCACTTTTCCGTCCATTTGTTGATGGAAATTTTAGGCTAATTAAAAAAATAACAGTAATAATCAACTCAAATTTATCTTTAGGATAAGCATGCATGTCTATTCAAATGTTGAAATTCTTTTTGGGTGGTTTCAGATATTTAAAAAAAAATTACAACCATAAGAAAATCTGCTAACGTGACAGTAGGAAAGTGGCCCCCTTTATTGTGTTTTATGTCATATGTACCATAGGTGTATACTAGCTTTAATACTGTGCTTCATAAAAAAAAATTTTTTGAAGGATACACCACTGTGTAATTGTTGGTACACAAAGCCTTAACCCCCCCCCCCCTCCCCCCACCGGCCTCCCAGTTCCCTTTTATCATCAATCATGTAAATATACAATACATGTTTTTAGTTTGACCCCTATTTAGGTAGTGTGTCCCCTCGCCACCATATGAGTAATACCAGTATATAATCCTTTATTATTTGACCCTTTCAGAGTGTTCAATGAGCTTATTGGTAACCTAGAAGTGCTTCAAAACAAGGACTATGGCGACCAGGAAAGGGGTGCAGCAAGGTAAATAAAATCTGAACAATTGACCTATTTCATTACAAAGAAATATTATGTGTTGGTAGTACAGTTGTCTAGATATACACGCACTAGCATATGTGCATCTGTATTTGGAAACAATTAAGCCAGTTCTTTATCACGAAGGCTGATTTGGTGATGCAGTTGTCAAGCGTAAAACGTAGAAGTTGCACATATACTTAAAGGTCACCTGGTAATGGGCATAGTGCATATTATGTATTGCTTTTCCTCAAAATGATTTGACAAATGATATGCTATGAACAAATATAAACTAAATCACTTTATTGATAGCCAGAAATACATTGCAGTTAAAAAGAAAAAGGAAAACGAAATAAGGGGCAACCCATCCAGATTATTGAAACATGCAGTGATATTAAAATATGATATATATTTTTTTTTTTTATTTACTGTCAGTCACCCCAAACATATGTAAGAAAATATAATGCGGCGTCTATTTATTAAAATATTAAAAAAATAAATGTTTGGTTTTGTTGTGTTTGTTTATTTATTTTGTGTTTAATGTTTTATGCTTTTGGTAAATGAACCCATATCTACCCAATCAAATGAAAAGAACAAAACAATAATTCTACAGATACAAGACAACTTCTGAGAGCTCTCCAGACAAAAACCGCAACAGAACAAAGTGAGTCTGTGGATCAAGACGTTGCTATGGTTACCATAATACCTCATCAGCCTAAGCTTTGATAGTATCCTGTCTTTCTTCCATTGTGATGAATTTGCTGTGCTCAGATGTTTTACTAATCATCTTTTCAAACACATCATTTCTTTTTAATGTGTTTTGAAATGACATCTAACCATTAGTGTTTCACAGAGATAAGAAGGAGAGGGATCATAAAGCAAGAAAGATATGATAATATAAGTCACAAGATACCTCAAAATAGATAACCAAGATCTGCTACAAATCAAGGTTAAAATGAAATGGAATATTCAGTAATTAGATTGGAAATCTCACATACATGAACACCAAGATAATTATTTGAAATGAACTGCATTTCGTAGTATACAATTGTATAGGTAATTTTCTACACCACAACAGTAGGCCCTAGATGTGATCTGAATTGATCGTGATCAGATTCTATCCTTTTACATTGTGCTTGCTATTTACTTTGTGGGACACATGTTTTTTATGAATACTGAATGCCTAAAACTGGGTTTTCCATTGAAATCATTTCTTTGAATGAGTTCCCTGTGCTCTTTTTTAACCAATGTAAAAAGGATGTAATTACTTCCTTTTTACAAGGAAAATAATTTTCAAATGAGACATTTCGTAGAATTGGTCAACACTAAACAGTCTTAAGATGTCATTATTAATTTTATCAAGATGTAGTATAGATTAATTTATTTTTACTTCTTATCTATGGCCTTATTAATTGATGGTTTATGAAATGACTCATATGAAAATAATAATCTTTAAACAAAAATAAGGTAAAATAAAGATTAGCACAGAATATACATCTCAAAAGATCTTAAACAAATAATTAAAACAAATTAAATCATGGTAATTTTGAAAAGATTTAATCTAAAAACTCGGAGCAAAATCACAATGAAATAAGCAATATAAAAACAGTCATAAAGGAACATGTATGACTTCTTAATTTTAGCCTTCAGTTTTATGAACCATTTCCAATACGCCACTTTACAAATATTGCATTTAAAGCTGTTTTCCCAATCCTTCTTGCAGAGTTCCCACAAAATTAACATCAAAACAAGTTGACTCTACTCTAACCATTTGTTTTAATACTCACTGTACTAATTAATTATTTCAGTTAAGTTTTTTTTGCCAACCAGTGATATACGTGATACATGTACATGTTTTCATGGTTATTTGTAACCAAACCAAATTTCCCATACATAAAGTATACTACTCAAAACAATTTAGGGAACACCGGAATAATCTCGGTTAAAGCAAGATCATTTATTTCAGATAAACACAATGTTTCACAGAATTGATGAGAAACAACTGCACAATGTAGTATATGTTGGCTAAGAGGCCTCACAAATAAATGTTCATAGATGTGAAAGTTGTTTAAAACCCAGCATGGCAGAATTCCAATCAATCCAGCAATTTTGGCTGCAATTGGAAATCGTTTCATAGCCCAAAAAAAATAAAAAAATAAATAACTATGGACCATCCCCCCGGTCCAAACAGTGGGGGGGGATATATCCCCCATCCCCCGGAATTTGTGCCCGTGCATTAGAGTTAATGTTATTGGCACCTTAGCAGTGAATATATGCAATAAAATCATTATGAGGGTTTGCAAAACCCCTATTGGTCAGAATTTGTTCCAATTTAAAAACAAGTTAGGGGAGAGGCAAAGATTGAGGTTCTTTTCTTTTAAAATAACTATATTTTGGATCAATTATACGATATTTTGACGTCAAGGGAGCAATGTGCACAGACACTTTCTACGTATATATTATGTTACTGAATGCACACTGAAAGCCAATTCTCCTGAAATGATCTCTTGAAAGAATGTGACCATGCATGCATCAGTCGTAAATTACGCTTTAAAACTGGACACACAATGTTGCCCTGATTAATTTAAAGACATGCGCCATCAGTGGGTCATGAATGCACATTACATCCTAGTTGTGTAAACCTTTATGAACTTTTCAATTTTTCTATTTTTCTATTTTTCAATTTCACCTCTCCTAGTACTTACATGCATCTTGCGTTTATCTTCTTCTTTTTATTAAGAAAATGTTTAGTAAATTTTATTCCATTCATTTTATTTCAGCAACATTTATTTCCATTTCAAAATAATCATTTACATAAATTGCACCTTTTTTTTCCCAATCAAAATTGTTGCATAATCCAAAGAAGCATCAGCTCGAGCTACATGTAGGCATGAAATCAGTTTTGCTAGAATGTTTCAACAAACTTGATTTTAGAAAATGTCTAGAATGAATTGTTTTTTAAGCAAATGCTCCGTGTGGCCATTACTGTATAGTTTCTCTCAAAAAGTAGTATCCCTAGAGAATAGAGACTAGATTCTAGGGCTGCGCCGGGTATCTGGATACTCGACCGAAACGGTCATTACCCGGTTCCATTTTTCGGTTCCAGTTAACCATAAACGACTTTTTAAAATTCGGATTTAACATTTGAGCGGTGTGAACAGAAATCTGTGACTCTTGAACAATGTAATGTTTACACTTTTACAGACAATTATATTTAAATACAAGAGATTGCGCTCCAATAAAGAAAAGATTGATTTAAGTATGGTATTCTCTGTATTATAAAAGTCAATTTGTTACCATTTACAGTACATGTATTTGTACACCACCGGAGGCATGTTTTCTACAAAAATGAAAACGGGTGTCCGGGTATCCGAAGTGTACTGATTTCGAGTATCCGGTTCCAAAAACGCACAGCCCTAATAGATTCAAGCTAGAATTTATGCATCCTAGTTGACATGTCTCTGTACTAATTTCTTGAAGCGTGGAAACAGGACAGGCTCTACATTACTCCCAAATAAAAATAATGATTATGAAAACATACATATTGAGTATCAAGGTAAAGATGTCTTTTCAGGACCAAAAACCCCACCCCCACCCCAGGTTAAGGATGTTTAACACCAGCAGGGCCAAATTTCTGAGAGAATCGTATGGGAAAAAGCAGCAAAAAATACATTTATGGCTTATTTTCATTTGCTTAATTGCAAAATTGGTCCTTGTTACTTGACGCTTTGTTGTTTCTACTGAAAACCTCACCACTCATTTATTAACAAGTCCTATAAACATTTTTTGATTTTTGACCATCACATGTTGTAAAATCTAATAATATGAGACACTAATATCATAACACCAATGTGAATTCATTGGAAATATAACCTGACAGACTACACTGAAGTTTCTTATATCAGAGTTAGATCTGATCCCCTTCACTTGAACAAACCATCAACTCTATGAACTCATTTAATACAAATGTATCCCAAATGTATAATACATCAGTATTTGGTCTTATGGCAGTGGAACTCTGTTGCCCTATATCAATGGACCTATATAATGTCCCTGCTTGTGCTAGTAGTGTGCTAATGGACCTCCCCTTTGCAGACATTTGCCCTAGTGCTAGTGGACCTAATGCTAATAATGGACCTCCCATGTGGCCATTTGCCCAAGTATTATAGTGGAACTCCCATTGCTCTTTTCCCTAGTGCTGTGGACCTAGTACTTATGGACCTCCCCTCGTGCTGCCCTTTGCTACCTATAGTGCTAGTGGACCTTCGATTGCAATCTTTTGCTACCTACATGTGCTAATGGACCTCCCCTCTGTGGCCTTTTGCTAACTAGTGCTAGTGGACTGTGCTAACTACTAATCTCTATGGCTTTTGTGTAATTGGAGACCGCTCCTGTTCTGTGTCAGCTAAACACCAGTAGAAGGTTTAACAATCATTATCAGAAATCTAATAGCATTTGATTACTGCTTGTTAATTATACCAATTTGGTGCTCATGGTTTGAAATAATAATTCTTTTTAATCAGGACAAGCAACACATCCGAGCCCGAGTCAACGAGACAGCGCCGTCTGCAAGATGAATACAGAGATATCGAACTTGATGACCTGGACATAATTGCTACATTGGGTATCGGAGGATTTGGCAGAGTAGAGTTGGTAATAATACTGGAAATAAGAATCAAGGATAGACAAGACGTATTCTTTCTTTGTATTTAATTTATTTTCTATTAATTAAACTTTGAATTTAAAAAAAGTGGGGAAGTAAAAGAAAAACCTGATCAATATTTGAGGGGAAACCCACACGATAATCTTTGAACTGAACTCTCGATCCACATAATAGCCACAATCAGGTGTGCAGCCAGAAATATGTCAAGGGGAGGGGTGTATTTTATTTAAGTGTCCCCCGGACAATTTTGCACAGAAAATATTGTGATACTTGAAATTGATAATACAAACATTTTAAATTAATGACTTCTTAAAAAGAAATTACTTTGATAACATTTGAAATGAAAACAATTTATTATAATGACATTACTTTTAAGGAGTGTGGTAGCCAACAGGGTGGACCTTTGATCCACTAAGAAGGTAACATTAGATGTAAAATGCCAAGGGTGAAACCTCTTCCTCTCCTACACTGCCCGTAATCATTGTTTATGATTTATAACAGGTGCAAGTCGCAGGAGACAAGCAGACATATGCTCTAAAATGCCTCAAGAAGTATCATATTGTTGAGACAAGACAGCAGGAGCATATTTACTCAGAGAAGAAGATCATGATGAACTCAAATAGTCCGTTCATTGCAAAGTAAGATTTTATGTCTTCTACTCAAGTAATATGCTGTTAATATAAAACAGCCCTACACACATCTGTGTAGGGCAAACAAAAATTAATTAATTGTTTATCACCCGATGCAAGAATTTCATCAACCTATAAACATCGCTGAAACCGCTGCTGTATAGGATTCTAGCCAGTCATTCGTCATCGGGCAAGCTCGGTGGTCTAGAGGTTAAGACGTCTGCACAAGTAAGCAGGAGGTCATGGGTTCAAATCCCGCCTGAGTCGTCTGTAAATTTGTTCACCGACACTCGGAGAGCACTGAGTATACAGTGCTATACACACGTAGGTGTAGGGCCAAAATTTAATTAAGACTAAAGTACAAACTAATCTCATGCACAATGAACTCCAACTCTCACGTATTAAACCAAACTTCAAATATTTTCTGTTATTTACCAAAAAATTGGTTGCAAAATGGTATAGCTTGCAAAGTGACTTCTTTCGCCACCCCAATCATACATTCCTCATGTTGTAATGTAACCCTTCATCCTTATCTTCACTTTGAATTTGAATGATGATGACCTGTGAGGAAAGTCACACCAAACATATAAGACGCAGTGGAGCAACACTGATACTTGAAATTGATCAGCACAGCAGAAAATTGTGAATTCATACAAGGAAATTGGTTATGCATTCTTGATGAGACAAGGACAGCAACAAAGCGTATACGTTTACATTATACAGTTGGCAATCAAAAGGAACATCCAGGCACAATGCATATATGCTTCAATGTTGTGAATTCATACAAGGAAATTGGTTATGCATTCTTGATGAGACTAGGACAGCAATAGAGCGTATACGTTTACATAATTATAGCAGGTTACTTCTAGGCCAAATAAGAGCTTTATCAATGTGCACCATGATCTTATCTTTTTTTTTCATCAGACATTAACCCTCCTATGGTTTGACCTTTCAAAATCTGCTTACTGGCAAAATGGCTATCAATAATGTATGAACCCTTTAAAACCCTCCAGAATTTGTTGCTACTGAACTACCACACCTTTCAATACCCTTTGAAAGGTATTGAAACATTTCAACACCAGTTTGTTCAGAGAGTTGTTTCACCTTTCGAAACCTTTCATAGGTCCCTTTTGTCAGACAGTTTTCTCACCTTTCAAAACCCTTCAGTACAGCAAACTTGAAAGGTTTTGAAAGGTCTGACAATTCTATGGCAAACTGCACTGTACACAGGAGGGTTAAAACATTTTTTTTTTAATTAGACCGTGAATAAGTAAAACAACCTTGATTTTAAATTGATGACTAAATTAAAAATAAATTAACTGACCTTCCTATGGTGTGTAAACATGTAGATAGCAGTATTGGAGTACTCATACTCAAGTATCTCGAGTATATATTTCAGTAATCGTACTTGTACTAATGAAAAAGTTCTCGAGCGGTTTAGTGCATCGGATTTGTGTTCTGATGACTGAGTCGTCAGAATGTGGGTTCGAATCCTGGCTGTGATCATGGTGCTTGCGTCCTTCAGCAAGACACTTCACCATAATTGCTTCTCTCCACCAGGAGTAAATGGGTACCTGTGAGGGCAGGTACCCATTATATGCACCGAAATGGCAGCAATTGAGCTGTATACTCCCCAGAAAGCTGAGATGGTTTCAGGAATGATTTAGGCACCTGACGAGCAAGGGTAATAATGACCTAGCACCTTGATCTAGTCGCTAGGATATGTGCACTTTATAAGGATCATGTATTATTATTAGACTAATAAGTGCTTCTAGTCATTCGCACTTGACGTAAAAATTAAGTCACAAGAGTAACTCTGTAACTATCATTTATGAAAACTCTTTCCGTAGGTTGTTCAAGACATTTACAGACAGCAAATACGTCTACATGCTGATGGAGGTATGTCTTGGAGGAGAACTCTGGACTATTCTAAGAGACAGGTAAGATTGGTAGCATTACCCAACGCTATCTCCTGGGGTGATAGGTCTTTTTCTGTCGCCAACTAACTAAACTAAAATCTTGTCATAGTATAACTAGATTTAAGTCGCTGCTTAAAACTCATCTTATGTCACAATTCTTCAAAGATGATGTATATTTGTAATTGCATTGTATGTATCTCAGTACATAATTATTTTTCTATGCTATCAATGTATATTGTTTGTATTCATTTTTCTCTTTGTTTCCGCGCCTTGAACACCCAGCAGGGTGGATATGTGCGCACTACAAATCTTTATTATTATTATTATTATTATTATTATTATTATCTCTCCCTGCTCTCGCCCCACGAGATGTTTTTTTATCATCACATATATATCAAATAAATTGACAATATTTTCATGTTTATCGTCTTCTTTTTAAGAGGCTTCCCATTTTGGGAGACTGACAGACTGTGTCAGAGTCATCAGGTCCATTGCATAAAGCAATATCTGCCATAATATTGAGAACATAGCCTAATTAAAACCAACCCTAGCTGTTACATGATAAGGGCTGCATGTGTACTCTCTAAAAAGGAGATGATATTCTTCTTAAATTTATTTATATTAACCTGATTATCTGGGATAATAATTAAAAGAAAATTTTGAATGATGAAACATAAATACCAACCATTTTGTATTTGCCACAATCACTAGAGCCTCTTGCTTGATCATTATAATAATAATAATAATAATAATAATAACAATGTAGACTTATATAGCGCACGTATCCACTAAACTGGTGCTCAAGGCGCATTATATTATTACCCCTGCTCATCAGGCGCATAAATCATTCCTGAAACCATCTCAGCTCCCTGGGGAGTATACAGCTCAATTGCTGCCATTACAGCGCATATAGGGCTAATCAAACAACAACCAACTCTGCCCTCACAGGTACCCATTTACTCCTGGGTGAAGTGAAGCAATTATGGTAAAGTGTCTTGCTCAAGGACACAAGTACCCCGGTCGCGGTTGGGATTCGAACCCACATTCTGATGACTCAGCCATCAGAACACAAATCCGATGCACTAAACCGCTCGACCATGGCACTCCATTATACAGCATGCATGGTAGAATTGGCAATATACTATTAGCATTATTCATTGTATATCATACTTTATAATAATTTTTTCTCTCAGAATACTTATCGGATAGCCACATTTCATTATTGTTGTTATACTCTCTGCAGAGGGTCGTTTGATGATCCAACATCCCGTTTCTGTATAGCATGTGTAGTGGAAGCCTTTTCATATCTCCATGGTAAAGGAATCGTGTATCGTGACCTCAAACCAGAGAATTTACTGCTTGATTCTAGAGGAAATGTCAAAATGGTAAGACATCCATTGTTGTTTGGTTCCCAGGCTGTCAATAAAAAAAGAAACATGAAAAATGTAAGGCACCAGTCTATTTTTAAATAAAAGCCTCATTGTGAATCAGATGGCTGCTAGCAGATGAATTAAAGGGGCAGTATCGTCACGATCAGAGCAGACTTTCAACTGGGCATGGAATCGATGTCCTAGTTTAAGATAAACATACTGACTGCAAATTACTGGCTCATTTATGCAGTAGCAACGGTAATATGATCTTATCATGTGGGAAATTATTTTCAGTCAGTCTAAAACAAGCACTCAGATTCCATGGCCTGTTGATCGTGACAATACTGCCCCTTTAAGAGAAAACGTGGTTCTAAATGTTGTAAATTTGAAATGTGGCAAAACCTAAACACTATTGCAGATTATTTACAGTTACGTTCCTTTAATGATTATACATGTATCATAATTTTTACCCACCCCCCCCCCCCCAAAAAAAAAATTTAAAAAAATTGTGGCCAATTCTTGTGGCCAATTCTAACCATGTACTTTTTTATTTGTAATTTAACAGGTCGACTTTGGATTTGCAAAATATATTGGGTTTGGTCGCAAAACATGGACATTCTGTGGTACTCCAGAGTACGTGGCACCAGAAATTATTCTGAATAAAGGTCATGATTTTGCAGCAGATTATTGGTCACTGGGAATCCTGATTTTTGAGCTCCTCACTGGCAAGTAAGTGGACATTTCCATGGCAACTTCCCTACAGATAATAATAATAATAATAATGTGGACTTATATAGCGCACGCATCCACCAAACTGGTGCTCAAGGCGCATTATATTATTACCCCTGCTCATCAGGCTCATAAATCATTCCTGAAACCATCTCAGCTCCCTGGGGAGTATACAGCTCAATTGCTGCCATAACAGCGCATATAGGGCTAATCAAACACAACAACCAACTCTGCCCTCACAGGTACCCATTTACCCCTGGGTGAAGAGAAGCAATTATGGTAAAGTGTCTTGCTCAAGGACACAAGCACCATGGTCGCGGTTGGGATTCGAACCCACATTCTGACGACTCAGCCATCAGAACACAAATCCGATGCACTAAACCGCTCGACCATGGCACTCCAGATCCACCATATTAAGTGACTTTATATTTATTTTTATAACAGTGGCCTCAGTCTATGGTTATGGGTATCACCAATGGAATAACAATGCCAACGCCTTCACAACATGATATTAATTGTGAATGATGTTTCAGGCGACACAATATTATTGTTACATGTATACTCATATGAGATTCAACAAACAGACTGGATAATAGAAAAACCTTGAATATTTCATTAAGACATTTCCAAGACTGAATTAATTACCAAGAACGCAGACATATCTCAGAATACATACATTTACAATGTACATGGTCTGTACATGACATTTCTAGAGATATGCCTAGTCTTATGCACTACCTGTGCAACATGCTCATTTTGTCCAATTCCAGGCCTCCCAGTGGAAACTATAAAACCTATAAAACCTATATAACCTCTAAAACCTATATTTTTAATCTCCTGCAACACATTTTCAACTACTTCATAAAATCCTCATGGCTTTGAAGAAAAATTACTTCCTAAGTATAAAGAGTTGAAGTCAAAACAGTAGCCAAACTGTAACATGTGTACCACTCTTAGATTTTGTTGCAAAAAGTACTCAGAAGGTAGGCAATTTACCAAAAAAGTGTTACTTAACACTGCATAATCACGGGAAATATCCTATAAAAGCCTATATTTTGCTTAAATAACCTCTTTAAAAAAGCTATATTTGGTAGATTAGGCACTGGGAGGCCTGCAATTCTCATATGCGACTCAAAGCTCATGCATTCTGGTTGGCATCAAAATATATTGAATAAAATGTGATTTACGTTTTTTTTATAAATATAATTGAATATTTGTTTTTTCAAAGCCCACCATTTACTTCCTCGGATCCAATGAAGACATACAACATTATTCTTAAGGGAATCGACATCATTGAGTTTCCCAAGAAAATCTCCCGTAATGCAGCTCTTCTTATAAAGAAGCTTTGCCGTGACAACCCAGCAGAGAGACTTGGATACCAGAAGAATGGCATCTTGGATATTAAGAAACACAAGTAAGATGTATTACCATGGTAACATTAAACATGTTTGGTCTAGCCTCACACAGGATTCAGTGATAATATTTACAAATTAAATTAACCCTTCTGTGACTGCAAGGGTCAAAACCAGTCAAAATTTTGATATACTTGCCATGGTATATCTAGTGCACTTAAAAGTCAAACACTGTCAAACCACGTGTAATAAGTACATTTACCGGTCAAAATGAGTAGACTGTTTTTGACTGGTAAAAGCATTGATTGGTATTGTTCAGAGTGGTCAAAATGACAGTAAAAACTAGTCAAAAATACCCCTGTGTGCACATTTGAGTCAACAGTCAAAACAGTCAGTTGACTGGTTTTGACCTCTGTAGCAACTTGCCACTAAAGTGCAGCAATAGTAGAAGGGTTAATTAATGAAAAAACTTTCACTTTCAAAATGCTACATTTAATAAATACGTCTTTTTCTCTTCATAATCAAAGTCTTTCTGAATAGAGTCCAAGTCAAATGAATTAATATTCCCTATTAAAGGGACACTATCGTCACGATCAACAGGCCATGGAATCGGAGTGCTTGTTTTAGATTAAGTCAGCGTCTGCATACATGAGCCTAAGCTTGGGCGATATCGATTTTTTTCATCCACGATATATCGGCAAACATATATCGCGATTTTCAATAATATTGCGATTCTTTTTTCATTCATGCATGATTGCTTTAGAGCCGATAACCACAGGTATGTACCCCTCTACAAGAATCACAATAAATCACAAATTCATTTGCATAGCGTGTATGTACTTATGAAGTAGTTCGCTTTTGTTTCTCACTTCCACACAAAAGCTGAAAAAACTGTTCTAATTTTGTTTCCATGGAATTTCTGACTTGACTCACAATGGCAATTTTTTTTAATCGCGATATATATTTTTTTTAATCGCAATATATTTTTTAATCGCTATTTGCCGATATGCCGATAACTTAAAAATGTTCTCGATATCATAATAGAATAAAACAGGTATCGCGATATTCGATATTTATCGTGTTATCGCCCAAGCTTACGTGAGCAGGATAATTTTCAGTCCCTGTGTTCATCTTAAGCTGTATCGATACCATGGCCTGTTGACAGTCTACTTGATCGTGATACTGACCCTTTAAGCCAACTAAATAAATTTAAAAAATTTTATCCCCAAGGTTAAGGCTCGTATATTTACCTTATAACTACTAATCATTCTGATCTATACTACTCGAAACAATTTAGGGAACACCGGAATAATCTCAGTTAAAGCAAGATCATTTATTTCAGATAAACACAATGTTTCACAGAATTGATGAGAAACAACTGCACAATGAAACAGATGGTAAAGGATGCATGTAGTGATTACACATTTCATGACATGACTACTGAAAGAGAGAGGGGGGTTGCAAATGAAAATCCCGGTTCATGGAACATTTCAAACCTATTTGATGTTAAAAATCCGGTGTTCCCTAAATTGTTTTGAGTAGTATATTTATGTTGTCAAGGTAGAGCCCTGCATATTTAAAGACAAACAAAACACATGAAATAAATACTGCCAGTAAATAATCTCCAAATAGAATAAATATGACCTCCTGTACATATCCAACAGTGTATCTGAATTACTGAAACAACAAATATGTAGTCAATTTCTTTCGATATGAAAGTTAAGAATAAATATGCCCTACAAATCAATTGAACTGGATCATGTTAGTTCAGAGATAGACATATCACAGATCAAGCATTCTACAAGGTAGAACTGAAGCAAAATTTGAATTGGTAATGTCAAAATAAATTGCTGTTTAATTAATGTGGCCGAAAGCACTCTTCTAGTTTGCTTAATAACTGTCAGAACCACCAAGATAAAGAATTCATGAATAACAAACACAAAGGATTAATTATTCATTTATGGGTTATTTATTAACAGCTTTCATGAGCTTGTTATTAATTGGAGTATGGGTATTATATATAAAACTGAATAATATTTAGGTCATGTATGTTAATTAAAGCACTTATATGCTTACATTGTTTACCCATGCATGTACATGTAGTATTACACAAGAGTTTACTGGCAGTGTGATGCAGTCAAACCTCTTAATTGTGGTCACTTGGAAAAAGAGTGAACAATTTGGCTTACTTCACAAATCAAAATGCTCCAAAAAATATGAAACGCTACCGCAAATTCTAAAAATGCTATTCATAATTAGCATTATATACACAAACAAATACTTGTAAATAAAAATTTGCTTTGCATTTTATTCTATAAAATGATTCCCTCTGCTACATGTCCTGCACCTGCACCTGCTAAGTGTAATTTCATAATAAAACATCTGTCCTTTGTGTGGCCATTTACACAGGTTTCCTTCATTATTATTCATGTGTTCATGTACCATGCTGAATATTCATCAATTACAACACGAGAATAACATTGCTCCAATTTATATTTCTGAACTGCTTAAAGTCTACACTCCATCACGCAATTTGCGCTCCAGCAACATGTCACTCCTAAAGGAACCAACTTCAAAACGGAACTGGGGTGATAGGTCTTTTTCTGTCGCAGCTCCGAGACTCTGGAATCATCTTCCAACTAAACTCAAATCTTGTCATAGTATAACTAGATTTAAGTCAATGCTTAAAACTCATCTTATGTCACAATTCTTCAAAGATGATGTATATTTGTAATTGCATTGTATGTACATGTATCTCAATACATAATTTTTTTCCCTGTGCTATCATTGTTTATTGTTTGTATTCATGTTTTTTCTTTGTTTCCGCACCTTGAGCGCCCAGCAGGGTGGATATGTGCGCGCTACAAATCTTTATTATTATTATTATTATTGTTATTTGATTTTTGTCCAAATTTAACAAAATGACGATCATGATAAACTAGATGTAACAATACATGTATAATGGGCTGTTATTAAATTTAATTTAATTTCACCAAAAAACTTTAAAAAAAATCTAAACCAGACTCATGTACTTACTGTCTCGAAATTATACAAAATACAAATAAAAACATTATTTTACTAATACAATGGAAGCATCTTGATTTAACTTGTATTATATACTTGTATGCACATATAACTACATGTAAGTCACTCCTTGTAACCTGACTGTCGGTTTATTTTCCATAAGGAGTTTCTGGTTTGGTCAATCAATCAATTATTTAATATGTTATATCTTGACAGGTGGTTCCAAGGCTTTGACTGGGAAGGTTTAAAAAACCAGACGATCATCCCGCCTATTGTGCCTAAGGTAAATCATTTACATTGCTATCTGCTGCTTAACACTAGGCTTGGCATTTACCGTTTAATTTGCGAAACGTGTACACACTTTGACGCAGACCGTGCAAACGGTTATTGTTACTCGCCAATAAATGGCATGATGCAGACAGATTGTTCGTATTTAGTACGGAAAAATAACTCCAAAATACGACAATACGTATTTAGAAAAAAATTGTACCAAGATTTAAAAAATCCAAGTCTGGCAATTTTTTTTAAAAATGTATCAGTTGAACTTGTGAATCGTGATATAACAATAGCTGAACCCACTGGTCACACTTAAATATCGTGGAAATGGAAGGTTCTATTTTTTAATGATAAGATTCGTTTACATGTTTTGTGAATTTGAAAAAGTTTAGTGAATTTTTTTTCATGTACATGTACGTGTACACATGTACATGTATCTTGACATAATAATTGCTAATACCAATATGTTTATAAATACATTCCTATACATGATAAATAATCTTCACATCACCTATTTATAATTAACAAAATAAGTACAAAATTGTCACTCAGTCATTAAGATAAAACAGAAACATGGAGTGATGTTTAAAATAAAAATGCGGGACTGTCAGAACAGTTAAATGTATTCATGCCTGTAACTTGTAATTGCAAAATCTGAAATTAGTTGGAATTCCATCTGGTGTACATACAAGTAGGTAAGAAATATTTTGTATAGATGGTCCATCAATCCAGGGGGTGTCATTTGACAAAAGTAAAAAGTCCCGGGTCTCCCTTTGGTCCAGAGGACAAAGCCTCCTGAACTGTCTGGATGTTTAATTTTGGAGGATTTACAAATTACAGACTCTCCACATCCCCACAAACAAGAAACTAGAGGTTTGGACACAATACAGGCTGCTTTTTCTGTCGTTGGTGGCTTCTTCTCTTCTTTCAAGAAAAATTTGAGAAAAGGATGATTTGTAAAAAATCCTGAGAAATCACAGACCTGTCAATCATATAAATTTTATGAAGATCATTTGAACATACATATCTTGTATTCTGTAACCAGTCCTATTTATGGAACACCATGGCCCTATTTGTCTTGGTTCAAGACAATGTTGTTGTGCTTTTGATATACGATCCATCACCACAAGAGGGCGCAATCTCCAGATGAGCAGTTCGTGTGTGACAGCAGTTTGTCAGGAGATAGCACCCTCTTGCGGCGATAATCATACATCTAAATACAACAATATTTTCTTTAACCAAGACTATGGTCGTCTTGACAGAGTGTGTCAAGCACATGGGACTTGTGCTTCAAGTAGCTTCATCAGCCACACAATGTGATGTAAGAGGCACTTGACTCTTGTCCTTACAACGCCTCTCTCTAACCCTGAGTACCTATAAGAGAAGAGATGGTTATTGTGCTTGATTGACAACATGTACATGTGCGCGGAATAATTGGCCGTCATGGCTTCAAGCTCTCCAGAGAGTTCAGATGGTTTCAGGAATGCATGTCCTTGCCCCATTTCGCCTTATTCTTGATAAATGCGAAAATGAAGCTGTAATTCTCACAACCACACTTGCGTACATGCCCAATAACACTGGTCAACAATTTCTTAAAAGTTGTCTGCTTCGGAGATAAAATGTGCTATTTATTATGGATTTTGATGTGCTGAATTCAAATATGACAATTAAAATTGCAGATTGGCTACTGTTTCCAAGACATTTAAGTTTACATTTTATGTACTATGTGTATGGTGTACATAGCAGATTTTTAATCATGAATTGTAAACCTAGGTCTTTTCATGTATTTATGGTTGTTTCACTTGATATTATGTCACCTGCCCTGTTTATGTAACACTTACTATATATCAGTTCATAGTTCAGTCCTTATTCAGTGTCTACTCTGCGCTTCTTGGCTTGTCTCTTGTAGTCATTAAACGGTACCCTATCTTGAAAACTAGAGCCAATCAACAATTTTAAGCATCATTTCCATTCTCAGTGACCCATAATTAGTCAAGTTTGACTTCATTTGTTTCGGAAGCATTTTGGCTGTAGACCAGTGTAATCTGATAGTTCCAAAGAAAAGTTCATTACTGACATAAGGAATAAATAAATCGATATCATGTAGCTATTTACAATTAACTTACTTAAAATTCAATGACATTTGGACGTGAGGTTGCCCCTGCAAACAGACAAAATAAGGCAGGTTACTATAATGAGCATGTACAGGTACACAACCTCTTGTATTTAGGGAATAAGACATAAGATGAATAACAAGAAATAGCACATTGATGACTGATAAAGGTGCCTGATATATGCCGACTTATTATAATTTCCATAGGTGCATTCTCGGGATGATGCAAGTAATTTTGATAGCTATGGTAAGGATCTCGAAGTTCCACCCGATGAGTTCTCCGGCTGGGATGAGAATTTCTAAGATGTCTGTTTTCTGATGGTACAATCCGCAAGATAAAGAAACAACAGAATGGGATACAGGTGTATGTAGGTGCTTTGGTTAAACCTGATTTGTAATGCAAGGATCAGATTTGTGGTTCTATTTTTATAATCAGGTAAAATCTCCTAGTTTTACACAGATTTGTGTGATGCTTTTGCAGGTTCCAACAATTACATAGCCACTATACTACATAACAAATGATATTTTTTTGTCATCCAAAGCTTAGAATCAATTGAAAATATTTTGTGTATAAAAAAAAGAATTACTTTCCAATTAGTTGATATTTTTTGTTTATTTGGCATTCCCTAAAAATTTCTAATTGACATTCCAAGGAAGAAGAAAAAAAATCTAATTCAAAATGTGTGAATAACTAGTGATTTATGGAAACACCTTTTTTTGTAAGAAAATAAAGGAAAAATTTCATTCAGATAAGGACTTTGCAACTTTTGTGTTAAGAGTAACCATTATAGTTGCCAAATACAATTGACCTTTTCCCGTCACCGTGCCAACATGACACATAAGCTGTCATTTAAGATCATTACAAATGACATGCTTGTTCATAACAACAGATTCTCTTTAACTTCTGGTGTTGCGGGTCAAGAAGGTGAAAGGTCAATAAGGTCACTAACCTCTCAACTGAAGAATTTACAAATGATGACTCTTTGTAAATGAAGTCACACATCCCATGTTTTACATTTACAACACTGAGAAAAATAATAATACACAAGACAGTAGTAAACACAATTTGGAATGCTCACATCTTAGATCTTGTGTATTGTCATTGCATAATGTCTCACACATGTTGCCACTTTAAAGAGGATTTATATTCCATTTATATTTTGGTTCGTTTTTTTAATTTTTATATATATATATATATAAAAGCAACTGTGAACAATAGCCACATCAGTAAATGACTAAAGAGGTCATCTGATAGGCCAATCAAATGGTTCACTGCAGACCAGAGTTCCCTTGACAAATTTCTAGCTACGTGCCTGACTATGGCAATTATCTTTAATATAAGTATCACCACTATCAGAGAAATTGTACACATATACTATACACATGTACAAAGATTCATTTAAGAGTTTCAGGTGCAACATGCATGAATTGTACACTACCGGTATTTTTTTAAACTTCATTTGTAATTGCCGAGTGTCCTACGATAGTGTGGATAACGTAGGTTTTGTTATGCTGTGTCTTTTGTGTTTTATTTGAAATACCATGTCTCTAGAGTTATATGTCTGTGCATACATAATAATAATAATAATGTGGACTTATATAGCGCACGTATCCACCAAACCGGTGCTTAAGGCGCATTATACTATTACCCCCTGCTCATCAGGCTCATAAATCATTCCTGAAACCATCTCAGCTCCCTGGGGAGTATACAGCTCAATTGCTGCCATTACAGCGCATATAGGGCTAATCAAACACAACAACCAACTCGGCCCTCACAGGTACCCATTTACCCCTGGGTGGAGAGCAGCAATTATGGTAAAGTGTCTTGCTCAAGGACACAAGCACCGTGGTCGCGGTTGGGATTCGAACCCACATTCTGACGACTCAGCCACCAAAACACAAATCCGATGCACTAAACCACTCGACCATGGCACTCCATTACATGTATGTAAGTGGAATACCTACAGCAGAATAACAATATACATGTAGGTTATTTTGGGAACTGGATACCCCTAAATACTTTTGTAAAACACATAAATAAGCTACTCCCGAATGTATAAAATAACCAACTTGTATGAACACAAGTTTCAAACAAAAGCCAGTAAGTCTGTGAAAGGCAGTCGGAAATGTTACTTCTAAAGCCTTCACATGTACACGTATCTAAGTTTTCTTCACTTTGTTAGCAAACAATCAGACTTCCATAATTTTGTGTGGCTTAAAATGTTCCGTCAGAATTTTTAAGTCGTTTACGGGTAATTGGAACCGAAAAATGGAACCGGGTAATGACATTTTCGGTCGGGTATCCGGGTACCCGGCACAGCATTATAACAATAAAAAATCTCATCTTCTGTAGGGTAATCACATTATTATTAAGGTAATAGCATTGGTAATTTAAAAAATACCTAGAATCTGACCAAGAAATTATTTTTTCAGAGGTTGTGTAATTTTTTAGGCAAGTGAAATGATTGCCCGTAAGTTTAAAGTAAAGTTTGTTTGTTTATTTATTACATTTCTTTACCCAGGGTGTGCCCAAACAGTTTAAAACTGGTTTCCATTGGGGCCCTGCATATTATTAGTTAAAATTGGATATTTACACACACATACAAAATATTTAAACAAATACAAGAATATTTACACAAATAGATCTATTTACGGTTAACTAATTGTTTAATTAAGACTAAGCATACTCACAGAAGCAGTTTTGTCAATATTACCAATGTTGTACCTTCCCTTTAATGTACACCTTGATTCAAAGAGAGTAAGCATACTCACAGAAGCAGTTTTGTCAATATTACCAATGTTGTACCTTCCCTTTAATGTATATCTTGATTCAAAGAGAGTAAGCATACTCATAGAAGCAGTTTGGCAAACATTACAAATGCTGTGCCTTCCCTTCAATGTATATATTGATTCAAAGAGAGTAAGCATACTCATAGAAGCAGTTTGGCAAACATTACAAATGCTGTGCCTTCCCTTCAATGTATATATTGATTCAAAGAGAGTAAGCATACTCATAGAAGCAGTTTGGCAAACATTACAAATGCTGTGCCTTCCCTTCAATGTATATATTGATTCAAAGAGAGTAAGCATACTCATAGAAGCAGTTTGGCCAACATTACCAACGTTGTACCTTCCCTTCAATGTATATATTGATTCAAAGAGAGTAAGCATACTCATAGAAGCAGTTTTGTCAATATTACCAATGTTGTACCTTCCCTTTAATGTATATATTGATTCAAAGAGAGTAAGCATACTCATAGAAGCAGTTTGGCCAACATTACAAATGCTGTACCTTCCCTTCAATGTATATCTTGATTCAAAGAGAGTAAGCATACTCATAGAAGCAGTTTGGCAAACATTACCAATGTTGTACCTTCCCTTCAATGTATATCTTGATTCAAAGAGAGTAAGCATACTCATAGAAGCAGTTTGGCAAACATTACCAATGTTGTACCTTACCTTCAATGTATATCTTGATTCAAAGAGAGTAAGCATACTCATAGAAGCAGTATGGCCAACATGACCAATGTTGTACCTTCCCTTCAATGTATATATTGATTCAAAGAGAGTAAGCATACTCATAGAAGCAGTTTGGCAAACATTACCAATGCTGTACCTTCCCTTCAATGTATATCTTGATTCAAAGAGAGTAAGCATACTCATAGAAGCAGTTTGGCAAACACTACCAATGTTGTACCTTCCCTTCAATGTATATCTTGATTCAAAGAGAGTAAGTATACTCATAGAAGCAGTTTGGCAAACATTACAAATGCTGTACCTTCCCTTCAATGTATATATTGATTCAAAGAGAGTAAGCATACTCATAGAAGCAGTTTGGCAAACATTACAAATGCTGTACCTTCCCTTCAATGTATATATTGATTCAAAGAGAGTAAGCATACTCATAGAAGCAGTTTGGCAAACATTACCAATGTTGTACCTTCCCTTCAATGTATATCTTGATTCAAAGAGAGTAAGCATACTCATAGAAGCAGTTTGGCAAACATTACAAATGCTGTACCTTCCCTTCAATGTATATATTGATTCAAAGAGAGTAAGCATACTCATAGAAGCAGTTTGAACAACATGACCAATGTTGTACCTTCCCTTCAATGTATATATTGATTCAAAGAGAGTAAGCATACTCATAGAAGCAGTTTTGTCAATATTACCAATGCTATACATTGTCTTGATGTAACTGTTTATTTATATTACTGTGTCTGCCATTCTTATAATCAAAATAATAATTTATTAAGCTAAAACTTTCATATGTCTGCATGAACAAAGGGATCTAGATATATATATACACATACGTCCTTTCTTATGTTTGGGTACTTTTACAAATATTCATAAATTAAAAATAAAAACTATAAAAAAAAAAATAATAATTAAAGTAGACTTGCATTAAGACATAGCTACTTTGATACAAGAATAGTGTTTATTACATTAAAATATGCTCTTCCATTTTTTGACCTGCACGAACAATTCATTTCAGTGGGTTATGATTCTGCCTAGCATTTAGAGAATGTCAATGAAATGGAGAATTTCAGGAAAAATTAATTCAAGTTAAATTTGGCATTTTATTCAAATAATCATTAGAAATACTACATAGGTTAGATCTATCACCAAAAAAAAAAAAAAAAAAAAATCAAAAATCAACAAAGAAAAACTGACAGAAGTGAAACTGGAACTTGTGACCTTTGGATTACAACACAAGTGTTTTACTAATGATCTATCTATCCCCTATAGTTGGTGGTTTTCCATCTTAACCCTCCTACAATCAGTGCAATTTTTGAAACAACCCATTCAGGCCACTCCAAGCCATTAGCTGTTGCCAATGGCCTCCTATGGTTACCCTTCTGTGCACTGTCACACCACTGAGATTACAGGGTAAGGTGGTCTCCCAAACCCTCCTACAATCAGTGCAATTTTTGAAACAACCCATTCACGCCACTCCAAGCCATTAGCTGTTGCCAGTGGCCTCCTATGGTTACCCTTCTGTGCACTGTCACACCACTGAGATTACAGGGTAAGGTGGTCTCCCAAACCCTCCTACAATCAGTGCAATTTTTGAAACAACCCATTCACGCCACTCCAAGCCATTAGCTGTTGCCAGTGGCCTCCTATGGTTACCCTTCTGTGCACTGT
This sequence comes from Zoroaster sp. YZ-2022, assembly GCA_029582265.1. NCBI lineage: Eukaryota > Metazoa > Echinodermata > Asteroidea > Forcipulatida > Zoroasteridae > Zoroaster > Zoroaster sp. YZ-2022. The sequence goes on from CM055824.1 coordinate 10,390,337, forward strand.
CACACCACTGAGATTACAGGGTAAGGTGGTCTCCCAAACCCTCCTACAATCAGTGCAATTTTTGAAACAACCCATTCACGCCACTCCAAGCCATTAGCTGTTGCCAGTGGCCTCCTATGGTTACCCTTCTGTGCACTGTCACCACTGAGATTGCAGGGTAAGGTGGTCTCCCATTGATACATTGCAGGCCATACTAATATGTTCAAACATTTACAGTGGCCTTGGGTGGCACACAGTTGATTTTGTAAGATTACTTGGAAAGGACAGCAGGCTTGTACATGTACGTGTATGTACTGAAGGTTGCTTAAGAACAGAATTTAGTGGTTGGGAGTGGCCTCCATGTGTAGGAGGGTTTTAAGAAAGCAGAGGTTGCAGGTTCAAGTCCCGCTTTAGACAATTTGTCTTTATTCGTTCCAAAATTTATTTATGTTGGTTCCTTTGTGGATTATTTGATGATAAAAATAGTGTTTTATGACAATTTAAGCTCTGTAATATTCTACCAGCTTCAAAGTATCTACATGTACTGTAAGCATACAACAGCAAAGCACAGTAGATGTACATGTAACATTTCATTGAAAATGTTGTCAAGAACGGAAGGGATCACAAAGTTCACTGAGCAAAATATTTTAGCTGATTTCTTTGTCATCAGGGTAAATTTTACAACCTAGATTATCACCAGAAAATTTTTAATTAACAGATACATGTATGTGTGGTCCAGTACTTTTCATGAATAAAAGTACTGGAGTAGGAGTGCAAGCACTCCATCTCAATAGTTGTAGTCAATTACTTTTTCATGAGTACGAGTACAATTACAGAAAATTGTACTTGAATACAAGTATGAGTTTACGTACGTACGAGTACTACAGCTCTTTTAATTAATAATTAGCCCAAAAATATGATGCTCCCGCTGATAGAACAAATAAATAAGCAAAATTTCTTCTGGTTGGAATTCGTTTTTATATTACACAAAATAAAGAACTAGTCATCATTACAAGTTACTGTCATGTGGCAGTACATTTCTGGTCTTAACCTGGGGCTAATTTCATAGAGATGGAATTAAGCAGATATAATTGTTATTGAGTTCTTGAGTCTCCTGATAATGGGTAGAGCAGACTAGTCAAAACGTTGAGAACAAACCAGAGCCATCACTTCTTCCAAGGAGAGATTATTACATGGTGTACCCAAGAACTCAATAACATCTATAACCACCATGCAAAGCCTCAAACCCTACATCAGACATAAATGCTTAGCCAAAAATTCTGCTTACCAACTTTAGATGGTTACTAGCATATTTTTCATACAAAATGTACAGACCTTGGCTGGTAGTCTGTTTCAAATTGATTATCAAAAATATTTGCTTAGCAAAATTTTCAGCTGAGGTCGTCTATGAAATTGAATTCTGAATTTTAATCTATGGAACTTTGGAATTTTCATACTGTTTTTATCATTAATCCAAAACTAAAACAAAATGTTAATTATAGCAGGAAACATTGAGAAGTTAACAGCAACAATTGACTACACATAATTTACAAGAAACAGAATGTAAATTTGAATGTGGTTGAACAAACTGATTTTTTTCTTTTCAAATGCAAAGGTTTTAAATTAAGAAAATGTAGAATTAAATATTGAGTACTGTACTGTTAAAGTACTAATAACGTAGCTTTTCATTTAGTCTAGAGTAATTTGTTCTAATTATTCAAGTGTTGAAACACAAAGTCATTTATGATATGAATGCACAATTATTATTACCTCTTGATGATTGTCAGGGATGTTGCCAAGGCGACACATTATCCAAGTAAAGCTTGAAGGATACTGATATAAAAACCTTATTTTCTTTGTCAGTTGGAGTAAGACTTTAAATTTAATTGATATTTGTTGTAAATACTTCATATTAACTTGTCCGTTTACATGTTTTTAAAATATATATATTTTTTATATGTATTCAGAAAAAATTCAAATTGTTTAGCAACATGCAAATGTTACCAATGAAGTAATCAGTTTTATCGGTCCCAGTGAAACAGAAGAATTTTCCAAAGAGATAAGTACCAGTGTAAATGACAGTTTTCTCCATGCAGCGAGAATGATGGTCAAGATATTGCACCATATTAGATCTATAAAAGTGTTCCTTTAGGTTCTAAGGAGTTGGGTGATTTTATAGAGAAATTTGACAAAATGCTTAATCAGTATGAATTTTAATCCAGAGTAGCCAGGGTTGCAATATAAATATTGATCAAGTTGTGTTTTTAAAACTGACCATACCAGACTCAACTAAGGTTTTCTGAAACTGCTGTGATTTCCAGGTTCATGATGCTTGTTTTGGACCGCACAAAATACAATAAATTATTGGATAACAATCCTTGTGCAATTTTGTTAAACTTGTGATCAAAGTTTATTATCATTTGGTTTTATGTAAGCAGTTGAGACGTTTATATTTGTTCCTTTTGGATGTTTGTTTAAAGAGCGTGTACACTCTTGGTAAAATGGCTATAAATGCATCCATACTTTATAAGAATGAAGAGAGATATGTCCACATTTAGAAGCTTCAACTTATTTCATTGTGTGGTTTTAAGACAAAATATCAAAAATGTATTCAGCTTTGTTAGTATGCATTCTTAAGTGGACAATTAACGCAGCAAGTGATATTTTCAAATTTACAAATTTTCAACGTACTTTCCACATACTTTCCACATTTTTCTTGGACGGAATAAGTTTATATGATGTTCAATATCATTATGATCTTAAAACCAAATAAGCTTTCACCCTAACCCCCCTACAGGCATTTCACAGTTGTATACCCACTTTAACCCTAACCCCCTACAGGCATTTCACAGCTGTATACCCACTTTAACCCTAACCCCCTACAGGCATTTCACAGCTGTATACCCACTTTAACCCTAACCCCCTACAGGCATTTCACAGCTGTATACCCACTTTAATCCTAACCCCCCTACAGGCATTTCACAGACACCCTGCTGAATGCAAAAAAATGGAACAACAACAGAAGTATGCAGGCTGCTCAGTGCAACAAGATCCACCAGCTAGAACAATGGTTCTTTTTGTTCTCTGCTGGGGGCGACAAGATGCAACAACTTATTACTGTTGTTGCACCTTGTTGCATTGAGCATGGTTAGGGTTTACAAATGTTGTTTTCATTGGCCATTTCCAATAGTGTACACTGCCTTTAATTGTCTTATTTTGTAAATGTATGCCTTGACTTCCACAAAATATATTCTTAAACGGGCAGAGGTTCATTTACTAATTGTAATCAAAGCATAGTTTTAAAGTTATTAAATCTGGGACGTTGTGTTCTCATAAACATTGTAGGTACACAACCAATCTTTTTGAGTTGTGTTGTGTATAATCATTAATCTTAATATGTAATCATTTTTGCCTTATGAATACAACATTAAGCTTGGTTTTCTTAAAATAAACAATATTACTGCATTTTGGGGTAAAATTGGATATTAAAATATGAAAACAAAAGCTCAGTATTTGTGTGTGATTTGTTTAGAGTAAATACCTTGATTTGCCTTTTCATGAATGCCTCCATCTCTCGCCCTCACCTCCATCACTACGTCTCTTCCTCGCTCTTACGGCCACCTTTTGATGTCGAGTTACTTGTTTTCACGGCAACCACTTTCCTCATTCTGATGAGGCTTACATATTTGGCTGTGCCATCCCATTTCAGGAAGCCTGCCAAATTTTTCTTGTCAGTCAAATCTGGAGCTTCTGGCAATTAAAGGAAAAGGGGGAAAATACATTTTCCTATTAGAGAATTAACTTTTGAAAATGTGTAAAAGCCAAAACGCAGCATGCTACTTTGATTCCTTTTACAATCATTAACTTTAACCCTAACCCCCTAGGTATTCTGGCTAGGAACCCTCCTGAACCCTAACCCTCTGTAGGTATTCTGGCTAGGAACCTTCTTTAACCCTAACCCCCTAGGTATTCTGGCTAAGAACCTCCTGAATCCTCCAAAATCCATCAGCGCACTTTTGGAAACATGCCCTTATCTTCACAATGCACCATGCATTTTCGTTGATCTTTCATATACAGCACTTATGGCCTGTACTTATGGCCTGTACTTCTTTGTACCATTTGAAGAGGTAAAAGTACCAATTTGCAATAGTGCCCAATTTTTCCCAAAAAGTGCCCTTTGGAGGATTTTGCAGGATTTGGGATGATTAGGGTCAAGCTAAAAAGTAATTTTTTAATCATCACATTTGTTTTAATATATTTTTGATGATTTTATATCAAAATAAATAAAAAATAAAAAACACAGTCTCTCTGAATGAACTACCATTTCCCAGGTTTAAAGCATGTAAACTTGAGTGTGTGATCCCTGGTTACATGGCATAAATGGGTGGTATGGCTTCTGACGAACAGCCCCCAGAACAAAGATATTGATATAGTGTGTGGAACAGGAAACCAGAGGTCACAGATTCAAATCAAGCTTCACAAATATTTTAACCCTCTTACTACTACAAGGGTCAAAATCAGTCAAAATGTTGATATACTTGCCAAGGTGTATCTAGTGCACTCAAAATGTCAAAACACTGTCAAACCTTACGTGTAGTACGTAAGTACATTTACAAGTCAAAATGAGTCAACCGTTTTTGACTGGTAATGTTCAGGGTGGTCAATATAACAGTAAAAACCAGCCAAAAATTCCCCTGTGTGCATATTTGGGTCAACAGTCAAAACAGGCAGTTGACTGATTTTGACCTCTATAGCTACTTCTAACTGTTCCACAGTGTTCATTGCTGTTAATAGTTTATAAGGCAAGCTCACCTAAGCCACATGTATTGAATAGATTGTTCTCCGATTTCATCGTCGTTCTGATGATGTCTTCTCTGTTTGCGTGTTGACGTCCTTTTCTAGACTTCATCCCCTGAATAATATCAATCTGTTCCAACTCTTCATCAAACCGATTTATGTAGCTGTGTAACGCAAAAGAGAGGTTTTTCAGATGTTTTCAAGTTAATCAAATTCAGGTAATTTGATGTGGCGGGGCTCCGCAATGCCCTTCAACTTAATTCACTATACACTAATATTACATTTTACATTTTGCCTTTGAGAAAGAACCTGCTAGGTTCGAAATGTATGGCCATTAACGACTATTTTTGCATTTTACATTATCCTTATTTCTAACTTAGGCAAATTTTACCTCTCTACCAATTGGCTCAGATCTTCTCTGGTGTACTCTGTCTTCTCTGGATCAAGATGTTCATGAAACCACTGGAGTTTTTCAGTGAGGATGCCAGTCTTCAAGGAAGTTTCATTGTGTACTCTGGGTGGGGGTGGGGGTAGGGGGTGGGGGTAGGGGGTGGAGGAAGAATCAAAGGGATTATTACGTGTTCTAATTCTGTATTATCAATAAACGGTAATATGCGGCATGTTTATGACAGGCCAAAATAGTTTATTTCGGACGCTTATTGGCATCTGCGAACCGGCGCTCAAACTTCACATGCACTCCAGACACGTGCGGGAAAGAATGTCGTATCTGACCGCCACTTTTTAAGGGCTTTTTTGGAATTTTTTTGCAACCACTAACCAGTTAAAAAATTATTCTATCGATTTTTGGTGGTACAGAAAGCAAAAACTATCTTTAAAATCCACTTTTATGATGGTTTTCGGATTTTATTTCCCTTCTAAAAAAATCCTCCCCTTCAGAAAATAGAAGGATCCTATTATAGTTGCCACTGCGCATGTACAATGACTGTGTTGGTCACTAATTGTGGAGTTTACAAGATCAGACTGACATGACTGAGGAAGTCATCGTATACTAAAAATGCCTGATTTTTCATGAAATAAATATCCTGGAATAATTTGAAGTATATGTCCATCATCATCCATATGTTCTCCACCTTACTAGGTACATGTAGGTAAGATTACTTTATTGGTTATATTGAATGAGAAAAAGTGGCGGTCGGATACGACATTCTACCCCACGTGCGTGAAGTTGGAACGCTGGCACATATTACTGTGAAAGGGTTGATCGTTTCCCGTCCAAAGTTTGTTGCAATCTTCAATACTCTTAAGATCGTATTATTTTCCATGAAATGACTTTTCCACGTCTGGACCTCTCCTTAACATGCCATTCTTTAGAATCCAGTTACCTTCCAAGTCTCTCCTTCCTTATCACACCTCCGGTTAATTTCATGGCTTTGCGACTGTTGGGATGCAACACTTTCACCTGTTTGGCTTTTCCTTTTCCTGCTTTTGGCTGTGAATAGAAAATCATTGTTCATTTTAATGATCTGTGGAATAAGGCTTATCACAAATAGCAGCTGCAAGGAATCGTGGGATGTCTGTAGGCGCAACAGCGCCACTGCGTGCCGCAAAATATTATTGACGTCACACAAGCTGCGCCAAACAGATGCCCCAAATTGTATCCCAGTAGTAGGGATGTCAATCCAAAAAAATCAACCGCAACTTAACAGGCCTGCACTGTGTTTAAACCAGATATCTTATTCCCAGAAGCCATTTGCTTTTGGTTTGAAGAAAATCGGCCCAGGCATTCCAGAGTTAGAGGTCATTAAAGGTTATCGCCATGGTCCAAGCTCGTATTACGTTACGTACATAACCTCCAAGGTGTCCTGTGGTCCCTTTGGGAGTTCAATAACATCATACAAAAATTGTCCATTTTCAAGGAAGTGAATCTTGAAAAGTATTTGGCCAATTTTTTTTCATTTTTAGAACATCTGTAGAAACCAGCCTACTCTTTCACCCAATCAATCTGAAAACTAGTTGCCATTGATGCCAAATTAATTAAGATTTTTAAAAATATGCCTTCAAACTTAACGAACTTGTTGTTGTGACAAGTGCGTGGCCACGCTCGTAAAAAAGCCTGGTTAGTCTGATCCCGGCTCAGTTAAGTTTAATGCGCATAAAAGTGAGATGAATCCCAGACCGATGAGCTCACGCATCGCTGGCTTGCCGGCTGACAACGCGTAAACAAAACCTCGCCAGTCTGATCCCGGCTCCGTTTACTGTGCGTACAAGTGAGGCGAATCCCAGACCGATGACTCATGCATTGCTGGCTGACAACGCGTAAACAAAACCTCGCCAGTCTGATCCCGGCTCCGTTTACTGTGCGTACAAGTGAGGCGAATACCAGACTGATGACTCATCACCGGATGGCGCCTGGCTGGCTCGCCAACTTTTTTCGCACAACAGGTCAAATGAATATTGCTATAACTTAATGGGACCTCGATGTCTAGGTACAACCCACATACTGTCGGAAAGAGCACGAAACGGGCATTCCATTGAGGTACGGGTGAAGGCCGTACCAGTGTTAGATCAAAAATTATTCGGTCTCAAAGTCTTTCTTTTGTTTTAAGACCTAATTAATTTTTTTAAGTACATTTGAAACAGTTTTCTGGCTACAGATCTAATTTTAAGCTTTATTTTGATACTAAGATCGTCAGGATTGATGAAGGGAACGCAAAGTCCCCGCCATATAAAAATGGGTCTTACCGCTAATTTTTTTTGGACCATTTTTGAGCGGCGAATTTGACTGTTCATTTTCCGCTTTGGGCCATTTTCGGGCTTCGTTTTCATCTTCAACTCGACGGTAAAATTCGATCAAAACCTTTTTAAAGCGGTCCTACTAATTGCCGACCCCTGCCGACATCTACCGACAACTCTTAAAAACCTACCGACATCTCATTCCATATTCACTTGTAGTTGTCCGTTTAAGCTTAGCATAGTAGTAAATGTGTATAGAAGTCCTAGAAACCTTATAGTTACTTCCTTGAACCCGGAGAAATAAGTAATTTTAATCACGGAAATCTGATTTTCGCGATGCAGTAGTATTGGCCGCCATGATGCTCGAGATACGACATGGTGATGGTAACCAAGGAGATTGTTAAGTTGTGACAACAGATTTTCGCGATGCAGCACACTCTCTCAAAGCGCCCTCTGTTGTCACAACTTAACAATCTCCTTGGTTACCATCACCATGTCGTATCTCGAGCATCATGGCGGCCAATACTACTGCATCGCGAAAATCAGATTTCCATGATTAAAATTACTTATTTCTCCGGGTTCAAGGAAGCAACTATAAGGTTTCTAGGACTTCTATACACATTTACTACTATGCTAAGCTTAAACGGACAACTACAAGTGAATATGGAATGAGATGTCGGTAGGTTTTTAAGAGTTGTCGGTAGATGTCGGCAGGGGTCGGCAATTAGTAGGACCCTTTTAAAGTGTGAAACAGTGAAAATGGTGCATGAATCTACTGTGTTTTGAGTTGTAGCTTTGTTTTCTAGTGAGAAATAAATTGTTGACGTTAGAAATTATCGCTCGTAACGGAGTTTTTCCAGCACTTTTGATGTGAGGGCGCTGTTGCTTTCGTCCTCCCTACCAGTAGCTTTGCAGCAGTTGCTTCAGTGGTATTTGCGATAAAACTAATATAAGTTATAGCCAGTATTTCTTCAGTTGAAAAGAAATGAGGGAGAGGGTGGGAGAGGGTAGGGAGAGGGTAGGGAGAGGGTGGGAGAGGGTAGGGAGAGGGTAGGGAGAGGGTGGCGAGAGGGTGGCGAGAGGCGTAGAGCTGAGCCGTTTGCAGGACTGGAATTTCATGATGGCCACAGAAGAAAACATGGCCATGGCCTCTGTTGCCCTGTTCTTGGCATTGATACCCCTTAAGTTAAAACTGTTCCCATAACATTTAGACCTTCTGATATTCTCCGTTACTCAGTGCCCGTTACACAGTGCCCGTTACTCAGTGCCCGTTACTCAGTGCCCGTTACTCAGGAAAAATGGACTTGCTCTTTGTCTTTTAGACTTTGTTTAACATTAGTAGCGTACACTCAGTTACAATATTTAAATTTAATAAAATTTCAGGCCTGACTTGATGTTTGCCATGCCTATGCCTGACTTGATGTTTGCCATGCCTTTGCCCCACCAGTGTGGCACGGACCTGTATCCTTAGCCACACGTTGGTCTCATTGCCGCTAACGGCGGGGTTTTCTAGGAATTTTCTAAATTCCAGGCGCTGAAATTGACGATATTTGCAACTATTTTGACAGGCTAGATACGTTCCTTAGATGTTGAACTATCTAGGCGCCCCCCAAAAAATGGTTATTTTACTTACATTTCGTCTCATATAGGCCCGAAAAAATTACAAGACGATCGGCATTGTGTTTCAACGAGGACGGCCATTTTGAATGAAGAGTGTGTGAATGGGAAAACAACTTTACGACGGCTGTTTTATGTGTGCACAGACAAATTGCAAAGATGGTTCAAGCAGGGTTTGGGTCTATTTACCACGCAAAAAAAACTCACTACTCATCTCTTGTGAAAGATAGCTCTGGTGATCAGAAAAAACTCTTTAACATTGTTGAAAAGCTGCTTCATAAACCCAAAGCTCCAGTGCTTCCATCTACACACTCCGACCAGGACCTCGCAAATGCTTTTTCAAACTTTTTTGTCACAAAAATTGAGAATATCCGTCGTTCTTTTCCCATTCTATCACAAACACCAACACGCAAGGATCCACAATGTAGACTGTCCATGTTTGAGCCTACTAGTGTTACGGAGATCAAGAAAATCATCATGAAATCGCCATCAAAATCATGTGAACTTGATCCAGTGCCAACTTCGCTAATAAAACAAAATATTGATGTGTTTACTAAGTATATCACAATTATTGTAAACAGATCTCTTTCTTCCGGTTGTTTCCCTAATAGCCAGAAGGTTGCTCATGTTAAACCACTCCTAAAGAAACCCAATTTGGACAAGGAAGTTTTCAAAAATTACCGACCAGTAGCGAATTAAAGTACCTTGGAAAAACAATCGAGCGAGTTGTTTCATCACGGATCTCTGACCATGTTCGTGCCAATAACCTGTCGGACACATTTCAGTCAGCCTACAAACCATTTCATGGAACGGAAACTGCTCTTCTTCGCGTCAACAATGACATTTTATCTGCCATGGATGAAGGGAAAATCACTGCATTAGTTTTGTTAGACTTAAGCGCCGCTTTTGACACGGTCGATCATAAAATCCTTCTCTCCCGCCTTCAATATCATCTTGGAATACATGACACAGCCCTGGATTGGTGTAAGTCCTACCTTTTAAATAGGCCTCAGCATGTTTGTATTGGTAACGCTATCTCCGAGCCTGTTATTCTTGACTATTCTGTACCCCAAGGCTCTGTGCTCGGCCCACAGTGGTTTACTGTTTATACCTTTCCAGTTCGTGATATCATTTTGAAGTATAATTTAAATTACCATGTTTACGCTGATGACACGCAGCTTTACATTACTTTTAAATCTTCTCAAGAACCTGCTGATTCCTGCATTAAAACACTGGAGAAATGTATTCAAGAGATTCGAAGTTGGATGAGACAAAATTTCCTGAAATTGAACGATGAAAAACAGAATTTGTTCTATTTGGATCACGTCAGCAATTGTCTAAAGTTTCTCTTCCATTTATTACAATTGGTGATCAGAGATAACCCCCTCATTACATGCACGTAATTTGGGTGTTATATTTGACTCGACAATGACTTTAAAACCACATATCTCCAACATTGTTCAGATATCATCATTTCATATCAGAAATATAAGTAATTAGGAAATACTTGAATAAAAGCTGCTGAACAAATTATACATGCGCTTGTCACATCAAGGCTCGATAACGGGAATGCTCTCGCTTACGGTCTCCGCAGAATCAAATATCTCGCTTCAGCACATACAAAACACAGCAGCTCGTGTTGTGACTTTGTCCAGAAAGTCATGCCATATCACGCCAATCTTGAAAGAACTGCACTGGCTTCCTGTTTCACAGAGAATTGTTTTTAAACTTATGCTAATTGTTCACAAATCTTTCAATAACATTGCTCCAATTTATATTTCTGAACTGCTTAAAGTCTACACTCCATCACGCAATTTGGCGCTCCAGCAACATGTCACTCCTAAAGGAACCAACTTCAAACGGAACTGGGGTGATAGGTCGTTTTCTGTCGCAGCTCCGAGACTCTGGAATCATCTTCCAACTAAACTCAAATCTTGTCATAGTATAACCAGATTTAAGTCGATGCTTAAAACTCATCTTATGTCACAACTCTTCAAAGATGATGTATATTTGTAATTGCATTGTAGGTACATGTATCTCGGTACATAATTTTTTTTTTCCCTATGCTATCATTGTATATTGTTTGTATTCATGTTTTTTCTTTGTTTCCGCGCCTTGAGCGCCCAGCAGGGTGGATATGTGCACGCTATAAATCTTTATTATTATTATTATTATTATTTGGGGGCGTGAATTTCTCAATAAAATTCCTGGGCTACAGGGAATGGGCCCAATTATTAACATTTTGGCCATCCATCATTATCAATAATACTGATAATATTATTACTATTATTATTTTGTTAAACAACAATATGCTATCTATCAGCGATATCCTCGAACATGAAACACTTCATTGATTCGATCATTATTGCTTGTCAATGAACGGTGTTTTAAACATTTTTCTTTTGCTGAATTATATTGTGGACACAAACAAAATAAAATTAATAAGGTAAATATACAATTGATTTAATTTTGCCCTAACACCGTCGTGTGTATAGCACTGTATACTCAGTGCTTTCCGAGTCTGTGAAAACTACACAGGCGGGACTCGGGCGGGATTCGAACCCACAACCTCCTGCTTACTAGTGCAGACGTCTTAACCTCTCGACCACCGAGCTTGCTCGATGGTGATTGGCTGGCTAGAATCCTATATAGCAGCGGGTTCTGCGATATAGGCCATATTATATGTTGGTAAATATATGCCCTACTTTATATTATATAGTAAAAGTAAATAATTGAATCCAGGAACTGGGCATGTTTTATTTATTTATTAATATTTCATTTTAATTATACACAGGCCTATATTAGTTATATCACATTTTATATCACATTTTAGCACATAAAAATGCTCTGACTACCGACAACACGTGCAACCCCGAAACGGAATACTTCGCGCGCTAAAATATGAGCAAGTAGGCCTATGTGCACACATAAAACAGCCGTCGTAAAGTTGTTTTCCCATTCGCACACTCTTCATACATTCAAAATGGCCGTCCTCGTTGAAACACAATGCCGATCGTCTTGTAATTTTTTCGGGCCTATTAAGTATTATGAGACGAAATGTAAGTAAAATAACCATTTTTGGGGGGCGCCTAGATAAAGATAGTTCAACATGTAAGGAACATATCTAGCCTGTCAAAATAGTTGTAAATATCGTCAATTTCAGCGCCTGGAATTTAGAAAATTCCTAGAAAACCCCGCCGTTAGCGACAATGAGACCAACGTGTGGCTAAGGATACAGGTCCGTGCCACACTGGTGGGGCAAGCCATGCCTGTGCTATGGGCCCGGCCCATGACATGTTTATTCACAATTTCAGCATGTTCGGCTGATAAATTAATGACTGTCATAATGTATACATACCATTATCCAGTGTATGATATGAATAACGTGTTGAAATTAACTGATTTACTTCACAAGTTCAAAACTCAGTGGCACATGGGTGATATATATACTGCAGTCTGTTCATTCAGTTTTTAGCACCTGGGCGCAGCCATTGTAGAGCCTTTAACTTGCGATTAAAATGTAATCAAATTATGCTCGACATTCCTTTCGTTCATTAGATAACTGAAACTTTTTGAAATAACATGAGATCCGTATAATTAATTATTGGAAAGTACGCTTTTTATTTTTGCTGCATTCTTTCACCTTTATAGCAATTCCTCTAAAAATAATTATTATAAATTTAGAGGTGCTTAACATTCACTTACTAATGATTGGTGGCGCCCTTCATCAACATTGTTTAGGCCTACTGCCGAGGCAAATTTTGGTGGGTATTGAAATATTGCTTTAAAAATGTTTAATAAAATCTATTATTTTCCCAAAATAGTTTAGCCAATATAATCCCAAATTAAGCAGTGATAAAGAAACATATAACCAAAATGAAAAGTAGAAAATCATAGTAGGTATTTGCTGGAAATTAAGAACCAGTTTTTGGCGATGGAGAATTATTAATTACTTAAATTAGGCCCTATGTTTTAACGTTAACGTTAGTGAATAGTGTTATTGATTTGACATGTCAACTGTTTAAAGGGGCAGAAATATCGTCACGATCAGAGCAGACTTTCAACAGGGCATGGAATCGATAGTTTAAGATAAATACAGTGACTGCAAATTACTCGGTGGCTCATTTATGCAGCAGCAACAGTAATATGACATCATGTGGGAAATTATTTTCAGTCACTGACTACAAAAAAGTGTTACTGTTAGTACTGAGTTAATCTAGTAAAACAAGTAGGCCTACTCTGATTCCATGCCCTGTTGATCGTGACAATACTGCCCCTTTAATATTGAATCTGGTACAACTATAGAATGCAGGGCCACACCGAAGGTTACTTCTTATAAATTTACTGCAGTTCCTAGGTCAAATTCAGAAAAAGGTGCAGTGTCATGGCCGAGCGGTCTAGCTTACCGGACTGGTGTTAGAACTCGAGTTCTGGTGTTAGCAGCAGAATGTGGGTTCGAATCCCAGCCGTGACACTTGTGTCCTTGAGCAAGACACTTAACCATAATTGCTTCTCTCCACCCAGGGGTACCTGTGAGTGTGAGGGCAGAGTTGGTTGATTAGCCCTATATGCGCTGTAATGGCAGCAATTGAGCTGTATACTCCCCAGGGAGCTGAGATGGTTTCAGGAATGATTTATGAGCATGATGAGCAGGGGTAATAATATAATGCACCTTGAGCACCACTTAGTTGGTGGATACGTGCGCAATATAAGTCCACACATTATTATTATTATTATTAAAGGGACAAATTTGGCCCTGCATTCTACAACACTAACACATGGGCGGATCCAGGGTTTCGAAAAGTGGGGGAACACGGGCAAAAATGCGGGGCACCAACTATCATCAACTGGACAGTAACTTAAAAATGAAAGTAGCAGTTTGGTGTTTCAGTTTGTTTCAGGGAAGGATTCTCTTGTAAAATGCTGAATTTCAATGCGTGATCATATGCGTGGACGTCTTGAGCGCCGTTTTTTGAGATGCACAGAATTGTGGTCATCAAAAATTTTTGGTATAATGACTCACCCCAAATTGTTAAAGCTGATGGGGGCACAGAAAATGTACCCAAGAAGAAAAACAGTTGAATCTTATTCCAGATGGTTGTAAAATTGTTTTTAATCTTGAAAATAAAAATATTGTTTTAGATTTTTAAAATAAAATGGTATAATTTGGAGAAGCTCTCAATACTTAATCAATATTTTTGAAAGACCAATAAAATGGTAGATGGTTAAAATGTTTGCAAAAAGTACTTTAAAACTTTGAAATGTGTAAAAATGCTGTTAACATTTTGTCAAATAAAAGATTTCTTTTCATAACCATGATATTAAAGATTCATTTTCTCAATAATAATTTTCCACAACCGACGAAATAAACACCAACGAATTAAGTAGTTCATCATTCGCTTCTTCTATAAGGAATGTGTCCATTTTGAGGATCAGTATTTCTTTAAAAAATCATTCCACAGACAACAGCTTGTTGACGGCATAGAACAATAAAATCACAGATGTTCGTGAAAAAAAAATTGAGGTCATGTAAATCCCTTACTATTTGTATCTCGTAAAATCAGTGGCTAAACAACTTTTTCCACTTTCACAACCACTAACTTTCCAGTAAATCATACAATTTCACTATGATTTTTATTTTTGTAACACGCATGACTTAGATAAGTTTATGCAACTAGTAATACGCCATAGTTTTGTAAGTTTACCGAGAAATGCTAAGCCAAAGGTAAGTGCATCATTTCACGAGTGCGGCGTATTACGTACATGGACGATACCTTGGCAAGTATATTGCAGTCACAGATGAGTTAATATTAACCTACATACATGTACATTGTATATTATGCCAATACAGTCAAGAAATTAACTTGCAGATGGAATAAAAGTCAATATTTCATAAAGCACCGTTTTTCTATATAAATGCAACTCTTTTTGTCGTTAATTTCCCTTTAGGTCATCATCATGGTGAGCATTAATTCCACCCAGATTGGCATGTTTATAATCATCACGGCGATAGCCATTTTCTATCAATTAGAGCTAGATTACGATCCACTGATTGTTCAACAGAAAGCAGTAATAGCCAGATATCCTGAGGATGTGTTCAAATTCATGGAAGACATAGTTGACTATCCTGAGGTAATTGATTTCCATGCGCTTATAATTATTTTACTCTACAAATATTTTCTCTGGAGTTGGAAGTGCTTCAGATTTATTTAAATTAAAGATTAGTGGTCCCAACATTGGAAAAATACTTGTATGAATCCACCTTGAGTTATTCCTCATTCTTAACCCTCCTACCATCTGCACTTCAGTGGCAAGTAGCTATAGAGGTCAAAAACCAGTCAACTGCCTGTTTTGACTGTTGACCCAAATGTGCACACAGGGGCATTTTTGACTGGTTTTTACTGTCATTTTGACCACCCTCAACAATACCATGCTTTTACCAGTCAAAAACGGTCAACTCAATTTGACATATAAATGTACTTACTACACGTAAGGTTTGACGGTGTTTGACTTTTAAGTGCACTAGATATACCTTGGCAAGTATATCAACATTTTGACTGATTTTGACCCGTGCAGTCATACAAGGATGAAAGGACAGTTTCCATTGGTATTTGGTAGCACACACTTATTTCAACCATCTAGTTTTCAAGAAATTCATCATAAAACTAACCTGTGAAAACTCACATTTTTTTTACCCTAACCCCCTAGGTATTCTGGCTATGAACCTTGCTGAATCCTCCAAAATCCATCAGTGCACTTTTGGAAACATGCCCTTATCTTCAGAATGCACCATGGATTTTCGTTGATCTTTCATTTTCCGCACTTATGGCCTGTACTTCCCTGCCAGGTAGTAATTTTGTCCCATTTGAAATTGAAGAGGTGAAAGTACCAGTTTCCAACAGTGCTGAATTGTTCCCCAAAAGTGCCCCTTGGAGGATATTGCCGGGTTAAATAAAACAAGAGTTACATGTTTTTTCTGGTTTGTTTGTTAATATTTTTTAAAGTTGCTCTTTGGCTCTCTTTGTATATTCAGCATATATGTAATTCCTGTATAGTAAGATGAAAGCTAGTGCTGGGAGATTAGTGAAATTCAGTACTCGAGTAATTGCACTACAATTACTCGCGAGTACTTGATTAATCACGAGTATTGACCGCATTTAAACATTACATTATATTTTATGATAATTATTCTGAAAACATCAGATATTATTTCAGATTTTAAATGACTAAAGAATCAGTCGTTACTCGTAAATGTGTTTACTACTCGCGAGTACTTTTGAGGTAATCGCAGTGGGATGATTAATTGAGTAGTAAAAAGACACGAGTATGATTAACGATTATTACTCGCAATTACTCGAGTAATCGCACTTCTCGACCAGCACTAATGAAAGCACTACAGGATGATTGATATGTGAACCAACATCACACGAAATAAGTTTTTAGATTCCCATGTGTATAATCAGGTAATTACCAACGTTGAACCAAAATAACAATATTCAACTTATTTCTCCCCCACAGTGGACTGGACTAGTTAAACACGTCAATCCACTGGACAATTCTGCCCTAGGGGTCGGTAAGTCGTTCTACATACACATGACGGTACCCACTGGAGTCAAGCGATACTACACAGTCATCCAATCATACAAACAAGGAAACCTTCTGTCATTCAATATGGATATGGAACTTCTACGACCCACTGTTGTCATCGAGGTCGAGGATGATGAAAGACCTGGGATGTCAAAGGTCATGATGAGTGTCTATTCTGGGAGGAGAAGTTATCTCTTTAGCGTGAGTACACTTTACTCCGTTAGGTCATTGTTTCTGTTGGGATGATCAAGGTTAGAATTCAAAAATCAAAACTCATGCAAAATATTCCTTAACCCTAACTCCCTCGGCCCATTTGCTTACACATAACCTGAATCCTTCAGTAGTAAAGCAAGCACATGACACGTATTTCTAATCTGTGATACATGTACATGGCCAGGGACCCTCCCTGCATGCATGGAGCAATAAACAGTGTCCACTGACCCAAGCACTGACCTTGCAATCACTACAACAAACATGGATGTACATGTACCATGGAAAGGCAAGTATGCCTAATAACCTCAATCCTCCAAAATCCTTCACTTTAGCAAAGAGGATTTGGGAAGGTTAGGGTTAAAACTTGACTCATATTAGATACAAGACTTAAACTCAAACTGGATTTAGGGGTTGGGACTCGAAGCATGAAATATGAATTACAGATGTTTAGGTGTATCAGATAGATTTGTATGAAATCATTGTGTGCCCGGAAGGTCATAAGGCTCTACGACCTTCTTCATTTACTACAATAAAATAAATTACTAGAGTTAATGGGTGGCACTCTTACGACATCTTCAATCTGTTTTCGAAGAGACTGGCTGATACCAACTGTGTGAATAAAGACATCATGAAATCATTGTGTGCCTGGGAAAAGGTCGTAAGCAATGAAATGGCTCCTTTGAAAAAAGTAGGGCATAACTGTTATATATATATTGCTAGAAATACTCCCAAGACATGTTTTTCCATTCTCATAATTACTTATAAATGGCAGAAAAACGACCAAATTTTCACTCGGTTTTCTTGAAACACAATTTTGCACATTAATTGCTTACGACCTTTTGCCAGTCACACTTTTGTTATGTCCTTCCGGGCACACAACTTGTAGATGAAACCATAGTACATTGTCTCAAGGTGAAATAACAACATAGCTGTACGCAATGTAATTGTGTTACTTTTCCTACGTGCTGTGTAAGTTTTTCATGATGATGCCGTTTTCTAGCCTTGCAACTGGACATAATGCCATGTGCTTGTGGAATAGATAGACAATAACGACATATGATGAGCTTCCCAGGCTATATTTTCCCCCAGGCAGGTATATGACAACACACTAGATACATGTACAAGAACTTAGAGGCTGCAAATTTGATAATTATATCCAAAAATTAAATTATTTTCTGTCTGCAGACATTGTTTGTAAACATCCATTTCGTTTCTATATATTCTATATTACAGAGCACCCTTCTGCCAATTTCCAAATTTGTGATTACTAATCACCTCCAGGGGGCGTTGTTTCATATGAAACTACTTTTGCAGCAGTGATGAAGGGAAGAACGTGGACTTCAAATTTAAAAGGAAGATACAACATTGGTAATGTTGGCAAAACTGCTTCTATGAGTATGCTTACTCTCTATGAATCAAGATATACACTGAAGGGAAGATACAACATTGGTAATGTTGGCAAAACTGCTTCTATGAGTATGCTTACTCTCTATGAATCAAGATATACACTGAAGGGAAGATACAACATTGGTAATGTTGGCAAAACTGCTTCTATGAGTATGCTTACTCTCTATGAATCAAGATATACACTGAAGGGAAGATACAACATTGGTAATGTTGGCAAAACTGCTTCTATGAGTATGCTTACTCTCTATGAATCAAGATATACACTGAAGGGAAGATACAACATTGGTAATGTTGGCAAAACTGCTTCTATGAGTATGCTTACTCTCTATGAATCAAGATATACACTGAAGGGAAGATACAACATTGGTAATGTTGGCAAAACTGCTTCTATGAGTATGCTTACTCTCTATGAATCAAGATATACACTGAAGGGAAGATACAACATTGGTAATGTTGGCAAAACTGTTTCTATGAGTATGCTTACTCTCTATGAATCAAGATATACACTGAAGGGAAGATACAACATTGGTAATGTTTGCAAAACTGCTTCTATGAGTATGCTTACTCTCTATGAATCAAGATATACACTGAAGGGAAGATACAACATTGGTAATGTTTGCAAAACTGTTTCTATGAGTATGCTTACTCTCTATGAATCAAGATATACACTGAAGGGAAGATACAACATTGGTAATGTTTGCAAAACTGCTTCTATGAGTATGCTTACTCTCTATGAATCAAGATATACACTGAAGGGAAGATACAACATTGGTAATGTTTGCAAAACTGCTTCTATGAGTATGCTTACTCTCTATGAATCAAGATATACATTGAAGGGAAGGTACAACATTGGTAATGTTGGCAAAACTGCTTCTATGAGTATGCTTACTTTCTATGAATCAAGATATACATTAAAGGGAAGATACAACATTGGTAATGTTGGCAAAACTGCTTCTATGAGTATGCTTACTCTCTATGAATCAAGATATACACTGAAGGGAAGATACAACATTGGTAATGTTGGCAAAACTGCTTCTATGAGTATGCTTACTTTCTATGAATCAAGATATACATTAAAGGGAAGATACAACATTGGTAATGTTGGCAAAACTGCTTCTATGAGTATGCTTACTCTCTATGAATCAAGATATACACTGAAGGGAAGATACAACATTGGTAATGTTGGCAAAACTGCTTCTATGAGTATGCTTACTTTCTATGAATCAAGATATACATTAAAGGGAAGATACAACATTGGTAATGTTGGCAAAACTGCTTCTATGAGTATGCTTACTCTCTATGAATCAAGATATACACTGAAGGGAAGATACAACATTGGTAATGTTGGCAAAACTGCTTCTATGAGTATGCTTACTTTCTATGAATCAAGATATACATTAAAGGGAAGATACAACATTGGTAATGTTGGCAAAACTGCTTCTGTGAGTATGCTTACTCTCTTTGAATCAAGATATACATTGAAGGGAAGATACAACATTGGTAATGTTGGCAAAACTGCTTCTGTGAGTACGCTTACTCTCTTTGAATCAAGATATACATTAAAGGGAAGATACAACATTGGTAATGTTGGCAAAACTGCTTCTATGAGTATGCTTACTCTCTTTGAATCAATATATACATTAAAGGGAAGATACAACATTGGTAATGTTGGCAAAACTGCTTCTGTGAGTACGCTTACTCTCTTTGAATCAAGATATACATTAAGGAAGATACAACATTGGTAATGTTGGCAAAACTGCTTCTATGAGTACGCTTACTCTCTTTGAATCAATATATACATTAAAGGGAAGATACAACATTGGTAATGTTGGCAAAACTGCTTCTGTGAGTATGCTTACTCTCTTTGAATCAATATATACATTAAAGGGAAGATACAACATTGGTAATGTTGGCAAAACTGCTTCTGTGAGTACGCTTACTCTCTTTGAATCAAGATATACATTAAAGGGAAGATACAACATTGGTAATGTTGGCAAAACTGCTTCTATGAGTACGCTTACTCTCTTTGAATCAATATATACATTAAAGGGAAGATACAACATTGGTAATGTTGGCAAAACTGCTTCTATGAGTATGGTTACTCTCTTTGAATCAAGATATACATTAAAGGGAAGATACAACATTGGTAATGTTGGCAAAACTGCTTCTATGAGTATGCTTACTCTCTTTGAATCAATATATACATTAAAGGGAAGATACAACATTGGTAATGTTGGCAAAACTGCTTCTATGAGTATGCTTACTCTCTTTGAATCAAGATATACACTGAAGGGAAGATACAACATTGGTAAT
Source organism: Zoroaster sp. YZ-2022 (assembly GCA_029582265.1). NCBI lineage: Eukaryota > Metazoa > Echinodermata > Asteroidea > Forcipulatida > Zoroasteridae > Zoroaster > Zoroaster sp. YZ-2022. The sequence continues at coordinate 10,410,944 of CM055824.1, forward strand.
GTTGGCAAAACTGCTTCTATGAGTATGCTTACTCTCTTTGAATCAATATATACATTAAAGGGAAGATACAACATTGGTAATGTTGGCAAAACTGCTTCTATGAGTATGCTTACTCTCTTTGAATCAAGATATACACTGAAGGGAAGATACAACATTGGTAATGTTGGCAAAACTGCTTCTATGAGTATGGTTACTCTCTTTGAATCAAGATATACATTAAAGGGAAGATACAACATTGGTAATGTTGGCAAAACTGCTTCTATGATTATGCTTACTCTCTTTGAATCAATATATACATTAAAGGGAAGATACAACATTGGTAATGTTGGCAAAACTGCTTCTATGAGTATGCTTACTCTCTTTGAATCAAGATATACACTGAAGGGAAGATACAACATTGGTAATGTTGGCAAAACTGCTTCTATGAGTATGCTTACTCTCTTTGAATCAAGATATACATTGAAGGGAAGATACAACATTGGTAATGTTGGCAAAACTGCTTCTATGAGTATGCTTACTCTCTTTGAATCAAGATATACACTGAAGGAAGATACAACATTGGTAATGTTGGCAAAACTGCTTCTATGAGTATGCTTACTCTCTTTGAATCAAGATATACACTGAAGGGAAGATACAACATTGGTAATGTTGGCAAAACTGCTTCTATGAGTATGGTTACTCTCTTTGAATCAAGATATACATTAAAGGGAAGATACAACATTGGTAATGTTGGCAAAACTGCTTCTATGATTATGCTTACTCTCTTTGAATCAATATATACATTAAAGGGAAGATACAACATTGGTAATGTTGGCAAAACTGCTTCTATGAGTATGCTTACTCTCTTTGAATCAAGATATACACTGAAGGGAAGATACAACATTGGTAATGTTGGCAAAACTGCTTCTATGAGTATGCTTACTCTCTTTGAATCAAGATATACATTGAAGGGAAGATACAACATTGGTAATGTTGGCAAAACTGCTTCTATGAGTATGCTTACTTTCTTTAAATTAACCCTCCTATGACCGCAAGGGTCAAAATCAGTCAAAATGTTGATATACTTGACAAGGTATATCTAATGCACTTAAAAATTCAAACACTGTCAAACCTTACGTCTAGTAAGTACATTTACAAGTCAAAATGAGTCAACGATTTTTGACCCCGATATAGCTACTTGCCACTACAGTTCAGCTTTAGTAGGAGGGTTAATATGTACGTTAAACAACCAAAGAATGTTTCAGCTCAATGGAGATGGAGTCGAAGTCACGAGGAAAGTGCGAAAAAGCATTCACAATTATTGCAGAAATGAGAACACTTCAGATGGAATAATTGTTAAGGGTGATTGGTAACTTGACCAAGATCACATCAAGTCAGCTTTCTGATTATAATAATTGGGTATATTTGTAATCAGGTAATTACTAATGTTGTACCTTCCCCTCTGACTGCCAGGGATAATACTTCTATTTATTTTATAGAAAATTTTAAAAACTTAAAGCTGAATATGAAAGTGAAGACAACTTATTGGAGACAAACACTTAAACTTCGTACATTTCATTAATATCCCTAAGTATTTGTAACACCATGTGTTTATCTCGACTATCGCGAAGCTGAGGTACAGGTTCTGAAAAGAACCTTATCGCACAACTTGTAGCTCAAATGGTTCAAGGGAGAATCAATGTTGGGCAACTCGTTTTCTCTACTGTTGTTAAATGACAAAGATTAGAGCAGGCTAATCGAAACGGAGAGAATAACCCGTGAAGTCCCTATGGTTCTCCTTGAACCATTCTCACTTAGCAACAGTAGAGAAAAATACATGGTGTTACCGCAAACCAAAACGATATTGATATTCATGTATTCATTTTGTTTAGTGCAACAAACTAATACTGTTTACATTTATCATGGTTTCATCTTACTTGACTGATTTTCCCATTTTTTTTTATTTACGTGAATGAACTGTAAATGTTATTGAAACTTAAAGGGACACTATCGTCACAATCAACAGGGCATGGAATCGGAGTTCTAGTTTTAAACTAACTCAGTGACTGAAAATAATACCCCACATGATAAGGTCATATTACCGTTGCTGCTGCATAAACAAGCCAGTAATTTCCAGTCACTGTCTTCATTTTCAATTAGGACACTAATAATGTCCCTTTAAGACATATACATAACAGCAAAAGAAACGTCACCCCTAAATTTTGATAAGTATGAGAACATGTTTAGCTTATGTGTCCTCAGACGTCATGCATGACGAATTATGAGGTCAACCAAATTTGCCATTGTGTTCGTGTTACACTGCATACTCATAATATTCTTCATTAAACAAATTATATTAATTATAAAATGAAAATAAATATTTTTAGGGGTGACGTTTCTTTTGCTGTTATGTATACTTTGTTTCAGTAGGTTTGCTGAGACTTTTGAGTTGTGATGGTTTACTGTTAGTTGCATCCACCGTGCTCTAATTATCTTAAGTAGAATCTTAGAAAACAGTATCGTCACTACCATCAACACAGAGATTAAACACACTGGTCAGAATGTAGAATTATTTATTAACCCTTGGTAGATCAAACAGTGTTTAAAATTAAACCACCAATTATTCTCAGAACATACAAAACTCAAAAGAGCATAATCCTATAAATAAGATGGTCTCACCACAAACTAATAAATATTAACTATATTATTTGTTTCCACCGTGCAAAAGCTTAAACTCTTATTTAAGACTAAAGCAATGATAAGCAGGGATCACATGTGCCTGTATTTGATTTTACGAGAAATAAGTATTGTATAACCTTGTACAGTATGTAATTATGAGCATATAATTATGTAAATAGAGCAGCTATCTTGATTTTTTTTAAATCCTAACCCTCTTCGGCTTTTTACCAGAGACCTTCCTCAGTCCTCCATGTAGGGTGCCGATTGCCTCAATCCTTGAAAATCAACCAGTATGATTTTGTGCAGGGTCTCTTTTACCTAAAGGAGATATGTATCTTTGGAAGGCTCGGTCGAGAATTACTGCCAAGGCAGTTTGCATTTAGTCTGTCATGCTGCCCCAAAAAAGAGAAAAATAAGAAAAGGGAAAAAACCCATACTCCCTAGGCCGCCCCCCCCCCCACTGAAAAAGTCCTGGCTACGTCGCTGCTGCACTGCCATTATACCATAATTAAATAGTTGGATACTCTGACCTGCCTTAATCCTCTAGCTGATTTTGGAGGGTTCAGGTTAACACAGGTTCACCAAATCATGATCATGTTCACCTGACCGTTTATGAATTTCACTTGCTCCAAAAGTATATAATGTAATTGGTAACAACTTTATTGCATCGACGTAGTGAAATAAGAACCACTGTTTGAGCATATGACCAACTGAATTTCAAGTTTTTAGGCAATTCATGATATAGTTAAATGTAAACAACAAAGATCATGATGTTGTAGATAAGTATTAACTTGATCTCCCGTCATTCTATTCATTAGCTTATAACGTTCATAGTGCATTGTAACCAGTATTTGCAATTCACATTGGCGCACATGACCTGACCACAATATTCTGTGATGGTCAAATAATATTTTTACATTGTACATTATAAGCTTTAAACAAAATAAAATGACGAGAATGCATCTTTAACCCTAACCACCCCATATCCTCCCAAGGGGCACTTTTTTGGGGGAAATTCAGCATTTTTGGAAACTGGTACTTTCACCTCTTCAAGTAGGGCAAAATTGCTACCTGGCCATAAGTGCTGAATATGAAAGATCAACAAAAATGCATGGTGCATTTTAAAGATAAGGGCATGTTTCCAAAAGTGCACTGATGGATTTTGGAGGATTCAGGAAGGTTCCTAGCCAGAATACATATAGAGGGTTAGGGTTAAATAAGTATGTGGTATATTTCTACATGTATTTATTTCTCTTTGTACATAGTTGAAGACTTTTATACACAGAATGTGCAATTTTTGATGCAGTTACACATATGTTTTATGTTGCTCATTACTAGATAGCAATGATATACAATGTGTGAAATTCTTTGTTTCTGAGCCAGCCATACTTGAATGCTGGAATAAATATGTATGTCAGGAGTGTGATTGGGGCCGCTTGTTGTGAACAGCGCTGGGGTGAAATGGAGTGCCATGGTCAAGCGGTTTAGTGCATCGGATTTGTGTTCTGGTGGCTGACTACGATGAAACTACGATGTTACCTTGCAAAGATAAACAAATATTTCAAACATTCTGTTTCCCTAAAAGTGTCAAAAGAGGGCAGTGTTCTTTGTGCAGATTATAGTCCAAAAAGCCATTCTTATTCAATTGATAAGGATACGACAGCTGTCCATTGTAATTCAATGGTGATTTTAGTTTATATCAGATATGGGGGTGCCATGGCTAAGTGGTTTAGTGCATCAGACTTGTGTTCTGATGGCCGAGTCGTCAGAATGTGGGTTCGAATCCCGTCCGTGACCATTGTACTTGTGTCCTTGAGCAAGACACTTTACCATAATTGCTTCTCTCCACCCAGGAGTAAATGGGTACCTGTGAGGGCAGAGTTGGTTGTTGTGTCCATATAGCTCATATGCGCCGAAATGGTTTCAGGAATGATTTATGCGCCTGATGAGCAGGGGTAATAATGTACAGCGCTCTGATACCTTGTTTAAGAGCGCTTTAAAATGCCCGACATTATTATTTATTATTATTAAGTCTATAGGTTTGAGCGTTTGCTTTGCTTTACTTTCCTTTATTGCTTAAACCTTATAAATCCAGACAAATCACACTCCTGGTATGTATGCAGTACAGTATTTGGCAAATAGTGAGGGATTCATGCCAGCTAAACCCCGTCCCCTGAATGTTTACACCACTGGTAGTTTGTCACGTTTGATTAAATTGTGGAAATATACACATGTATCTAACAGGCCAACAAGTGGTTGACAATTACAATAAATGAATACTCTTTGTAATCTTTCTTCTTATTTTTTAATAAAAAGAAACCAAAATAATTTCAATTGATATTTTGTATCAGCACCATCATTTTTTCAACAAACTCAGTTTTGCTGGAATCATATTTGAATCACCTCTTACCAAAGAGACTATTTACTTTATGTTTTTTGGTCACAGTGCTACCGATAATCTTTCCTTTCTTAACCGATCCACCTAGCCAACTTGGTAACTTTCGTTTAGTCCCACTGTGTTGTGATGACTGACCAGGAGAAGTCGTCTCGGCAGGGCACGAGGCACTCTTGGTCATCTTAGGGGTGACTGAAGGGTCAGGTATGGAGGTAGTTGGTGGAGCATGTCTCGGGACAGGTGACCGGTAAGGCTGTGGGTTCAAGTCAATGCAAAATTTAGGGGGTGAACTAAGAAAACCAAACTGAGACTCAAACCTACAACCCCTGGATTACCATACGGGTGCTTTACCAACCTAGCTGTTTAGCCCTATATATGACATAAAACACAATAAAGGGGGCCACTTTGCATCCGTTACGTTAGCAGTTTTTCCAATGATTGTTATTTATTTTTAAGTACGTGAACCGACCAAAAAGTGTTTCAATATGTGAATGGACATGCAGGCTTATACTAGAACTAATTTGAGTTGATTTATTTATTTTTTTACCCTCGAATTTCCATAAAAATTGGACGGAAAAAGTTACCTCGCTTTTCCGTCCATTTGTTGATGGAAATTTTAGGGTAATTAAAAAAATAATAGTAATAACTCAAATTATCTTTAGGATAAGCATGCATGTCTATTCAAATGTTGAAATTCTTTTTTGGTGGTTTCAGATATTTAAAAAAAAATTACAACCATTAGAAAAACTGCTAACGTGACGGTAGGAAAGTGGCCCCCTTTATTGTGTTTTATGTCACATGATGCTCTCACATTTTGTCAATATCTTTATTTTGGAGGCTTTAGTCACAACCAATAAAACCAATAATTACAATGAACAAAATGTAAATAAAAACGATTATGCAGATAATATGACATAATGTACACAAATTGAAAGTAAAAATACATTTGCCCATTATCGCCCAAAAAAAGTTTTTAAATTTATATTTTTTTTTTAAAGTGGGGAGGGGCAGGGGATTGCCATTTTGATAATGGTAGCTAACCTTAAGGCTAAAAAAAATGTCTCCGGTTTCTGGTCTCCACGCGCAGGTCGCCTCAGACCCGCGCATCTGCATTTTTAATTATCTTTTTTTGCTATGAAATGATGTCCAATTGCAGCCGAAATCGCTGGATCGATTGGAATTCTGCCGTGCTGTGCTTTAAATGACTTTTTCACATAGGACATAGGGATATGAACGTTTACCCGATTTGTGAGGCCTCTCTTAGCCACCATACTTTGTATTTGGGAAATTTGGTCCCCGCCTATACAATGTATGACATATTTCCCTGTTGGCAAAATAAACAAAAACGATGGCTGCACCGATTTTAAAGCTGACCAATGACCAGAAACCCGAGACATTTTTTTTAGCCTTAAGGTTAGCTACCATTATCAAAATGGCAATCCCCTGCCCCTCCCCCCTTTAACCCTAAAGTGCGCGCGATCGATTTTTATACACTATGACACGAGCTGCCAGTCGACAACTGGCACGCGTAATTCAATGAATGGGGGCATATACCGTTGCATAATCGTTTTCCTAGCATTCCCACATTCTTTCAGATAGTCTAGAGGTTGTATATAACCATTTCAGGGCGGATCCAGGAATTTTAAGGGGGAAAGGGCAGGTGGGGGTCAAGATTTTCATTTTTTTTTTTCTGATAATAACCACCTGTTATGTTTTGTATTATTTGGGGTTTTTCCCCCTCCCCCACCCCTCCCCCACCCCCCTGGATCCGCTGCCGAATTCTATAATATATTTCCACCCTTTTCAGGGGAGGATTCATGATTTTTTAGAGGGGGGGCGGTAGGTTTTTCTTTATGTCCGAAAATTATATTGTACACTCTACTTGGAGCTGCCAGTCGACAACTGGCACGCGTAACTCAATGAATGGGGGCATATACCGTTGCATAATCGTTCTTCTAGCATTCCCACATTCTTTCAGATAGTCTAGAGGTTGTATATAACCATTTCAGGGGCGGATCCAGGAATTTTTAAGGGGGGGAGAGGGCAGGGTGGGGGGGTCAAGATTTTCATATTTTTTTTTTTCTGATAATAACCACCTGTTATGTTTTGTATTATTTGGGGTTTTCCCCCCTCCCCCCACCCCTGGATCCGCGTCGGAATTCCCATAATATATTTCCACCCTTTTCAGGGGAGGATTCATGAGTTTTTGAAGGGGGGGGCGGTTGGTTTTTCTTTTTATTTATGTCAAAATAACCCCCTGTTATGTTTGTTATTATTTTTGGTTACATGAGCTACAGGGTACCAGATTCCCCTGCAGTGTCCCTTGTCTCACTGTACGACTGTTGTAATAAACCATAGAGCTGAATAAATCATGTCTGTCCACCATGTCCCCTGGCATTTTCAAGGTCCACTCATTTGTTTACACCATCCTTTTTTTATAGCTCCATGTTTACACTTTGAAAACCCACCTCCCACAATGGAAAAAAGGGGGGGATGGGGGGGGGGTGGCTAAATGGGCAGTCAAAACCTACTCTTCCTCCGTTTATAGCTAGATACGCTATGCTTGGCGTGCCAAACAATTATTACTTCCCTTCACGCCACGTGAGTCAAACAGTCGTTTACAGCCAAGTCAAACAGCTGTTTTCAGTCAGGCTTGCTTCAAAGCCCCGCCCCTAACCTCCCCCCCAACCCCCCCAACCCCCCCACAGACCTAGTAGTAAACAACTCATTCATAAAAAACGTACAATGTATCAAACACTCCTTGACAGTAGCCTGTCTGGCAGCTGGGTCAATTACCTCTAAGGATTATGTTGCTGTACAATTTCAATGGGGAAATCCCTTGGGAGCTGACCTCGCCTGACCCTACTTGTCAACAATGCCGCTCCTAAACGACCGCATGGTGGCCACTCAAACTCTGCAATATGTTTCTCAAGCGTATAATGTACAAAGTCAAGGAAAATGGGGTTTCAACTAATTTCATACCCAGAATAATTAACAAAAATGCTTAATTGACCAGTAGGCTACTGGCAGTTTACGCACTTAAGGGTTAATAAAATAATAAATTTAAAAACTTTCATGAATGAACCATTGGATTGTTTTTTTGTTTTTTTTGTAAATTCATTTGAAAGAGTGAAACAAATAACGCATAGATCAGGACAAATATTCACACTGCTTCATATGACTTACAGTTGTCTGTGGAAAGAGTGGTCTTGATGAGGCAGGAGTCTGTCTACTCAGTAATTGTTTATTTGTGTCGCCATCACCAACAGTCGTCGGCATTCCATATTGGACCTGGAGAACGGCTAGAACTATCTTAATGTGATGCCAGTCAACAGAGTCGGGTAGGAGAGCCTTGATTGGCCCTAAGCGACTTATATCTGAAAGAAAGATATTCATATAGCAGGGGTGTGACTTGACTGGTCCCCTGTCTTTATCCTCAAGAATAAAGACGGGCTCCTGGCGTACCATTCAAGGGGTTTCATTGGACACGTTGTGCTGAAGATCCGACGTCACACTTCAAGACTCGCACACAGGGTTGTAGCTACGCCGGTCGGCGCCGGTTGGGTCTAACCGGCACTCCCGCTGGCCGACCGGCACCAAACGCAAATTGATGTCTTACCGACCGGCACAAAAATTGTGTGAATATTTCATTAAACAGTAATAAAAGTAAAAAAAGTTCATGTATTCTTCATTTCTTTGAGTTATTTGCCACTATTTTGAGGACTTTAGTCTATAGATCAATTAAAACATCGTACGATATTATAAAATAAATCTCAGTTTGTAGCGGTACAAACAAAATTAGGATTTATTTATGACATCAGGGAAAAGACCTGGGAATCCCCATTATGATTGGTTGTTTGCGCCTGCACGATGAGTTAATGCCACTAGTCTCTACCGCGGTAAATGATGCGACGGCTTCGTAATGTCGATGTAACGTAAATTTCAGGTTGGTTAAGCGTGACTTCGTAAACGCTCAGCTTTAGCTTTCCCGCGATGTGCTCAGCAAAGGAAAATTATTCACGCAAGGCCCCTCCGCCCATTCATGAAAAAGTTTTGTGAACGTTTTTGCGTTTTGATCAAAATAATTATGTCGCACTCGCAGAAAAGTATCACCAGCTTTTCTCTTCGCCACTAAACGCAAGGGCGCAGTGATAGACACGGCAGCCGTGTCAAGCGAAGCCGGCAAATTCGAGACATTCTTCTGCGACAATATCTTCGTGTTCGAGTACAACTGACCCGGGGAACTGATCACGCGCCCAGTCTTCGGCCACTGTGGATTTAGGCCAAAAACTTGGAGCTGCTATGCCTGACGGCCCCGGTTGCTCAAGTGTTACCTCATCAAAAAAACAGAAGCAGGCATCTAAGTTTAATAGTGAAAAGTGGACACCTGGTAGGCCATATAGAAGTTTCAGTTTTTCTGAGCCAACATTGTTGTCAATTGCATTGGAGGGCACTCCTTCACATCATAAATTCTTGTATAATACTATGAAAATATCATACTATTATACAACAAATTATGTGAAAGGTGAGCCCTCCAAATCTATTCTTAAAAGCTAAAACCCAGGAGCTTCGCCCCCTCGACCCCCACCGAGGCGTTGCCCCTGGACCCCCGGTCGTGAGGAGCTGCGCTCCGTTCGCTCCGCTCACTACGCTCGCAATTGACAAAATTAGCCGGCACTCAATTTGGTCTGGTGACAACCCTGCTCGCACGCTATAGCTACCAACCAAGTTCAAAGTTGAATCTCAGGGAAAACATGGCGACCGCACGGCCAGTATCTGCCGTAATTCACGAGCCTCGAAGCGTGACGTCAGATCTTCAGGCTAGGGTGTGATTTGACAAAAGTAAAAAATCCTGAAAAATGGGTAGCGGGCCTGGGTCTCCCTTTGGTCTAGAGGACAAAGCCCCCTGAACCTCTTGGATGTTTAATTTTGGAGGGTTTATAGACTCTGCACATCCCCACAAACAAGAAACTAGAGGTTTGGACACAATATAGGCTACTTCTTTCTTTCCTTGGTGGCTACTTCTCTTCTTTCAAGCAAATTTTTAGGCAAAGGAAGATTTGTAAAAAAAATCCTGAAATCATGAAAAATCCTGAGAAATCACAGGCTTGATATAGTTTCAACTTTATATTCTCTCCTTTATTCTGAATTCTCTTCTTAGCATCCTCCGGAGTGTCGTGGCCGAGCGGTCTAGCTTACCGGACTCAACTTCTGGTGTTAACAGCAAAATGTGGGTTCGAATCCCGGCCGTGACACTTGTGTCCTTGAGCAAGACACTTAACCATAATTGCTTCTCTCCACCCAGGGGTTGAATGGGTACCTGTGAGGGCAGAGTTGGTTGATTAGCCCTATATGCGCTGTAATAATAATAATAATGTATAGATTTATATAGCGCACGTATCCACCAACTAAGTGGCGCTCAAGGCGCATTGACCCATTTTTCAGTAATGGCTCAAGACCCATTTTTCAGTAATGGCAGCAATTGAGCTGTATACTCCCCAGGGAGCTGAGATGGTTTCAGGAATGATTTATGCGCCTCGAGCACCACTTAGTTGGTGGATACGTGTGCTATATAAATCCACACATTATTATTATTATTATTATTATTATCTTTGTCTTCAGTCTCAGTCTGTCTTAGGGCTGTGCCGGGGGCTCCGGGTACCCAACCGAAACTGCCATTACCTGGTTCCATTTTTCAGTTCTAATTACCCATAAATAACTTTGACTGGACATTTAGCCCTCCTATAGGTTTAACAATCAAAGACACTCAAAATTTGTATGTCACTCCCAACCCATTGACTTTGTGCAGTGCACTCAAATAAATGCAAGGACATGTGGCTCTGGTAGGAGGTCAAACCAAAACCACTCAACTGTATATGAGTCTGCCACTAACTTATGTAGGACTACATCACACAGTACATGTATGCAATGTGTGAACAATTGGCAATGCAACCAAAAATACTCAAGTGACTGTCTGTGGGTGCGGTGCTTACTGGGCCAAATTTCAGCCTGGGCATAGGAGGGTTAAGCCACACAAATGGAAGTCTTTGATTTTTTTGTTAACAAAATGTGTGTGGGGAATGGGGATGCTACGAGTCATTTTTAACACAGGGCGTGAAATTATTACAGTAAGTTAATATTTATTATATGACTAATAAAATTTGCCTCTTGAAACTTGTGTTCACATTGGTTATATTATACATTCGGGAGTATTTATGCATTTTTACAAAATTGTTTACGGGTACCCGGGTATCCGAAGATTTCACAATTTCGGGTTTCCGGTTTCCGAAATAACCAAAAACGCAAAGCCTTAGTCTGTCTGTGTGTCTATTCTGTTCTTTAAATTGTACCCTATCTGATTTTGTCTGTTTGGCTTACGCTGTGTCACTTTTCTTTGTAATGTTTGTGTAATTTACAGGGTTTTTTTTTCATTTACTACAATAAAATAAATTACCAGAGTTAATGGGTGGCGCTCTTACGACATCCTCAATCTGTTTTCGAAGCAACTGACTGATACCAACTGTGTGAATAAAGACATCAAGAAATCGTTTTTCAAAAGGAGCCATTTTATTGCTTACGAGCTCTACGACCTTCTTCCGGGCACACAAAGTACAACTTTTTGTCCCAGCAGAAGGTCGTAAGCAATAAAATGGCTCCTTTGAAAAAAAGTAGTGCATAACTGTTATATATTTGTTGGTAGACTTACTCCCAAGACATGTTTTTTCATTCCCCGGATTTTATAAATGGCAGAAAAAACGACCAAACTTTCACACTCGGTTTTCTTGAAACACAATTTTGCACATTAATTGCTTACGACCTTTTGCTGGTCACACTTTTGTTACGACCTTCTTCCGGGCACACGACAAAATGCAAATTTAAAAAAATGTTTCACCAAAAAAGAATAAATATTGACCTTGGCGACTACAACATGATAAATTGGTGATAAAATCTCAAAATTATGGACGAAAATGCAAAATTTACAGGCCGACAGACCAAAATGTGTTGGTGGAGATATCGGATTTGGTTTAAAAGCCAAAAGGGGAAGATAAACAGAAATGTTGATAATCAGCTTAAATCTTCTAAGTCTGAGTTTGAGTGAATACACGAAAAAACATTGACGCCACGTAACAAAGATTTATTTCTATACTTACGTCTTCCAAAGTTGACAGGATACCCAGCCTTGATTGCATCAGCAAGATGTCCACCGACAGTGGTTTCTTTCAAGTTCCTCTCCTTGGCAATCTCAGTCTATAAGGAAAATATTGAAACATGATTTAAAAGTGGCCATCACCAAAAAATGTTCCACAGAAGAAGCCATTAAGACAAGACATCTTCATCTTTAAAAAAAAAAAAAATTTTTATGAAAGGTTTGCCAAGGCACAAGGCTCTTAACCCATATCCGCCTAACCATGTAAACACACAAAAGACTGTATGTGCCTAAGCCCCCGCACAGAGATACATTGTTTTTGCACACAATCAGAAAGATTCCTTTTTTAGAGAATATTACAATCACTGACACAGACACATAATATACTGATGGAAAGAGGAGAACATGCACTTTATTATGATGTCAGACTTGTCTAATTTCATATCTATAATCATGAAATACAGTCATCGGAAAAACGTATTAAATTGGAATTGGACAAAAATACGGTACGGAAAATCACGTAGGTCGGCCTTTGTACCGTTTTACATATCTACGGGTTATCACGTAGATCGGCGGATATGGGTTAAATGCCACTCAAAGTGCAGGCTAGAACTAAAGAGGGGAGAATAAAAATAAAAAAACACAAATACTCTCAAAAGTTGAAATTTGATATCACCTGACGCTTTTCCGTCAACTCTTGGAGCTTTCACACCTGAATGAAAGATTACTCAACAGCTTAACTTAGTGAAAAGCAGACGATCTAAGCCCAAAAACAAAGTCTCTGGTTTCTGGGTTTTTTTTGTTATGAAACAATGTCCAATTGCAGCCAAAATTGCTGGATCGATTGGAATTCTGCCGTGCTAGGTGCTAGGTTTTAAACGACTCTTTCACATAGGGGTGTGAACATTTGCCCGATTTGTGAGGCTTCACTTAGCCACCATACTTTGTATATAGAAAATTTTGTCCCCGCGTATACATGTATCACGTATTTCCCCGTTAGCAAAAAAAAACAAAACAAAAAAAACGCGTCACCGCACCAATTTTAAAGCCAACCGATGACCAGAAACCAGACACTTTTTTTTGGCCTAATGTACCAGGGTTAGGTTCTTCTCATGGTATAAATTGTAAGATTCTCTGACTGTTTCTGAGATCTGATGGACGATACTACTCCTCTGGAATACAACTCCTTGAGAACTCTATTCAAAAACGATCAAAGAATAACATCATAAACATTAGCATCAATAATCAATAAAAGTGGTAATAGTTTAGGAAAGCAAATAGCAGATAATTGTTGCTCATCAACTCCCTATTTAACCCTTTCATTACCGATTTGTTTCAACAGGATGTCCCACTGGTTACCGAATTGTTTGCCCAGTCATGCATGAATTCACACATTATTGCACAACAGTATGCATTATTTACAGGCACTTTTTCTAAACTCGTTTTTCTTCATGAAGAATTTGTTGGAGAAAGATATATTCAATGAAATGATTGTTGCTTATGAAATTCCCTTTCATATGATACCAAAATCATTGGCATTGCATATAAAATGATCGGGTTATTTATTTTACTTCCCCTGACTTCGTTCACAAACACAGAGAGCATTTTGTACACACGTGTATGGCGTTCCATAGCACAAATGGCCATTGAAAGGATTGACTTGTATTATGTCTGATTTCTATAATAGCAACACGTAGGCTGGGCTATACCATTAGAAAGATAAGGAATCAGTCTTTCCAACCATATATAGCATGGGTATGGACTGCGAAGAAGGGGAAAAATACAGCTGTTTTAAAAGCTGGTCATGATACTCTCAATTAAGTGCTGTGTGTGTGGTGACCTTGGTCGACTAAAGTCGCCAATGGTAAGCAACAGGGGGTATGTGTGTTGTAGACTAAAGTCGCCAATGGTAGTGAAAGGGTTAAAGTTTACTTACTCTTTTGGTAAATGGTCAATATTAACAAATATTTACGGAAACAACCTATAAAAGTGTGTGCTAAGCTGGGCAAAAATTTCACAGGAAATTGAGCAATTTCATTAACATTTCTGACACAAAATCAAATGGGCAGTAGATACCATCCTTGTTCAGATGAAACTACGATGTTACCTTGCAAAGATAAACAAATATTTCAAACATTCTGTTTCCCTAAAAGTGTCAAAAGAGGGCAGTGTTCTTTGTGCAGATTATAGTCCAATAAGCCATTCTTATTCAATTGATAAGGATACGACAGCTGTCCATTGTAATTCAATGGTGATTTTAGTTTATATCAGATAAGATATGTTGGGGTGCCATGGCTGAGCGGTTTAGTGCATCAGACTTGTGTTCTGATGGCCGAGTCGTCAGAATGTGGGTTCGAATCCTGGCTGCGACCATGGTGCTTGTGTACTTGAGCAAGACACTTAACTATAATTGCTTCTCTTCACCCAGGAGTATAAATGGGGACCTTTGAGTGCAGAGATGTTAATTGTGTTTGATTAAGCTCGTTGCGCTACACATTTGGCAGCATGGGCTGCATACTCCCCAGGGAGTTGAGATGGTTCTAGGAGTGATATACCGTAACTGGCCCGATGACAGGGGTAACAATGTTCACGCACCATGAGCGTCAAACTTGGCGGATACTGGCGCAATATAAGTGTCCATTATCATTATCATTATCATTATCATTATCATTAAGAAGAGCAACTCAAACAGAACAATTTCTCATGATGTCTGATATAGTTATATATTTTATAAATGCTTATTTATCTTTTTAATATCAATTTTTTTATGTGCACTGGGAAACCAAATTTCATGTTTTTTATCATGACAATAAATATTTTGAACTTTGAATCTTGATATCGTAACAAACTTAACACAACCAAAGCCTTGATAATATTTTTTGGAAGCATGTATTCAGAGTGAGATTTCCTTACCTGATTCTCAGTTATATGAGATGGAACTGTCGCTGGGAAGTTATCCATCTTTAAGCCGTTCTCTTTACAAAACTCACGGATGGCTTCGATGAACCTCATGCCAAACTTCTCTGCTCTTGCCTCGGCGATACCGTCAATCTTAAGTAACGACTGCTTGATACTTGGCCTATTGCAATCCAGAAATTCAAAAAGAGGAAATACAGATAGACAGTTAACCTCTTAACAATTGTTGTTATACATTAGGTCATCTGTTTGGCAAAAGCTTATAATAACTGGATTTATAGAGCGCCAAATTGCCAAAGGATACAATGTGCTTTTACATTATTATCCCTGTGATTGGGCCAATATCAATCCTTAAACTTTCTCAGCTCCCTGGGGAGTATACAGCCCCGAGCTACCATAGCGCATCGGAAGCTTTTTCAACCACAATATCAACCTCTACCCTCACAGGTGCCCATTTATACTCCTGGGTGAAGAGGAGCACTGTACAGTGAAGTGTCTTGCTGAAGGACACAATTACCATGTTCGCGGCCAGGATTCGAAACCACATTCTGAAGACTCAGCCATCAGAACACAAATCTGATGCACTAGGCATGGCACTCCAAAGCTTGTTTTATTATTTTTTTCTCTTACTCTTGTTTTCGTGTATTTTGTTGTGTTTACCAGAGAAATTAAATCAATACATACAGAAAGAAAGACAGACAGACAGACAAACACACTAACCTGATAATAGCTAGGTCATGTAAGTTCTTGTTGTTAGCTACCATATAAGGAGCTGCTCCCATCTCAGAAGCTAAGCTGTTTCTGAGACTCATCAGCTTAGAGTAAAGGATGCCCTGAAAAAAAAAAGAGAACATGAAATAAAATGCTGCCTTCATCATCAAGATTCTCCCTTTTCTGCAAATGCAAAAGTTAACAGTGGTGTAAATCAGAACATATTTTAACTGATGCGTATCAAATTTATGACGTCAAAATTCACTCTGCGTTCACATTCACATGAAAGTTTAACCTGGCTTGGGGATGTACCAATCTTATATATATATAGAGATTAACACTTCTGTGACCGCAAGGGTCAAAATCAGTCAAAATGTTGATATACTTGCCAGGGTATATCTAGTGCACTTAAGGTCAAACTGAGCAGACCGTTTGTGACTGGTAAAAGCATTGTCTGGTATTGTTGAGGGTGGTCAAAATGACAGTAAAGACCAGACCAAAATGCCCCTGTGTGCACATTTGGGTCAACAGTCAAAACAGTCAGTTGACTGATTTTGACCTCTGTAGTTACTTACCACTAATGTTCAGCTATAGTAGGAGGGTTAACTGGTGTATCATAAACAAAGATCAACAGACAAACATCCTGACTGACCAACTGACAAAACAGTCAGTTGACTGGTTTTGACCTCTATAGCTACTTAATACTAATGTTCAGCTATAGTAGGAGGGTTAACTGGTGTATCATAAACAAAGATCAACAGACAAACAACCTGACTGACCAACTGACAAAACAGTCAGTTGACTGGTTTTGACCTCTATAGCTACTTAATACTAATGTTCAGCTATAGTAAGAGGGTTAACTGGTGTATCATAAACAAAGATCAACAGACAAACAACCTGACTGACCAACTGACAAAACAGTCAGTTGACTGGTTTTGACCTCTATAGCTACTTAATACTAATGTTCAGCTATAGTAAGAGGGTTAACTGGTGTATCATAAACAAAGATCAACAGACAAACAACCTGACTGACCAACTGACAAAACAGTCAGTTGACTGGTTTTGACCTCTATAGCTACTTAATACTAATGTTCAGCTATAGTAGGAGGGTTAACTGGTGTATCATAAACAAAGATCAACAGACAAACAACCTGACTGACCAACTGACAGACAGTAACCAACCTGCAGCTGTTGTTCTTTAGGATCAACTTTGGGTTGTACAGCTTGCATACTGGAACCGGGACCAACATCATCATATGATACCTGCTTCCAGTTACTGACTTGAACAGATGGAAGGATCTGAGGACCAGATGTCTGTGGGAGGATAGTCGGCTTAATGGGAACCTTCTCAAAGGATAACATCTCCTGGAGTCAGGGAAATGAAACACGGAATATCTTCTTGTAAGGAATCTAGGAATATTATTTGGGATTATAGTATAACATTTGACCATAAAACATACAAAATAACAAAATAACAATTCAAAAAGGTTTTCAAACCAAAACTGAAAACAAATGAAAGGTGAGATTATCAGAAAATAAGGAAAGAAAAATGAAGTAAGGTGAATATTTTGAAAGGGGAAATTAATAATCTAAATCATTGGCATCAAGTGTTGCAACGTGAGGCCTCACGCAAGTAGGCACTTACCAGGGACAGTATCGTCACGATCAAAGCAGATTTTCAACAGGGCATGGAATCGGTGTCCTAGTTTAAGATAAACACACTCACTGAAAATTACTGGCTCATTTACGCAGCAACTACGGTAATAATGACCTTATCATGTGTGGGGTATTATTTTCAGTCACTGAGTTAATCTAAAACAAGCACTCCGATTCCGTGCCCTGTTGATCGTGACGATACGTCTTTTAAAGCCCGTGGGGCTACGTGTGTACCTTAAAACATCAATCAACATATCCACGCGTCTGCAAAGAGTGAAGCACACGCTTAACCTAATCTGTCTTACGTCCTTATTCCGGGGACACAACAAAGTACACTTTGCAAGCTAGTTGGAAATAGAAGCATCATATTTACACAAGTAATAACAGATTTTATTTGACTGATCTATTGTGAGGAATACAGATGGGGAAATAATAAGGCTGTTAGACACAGACACAAGAGGAAAAGGTTGTCATACCTGATTCGGGACAATCTTGAATGAACTATTCTCGCCATTTCTTGCATCTCGAAACCAATATTCACCCTTAGTCGATAGCTCTACCGTCGATCCAAACCCTCCTACTATCTGTCTCTCTGCAAGAAACCCTTCATTCAACACCTGCCGTGCTAGAGGTAGCAAATTGAAGAGATTGATTCCGTTGGGGGTCTTTAAGATCAGTGATTGAGAAATATCAACATTGCAGCAGCCAGTTAGACTGGAATAGTGTTACTTTGATTCTCATGATTTTTTTCAGTTACAACCTTTAAGTTTATAGGTTGATGAAATTCTTGCGTCGGGTGATAAACAATTGATTTAATTTTGCCCGACGTGTGTGTAGCACTGTATACTCAGTGCTTTCCGAGTGTCTGTGAAAAAACTACACAGGCGGGATTCGAACCCACAACTTCCTGCTTACTAGTGCAGACGTCTTAACCTCTAACTTATTCAATAAAAACGTAATCAGCTCTCAAAGGATCTCACAGATTGAAATAAGACTTACCAAATGACTTCCACCACTTTTCAGGACGATATCTGCAGGAAAATAAAAAGGATTTCAATGAAGTTTGATACCGTCATCAATTTTGCACCAAGAAAGTGGTTTGGTTGTTTATTTTTTCAAGTAACTAACGTTTTTTACAGGGGCTTTAAGATAAGCAAACATTTCTTACTTTCCACATCCGAAATCTTTGGATTGCTGACAGTGAGAAGGGAGTCTCTGATTTGTCTGTGAGAAAAATACAAATATTTCTATTCACATTTAATCTGAAAACAATATTACATGCTAGTGACCAATACAGACGATCAGAAGATGTAAAAAAAACTTTATTTTGAAATAAAAATGTGAATTCCGACATCTGATCTCTCTACACAACATGTTACGTATCACCATGAAACTGTACCATGACTACTTACCGAGCCTCTGAGGAAGTATACAGGAACAGACACACCAAACCTCCCTCCTGTAGCCTGGATGGCTCTCAGAAGATGAAGTAGCTCCTTGGTGTAATCTTTCTCATCAGATTCATTCCCGCCTCCTGGTGTATCAATCCCTCTTAAGAGTCTTAAATGAGTGAGATGGAGAGATGGGGACGAACAACTAACCTTAAGATATTATTGTGTATTTGTGTTTAAAGAATGCCTGGAAATAAGTAAACATGCAACATTAAAAACTAATTTTTAATGGAAAACAACACAAATTTATAACTTGATGAAATCCTTGCGTCGGGTGATAAATAATTGATTTATTTTATGCCCTACACCGACGTGTATATAACACTGTATACTCTGAGCTTTCCGAGTGTCTGTGGAAAAAACTTCAAAAGCAGGATTCGAACCCACAACCTCCTGCTTACTAGTGCAGACCACGCTCAGTGGTCGCGAGGTTAAGACGAGAGGTTAACACGCTGGTGTATTTGTTCAACATTCTCAAAGAATTTCTTACCTTTTTCTGCAGTTATCACAACATTGATCTGTATTCATGACAGAACTGCTGCTGTTTCCTCTAGCTTCAAAATGAGATAAAATGGCTCTGAAAAATACAATTAAAATTAACATTTAAGAGATTTCAGAAAGACTGATAGCATGATTGTGACCCCCCCCAAAAAAAAAAAATAGCTAGCTAAATAAATAAATAAATAAATAAATAAAGCAGATGAAGAACAACTGTGAATGGATTCAATTTTTTTTTCAAGATGAGCTAAGAAGGAAGCGCATCTTACTCTCGTCTGCATTTGGTAGTGTCAAGGTAATGTTCCATCTTGTGCATCATCTGACTCTTATGAGCTTTGAAAGCTTCACTCTTAACATCCTTCAAGAAGAATCTGTAATAAATATGGAAGAATAACACTTCAAAGATTGGTGGAAAATGATAAAAGAGAAAGAAGGTTTGCAGTAAAACCATGTAATAATCTCTTTTGAGTTGTGCGGTTCTGAGACGTTTATAATAATAAGAGCTTTATTTAGCGATGTTAACCATGTCACCTACAGATGATTTTCAATGGGCCATCAATTAGCTACCAGAGACACCGGGGTAAACCCCTACTCTTGCACGATAAGTGTCATTATGAGTTCTTTGACGTACACCTCACGTTTGTTCAGTACACGGGACCCACGGCCAACGTCCCAACCAAGGATCGAAGCAATACATCAAGTGTCTTGCTCAAGGACACAAGCGCCGAGACCGGCCAGGCCGGGATTCGAACCCACATTCTGACAACACCAGAACTTGAGTCAGATGCGCTAGACCGCTCGGCCATGACACTCCGCATTTCAGTCAGTGTGCTCTGACCGTCTTCAGGGGAAAACTAGTCAGAGGCTTTATAACTACAAACCTATTGGTGGCAAAGTCCCCCGAGGAGTAGAATACATGACAGGTACTAGGCATGCCATCACGACCAGCTCTACCTATCTCCTGGTAGTAAGACTCTATGTCCTTAGGAGCTGTCAATAATGAAATCAGAAAACAAAATAATCATAAGAATTTATAAATCAAAATCAAATACACATCTGATAGCGCCTCACACCTTGCTAAAATTCACAGCTCACAATTAAGAATAAACCTTAAACATATACTACTCAAAACAATTTAGGGAACACCGGATTTTTAACATCAAATAGGTTTTAAATGTTCCATGAACCGGGATTTTCATTTGCAACCCCCTCTCTCTTTCAGTAGTCATGTCATGAAATGTGTAATCACTACATGCATCCTTTATCATCTGTTTCATTGTGCAGTTGTTTCTCATCAATTCTGTGAAACATTGTGTTTATCTGAAATAAATGATCTTGCTTTAACTGAGATTATTCTGGTGTTCCCTAAATTGTTTTGAGTAGTATATAAAACAAGAAAAACAAAACAAAAGCTTACTATGAAAGCGCATGGCTTTTACATTTTATGTGTTTTAAGGTCATCTTGGTGAGTTCTGGTCTAAACCTAATTTCACAGATGTGACCAGCTCAAACAAAATCTGAAATAAAAAATTTAATTAAAAACAGCTCCAGCTATTAAACAAGTTTAGCTATCATCTTACCTCCATAATGGATAATATTTCTGACGTCTGGTTTATCAATTCCCATACCAAAGGCAACAGTAGCTACAATACACTGGGGGGGGGGGGGGAGAACAAAAGTAATACTCATTGAAAATAAATAATTGTTTCAAGCTCTTATGCTTCTTATAGATTAAGTTTGTTATCCAAATGAAATTCTTATAAAAACACACAGTTACTCTGATGTTGCAGTTTGTATTCTTAACCTCCTTAATTCTATTCCTCTTTGGGGTTCTTAAAAAATTAATTTCTGGTGATAAATCTTTTCTTTCATATTTCTTTCAATACAGAATAGACAAGTTTCAGTTATGCCCATAGTACCCACCCACCGCCCACAGCACCCGCACACAGCACTCGCCCACAGCACCCTCCCACAGCACCCTCCCACAGCACCCGCCCACAGGACCCGCCCACAGGACCCACCAACAGCACCCGCCCATAGTAGCTGCCCACTCACAGCAATGCAAACAACTGGGTCATGCTACCTGGATAAAAGCCAAGAGTTTGACCTTCATAGTAACAATTGCCATCCTATCGAAAATAATCCGTACCATGTGACCAACAGGCTGGAACAGTGTATTCTGGAACATGTAATACATGCAGGGAATACAGGGATGTTTTATTACTCAGAATTTGTGTCGAGACAAATTAATTATGGAGCACAACTCCAAATTTACAGTCAATACAAATTTTATATAAACCCATTAACTGAATGTATTCAAATAACACCATCTGCTGCTATCTAATATTTATATTGAGCAACTTTTCACTTAGATATACGAGTTTCCCCGTAATAATCTCATTATTACCTGCAGTTCATCTCTGACAAACTGATGATGAGTTTCCTTTCTGATCTTCGGAGTCAACCCAGCATGATAGATCCCCGACTTCACTCCCAACTCTGCAAGAAAAGTCACATATGATTAACCCAAAGTATTTAGAATCCAGTCACACACGCTTTCCAGAAACCTTTGGAAGATACAATGTTCTTCAATCTTGGTCAGTATTTATGGGTTACCACAACAACAATCAACCACACCTATTCCCCCGACCCCCCATTCCCAATGTTAACGTTATTGTTAGCAAATACAGCACAAATAAGTATTTCTGTGCACAGTTTCAAAAAATATCAATAACTGAGCACACCGAGCCAACACTGACTGGGGACAGCAGGTGTCCCAATGAGTTTTCTCCAAGATTGTAACTTTAACTAAATTCTGAGTCATACACAGTACTCTGATCTTGTATTTAGGTGAAGATGTTTCAAGCCATGTGTAAGAGTACAAACAATTTGTTCTGCTGGAAATATGTTTAAAGAATTTCATAGAATGATTTCATCCCACTTCTAAGGCTTTATGCTTTTGTTATTTCTTGGAACCGATAATTCAAATTGGAAATCTTTGACACCCGGCACCAGAAACAATTTTGTAAAAACACATAAAAACTCCTAAATGTATAAAATAACCAATACGAACACAAGTTTCTCTTATTTTATTAGAGTCATAATAAATGTGTTACTCTAATAATTTCCCGCCTTTATATTAAAAACAACTCGTAGCATCCCAAAATCGGAGACTTCCATTTGTGTGGCTTACATTACATGTTCAGTTAGGGTTGATGACCACTAAGATGCAATGTACATAGTATAATAATAATAATAATAATAATAATAATAATAATAATAATAATAATAATAATAATAATAATAATAATAATAATAATAATAATAATAATAATAATAATAATAATAATAATAATAATGACTTATATAGCGCACGTATCCACCAAACTGGTGCTCAAGGCGCATTATATTATTACCCCTGCTCATCAGGCTCATAAATCATTCCTGAAACCATCTCAGCTCCCTGGGGAGCATACAGCTCAATTGCTGCCATTACAGCACATATAGGGGCTAATCAAACACAACAACCAACTCTGCCCTCACAGGTACCCATTTACCCCCTGGGTGGAGAAAAGCAATTATGGTAAAGTGTCTGTTTATGATTGATAAGCACCATGGTCGCGGTTGGGATTTGAACACACATTCTGACGACTCAGCCATCAGAACACAAATCCGATGCACTAAACCGCTCGACCATGGCACTCCATGTATATGAAAATACTACCATTTAATGCAGAGCCAACTTTTTCTGTAGCTTTCTTTGTAGGGCAGTAAATGATAGTTGGACCATCAAACTCATAGTAGAACCTAAAAACAATGGATACATGTACATATCAGAATTACAACAAAGGTTTCCATAGTTGATTGTTTTAAAGAATAACAAGGGACTGATTAATTTAATTGGACATGTGTTACCTGGGGCCAATTTCACAGAGCTGCTAAGCAGAGAATTTTACTAAGTAAATATCTTTGCTAAGCATTTATAAAACAAACTACCAGCCAACATGCATTTTGTATGAAGGTTTTATAACTGGTACCAAAAGAAATCTGCTAAGCAAATTTTTTATAGTAAGCAACTTTCTCTGCTTAGCAGAAATTGGCCCCTGGAAATGAAATTGGCCCCTGGATATGAAATTGGCCCCTGGATATGAAATTGGCCCCTGGATATGAAATTGGCCCCTGGATATGGATACAGTTGGAGTAATATGTGCACAAGTAATTAAATTGTTTGCAGTGATACCATGTACATGTAGAAATTCACTTTGAGTAGTAAAAAAAACCAGTTGGTTACAACTCAATGTTTCAATCAGTATGCTCAGACTGTCTTCAGAACTATTTACTACTCAAAAGAGAATTTGTACATTGTATCACTGCAAACAGTCTTTACTTATCCTTTTCACCATGCAAAGTCTTAATATGTGCACGGCAAAAAACAAAAGGAGACAACCTATTTTTGACACCCTCTCCCCCTTGGATCTGCCAATGTGGAAAGGTTGTCAATGCTAGGCTTTGTGATATCATGCATGTATGTTACCACAGATAATGCAATCCTTAGGTTTATATACTGCATACTCTTACAAAAATCCACTACAGTTTTACTTTACAAAATACCAGTTTAATTGCAGTATTATTTGTGAATTTTTACTAATTTTTACTTCAAATTTACTCCAATATACATGTATTATATTTATACACACTGTACTACAATTATTATAGTAAAAATTTACATACTACATTCAATGTGTGATTAAGCAGTTTTGAAAATCCACAAAATTCTTGTTAGGGATAAATGCGCTGTTGTGAACAGCGCTGGGGTGAAAGCTATAGTTCTGAGCGTTTGCTTTGCTTTCCTTTATTGCTTAAATCTTTAAAAAATCAGAAGGATCACAACATGGTGATTTGTAAAAATCCAGAAATCCGGACAAATCCGGAAAATTACACCCCTGACTACAGCAAAACTACAGTTGATTTTTCTAAGGGATCCTACAAGTACAGTATAGGTATGTGTGTACAGTTTTATGAGAAATGCGACTTCATCAGTTATTTTTGGTTAAGCTTGTTACTCACTTGCGTGTTTCCACCATGAGTGACTGCAGATCAGATGCTATGTCTCCCTTCATCTTCACCTCTAGGTAGAGATTGGGACGATCAAAACTGGTACATGTTATCTGTGGATCCTTCAGTTTCAATGACTTGCAGATATCTTTACGTACTTCGGGAGTCGCTGTGGCCGTAAGTGCCACAAATGGAACCTTGTGCACGATAAGGGAGAACGTATAAATTAAAACTAAAGTTTACAGATACGACATAAAACATTGTAGCGCTTAGCATTAATACGTTAGCAGTTTCCAATGGTTGTTATTTATTTTAAGTACCTGAAACCCATTAAAACTTGTTTCAATAGAATGTGACATGCATGGTATTATACTAGAACCAATTTGAGTTGATTTATTTATTTATTTTTTTTAAATTTATTTTTACCCTCAAATTTCCATAAAAATTGGACGGAAAAAGTTACCTCACTTTTCCGCCCATTTGTTGATGGAAATTTTAGGGTAATTAAAAAAATAATAGTAATAATCAACTCAAATTATCTTTAGGATAAGCATGCATGTCTATTCAAATGTTTAAAGTCTTTTTGGGTGGTTTCAGATATTAAAAAAAGAAATTACAACCATTAGAAAAACTGCTAGCGTGACGGTAGGAAAGTGGCCCCCTTTATTGTGTTTTATGTCATACATCA
This sequence comes from Zoroaster sp. YZ-2022, assembly GCA_029582265.1. Classification (NCBI taxonomy): domain Eukaryota; kingdom Metazoa; phylum Echinodermata; class Asteroidea; order Forcipulatida; family Zoroasteridae; genus Zoroaster; species Zoroaster sp. YZ-2022. Next base: position 10,436,119 of record CM055824.1, read on the forward strand.
TTTGAAAGAATATTTTGGAAAATTATGACATTGATCCATCCCGCTGAAATGAATCAAAGTTAGAATAACATGTGCATATACATTGAAGCAGAAAAATTGGCAAGCTCACATGCAAACTGTTATTGTTGTTTCCAAACAATTTGCTGAATCACATGCATACTGCACGTGCCTTACCAGCAATAAGCACATGTGTGGTTACAATAAATTTGCGAGGATTGTTAGTGACTTTTAAATTTACAAACATGGCTGTATCCAGTATTATCATACTTCTGGTTTTACAAAAAACATTTTTATGTGATTCCATACAAGACCATGAAGCAAATCATGAATGTATGTTGAATATAAGGCCAAAATAAACACTCCGGTCTCTGGTCTGCATAATAATAATAATAATGTGTGGACTTATATAGCGCACGTATCCACCAACTAAGTGGTGCTCATGGCGCATTCTTTTTTACGTGCATTACACAACATGAGCGTCACCTCTAGGACTGTGCCGGGTATCCGGGTATCCGGATACCCGACCGAAACAGTCATTACCCGGTTCCATTTTTCGGTTCCAATTAACCGTAAATGACTTTTTATAATTCGGACTTAACATTTGAGCGGTGCGAACAGAAATCTGTGACTCTTGAACAATGCACTTGTACAGACAATTATCATTAAAAAGAATTATGGAGAAAAAATAACAAATATCAACAAAACTCCAGCCTTGACCAAAACTTGTCTATGTTATTTAGTGAAAGTGCTTTTATGTCAAAGTGCAGTGTTATCATGTATTATGCTACTGTTGAGTATGAATAAAATATAACAAAAGTTATTTTTGAGCATTTGGATTGATTTTTCCCAATGGAGTCAAAAGCAGTCTTACCATCAACAGGCTGGAGATAGACAGAGCGCCCTCAACAGTTCATGCACGGAGTGGATAAAGCTAATAACATTTTTATGTACCGACTGTGTTTTTTTGCTTTTTACTGACTTTTTATTTTTCATCTGGATATTGCTAATTTACGCATGGAAAGGAAAACAAATATTTTGAAAGGACACATTTCACAAACTAATCATAATTATACAGTGAATATAATCTACAAATTCATTAATGATGGGTTCTGTCATAATTAAATCAAGCTTCTGACAATAATTTTGTAAAAAGTTTGAAGAATTTACCACTGTTCCGATAAAACAAACATGTCTGGAAAGTACCAAGTGAACATAGCAAAATAAAACATCTGGGTGATCCATCTTTAAATTCTGATTTAAAAAAAAAAATTTACCCCAGGCAGCAGTTTCCTCAATACTCCCAGGGTTCTATAGGATGACCTGAAATCATGACCCCACTGTGACACGCAGTGAGCTTCATCAATAGCAACTAAGGTAATGCCTATAAGATGGAAAAACACTTGACTTTAAGAAATGAATTCTGTTTTTACTTTAACCCTCCTACTACTACAAGGGTCAAAATCAGTCAAAATATTGATATACTTGCCAAGGTGTATCTAGTGCACTTAAAAGTCGAACACTGTCAAACCTTACGTGTAATAATTAGTATATTTACAGGTTAAAATGAGTCAACCGTTTTTGACTGGTAAAAGCATTGTCTTGTATTGTTCAGGGTGGTCAAAATGACAGTGAAAACCAGTCCAAAATGCCCCTGTGTGCACATTTGGGTCAACAGTCAAAACAGGCAGTTGACTGATTTTGACCTATATAGAAACTTCCCACTAAAGTGCAGCTATAGTAGGAGGGTTAATATATGTAACAATTTTGTAAAATCTAAATAAAAGAAATGATTACATAAAACACATATAAAATAATTAAAGCCCAAATTTTAGCAAGACTCTTTACACTTTTAGTAAAAGGTCATTATATACATTGCATTTACATTTAAAGACAATGACACGAATGATTAATTTCAAATTTGTAAGATATCGGTGAAGAGCAAAAGTCAAATCAATTGTTTATTATCCCGTAGCAAGAATTTCATCAACTAAAAATGTGTCATATATTTAACGTTTTCTACAAAAATTAAAGCATGTCAGATGGAATAATTTCTCAAAATGTTTGGTACCATCACCAACTGCACATCAAGTCAATTTTAAGATTATAATTCAGTAATTTTGTAATTTTGTAAAGTTATACACTCCCATTAACCCTAACCACCCCAAATCGTGCAAAATCCTCCAAGGGGCACTTTTTGGGGAAAATTCAGCACTGTTGGAAACTGGTACTTTCACCTCTTCAAATGGGGCAACATTACTACCTGGCAAGAAGTACAGGCCATAAGTGCTGAATATGAAAGATCCACAAAAATACCTGGTGCTTTTTGAAGATAAGAGCATGTTTCCAAAAGTGCCCTGATGGATTTTGGATGATTCAGGAAGGTTCCTAGCCAGAATACCTAGGGGGTTAGGGTTAAATAAAGTACATCACGTGCCGTCAGAAACTCACCTACTCTCTGTTGTAGATCTGTTAAAATGTCTTCAGCTACGGATGCAAACTCTGGAGTTAAGTAAACTACCCGGTATTCACCACTGATGATAAAAAGATATAAAAATATACATTTCTGAGTTTCATTTCTACACACATTTTTTTATGAATGTTTAGCTGGTAACCAATTACAATCTGCTTAGTAATCTGGTAAGCAATGTTTTCCTGCTAAGCAACTCCATGACGCTTATCCCATAAAGATTTTTTGTTTTTTTAATGCAAATCGCCCCACACAAGGCCAATGGCCAATCCAAGCTGGGGGCTACTATTGTCATTGAGTTGTTACAACGACTCCACACTGAAGAAACCAGCCCCTCACACCGAAACAAGACAAGTTAATAACCAGCCTCTTCACGGTGCGAATAGGACTGGGAGGGGTAACTAGTCCAGAACAAGGCAGTTGTTAAACTGCCTCTGCCCCTATAAGCAATTATGGTTAAGTGTCTTGCTCAAGGACACAAGTGTCACGGCCGGGATTCGAACCCACATTCTGCTGCTAACACCAGAACTTTGAGTCCGGTAAGCTAGACCGCTCGGCTACGTCACTCCCATAAAGATACTTACTTGAGGACCTCCTGTTTGATTCGTCCCATTGCTGTCTGTGCTGATCCCAGCAGGCATGCTTTGATGTTAGCAATCCTACAAAGTATAAGACAAACAAGTTATAAGAATGTGCATTTTGAAAGGCAACAAATGGGTCTTCATTTGTACTGTGCACAAATCCACGCAGATATGCTAAAAAGAGTTTAAAGTCCATACCAGAGCTGCCAACATATGATTTTGAAAATGAGGAAGATTTAATTTTCTAATTTTCTAAGACTCAATCGAAGCGAGCGCAGCGAGCGAGCCCTTGCGGGTGGGGTCCGGGGCCCGCTTAAGGGCCCTGGGAAATTTTTAGGTTGTAGATGCTCTCTGGTGCAATCTGAGGCTATTTAGGGGCATATTGCATAATATAATTTGTCACACAAAACCATATTTTTTTCGACATAAAAATATTTATTGCTTTTCATTTGGTACATGCATGGAGGAAGAAAACAGAAGGAGTCACATCGCCCAACCTCTTATCTCATAACCAATTAGCACTTCGGAGTGGCCCATTGGAAATACGTTCTGACCACCGGCTAAACACAAGTTTAACGACGCGATAATCCCCTTGTGTACAATGTCTTTTGCCGCTCGGCTTGCTGGCGACCAGGATACATAATTGGAGGGTAGAAATCTGAAGCAAGCGAATAAACACAAAAGCGTGTCGCGCACTACTTTTAGCGGGCTTTTATATTACGCAATGCATTGTCTTCAATAGCGATTTTCCACCGAGTATTTTGGTGTTTTGATCGTCGAATTTGGCGAATCAGCGAAGCTGACTTACGCTAAATATAACATTCAGATGTTACAATAAAGTGTCTTTTAGCAACTTATTTTAAGGATATTTCGGTGATCTCCGGAAGCCAACCAATTGTCAAATTCAAAGGCGTGTTGTTTAGCTTTTATCATTTCAATCCTCATATATATACGATGCTGTACACTGAAGATATTGCAGTGTTGGATTCGTAGGTCGAGTTGGATTGAGGCCAGCCTTCCGTGTAGTGCAATAGGACAGCGTCAGCAATGCGCAATGCGCATGTGCAAAGAAAGCCTGGCTGTAGTTCTCCTCGATAATCGGATTAAACGATTAGCGCTGGCTTAGAAATTTTACGACCGCGGCAAAAGACATTGAACCTTTGATATGCCTTCGTTGTGACTCCTTCTGTTTTCTTCCTCCATGGTACATGTAATTCTGGCACATTTTTCTCAACTAATATCAAACCCATTTTTAAATATAAAATGGAGTAGGGCCTACAGGACTCATGTTATTATTGTTTTAATTACTGTTTTATTCACTTTACATTGGATTGTTGTCAGTAATTGTAGCTTTAAACATGTAAGTAAAGTTAATCGTTTTTATCAAGAATTCAAAGCCAGATATGATCCAAAAATTCCATACAATACATTACAATGTATGCCTTGACTTATGCCTCCTTTAAATTAAACTTGACAAAACTATAAATAAAATGGTTCTTACAAACGAAACCCTGCAGTGCAAGCTTCACCCAAGTATTTTATTGGACAGCAGGTACAAGCTCTATATTCCAAGTCCACAGTTATTGCGTAAAAAAAAAAAGCTCAGTGAAGTTTTTAAAAAACATAGGCCAGCTGTAAAGATGCCTTAGAATTATCCTGGCTCCAGTCTCTTCAAAGTATTTTGAAAGAAAAAAGAAACAAGACAACCAGCAACCAAAAAGACACAATTTCTGGGTCACAAGTTCACATCAAAGAACTGTCTGCTGACTTTGGAATGTTGAATGTATCAATTTGGGAGTACAACCAAGACAAGAGTTGGGGCTATTGTTCACTTGACAATGACTGACAGGTTGTGGTTTTACACTCCCAGACCTGGTGACATTAACCACTGGGACCAACCTGATTCTTGGCTGGTTTCCAAGCTATATAACTATGTATATATTCTCCCAAAGCTTAAGTTAGCAGCGAGTGAGTGATCCGAATATCGGCAGAAATACGTCTTTTAATCAGTTTCAAAGCCTAAAATTTAAAACAATAAATCTAGACCTACTTAAAAAAAATTATGACTGGTTGGAGCAGAATGGTGACATCTATTTATTAGACTGAGAGCAAACTATTGGTGAATTTTTACCTCGGAAAAGCTTCAGAAATCTTTGACATGTTTTGTTTTGTGGAATTAAATTATGTGGACTAATACCTGTGCGGAGAATCTCAGCTCAGAAATAATGCTTTTCGGCATTAAATAAATAGCGGTCGGTTATGTAAATTAAGAAAAAAACAGTTTTAAAAAGTGTTTACCGTTTCTCCTGATTTAAAAAGTAAATGGAGCCTGTTTGCAGGGTGCATTTGTGCTATCTTGCCCGCCTACTGAACAGATTTCTAAAAAAATAAAGCGGCCAAGGCGGAAAGTCGGAACTGAAATTTAAAGTCGGTTTTCAAAATCGTGGAGTCGGATTTCGACAAAAGTTGGAAGAAATCTCATCCCTGAATAGGGACCGGCATGGTCGGCGATGCTACATTCAAGTTATGTTCCACTAGAAAGCCTGTGAACATTTCCGCCTTTGTTGCACCGTCATCAGCGACCGATTTTCTAAAAAAATTCCAGCAATTCCTGGGCGTGCTTTCGATCGTTAACTTTCGCAGTGGTGCAATGTTTATCCAATTTGATGTGTCGCAATATGTCATTTAAGTCCACCGTATTTCCGCTAATATCACAACTAAAAAGCAGTTGCACAACGCTGATTTTGTCCCTGGTTGATTTTTCTAATACAAAGGCCATTCTTTTTGGTATTCATCACTGTATCTTTCGCGCATAATTAGTCTTTCTGCTTCCGGTTGCCAAGACTCTCTCTGGTGACGCCATTTGTTTTTTCCCACGCTGTCAAGTGTCAATTTCGCAACTCAATCCCGGCCAACGACCAGAACCTTTATTACGCTGCGCATCTGTTGCATTATATAGACTGTATAATGAAAATGACTACCCATGCAGCTTAGGCTATGTCGCATTTATCTCGTTGGTATTACGCATGCATTTACTGTATGTAAATATGACACACAAGCGCACTGAGGATTGGGAAAAAGAGGCCTTTTATTTTTCCATTCAGAGGGTTGGGGATCCGGAAGATTTTGACTGCTTTACGGGATGACGGAATATTACCGTCAAATACGGAAGTCTTCCGCAGAATCCGGAAGAGTTGGCAGCTCTGCCATACAAAGTGCCTTGATTTTTTTACTCAAAATTGTTCAGTATGTATTTAGTTATTTATATGCTATTCCAAAAAACATTAAAATAAATCAGAAATTGCTGAAAAAATCATGATTTTCAGCCAAAATTCCAGCGGTTGAAATCCGCAACGTCTGTTGGACATTTGGGGGCCCGTGGCGGCAGCAAACATTTTTCCTGTTTTTATGACGTACTTTTACGTGAGCTCGAAAGGAGCCGTCTTATCAACGGTCTGGCTGCCGCAGCGTTGTCCGTGGCCGTACATGTACATGCGTACATGGGATTCCCCTTGACGATTATTGTGTGTGCGTCCCTGTGTGCACGGTGGGGTCGGGTCATTGTCAAACTATTATTCTGGTTGACAGCACCGGCAAGATCACCAAAAGATTATTTTTTATTGGCACAAAACAAGAACAATTTGGACACATTTTGCAGTGAGATTAACTTTCCTAATAACAAAATTCAACGAATCAAATACTGGACATTCAAAACTTTGGTTGCTCTTAGAATATTTGTTCGTAAAAAGCAAGAAAAATAGGGTACCATTATGTGCACTTCTGCCGGACTTGAGATCTTCCTTCGGCTTCGCCATTTTAGCCTGGATTTCGTCTGGATTTCGTCCATTCCAGGCTTAATTGATACGATTCTATGTCACTTATATCACAAACTTTGGCATCAGTATAATCTCCATCAAATGACGATGATGAACAACACAATTGGTCAGTACTACTTTTGGAAACTTCTTCAAAAACACTTTCGGAAGTCGTAGTTGGTAAACTTATTTTTGCAGCTGTACGTGATGTAATATATGCTTTGTGTACAAAACGTACTGCAGGAAACAGTTGTAGCGTTCGCCCTCCCGTAAATGTACGTCATCAAAATACGCTCAGTGAAAGTGTTCCCGACGGCTTTTGTTTCGGGCCTGTCGTTCGCGGTAGTGGCGAGGTACATTTTCATAGGTTTTTTGAAGCGTTAAATAAAAATAATGTAAGTCTTATTTTTGTTGATTCCTACTTAGAATTACTTACTTTTTAAAATAGGGTTGAAAATATTTACCATTTTGTATGGTCTAAGTCTAACAACAATAATGGGAACAAGATGGGAATGACCATGAAATTTGTCTGGGTGTATTTGTATTTGTCTGGGTGTATTTGTATTTGTCTGGGTGTATTTGTATTTGTCTGGGTGTATTTGTATTTGTCTGGGTGTATTTGTATTCGTCTGGGTGTATTTGTATTCGTCTGGGTGTATTTGTATTCGTCTGGGTGTATTTGTATTCGTCTGGGTGTATTTGTATTCGTCTGGGTGTATTTGCATTCGTCTGGGTGTATTTGTATTTGTCTGGGTGTATTTGTATTTGTCTGGGTGTACTTGTATTTGTCTGGGTGTATTTGTATTTGTCTGGGTGTACTTGTATTTGTCTGGGTGCATTTGTATTTGTCTGTGTTAATCTTTTCATCTGTAGCTATACATCTCTGAGTCTTTCTCTGTCTGTCAGTGTTTGTCATGAGTCTGTGTTCATCTGTTCCTCTGTGAGTCTTTCTCTGTCTGTCAGTGTTTGTCATGAGTCTGTGTTCATCTGTTCCTCTGTGAGTCTTTCTCTGTGGCTGTCAGTGTTTGTCATGAGTCTGTGTTCATCTGTTCCTCTGTGAGTCTTTCTCTGTGGCTGTCAGTGTTTGTCATGAGTCTGTGTTCATCTGTTCCCCTGTGAGTCTTTCTCTGTATATGTCAGTGTTTGGTCTGTGTTCATCTGTTCCTCTGTGAGTCTTTCTCTGTCTGTCAGTGTTTGTCATGAGTCTGTGTTCATCTGTTCCTCTGTGAGTCTTTCTCTGTCTGTCAGTGTTTGTCATGAGTCTGTGTTCATCTGTTCCTCTGTGAGTCTTTCTCTGTGTTTGTCAGTGTTTGTCATAAGTATTTGCTAATAATAACCGATACAAACTTAAGAGAGAGAACTTGGTCCTCCATCAGTGAGATAAGAGGAGAGATGACGAGACTGGTGCCTCCAGTGAATACTGCTGGATACTGATAACACAGACTCTTTCCATATCCTTCATAAACAAACAACAAAACCAATATTAACCAACACTGGTAGAGGGAATGGATGAAAGATTTACAATGGTTTGTATCCAGTTCGTAAGAACAATAGTCTTACCTGTTGCCATGACAACACACTGATCTCGTCTAGTTAACACTGAATGAATGATCTTCCACTGCATTCTGGGAAGGGGAGAAATAAGAAATAAGGAAATTTGCTTTCTTATGTTTCCTTGAGAAAGGCAATCAAGATATACATTGAAGGGAAGGCACAGCATTGGTAATGTTGGCAACACTGCTTCTATGAGTATGCTTACTCTCTTTGAATCAAGATATACATGTACATTGAAAGAAAGGTACAACATTGGTAATGTTGGCCAAACTGCTTCTATGAGTATGCTTACTCTCTTTGAATCAAGATATACATTGAAGGGAAGGCACAACATTGGTCATGTTGGCAAAACTGCTTCTATGAGTATGCTTACTCTCTTTGAATCAAGATATACATTGAAGGGAATGTACAGCATTGGTAATGTTGGCAAAACTGCTTCTATGAGTATGCTTACTCTCTTTGAATCAAGATATACATTGAAAGGAAGGCACAACATTGGTCATGTTGGCAAAACTGCTTCTATGAGTGTGTTAACGTTCTTTGAATCAAGATTCAATGACAGTTTTATGTACACAAACTCAGACAGGGAACTACTTTTATTATTTTGAATTAAATAATGCCACCTCAGACAGAAAGATTTCAAATTTACTCTAAGAAAGTTTTATGTAAACTTTGACCATTTATATTTTTTTTCGATAAAAAACTGGCGTATTCTGTCTTTAATAACAATTCATACATGCCCAAGACAGTTTAGACAAGCAGATTGGACAAAACATAATCATGTGGGGATGTATTAACGGATGGTATAGCATGGCTTATCAAAATCAGAACAGCGCGTATGTGCCAGCTGTTCGCCAGCTGTTTTGTGCGACGTGCGATATGGATTTCAACCAATCAGAGTGACGAAGATTGGCATCACGCGCCTGACCCATGTACTTTGGAAGTGTTTGGTGTGTCCCCAAAACGTGAATTTGCCCATTTCTGTTTGTCTTTATTCAACAAAAATTTACATTTGTTTTTACATTTTGATAATGAAATCGATACAGGCATTTATGAATGGGATTAACAGTTTGATGCTTGTCTTTACCGCAGGTTAACAACTGGTTTTGTGCATAGTCACGGCAGATGAGGACCTCGCATTCGGCTCGGTCCTTAATGCCTGTGACCATGCCCAAATCCGGTTGTGAACCTGTGGTAAAGACTGGGCAACAAACTGTTATTCCCTTATTTGAGACTATGTGGTACCATTATATCAAACTTACGGTCTGAATCTTGAATGTCCAAAGTGCGTCTTCAAGACATCAATGTGTCTCTGCTCAGGCGGAAGCACAGATGGATCTGAAAATAACAATGTAATAACATTCAAACATTCTGATACAGATCGAAGAAACAATACAGAGACAGAAAAATCATATTGCATAAATTACAAGCCAGAAGGATTGCCTTAAAAAGCTCAGAGCTTGTCTAGGGGCTTTCCAACTACATCTGTACAAAACCAACAACGGAACAAGTACGAGAAACAATTGATTTCTTCTTACCATAATCTTCTTCATCTATGTCTTCATTTTCCTCGTCCTCATCATCCTCTTTCTTGGATTCCTGAATGAAGGAATCTCCACTTGACACTCTACATGCTACATCAATCTCCTGATTTCAGTGACAAGTAAGACAACAAGGAAGGCCCAGATCAGTCACTAGGGATGGAAACTGGGGGCAGGGTCTTCAGAACATCTTTAACCCTAACGACCCCATATCCTGCAAAATCCTCCATGGGACACTTTTGGGGGAAAATTCAGCACTGTTGGAAACTGGTACTTTCACCTCTTCAAATGGGACAAAATTACTACCTGGCAAGGACAGTACAAGTGCTGAATATGAAAGATCAACAAAAATGCATGGTGCATTTTACAGATAAGGGCATGTTTCCAAAAGTGCACTGATAGATTGTGGGGATTCGGGAAGGTTCCTAGCCAGAATACCTAGGGGGTTAGGGTTAAAGGCTGGGTTGTAAACATTTGGTTTTTGCAGTATGAAAGAACTTTAGTGCCAAAGTAAAATAAGGTCCATAAACCATAATAATAATAATAATAAATAGCGCATTTCACTTAACCCTCCAACTACGACAAGGGTGAAAATCAGTCAAAATGTTGATATACTTGCCAAGGTATATCTAGTGCACTTAAACGTCAAACACTGTCAAACCTTACGTGTAGTAAGTACATTTACAGGTCAAAATGAGTCGACCCTTTTTGACTGGTAAAAGCATCGTCTTGTATTGTTGAGGGTGGCCAAAATGACAGTAAAAACCAGTCAAAAAATGCCCCTGTGTGCGCATTTGGGTCAACAGTCAAAACAGAAAGTTGACTGATTTTGACCTCTACAGCAACTTCCCAACTAAACTGGGATGTCAACATTTCCATCTTCTTTGAAGAGACCTTTCGCATGAAGGAGGAGGGGGGGAAATCGCACTAACTATGGTGAATGGTGGCATGTGACAATATAAACTTATACATGGTGAACATGGATACAGCATAGACTTATTATACTGAGCAAAAATATAAATGCCCCATGTTTCAACCTGACCCCCACCGTGTCCACATGCATGTCCATGATTGCCAGATGCCACTATCGTGTTCTAACGGACAGTAATCTGTAGCATATTGAACAACAAAATGAATTTTGTATGATTTTGCAACCTCTAAGGCTAATAAAAGTTTCAAAGTGCCACATGGGGCGTTTATAATTTTGTTCAGTGTAGAAGGCATGACCAATGGGTCTGAAATTAAATACACTCATCTCATCTTGAAATACCTCAATCATGTCCTCATTGAAGTCATCAGCATCATCCCCAAAATCTTGCAGATAGTTCATGATATCTTCAGTTTCTCTCTTCTCTTGTTCACTGAGGGATTTCTCTTGCTGTGAGCTGACAACATCAGATGAGCTGTTAAACGACAGTGAGACCTTAGGTCTGGTCTTTGTTTTGTCTGGTGTAGGCTAGGAGAAAATGCAGATTGTGTTAAAATTACCAAAATCTACATTACCCAATGCTAAGGTTTAGGAATAAACTTCAAGGTTAGGTTCTCATTTTTTCATCCTTTTTATTTCACTCCATTAAAATAAAAAGCATGAAAAAACATTATTTATAAACCAGGAAAATAGCAAAAGTGGTGTCAAGACATGTCAAGACATTTATTTTGTGCCGTATCTATGATACAGATTCGAAGTTATTTAAAAAAAAAAAAAAATTTTTAAAAGGGTCTTTACCTCTATTATATCGTCTTCATCTTCACACATGCCATCACCATAATACTCCTCAATGACTTCAGGCCAACTATTACTAGAAGGAGCACCCTTCATTATCTCTTCATCCCGACTTCGTTGGATCGCCTCCTCAGCCAACATCTGGAATTCGGTTACCAAGGAGACAGCTTGATTCAGCAGCTGCTGACCTCTCTGGATTGTTTTAAGATGAGTAATTTTTCCCCTTTGTAGTATCTCCTTAGCATCTGATGTGAGGCAGTTCAGAGCTTCTAGTTGATTCTCAAGCTCTCCTGTACTCATCTTGGCTTCCATCTTGGGGTGGAAGAAAAGAGATAAATCAACATCTTCTCACTTTTATAAGACTCACCTTATCCCAAACTTTCAACCATGATGATTTAGAAAACAGACCATGACACAGATAAAATATGATGTTGTTACTAAATAATCTTTCAAATAAATCAATTTATGTACATTAAAAACCGAAATACGCAAACCAGGGGGACATTCCATTAAACTGATAAAGAAATGATGCCGTTTAAATCTTCGTCATCATTACTTCAGCCAGAGAGTAGTGAACTGGTGGAATTGACTGCCTGAAGACTGCATATCATCAAACATGGTGCTTCATTCCAATATCGAACTAGACAAGGTCATAAGGGATAAGGGGTATATGTGTCTCTTTAATTACCCCCTAGCCAGCCTGCATATGACAACTAGCAAAGTTAGCCCTCTACAGGTGAGAATACAAGTGAGAATGTTTGGGAAGTCAGCCTCACAAACAACAAACCATTTTGCATTCTACTGAAACAAAACCTAACTTATAACAACGTACAACAATTCATGATTGAACCCTACATGTACATTTTAATGTAGCCTTCCTCCAGACCATCAATCATACATGTAAGTGTTCGTGGTGTTATAATGGGTATAACCAGAAGTCTACCTACATGAAGTGCCAGCCTGCTGTAACCCATACCACAGCGTTGCACTCCAAATGCGCGCGCACACACACAACAAGCTTTAGCGGTCTAGCTTACCGGACTCAAGTTCTGGTGTTAGCAGCAGAATGTGGGTTCGAATCCCGGCCGTGACACTTGTGTCCATGCTAAACTAGTTTCTAGCGAACTAACTTTAGCTTAAACTAATGTCAGAAGCAGGTGAACCACTGTGGGCCAAACAATGGGCGTATTCGATAAACGCTAAGGTGAGCGCGCGAGATACAGTTCTCTCCTCACATGGTGGATAAGTCTCCCAGACTGCACTGGCCTGCTTCTTTTTAAGACCTTGCTCATCAGTCTGTGGAACATTATGTCATGAATGTCCCAAATCCATTGTTCTTGGACTACAATGGGATGGTATGCCGTGGACTAGTTTAATAGTACTCAAGTGGCACACTTCACGTAGGTAGACTTCTGTTCTGGTATCCATTTAGTGCACATCGTAGCCCTCTTGATGATAGCCACGTTTGCGTCACTCATGTGAGCATTGTGCGTAAACTTTATGTGGGTACCTATGTTATGGTACTAAGCACGTGTCTACTTCTGTTAGCCAAATGATTGCTGGTGATATTCCGCGTGTACGCACATCACTACAAATACGCCAAACGCGACGCGCTATTGCTGCCCTCAATAAACCCTTTCACGGTAATATGCGCCATGTTTTTGACGGGGCAAAATTGTTTATTTCGAACACTCGTTGCCGTCTGCGACCCAGCGCTCGAACTTCACGTACATTCCAGACGCGTGCGTGAAGTTCGAGCGCTGGGTCGCAGACGGCAACGAATGTTCGAAATAAACAATTTTGCCCCGTCAAAAACATGGCGCATTACCGTGAAAGGGTTTATTCAACGGCTCATGCATGGACGGTGCGAATAATGTTAACGTTAATACATTTTTTAGTTGACCTGCATACAGAGTCAAACTCAGTCATCAGTCACTGTCATAAACATAACGTTAGATCGTCAGACAGACGTGCCTGGCCCCTTGCCCAATTTGTTTACAAACTAACGTTATTAATATTAACGTAACGTTAGCCTGGCAGACTGTTACTAACTAGTGTTAGCGACTGTTATTTGTTAGTATTATTATGTTAGTGTTAATGACATCAGTGATTCAGTCAGACTCAGTCAATTAACTTGAAGAAGACTGCAGAATATCAACTAAACATACTGATATATTAAGGATAACATGATTAATAATGTTATATTAACTTACATTCGCCAACACCAGCAGTTATGGTGCTATTATAACTAAATGCGCATTAATTGCAAAGATACCTTTCCCGCGGATAGAAATTGAATTCGCTTTGCGCCGCCAGCGTATTTTTTTTTTACACCGCAGCGACGGGTTTTGTGCGCATATATTTCGCACTTGTGTCAAGACTATGAACCCATTCAGCACGCATGCGCGCGAAGGGAATTTCGACACGCAAAAAAAACCTACCATCAACGGAGAGTAGAGGGAATGGCTCCATGAGTTCCACTGCAGCTTGGAGTTTTCTATCGTCGCGCGCCTATGGTTTCGTAGTCTCTCTCTCAAGACCGGAATTGGCACTTTTACTGCACAAAACCCGTCGCTGCGGTGTAAAAAAAAAATACGCGAGCCGCCATCACATGTGCGTCGGGTAACTAATTTCTTAATTGAAACCCATCTTAATAGCCTTGGCGCCATGAAGGCACCAGACTATTTTGATTCTGGATTAATTTTTGTCAAAATTCAAAGTAAAAAAATTTAATAAATAAATAAAAATACATTTTGAAATAAGGCCCCTCGGCAAAACTTGCAGCAAGTGTAAAAAGTGGCAACAGCTGAATTGAAACAGTTTACAATCAATTACGAAGATAAACTTGGACACTAAAAATGAATAACTCCAAGTCCAAGAACGGTGCTCGTACCCCGCCCAGCGTTCACCAGATAGAAATATTGTCCGTGTTTTAGCTATTTCACCGGCAATTAACGAAATTTCGGTTTCATCAGAACATTGATAATTTCCTTATATAAAGGAAGACATCTACATTGAAAACAGATACATGTATTCGGGGCAATCGGGCACAAAATAACTGACACTGAAAAGTTTTGTCAAGTTCAGAAATTGCCCAAATATGCCATACAGGGATATACTGGCGGGACCCAACCTAAGTAAAACGTATGCTCATTCTCACAATTATTTTAAAGCATTTGCTTTCTTTTCCTCACGTAAAATAACAAATAGTTGCCGATATAATAGAGGAAAACAACTCGGATTGATACTGATGATAACTATTAATATTATTCAAATCAGTGACATATTGGTAGGCCACCAAGATCAAGCTAGCCGCGGATTCAACCGCAGATTCAGCCGCGGATTCAACCGCGGATTCAGCTGCAGGTTTCCCACGGATTTAACCGGATCGGGTCAGTTTAAAACTGGATAGATGTAAATTTGAAACCCACGATCAGGTTGGTCCAGCGCTTGTGAATACTGCACTCAATACGGTACGTTTCCACACGGCCGGCCGCGGGCGAAATGCAATGATGATTGCGCGCGCCCAGCCTCTGTCGTGTTAAAAGCATAATCGTATGACGCCAAATGCCCTAAGGTGAAATGTCATCTCCATAATTCGTTACCAAAAATTAACAAAAATTAAATGGGGCACAAATTGTTTTAACTTTTGACGAGTTGGTCACAAATACTCTGCATTGTGTAACTATACACGCATACCGGCGACAATGGTACATATTCTAGAGTCCCTTTAATTATGAAATATTAATCGTATCAAGCCAAAACAACGATATGCCCTAAGTTGAAATGTGAACTTCTTAATTCATTAACAAAAATTAACAAAAAATAACATTAAAGAGGGCACAAATTGTTTTAACTTTTGACGAGTTGGTCATAAATACTCGGCATATATATTATACACAGCAGATACCGGCGATAATGGTACATATTCTAGAGTCCCTTTAATTATGAAATATTAATCGTATCATGCCAAAACCACGATATGCCCTAAGTTGAAATGTCAACTTCATAATTCATTAACAAAAATAAACAAAAATTAACATTAAAGAGGGCACAAATTGTTTTAACTTTTGACGAGTTTGTCACAAATACTCTGCATTGTGTAACTATATACACGGCATATACCGGCGATAATGGTACATATTCTAGAGTCCCTTTAATTATGAAATATTAATCGTATCATGCCAAAACCACGATATGCCCTAAGTTGAAATGTCAACTTCATAATTCATTACCGGATTCAAGTTCTGGTGTTAGCAACATAATGTGGGTTCGAATCACGGCTGTGACACTTGTGTCCTTGAGCAAGACACTTAATCATAATTGCTTCTCTCCACCCAGGGGTTAAATGGGTACCTGTGAAGGCAGAGTTGGTTTGCTCTATATGCGCTAGAAATGGCAGCAATTGAGCTGTATACTCCCCAGGGAGCTGAGATGGTTTCAGGAATGATTTATGAGCCTTATGAGCCTTATGAGCAGGGATAATAATATAATGCGCCTTGAGCACCACTTAGTTGGTGGATACGTGCGCTATATAAATCCACACATTATTATTATTATTATTAAAAATTAACAAAAATTAACATTAAAGGGGGCACAAATTGTTTTAACTTTTGACGAGTGATCATAAATACTCTGCACTGTGTAATATACGGCATATTTACCGGCGATAATGGTACATATTCTAGAGTCCCTTTAATTATGAAATATTAATCGTATCATGCCAAAACCACGATATGCCCTAAGTTGAAATGTCAACTTCATAATTCGTTAACAAAAATGAACAAAAATGAACATTAAGGTGGGCACAAATTGTTTTAACTTTTAATGAGTTAGTGTAACACTCGATTTGGATGGGTTACTGGAGCTGGCCGTTGATTAAAAGATGATGATGAACACATATAAGAAGACAGGCTGAGACAAAGTATCTTTGGGCTTATAACAGATTCATTTTATTGTACTGTGGCTTAACAAAGATAATTCTCATACTCAATACTGACTGTAGGGTCATAAGACTAGCAGTACAGCAGAGAGAGAGGGGTGAGTTGTCAGACAAGAGAGAGCAAGAGACGAACTGTCTTTTCTATTCTAAAGAATAACTATATATAATCTGGATGGAACTGGTCACTTACAATAGTGGGGTATTGTGTTTGGATTATAATAGGGGAGGTCTAAGTGATAATTAAATTGGTCTAGGGGATGTCAGTCTTGGAGACAGGGAAATTATTTTTATGACCCCACTGACCCCACATGTGGTCAGTGGCCTTCAGTGTAAAGTCAACCAGATGTCAGCTTACATTAGTCATAAATACTCGGCATTGTTTAACCATGGAGCTATAAAAAAGACCTACACGGCATATACCGACGATAATGGTACATATTCTAGAGTCCCTTTAATTATGAAATATTAATCGTATCATGCCAAAACCACGATATGCCCTAAGTTGAAATGTCAACTTCATAATTCATTAACAAAATCCCCCTCCCCCTCCCTCTCCCCCCCGGTTGAATCCGCGGCTAGCTTGATCTTGTTACTTTGAGCTATTTTCGTTTGTGTCTCAATAATTTATTGGAAAAATATTTGACAATGTTTCCAAATTATTTATTTATTGATTAACATTATTCTGATTTGTTTGTTTGTTTGTTTGTTTGTTTTTGTTAAATTAAAGATAACAAGCAATAGCATAAGCACAGTGAATCATATATTTTTAGGATCTATTCTAAAGAAAGTGTTCATTTAAATAAACATTACTTGCTATTTACATAGATTAAACTGTTGGGTACGATTTTTAAACATTTGGAGTAACAAAAATGAATAAAAGGTGACTGAGAAAGGACTCGAACCTGCGACCACACACAAAATAGCGCCACCCTGTGGCAGAAAACACTTCCTTCCAAATTGAACACTGGTTTCCACAGTACCTATCCGATTTCATGTGTAAATTAATTACAGAAAACCAGCGATTTCCAAATGGCAGAATAATAATCTGCAAGTCCTATATGTTTTGTATTGTGCAATGTATATTGCGAACAACATGGACGGAATGGAAACCGACGAGGGAGTGAAAACATTAAATCTTCACCGAGCGCTCTCCGGAGGTTTCGGTTTTTCTTTAATGGGAGGAAAGGGCACCAGCTTTCCTCCGGTCATATGTGACGTCCTCAGTAACTCACCAGCATCTAGATGTGAACAGGTAAGATGATTTCAGCATGGAGGTAGAGAGACTTCAGGGGGAAATATCTGGCATGTCTGGGCCTGGGGCGGTCACTGCCGCCGGCAATCAGCGATCAGCAGTCATGACACTTGACAGTATATTAAATCATTACTTCGTGTGTCACGTTGAAAATCTGAACTGATTCAGGCATCCGAGTAAAACGGATCCCGCATCAAATCACAATTTTTTACGTGACCATGCTGACCATCGTCTGATAATTCCCCAGACAAGAGTGGCCAGGTTGCTGGATAGCTGTAAATTGCTTGATGTGTAGAAAAATAACTGTGTTAGTGTTATATGAGTAAACTTTGAGTTTTTGACAAATGACAGTATTGTCAGAACTTTTTTGCCAGGAAAGAAGAAAACGGATGAAATGGATTCTGTCAAGATATTTTAGCCTAGCAGTGCAGCCTTTACTCTACCCGGTGACGGTGTGGTGGTGAGATGAGTGAAGTGGATTTATAATTATATTTATGACTGTGTTACTGTTAGTGTTGAGAGTACTTTCCCAGGCCATGGTGGTGTTACTGTTATAATAAACCCTTTCACAGTAATATGCGACATGTTTTTGATGGGGCAAAATTGTTTACTTTGGACACTTGTTGCCGTCTGCGACCCAGTGCTCGAACTTCACGCACGCATCTGGAATGTGCAATTATGTGTTAGGCCAAGAGAATGAAAGTCATAGATTTGCGTCCGAGAAATTTCGAAAACACATGAGGCTTTTTTTCATTATTCATTATTTCCATTGATCATTAATAACAGCGCAATCACAAAGACACAAGATGTTTCTTCTAATTTGACGCGTCGCTGTACGTATGGTCGCCTGTTTACGTACGTGCATCATTATACGTGTGGGCCGCACACAGGCATAAGATACAAAGGCTCAACAGCGAACGTGTTGTGCATGTGAAGGCGGTATACAGTTGCAGGTAGGTGCGGATCGGACGGAGTTTACCATACAGTTTTAGCGCGATGCGACCTTTTTCGTGAACGACGTACGCGGGACTAAAGAGAACATGTGCTAATGATTATAGCGCACATAGGCTGGTGGAAATTTGGTAAAAACTTCGTTTTACTGATGTGGATGATTTGGAACTAAATTTGTTTGGTGGAAATACCTTTTTTGTGCAAATAATGATTTTTTTTGCAAATAATGAAAAATTTAGGCGGTAGCTTTCGGGACATGCGGGCGGTGGACGCAAATTTATGACTTTCATTCTCATGGCCTTATAGTTTGCATACGTATATGTAAGTTTTATGCTCGAAACCATTTGAAGCCGCTCTCTTTGAAGGAGTAGAGTAGGCAATCCCAGATGATGTGCCCATAGATACAAGCCGCACTTGCAATCAGGGTTGTCAATATTTACTAAAACCACTTCTCAGTAGACTTACATGTAGGGCTAGGCTTTAAATAACAGGTCCAGAGCTAGATACTGGTTTAATGTCTGGTGTATATAGCCGGCTGTAGCCTAAATAAATGCATCCATGATATAATTATAAACTTACAATTGCAGACTTCTTACTCCAGTACTTGGGCAAGGATTTTTTTACTTTACTAGGAAAGAATGTAGAATGCAACTTTTCTATATATCCAAATATCACAGATTTTCCTTTAAAAGATGTTAGAGTACACAAACGAAGATTGGAAACAATATTTTAGGAGGGAAAGAATGTTGAACCCAACCACCACTTGTGCACAATGTCTAAGCATGTATTTTTAGCAGACGACAAAGTGGCCATCATCTCCCAAAATATCGTTTCTAATCCTCACTTGACTACACTTTCTTCTACTTAAATGTGTCCTCGAAAACCTTTTAAAGGAAAATCTGTGATATTTTTCATTATTTGGATAGAAAAAGTGGCGGTTGTATTCTGCATTCTTTCCTTTAGGAGATTTTGAGCAATGAATGTATGCACATTCAGTGGGATGTTGGCTATTTTGTTGTCTGCTAAAAACATTATGCTTAGACATTGTGCACAAGTGGCGGTTGGGTTCGACATTCTTTCCCAAGGTTAATTTTCTAAAGTACTAGGCTAATTAAATGTAAGAGTAAAGTTATATTTAGGCCTAGGTCATGAAAAACTGTTTGTAAAAAAACTAACCTGAGGAAGGTGCTTAGCCAGAATACCTCTGGCCCTCATTGAGGACTCTGTGGCCCTCATTGAGGACTCTGTGGCCCTCATTGAGGTCTCCGTGGCCCTCATTGAGGTCTCCGTGGCCCCATCAAGGACTCCGTGGCCACCATTGAGGAATCTGTGGCATCCATTGAGGACTCTGTGGCCCTCATTGATGACTCTGTGGCCCTCATTGATGACTCTGTGGCCCTCATCGAGGACTCTGTGGCCCTCATCGAGGACTCTGTGGCCCTCATCGAGGACTCTGTGGCCCTCATCGAGGACTCTGTGGCCCTCATCGAGGACTCTGTGGCCCCATTGAGGACTCTGTGGCCCCATTGAGGACTCTGTGGCCCCATTGAGGACTCTGTGGCCCCATTGAGGACTCTGTGGCCCCATTGAGGACTCTGTGGCCTTCATCGAGGACTCTGTGGCCCCATTGAGGACTCCGTGGCCCCATTGAGGACTCCGTGGCCCCATTGAGGACTCCGTGGCCCCATTGAGGACTCCGTGGCCCCATTGAGGACTCTGTGGCCCCATTGAGGACTCTGTGGCCCCATTGAGGACTCTGTGGCCCGTATACTACCCTGGGAGGTTGCACTGTCGGTCTGTTGTCTAATTAACCAGTTCGCGTCGGGAATAAAAAAGATTTTCTGGGCCCCTGTGCGGGTATCTTTTTCCCACACACACACATTAATGGAAGCTTCCACAGCTCGTGGCCACGTCTTCCGAGCATGTCACCGTACACGCGTGGCTCAACCGAGCATGCATACAAATATATCGGAGTTTCCTGTGGCGTGTTTAGACGCTCTCCGATCTGTGGTGCAAAAAAAAATTGCGTGTATACACGGCCTCCGACGCGAACTGGTTAAAGGGGCAGTATCGTCACGATCAACAGGATAAGGTTGTACGTGTATTACCGTAAATGCTGCAGAAATGAGTCAGTAAAATACATGTACATGGAGGACATTGATTCAATGTCCTATTGAATGTTTCCTCTGATGGGTGGGCTCGTTGGATGTGAGGAGGGCTCAATGAAATAAGTACCGTGTATTTGTTGTAATCCCTAGAAATGTAAACATCAGATTAAAAATATGTACCGGTACCCTTATCCATGAAATGTTGAACCGAAACAATGTACGTGCATATGTTGCATCATAAAGCATATATAATTATGCATTAATTACTTACAATGTATTCTAATGTGCATGGGTTATGCACTGCAAACAGTAAAAACGGGCCTTTTGAATCGAGTAGGACGTCTGTTTAAACCTTAAGGCCTTATCTGTCTTTATACGGCCACTCATACTTAAAGGGGGACTGACATCCTTTATTGTGTGTGTACTTAAGGCGTTTTGTAATAAAATATTGTTTTTGAGACCCACCTGTGTCTATTTAATCATTGATTTATGAGTACAAGTATTTTAAAACAATGTTTGAAGTGTTTGGTGGAAGCTTCATTTGCATAAGATATGTGACGTCAGGTCGGGAAGATCCGATGTGTACATGATGTACATATACATACAAACGTTTCACACACGTAGCGTCGATTTAATTCCTTCCGTGATTTTTGTTTCCGAACTAATAAAATGCCGGAAGATGTGTTTCTGCAGGATGCAGCAACACCACCAAAGACGGTGTTAGCCTTCATCTGTTCCAAGTGACCCAAAAATCGCCGTATTTGGACGAGCAAAGTTCGACTGACAAGAGTAAAGTGGTCAGGTCCATCGGCTCACATAGTTTTGTGCAGCGATCATTTTGAGCCGAGTTTTGAGCCGAATTTCTCTTCCCGACATGACGTCACGAACAGCTCCTCCGTGCAGGGCGTAAAAGTGGGGGGCATTTTTACAATGGAAAATAACACTCTCAAAAAAAATAAAAACACAAAACAAAAATTGTATTGATCTTTTACTGATATAAAAGAATAAAACGATCACATATTTAACTGTTTGATTTAAATCCATGTCAGTCCCCCTTTAAGCTTCTTCCAGGAACCTATTAACTCAGAAATCAAAGCCCCAATTTTGTAAATCATTTAAAAGAAAGTCACCTTTTTATTTCCAGCCATGTACAGTTCCACGTATGTTCACATGTACAATGTACATGTATGTGTAGAACATTAGCTGTACATGTTTGCCCTAAAAAATCATTAATTTTACACCTAATTTATGTGACTAATGGATGTATGGAGGAGGGCTACAGTTTATTCTTTCACATTTTTCTCAATTAAGCTGAGAGTGTCCCAGGTCATGTGTGTGTCGTGATCAGATTTGACAAATTTTAAGCAAAATTACAGTGAACATATAACACTAACGGTGCAGTAATAGAGAACCCAATGCCCACGGGATCGATACAATTCTTAACGTATATTAAATAGTCGCCCACGATGTCCAAGTTGCCTGTGTTCACGTACTATACAATGTACATTTGAGACGGCCCACATTTGAGAAAGTACGTACCCACTTTGTCTGTAGGTACCTGAAGTAACAGCTTTTATTGGCTGTAATTTCTGTAATTGCTCTTGCATGTTACACCATTGCAGTATGGTAGTCTTGCAGTGTCAGTAGCACTGTGCTTAAATATTGCACACAACTTGTACACATACATGTACATGTACTGTAGTGCTTGCATAGTTTTATACATACAATACAATACATTACATTACAACAAGTATTTATCATGCGCCATTCCCGAGAGGCTCATGGCGCTTACAAAAGTTAATAGGACATAATAAATACAAATCAGGATAGAATAAGACATAAATTGATGCAAAATTAATGAGGAAAGAAGTGAGTTTTAAGAACCTTCTTGAAGGCATTAACAGAAACAGATTGTCTGATATAAACAGGAAGATTGTTCCATAGCATGGATGCACAAACAGTGAAAGATCTATCACCAGCTTGGACTCTTGTGATAGGATATTCAAGGCGGAGATTGTCATCTGTTGATCTTAAATGCCTATTTGGAACATACAATTTCAAACAATTTGATAAATATATTGGTGCTAAGGCATTTAGTGATTTGTACACATATAGAAGCAATTATATATGATGAAACAGAACGTTGTGTTTTGTTCAGTGTACATGTGACATAAAACACAATAAAGGGGGCCACTTTCCTACCGTCACGTTAGCAGTTTTTTCTAATGGTTGTAATTTTTGTTAAATATCTGAAACCACCCAAAAAGAATTTCAACATTTGAATAGACATGCATGCTTATCCTAAAGATAATTTGAGTTGATTATTACTATTATTTTTTTAATTACCCTAAAATTTCCATCAACAAATGGATGGAAAAGTGAGGTAACTTTTTCCGTCCAATTTTTATGGAAATTTGAGGGTGAAAAAATAAATTAAAAAATTTAAAAATTAAATAAATCAACTCAAATTAGTTCTAGTATAAGCCTGCATGTCCATTCACATGTTGAAACACTTTTTGGTCGGTTTCAGGTACTTAAAAATAAATAACCATTGGAAAAACTGCTAACGTGACGGATGCAAAGTGGCCCCCTTTATTGTGTTTTATGTCATGTGCACTGTACTTATGAAAATGTTCTGTCTATTTAAGTGTTAGCAGCAAGCACTGTAGCATTCTGATTCCATGCCCTGTTGACCCTGACGATAGTCAGGATCACTATGTGCTTGTAGTTTTATATGTATATAAAACCGTTGTATTTTGTTCAGTGCATTTTGCATTGTTTATAGTATGTATATGTGATATATGTTCTGTGGTAGCAGATTTGAAATAGATGTCAAAACCACAATCCAGATAGCCAAAGTCCCTGCCCATCATTAGCACAAGGTCACCAAGGTCACACCATCTGCATTTAAAGCCAAGTGCTTGACCCACATACATGTACATGTAATGTACACATATGGTACAGTTGTCATTAACCCTCCTACTACTACAAGGGTCAAAATCAGTAAAAAAAATTGATATACTTGCCAAGGTATATCTAGTGCACTTAAAAGTCAAACACTGTCAAACCTTATGTGTAGTAAGTACATTTACAGGTCAAAATGAGTTGACCATTTTGGACTGGTAAAAGCATTGTCTGGTTTTGTTGAGGGTGGTCAAAATGACAATAAAAACCAGTGCACATTTTGGGTCAACAGTCAAAACAGGCAGTTGACTGGTTTTGACCACTATAGCAATTTCCCACTAACCCTCCTACATTTGGTGCCTTTTTCAGACAAGTTGATGCACCATTTGAAACCATTCGTTTTGTGAAACACACCGAGGTGTAGTGTATCCACCATTCAAAACCATTTGAATGATTTATTTATAAGCCACTGGGTAGTACATTCACCATTTGAAACCTTCGGCTATGGAAACACACCAAGGTGTAGTGTATCCACCATTCAAAAACCATTTGAATGGTAGTAAAGCTTGCTACCAACACTGTTCAAATGGTATCACCATGTGTGTACAAAACCAATGGCCATTTTGGTAAGTGGAAATTTTGAATGGTTTCAAATGGTCAAACAGTAGGAGGGTTAGCTAAAGTGCAGCAATAGTGGGAGGGTTAAAATATTTTATCTCTTTTGTCCATGCTGTTTGATTGACATAGATCTGTGTGTTTTATTTATGTACATCATTATCAGATTATAACATTTATTGTTGATAAATAACACTTGGAAATTGTATGCTTTTAAAAGTAAAGGGACAATATCGTCATGAACAACAGGGCATGGAATCGGAATGCTAGTTTTAGATGAACTCAGTGACTGAAGATAATACCCGACATGATAAGGTCATATTACCGTTGCTGCTGCATAAATGAACCAGTAATTTTCAGTCACTGTTGTTCATCTGTAGCTATAGGTCACCGATTCCATGCCCTGTTGAAAGTCAACTCTGATCATGACGATACTGTCCCTTTAAAATATACAGAACGACCATACATGTACATGTATATATGGCTAAATGGGCTACCTCTTCAGTAGGTATTTAACCAGTTCGCGTTGGGAATAAACAAGTTTTTCTGGGCCGCTTGGCGGGTTTCTTTTTCCCACACACACGTTCTTGAAGCTTCCACAGCGTGTACCCGTGGATCGACACGTTTTCCGGGCAGGTCACTTCACGCGCATGGCTCGTTGGCACATCAACCGAGCATGCATACACATACTACCGAGTTTCCTGTGGCGTGTTTAGATGCTCTCCGATCCGCGGTGCAAAAAAAAATTGCGTGTATACACGGCCTCCGACGCGAACTGGTTAACAATATACATGTAATACAATTTATAAGACACTTGATTACTGTATGCCTTCCAGTGCTTCTTTGCTTCTTGGTCCTCAAACCCAGAATTCTTGTGGATAAAATCCTTTGCTCATTCCAGCCCATCTCAAATCTGCCCCCTAATAATTTTTGAACATAATATATCCTCCGTAATTGACTTTTAAATATTTTCTGAAGAGCTGCACCTGTTCCAGTCGCATTTTAACAATTACGTTGAGTGTAGCAGTTTTTGTTTAAATGCGTATTGCAAGTTTGCAACCAGAGTGGCATTTTTGATGGGTACCAGCTGTTATAAATGTTCATTTGATAATTAGAAATATATTATTCAAAATATTGAATTACTGATTATGCAGATACGCATATACAGATACACGTACATATATGTACATGTATGAGTGCATAATTTACAGTAATCAAGACAATTAATCTCAATTGTTACTGTAGTCTGACATCTACACAAAGGAGACTTCATAATTGAAGATTACACTTATAGATAGATAGATTGATTCCACATTCGTATATTCACCGAATTTTGTGGTTAAGATCCTTAGATCTTAAAGTTGTCTCTTTTTACCATTTGAGTATCTACATGTACCTGTTTTTCATTTAAATTTAAATATTTTTCTTGGTGGAGGAGCACTTGCCAATGTGTATTTTCTGTTATCCCAGATTTTTTGGCTTTTTTTTTCATTATCAAATGTTAATTGCTTAGTCATTCTGACGTCTTTCTGCCTTGTGATGTGGGCAATCCAGTTGTACTGTTGCTTCTTGATGTAGCTCACAATGCTTCCAGACCCAGCTATCTCCCTTATTTTCACATTTGAGTGTACAAATTTATTAAATTCTCCCTCCTATGGACTGTGCAATATATGCAAAAATATTGTTGTGTGAGATAAAAGTAATAATTAAATTGCTGTTACATAAAATAGCGTAAAAAACATTAGAATATATAATACATATTCATG
Source organism: Zoroaster sp. YZ-2022 (assembly GCA_029582265.1). NCBI lineage: Eukaryota > Metazoa > Echinodermata > Asteroidea > Forcipulatida > Zoroasteridae > Zoroaster > Zoroaster sp. YZ-2022. The sequence goes on from CM055824.1 coordinate 10,462,338, forward strand.
TACCTCAGATACAAACCAAATTTATTAACATACAGTTCTGTACATTTACACACGTACATGTATGTACATGTATTTGTTTCTAACAGTTGAAAGAAAATGCCTTCTACATGTACATGTACATAAATATGTATCTTGACAATAACAGCAGTTTTTCCAGACGTTTATTTTAATTACAACCACTGTACATTCTAGTCGGGTGCCTCCTTCAAATCAAGTATTTGGACCCTCATCAATCAATTACATTCCATTGATCTCCTTTCAATGGCTTTTATGCAATTTATTTTGCATGCAGCGTACTGTTTGAATGTAATAGAACGATCAATTCTCCCGACACACTTAAGACGAGGATATTGGCCAAGAAATTTATTGGAACGTTACGTCAATTCTTCCTTCAAATTATTAGAATAGAATAACAGTGAAATCTATCCTCCATTTACATGTACACTGTACATTGCAGGAAGAAACCTGTCAAATTATGTATGATAAATCAATATTATTAAAATACATGTAAAGCACTGTTGGGAATCTCAATAAAATATTACTTCAGTGGTGTAAACTTGATCAAACGTCTCCTGAGCTAAAGTGCTTACATTGTAAGTGTGCTTTTGAGGTTTCATAATCAGAAATGTACATTATAACAATAATACATGTATTTCTCTCTGAAGTGATATTACATTTATATTAAATAAAAGGAGTGAAGCAATTTCCCAAATTATTTTCTGTCCTCTAGGGACACAAATTCAATGTTAGATTGAATAAGAAATCTGAGTGGGTGTTGTTGAGTGTTTATTATTCATTATCTTGATTCAAAGTAGGGCTGTGCCGAATAATCGAATATTCCAATATTCCATCGATGGTACAAAAATCCGGTTAGTTTTTTCCAGTTTGAATATTCGAAGAAAAAAATTGCAGCTTCCTCAGAAAATAATGTTTACATTAAAAAAATTTTTTTTTCTTTTTTTCTTATTGGAGTTTCCATCATTATCTCTTCCCCCCCCCCACCCACCCATCATCCTCTCGTCTGCACGTACATGTACATTTACAAGCCCATCCTATTCGCAATGTTATTTGCATGGTTGTAGGCCAGGCTACATTGTATGTTGTATCACGTGGCACAATTACAATAGGCAGCCTTTGAATATCGAATATTCGATCGAAATCAAAATATCCGGTTTCCAAATTATTCAAAAAAACACAGCCCTAATTCAAAGAAAGTAAGGATACTTTTATAAACATTATCAATAGATTACATAATATTAACCCTCCCACTATAGCTGCACTTTAGTGGGAAGTTGCTAGAGGTCAAAACCAGTCAACTGCCTGTTTTGACGGTTGACCCAAATGTGCACACAGGGGCATCTTTGACTGTTTTTGACTGTCATTTTGACCACCCTGAACAATACAAGACATTGCTTTTACCAGTCAAAAACAGTCCACTCATTTTGACCTGTAAATGTAGTTACTACAGGTAAGGTTTGACAGTGTTCGACTTTTAAGTGCACTAGATACAGTGTATACCTTGGCAAGTATATCAACATTTTTACTGATTTTGACCCTTGTAGTGGTAGGAGGGTTGATATCTTTAAAATAATGTATGCTCTCAGAGATGCCACTTTTCCGGTTTAAACCGGAATTCCGGTTATCTCCCCAAAATCCTTTTTTTTTTCGGCCGACCATTGATAAAAAGACCGGAGGAAAAATAAATGAAATGGAATTTTTTTTTTTTTTTTTTCGCGTCTCGAGAGCTCGACGTACGTACGACAGCAGCGCAGCAGTAATTTCAGTAGCCTTGATTTCGAGGCTTATCCCGCGAACGCCTGCCGACTACGTGTATCCTTCCTCCATGATGTATGTAACGAGCGCATGATGAACCTGGTTCGTCTTCATATGTATGCTGTAGTGGTAAGCGAAGTTATCACACACAGCCTTGAAATCAAGTCTATGATTTCATGCGTTGGTGGTTTCCGATCGCATTCTTCATATCAAATACTCCTACATTACTCGCCAGGTACCAACCAAGTCCTTGTCACATGGCCATCTGAGACTAGGCAGGACGAGTTGTCTAACACATGTACATGTATGCTGAAGCGATACGCATTGAAACTTGGTTTTCGTAAATTCTGTCAAAGCATGGAGGAAGAGTGAGGCCATTCTCTTCGGGACAATTCAAAGAACGGACAGTTTGAAGACAATTGAGGCGAAGGTTAAAAATATATTTGTTGCTGACATTTTTCATAAATGTAACATTTATTCTGTGTAGTAGTTGACAGGAGAGCCTTCCATAAGGCCTAGAAGAGGCTAAAATTCATGAGCTGCACCCTGGTCGATACACGTTACACTTGCGACGTTCGCTCCGCGGCTATGAGTATTTGTCACAATGATAATAAATTTCAGTTTTTTTTTAGCCAACGCAGTGGCATCTCTGGCTTTGCACTACAGAGTACATGAATTAAGTTTGCTGAACACTGTTAATGGTACCCTGAGCTCCCTGACAGAAACCGTGTGCTATGGGAGAACCATGAACAATTTGAATGTCCTACATGTACAAGCAACACAAGGACACCAACCTTATAAAAATACATGTATTACTACAATACCGGAACTGTCAACTTGTATGATGGGAGGTGTAGAGTCCCATAACCTGTGACATCACTATCCGATTCACTGGATATTGACATTTTGAAAACAAAATCAAGATGGGCATTTATGAATAACAGTTCAGTGCTTGATATTTCCACAGAATTAAGACCTCATCAGGGTTGTGGCAATGGTCGATAAAGGAGTCCCTTCCCCTTTGGCAGCGACTCCTTATCCTGGGGGTAAAGACTGTGCGACAAAGTTTTATTCCCTTAATAAAATCCATACTATTGTGATCTCATTTTCAGTAATATTTTCTCTCTTTAATCTACTCTGTAATGTAAAGAATGCCGAATAATCCTTGGTTACATTAGAAGACATGTACACTGCATCTCCACTGTGAATGCCCTGAAGATACTCTGAAAGAAAATCTCTGCAAAGAAGATTTACTCTCACTGTTATATATGTCGCTGTCGTTTATGGGTTTAGGCTGCATATGTACATAATAAGTGACTAAATCTTCGCCTAAGCTTCTTTGCATGTGAATACATTTTCTAGGACCTTAACCCTACATGTAACTCCATAGGTCCATTTGCTTACACATAACCTGAATCCTCCAAAATCCTTAAGTGATAAAGCAAGCACATGACATGTAAGCACACACGTGTTTCTAATCTGTGATACATGTACATGGCCAGGGACCCTCCCTGCATGCATGGAGCAATAAACAGTGCCCACTGACCCAAGCACTGACCTTGCAATCACTACAACAAACATGGATGTACATGTACCATGGAAAGGCAAGTATGCCTAATAACCGCAATCCTCCAAAATCCTGCACTTTAGCAAAGAGTACATGTAGCATGTAACCTTAATCCTACAAAATCCTTCACTTTAGCAAAGAGGATTTTGGAGGATTTGGGAAGGTTAGGGATAAAGTGTAAAAATGCCCACCTTATTGAAGAACTTTGCATTTGGTCAGTGATTAACATGTCATTTGCATCTTCAAGAAAGTTGAGGATTTCACTTAAGATTTCATTCAATTGTTAACAGCTGTACAGCACAAAAATCTCAGAATTAGTTGTTCTAAAAGCAGGTTAGTCTGTAATCTTATTCCTCCAGTATCAAAGAATAAAATATTAAAAACCCTAACACCCGGGTTTTCTGGCGAGGAACCTTACTGAATCCTCCAACACCATCTGTGCACTTTGGGAAACAAACCCTTGTCTTCAAAATGCACCATGCATTTTCATTGATCTTTCATATTCAGCACTAATTATGGCCTGTACTTCTTGCCAGGTAGTAATTTTGCCCCATTTGAAGAGGTGAAAAGTACCAGTTTCCAACAGCGCAGAATTTTCCCCAAAAAGTGCCCCTTGGAGGATTTTGATGGATTTGGGGTGGTTAGGGTTAACGTTCACACATACAGCTACAGAGAGTGAATGAAATACAGTCCTACACGTATGCTTCGGATTAACCCTAGAACCATGCTACATGTAGGGTAACTGTCTTATCACCCTGCTGAATGCAACAATATGCAACAGTGGTCAATGATCGAGGCCTGCTAGGTGCAACGAAATCCATATATATGGATCTTCTTGCACCTAGCAGTGAAGGGTTCAGTAAATTTGACTGCAGTTTTTCAAGCACAGTGCTGTCTGCAACAACATACAACAAGGGGATTATTTAGCTGAACAAGCTTTGTGCTTCTCTGCTGCGGCAATCATCATTGTCTTTTCCCTTTATTTACATGCTTGTTACTTTTAGGTTTTCTGTTTTTCTTTGCTTCTTTCTGTTTTTTTTATTTACATAAAAGTAACTTTCTTTGTTTCCTTCTTTATTCACATGTTAAACAATGCTAAATGCAACAAGACACAACACAGACTATTTGTAATACAAACACAGTCCAGTGCTGAATGCAACAAGATGCAACAGATTGAGTCATCAGTACTGGCTGCTGAATGCAACAACGTCCATCGGAATTTTATAACTGTTGCATCCTGTTGCATTTAGCATGGTTAAGGGTTAATATGAGATTTAGCAGGTCGTCGCCTGACTCTTAGACCATAGTAGCAAATACAGTCAAACCTGGATATACATACGTAGTGGCCACCGAAGGGACCGGAGAAAAGTGGACGCTGAGTCCATTTAACAGTCGAAGATGCTCTTCTTTCTTCGCGTCTATCTTGTCAATTTGGCTTTTATCAACACCAAGTTCCAAGGCTAGCTTTCTAGAGCTTTCCAGATTCAGCTTGTTGAATCATATCTTTTTTCCCAACGGAAGATCTACACGGCTTCTCGTCATTATTGAACCCTAGACTTTCGTGACAAAATTTCGAAAACGGCTGGCTGAGCAAACACAATACGAGAAAACAACACACCACCATGCATGTGCATGTGTCGCCCACGTAAGTACCGTATTTAGCTGTGCGCCATACAATGAACAATGTATGTACATGTACATGTAAAACTATTGGCGAGTAGGAAACCAGACAATGGACTATTCTCAACAACAGAGTGCGCCCTTTAGTTTTGTGGCCGGTATGTGAAGGTTAAAATACAATGAAAATATGCCGCTGGCCGGTTTGAGCGAGTGGCCAGAATGACAAGGTGTTACGCGGGAAATTGGTCGGGACCGACAGGAACTGGCCAGATAGGCAGGCATGAGAATCTTCCGGTTTAAACCGGAATTCCGTTTTTTTCCCTTTCAAATTTGTGGTCTTCGAGTTCAGTGTGAATTTGATATAAAATTTGGGGGGTGAGTTGTAGGGGGTATACATTTGGATTTCGCTAATCCCTCTTCTCTAATCAGAAATTGTAAGTTTACCTTTGTAATCGTGATATCGCTGGATTCACACGCCGTTCGTGAAAAAAGCGCACGTTAACAATAAATTGCCGCCTGGCAGCTGGCCCGATATGCGGCTTGCGGTCTTCCATGCACCGCGCATGCAGCAGCGAGACGCCAATGGATGTATAGACTTGTCTCATTCCTCGCTTAGTTAACGGTACGGTTCAATAATGTTTGCCCGTGTCGTTTACTGCTGCAGCAAAGATACACGTGTGGAGACTTTTGAAAGTCTACTGACAAAACAATGCACGTGTTTTGTACCGTGTGTACTGTGTATATACGTGCAAGTTTGTACACGAACCAATGAGCGGCGCGGTACGACTGAAATCGCAGGCCATGGGAAACTGGTACCTGTTATTGCCTCACAATCAGCGAAAGATATATTGGGAACCAACGAAAACACATGATTGGTGGAAAGTAATATTAACAATGGCGGCAAGGCAGCATGTTTCGCGGTTTGCTATGCGTGGTGATACCGATGTTAAACTTATCGACCGGAGTGTTCAAAATAAATGGATTGGAAGACTTGGTAGAGAGGAGGCAGAGGAAGCTGTGTGTTAAAATGTGTGTTATCCTTCTCATGTATGGTATGTGATTTCTTGTTAATTAAGGCATTATCCCCACAGCATAGATTTTTACACAGCAATGATTAGAATAGATACAAAATTTTTGGGGTGAGGTGTAGGGGGTACATATGGATTTCGCTAATCTCTCTTCCTGAATCAGAAATAGTAATTTTACCTTTGTATTCGTATATGAAAAACTGTTCAAAAGGGTTTAATTTGTCATTGTTCACTTCTTTTTGTTACAGGTGTTTAATCACTAATGGCAATCAATAAAAAGCAAAAATAGTGCACAATTTTACATTCTGTATTTTCCATTAAACCTATTATTTTTTGTTCAAAAAAGGAAAAATCTTACCAGAGTAGCTCACTTCTACCTGGAAAAACAGGTGTCAGAAATGCATCAGAGACCACCATAGTCATAGAGCGTCTAAAATACCCAGAGCTTCCAGGGCCCTTAAGCGGGCCCTGGACCCCGGCCGTAAGGGACTTCGCGCTGCGCGCTCGTGTGCTTTGCACACAAATTTGGGACTCTAACAAGTTGCACTCCAACTTAAAAATTTTTCCTGTTTTTTTTATCATCACCCATTCTCATGCCTGCAGGTGGCCACTTTATCCAGGTGGCCACTTTATCCAGGTGGCCAGAGTGGCAGGTTTGACAGAATGTACAGTACACTGGGCTGGTCAGATTACAATGTTACAATGCTGCAGACAATATATTTTCTGATCTTTGCTCAGTGATGTTCACATGAGCTGCTCATATTGCAGAATTACAGGAATACGTAGTTGACATTTAACATTTTCATCCTCGTTATCAAGTTGTGATGATAGATTGAGTCGTCATTCGTCGCTGGAATTCCTGTGAATCATGTTGCTTATTTAGACAAGATGTACATGTACATGTACTGTACTTCAAATGCTAGTAGCAGTTGTTGAATTATATAGTTTTCAATCAAAGATTGCAAGATAAGTCCATAAATTCTGACTGCAGGGAACAGTTACCAAAGCTTCGGTTTCCTGTCATTTTAAATTGTTACTTTGCCGATGCAAAGCAGCTTGTACCTTCCTTGCAAGATTCAACAAGTCGTCGTCAGTCGTTCTGTGAATTAGAACGTTTTACTTGTACTTGAATCATGGCTTCAGCATTTCCAAAGACTTTTCGTAAGAAGTGGCACAATTACCGACGTTGTCCGGCTCACACACATCAGTTGTACATTCACTGTATTAAGGTGTGCTCTGTGTCTAAGATTCTCAAGGTAAGTTACAAGGGTAAAATGCATAGCAACGCATCCTCGATCAAAATGATGCATTTATTTAAGAATTGTTTCCTAACTATGGGTGGATCCATTGTGGCTAAAGTTGGAGGGGTATAATGCCAAAGAAAGAGCTTAGTATGTAAAAACATGGTAAATCAAACATAAAAACTTAATTGAAAATTTAACCCAGGGTTCACTGCTCCCCTGTGCACCTCAGATATCACCAAAGGTGACCTCTTTTATCTGGGTCTTACACGTAAATTAACCCTCCTACAATCAGTGCAATTTTTGAAACAACCCATTCAGGCCACTCCAAGCCATTAGCTGTTGCCAGTGGCCTCCTATGGTTACCCTTCTGTGCACTGTCACACCACTGAGATTGCAGGGTAAGGTGGTCTCCCATTGATACATTGCAGGCCATACTAATATGTTCAAACATTTACAGTGGCCTTGGGTGGCACACAGTTGATTTTGTAAGATTACTTGGAAAGGACAGCAGACTTGTACATGTACTGAAGGTTGCTCAAGAGCAGAATTTTGTGGATCGGAGTGGCCTCCATGTGTAGGAGGGTTAAATAGAGAATTAGCTGAATTGCAAACTGCTTACCAACCTAAAGGACCTCTAGTTTAAATGCAAAGTACATTATGTGCATATAAATGTTATTGGCCTTACGTTTCGAACCTAGCAGGTTCTTTCTCAAAGGCAAAGTTCTTACATTAGTTATAAAATGTAGTTTTTGCAGATCTCTTTAAATTGCTGTGTTACATGTACCTATACAATATTATATGTACACGTACCTTTATATAAATTTACAAAACAAAACCTTATGGCCATTATGTACTACATAAATTAATGTACTACATAAATTAAGCTACTGCACTCTCCACTTTTCTTCAGTCTCCTGACGATGACTAGAGCAGACTAGTCAAAATGTTGAGAACAAACCAACCGGCTCTTCTCAGAGCCATCACTTTTTCCAAAAAGAGATCATTGCATGGTGTACCCGAAAGAACTCAAGAACATGCATAAATTAACATCCAGGCCAGTCATGCAGGGTATTCAGTGGGCTTAATTGTACTCGATGAGAAATGACTACTTCACATTTGTGCAGATTTAATTGGTTTGAACCTTAACGTGCATGGTGCATACAGTTGTATTTTATACGTATTTCATTTTGCTGAAAACATGCACAGTGTACACCAGTGTGTATTACATCTATTGTTTTCTTCATCCATACACAATGGGCAAGAATTGATGATCAAGAATGATTCTTACGTTTTTGGTTTTCGAGTACCATGAAATGCATGCCCACTATATCCAACTTGATGGTTCATTTACATTGTATTGTATTTAGAAACCATGTTTGATTGTGTGTGTTTATGGACCATTACACACAGAATGCATGCAAGGTTATTGTATTGTCCAGAAGCCCCCTTCTAAACAAGAAGCACATGTTGGATCATTACACACAGGCTGCCTACATTGTACATGTACATATGACATAAAACACAATAAAGGGGGCCACTTTCCTACTGTCACGTTAGCAGTTTTTCTAATGGTTGTAATTATTTTTTTAATATCTGAAACCACCCAAAAAGAATTTCAACATTTGAATAGACATGCATGCTTATCCTAAAGATAATTTGAGTTGATAATTACTATTATTTTTTTAATTACCCTAAAATTTCCATCAACAAATGGACGGAAAAGTGAAGTAACTTTTTCCGTCCAATTTTTATGGAAATTTGAGGGTAAAAAAATAAATAAAAAAATAAAAAAATAAAATAAATCAACTCAAATTACTTTTAGTATAAGCTTGCATGTCCATTCACATGTTGAAACACTTTTTGGTCGGTTTCAGGTACTTAAACAATAAATAACAACCATTGGAAAAACTGCTAACGTGACGGATGCAAAGTGGCCCCCTTTATTGTGTTTTATGTCATATACATTGAGGTTCATACTGTATTGTCCAGAAGCCCTCATGTACATTTTGGACCATTACACACAAGCTGCCCGTATTGAGGTTACTAGTCCTCTAATAAAGAACACTGTATGGATGTACACGTTAGACCATGGCTGCCCACATTGAGGTTCATACTGTATTGTCCAGAAGCCCTCATGTAAATTTTGGACCATTACACACAAGCTGCCCATATTGAGGTTACTAGTCCTCTAATAAAGAACACTGTATGGATGTACACGTTAGACCATGGCTGCCCACATTTAGGTTTATACTGTATTGGCCAGGAGCCCTCGTACATGTAAGTTAGTTTCACCATGGAGGAAGAAAACAGAAGGAGTCACAACGAAGGCATATCAAAGGTTCAATGTCTTTTGCCGCGGTCGTAAAATTTCTAAGCCAGCGCTAATCGTTTAATCCGATTATCGAGGAGAACTACAGCCAGGCTTTCTTTGCACATGCGCATTGCGCGCATTGCTGACGCGTTGTCCTATTGCACTACACGGAAGGCTGGCTCCCGATCCAACTCGACCTACGAATCCAACACTGCAATATCTTCAGTGTACAGCATCGTACATATATGAGGATTGAAATGATAAAAAGCTAAACAACACGTCTTTGAATTTGACAATTGGTTGGCTTCGGAGATCACCGGAAATATCCTTAAAATAAGTTGCTAAAAGACACTTTATTGTAACATCTGAATGTTATATTTAGCGTAAGTCAACTTCGGATTCGCCAAATTCGACGATCAAAACACCAAAATACTCGGTGGAAAAAATCGCTATTGAAGACAATGCATTGCGCAATATAAAAAGCCCGCGAAAAGTAGTGCGCATACGTTTTGTGTTTATTCGTTTGCTTCAGATTTCTACCCTCCAATTATGTATCCTGGTCGCGAGCAAGCCGAGCGGCAAAAGACATTGTACACAAGGGGATTATCGCGGTCGTTAAACTTGTAAGCGCAGCGGGTGGCCGTAACGTATTTCCAATGGGCCACTCCGAAGTGCTAATTGGTTATGAGATAAGAGGCTGGGCGATGTGACTCCTTCTGTTTTCTTCATCCATGGTTTCACATCCTTGAATAAACTTGTCATATAGCCACACCCAAAAGCTGATTCACCGTAATCTTCAGCCATTCAAAAGCTGCATCCTAGTTACAAGATTTAAATTTTAATCCCCTCAGAAGATAAGATTAAAACCTTAATCCCATCTGCTGATAAGCCGATATTTGTTCCTTAATCCCATCAGCTGATAAGCCGATATTTGTTCATTACATGTTCATATTTTGTTCACACCGTGGCCCCTTTATTGGTGAAAATGCTCCGTCTCTCAAGTCAAGGACACATTGCGTAATGATGTGTGTACTTAATTATTCAGTGCATTCAGCGAAACGCTTCCCAGGTAATCGTTAACACTTGAACACAAATGGAGTTAATAAAGCATGCTAACCAGTACTATTGTAACTGCTCGATGGTGACAAGCTTGAATGAAGGATGCCCTCATTAGGATGTGCACAGTATGGATACTGAAACTCACTCTCGTGTCCCACGCATTGAGACAAATCTTAAGCTCACAGATGACATCCGCAATCTGCAATTACCTTTGATCATGTTCATGTCATGGGCATCAAACAGGACATTTGGTTAATAATAATAATAATAATGTGGACTTATATAGCGCACGTATCCACCAAACTGGTGCTCAAGGCGCATTATATTATTACCCCTGCTCATCAGGCTCGTAAATCATTCCTGAAACCATCTCAGCTCCCTGGGGAGTATACAGCTCAATTGCTGCCATTACAGCGCATATGGCTAATCAAACACAACAACCAACTCTGCCCTCACAGGTACCCATCATTTACCCCTGGGTGGAGAGAAGCAATTATGGTAAAGTGTATTGCTCAAGGACACAAGCACCCCAGTCGTGGTTGGGATTCGAACCCACATTCTGACGACTCAGCCATCAGAACACAAATCCGATGCACTAAACCACTCGACCATGGCACTCCAACAATCTTGATGATTGTATATTAAAAAATATGAACATTTACGGTTGACCTGACCCCTCTCAAATTCAAAATCATGGTGCATTGGAATTTCTGTTTATTCTTTGCATGTGATGAAATGAAGAACCTGGGTGTACAATGTACATGAGTGAGTTTACTTGTCCCTGCACCTTGTACATTGTGTATTTGACATGCCCAATGAAAAATAACTGCCTCTGGGAGGCTGGTGGGTGTGAAAGTCCATCCCTGATGACAATGTATACATGTACATTGAAGGTCCTTGGTCAACTTGTGTACAAATCCAACTAGATATGCTTACAAAAAGTTGGAAGTCCACCAACAATAGGAATAGAAGGAACATATGTGTAGAGGTCCCTGTTCTGCCCTGTCCATAAAATGTAGTCAAAATACATGTACATACAAGTACATGTACGTGTGTACAAAAATGTATGTATCGCACAGATTTATCGCATAAATTTGTCAGTGCTTTTTATTAGACTCGTATTCTAGTCGGGGAAATAATACAGTGATCATCAGTGCTTGAAGCATTTGCTGATATACAGTGTGTTACGTGCGTTAACAACATGCGTGTATGTTTTCAAGCATGGTCTGATGTACATATTGTATCCATACCTGTGTACGTGTAACGTGTATGCCTTCCAGGTTTATTTGGGGCATACAATTTATTAATACAGAAACTAATCCAGAATATACCTTTAAAGATGTACATGTATGTACATGTATCATGTTTTTTTGTTATTTTACTGTCAATTTCTGAAAAGAAAATTGTTAATGAAACATTGTTTAGGATTTGTTTTTCAATAGTGAGATATTTCATATTTCAGTTTGGTTTTAGAGTGCCCAAATAAATTTATGAATGAAGTACAGGACGCACATGTGTAAATCAATTTTGGGACATATTTTCTTTAAAACCATGCTTTGCTCATGATTATTTGTTTTCCTTTCCTCGGGTAAAATACATGTACAGTTGTGATCGAAATTAAGTAGATGTTTCGCGAAAATCTCCACGCGTAAAATCGGCCGTTTTCGCGAAAAGCATGTCATACTTTTTTTTCTAAAATAAAAAGCCGTCGGTCAGCGCTCCACGCGAAAAATGCCTAATCACCGCCTGTTAACTCCACGCGAAGACGGCTATTTTCCGAGCCCTACGCCCACGCGAAAACCATCTATTCCCATGCGTAGATCCCCACGCAATTCTCCGCACAACGTTGGAACCAAGGGCCGCCACATAATGCCTGCAATGCAATCCGCTCCACGCGAAATATGGCTATTGACCGCACGGTAACTCCACGCGAAAGATGGCTATTCACCACCCGTTAATCTCCACGCGAAAGATGGCTATTCACCACACGTTAATCTCCGTGCGAAAGATGGCGATTAACCACAATTAAATCTCCGCGGGAAATACCAATATGCTTCGCGCTGTTCTCCAACCGAAAATCATGCATAGTCGGCGTGACGTTCCGGAATGGTCTTAGCAATATGCCGAATGCAATGTCTTCCGTTGTCGCGGAGGATTGCCCTAAAGAAAGGGCTTGTTTATTAAAATTAAATGAATGTTTCTATTAATCTTGTACGGGGATCAATTTAACTATTGGGCCAAGTTACATGACTTAAAATCCCTTAAAATTCCCTTACCAGAGAGTTGAAATTAAGCCTGCAGTCAAGCCATGTCTAACGGCATGATTTTTCTACGTGGGACCCATAGCCATCATGTGGTACACATTTGGGGAAGAACCCAAGCTGCCCGCTGGGTGGCTGTTAAGTGTTAATTACTGCGTTTGATCAGGTTTTCATCATTTGTGTATATGATCAACTATGTATGTCACACAGTATAAGCTTCAAAAACGATATTTTCGGAAATAGAATTTCAATGTTTGAAAATTTATTTAAAGAAGTGAATTGTTGCATTTCAATTTCGAGTCCGAGTCTCAACGTTACTAATAAGTCCAAGTCTTGAGTCCAAACGATCGAGTCCAAGTCACTGGACATGATTACTCGAGTCCGAGTCTAATTAACTAAAATTGTGACTTGAGTCATACAAGACTGGCTATTATTCCATAGATTTTAAGAAAACCTGCGTATTTTGTTGTCATTCATAATTGTTTGTATAATTTAAACACTTGAGGTGGCTGCTACATTAAAACATGTTTTTTTTTTTTTTTTTTTTTTGGGGGGGGTTTGTGGCTCATTATTTTGTGTACTCTTCACTTAAAATGATAAATGTTGTAACTAAAATCCCTATATTTCTTTATTTCGCTTTAAGAACTTTGATTTTGCCAGTTGAATTTATGATGGCTATCTTCCTTGTGGAATGATATGCTGACCATAATGTTGCTGGTCCTTCTTAAAATTGTATCATAATTTTGTTTATAGATGTTGATTACTTGTTTTCCATGCTAACCATTATACTAACACCATTTTAAAACCAGTGACTGTTTTTAAGCAGATGTTAATTAATTGCTTTTCATGCCAATTGTTTTACAAACACCACCATTTAACCACTAACTGAAAAGACATTTTTATTTATCTTAAAATAACAAGTTTAATTATTGTTTGAGGTAATTGTTTCATTCCCATTTTTGAAGCAAACGCTATTTTCCCCTTGGCTGAGGAAGATCCCATAAATGGTGGCCTCGAATAACATTACAAAAAGGATCGAAACAAACATTATTTTGTCCAATGTGGCTATCACAATGAAGTTCCTTAAAACAGACCAGGCATTAATATAATCAAGCATGTCAGTGTATGTGTAATGCGTCAATGACTCGTCATCAAATCAATATGATCGAAGCATGAAAAATTCTTTAAAAAACTTGTTTCAAAATGAAGTCTGTCCCAAGGGTACATGTATATATGCATGCCTTTCTAGCTGCCACGGAGAAACTGCTATCATGTTAAACTGTGACCCCATCTTTCACTCAGAGCAACCAGCATAGTTCTGCCTCAAGAAGGTAAGGAAGTAATTTCGTTTGTTTTTATTGCCTTTGTTGACATTGTTTAAACTTGACCACAAAAATGAAGGAATAACTTTGTTATTACTTGTAAAACTGTTGTTTCAAAATGAAGTCGGTCCCAAGGATACAATCCTTTCTAGTTGCCACGGAGAAACTGCTAACATGCTGTTAAACTGTCCTTAGGCCTTTATCAAAAATTTAAATGAACAACATTATGTAAACAAGAAGAAATGTACAGGTCTATATGATTACCAAAATTTGACTGCTTTGTTTAATTCTTAGAAAAAATAGAAAGCTGCTGAATGCTGGAAAGAAGAACAACTATTCATAAAAATTAATCATTAATGCCGGAAAGCGGGACAATGATTCGTAAAAAACAATCATTTGATGAAATGATGTGCCACGCAAGGGATGGGAGAATTTACCGTGCATGCCGTTTACCCGTTTTGGATTAGGAGTGGTAGTCAAAGGATTAATCAAAGGATTATCTAGTTGTGCTTGTACCACTTTTCGGGGGAAAAGTTTGCAAACAAACACAATGGAAACGCTGTCGGTCGGTACGTACAGTATATTTAGCACGCAGCATGCATTAGTTGTAGCTTGCAGAACACTCGGCTTTCAGCTAGCTGTTGTTTCTTCCGATTTCCGACCGTCCGCCCGGCCGGGCGGGGGGCCGTGTACAATAGATTTAGCACTCGCGCGCAGACGGCATCACAAGGCCGGCTCGTGGCCGGGTAGGTACATTGTAGGCAGTACTAGACTTCATGTATATACAGTACATGTAGGCCTACACAGGCTCGTACGTATATAATCGTCATTTTTCAGCCAATAGGAAGACTCGTTACGCGCTGTGTAGGAGATTGTCATATCAGCCAATAGAAAAAATTCTTACGCGCCGTGTTTAGGAACTTGCAAACTCGCTCACACATGTACTGTACAGCGGATATGTAGAAAAATTGTGCACTTTTTCATAAAAGCATCAAATTTGGTACAGATGTTTAGTATAATATAACAAGTACTTTCAGACGTGGAGCCATAAATAATTATTCGGATGTTTTCCCCGCCAATTGAAGGCCCATATTTCAGTAAAATAAGCATGTGTCCATAGTAGGATTTCCATTTTTCACACACGATTTAGTGCGTGTGGTGCCCTGTCTCTATGTTGTAATTTGAATGTAACATATATGCAGATAACCAGACTACTCAATACAGATATGAAATTACAATAAGTTCGAGTCTTTACAAAGTATGACCAATTTCTGAGATGGTTGCCTTAACCTCATACCAAACACTTTGGTGACAACTCTTTATCACTAGAATT
The DNA here is from genome assembly GCA_029582265.1 of Zoroaster sp. YZ-2022. Classification (NCBI taxonomy): domain Eukaryota; kingdom Metazoa; phylum Echinodermata; class Asteroidea; order Forcipulatida; family Zoroasteridae; genus Zoroaster; species Zoroaster sp. YZ-2022. The sequence continues at coordinate 10,477,856 of CM055824.1, forward strand.
TAAAATATGTGAAGTTTAGATGATTTTTTGTGGCTGATTTGTAAAAATTTTGGAACTTGTGTGTGTGTTTAAAAGGTGAAAAGGTCAAAGGCTGACATGACAATCTCCTACACATAGCATGATTTGGATTTTGGGTTTCCTTGGGCTCCATTTTACGGATTGAATCGATTAAATTCGATGAAGCTTTTAATGAGCAATTAATTTAATACTTGTGTAATTTTTTGATTTATAGTACGCCTGTTTATATTTTTAATAATTCAGCGAAAAACCCGTTCGAATCAGTTTGTGGCATGTAGTGGTATGAATATGTGTTATACGGCTGTGTGTAAGAGTACTCAAAATCCACGCTGATTTAGGTCGATTTGTATTTTGCAATACTGAGGGTTTCATTTTACGGTTTGATTCAATTAAAGAGACGAATCTGTTAATGAGTAATTAATTTAACACTTGTGAAATTTAAGATTTATAGGACGTCCCTTTTATATTTTTAATATTTTTTATCAAAAACCAATTCTTCCCATTGGTTTGTATTAGTGGTGCAGCTGCTTGTGTACGTGTGCTGTATAAGACTGATCGAGCGGAAAATCATTGAATTCCAGTACTACTAGTACTAGTTAATTTAGATTTGAGATTTTTGATGGCTCTCTCTACTAAATTAATGCAAAAAAAGGCAATACATTTATAAACAAGTAATTAATTAAATATTCAGATTGATAGGATGACATTTTATCTTTACAATACTTTTCTGAAAAACCTATTCAAATCAGTTTGCATTAATTAGTATAAATGTGCGGATATAAATAACGGCCCTAAATATTTTTTAAAATCGACACTATGCGGTCGATTTTGATTTTGGGTTTCTCATGGCTACTTTTACGGATTGATTCAAGTGAAGACGATGAATCTATGAATAAGTAATTAATATAATACCGTGAAATTGTTAGACTTATAGGACTGCTGTTGATATTTTTAATATTTTAGTGAAAACTCCGTTCGAACCAGTTTGTGTGATGTAGGTGGCCAGTTTGAAGATGCGCACATGACTGTGCGTCTTCCGTAAAATGTACTCAAAAAACTTCAGGTCGATTTGGATTTTGGGATTCATAAGGCTCCATTTTACGGATTGATTCCATTAAAAGCGATGAAGTTATTAATTATTAATTAATTTAATACTTATGAAACTTTCAGGTACATAGGACGACAATTCATATTTTTTAATATATTACCGAAATACAACTTCCATTATAAGTATGTGTAATAGTGGTGCAGCTGCTGTGTACGTGACTATTACTATTATACGACTGAGCGTATAATCTACAAACGGACATAATTATGTCAATTTGAATTTCGGGTTTCTGAGGATTTCCACTACCAGATTGATGGAAGCAGACAAGTAATTGATTAAATACATGTGTGACTTTCATATAGGAAGACATTTTATATTTTTAATACTTCTGAAAAAAACAACATTCGAATCCGTTTGCAGTAGTTAACGTATTTCGTATACATGTACAGTACTATGTACATGTACATGTACAATGGACTACATGTACAATGGACTATGGTTGCTGTTCTGGCATATCTAGTGTGTGTACATCATGTGTATATAATAAACGTTATACTGATTACATTGCATATTGTGTAATGTATGCCAAGTTAGGCCAAGAGTGTATCACATTGTATACATGTTGCTCTGGTACTGGTTGGCAAAAGTATCACATTGTATGCAGCGCGTATTTCGTTTGCCACGCGCGCGCCTCTTCGCCAAATTGTGATCATACAATAAATTATAGTACTAGTACAGGCCAGCCACTATATAACACTAGCACTAGAGGATGCATGACTGGATGAGCAATACGCGCAGTACATAGTACATGTACATTACATGTAGGTTTAACCTTGCTATGGTTTAACAACGTTGAAGGTTGAAATAAATGCTGTTGGCATATAAGGACACTATTCTTGGGGAAGACACAAGACGCTCCTTGGTGCAATTGGGCCCCCCTCCCTTCTGAAAAAAAACCCAACCTGTACAAACAAAATTCCAATAATTTTGAAGACATTATTTAAAGTTTTAATTGTTTATTTCATGGCTTGAAATGTAAAGTCGGGATGCAGAATTTGCCCAGAACTTAGTCCCCCCCCCCCCCTCTAGTCCTCAACAGACAACCAACCTGAAGTTTTTGAAATGTAGTGAATAATGAACTGACTATAGGTACGTCAGTCAGGCTGTTTTTGGACAAGCTGTTTGATGACTCATCAGTATAATAATGCAATCCTAAATAAGACTTTAATCAATGTTAATAATTATTTGGGCTGAAATTTGTTGATATACATGCAGGTGTTCTTGAACAATTGTTTTGTACATATCTTCTTGCTTACATTTGTTGTTTGTTTAAATGTTTTAATTAATCCTTATGGAGGCCGAAGTATCCTCAATTTACCCTAAATGACGCACCTATGGTTATATAATCAACTGGACAGTAACTTATAAATGAAATTAGCAGTTTGGTGTTTCAGTTTGTTTCAGTGAAGGATTCTCTTGTAAAATGCTGAATTTCAATGCATGATCATGTGTGGACGTCTTGAGCGCTGTTTTTTGAGACAAGCGGAATTGTGATCATCAAAAAATTGATGTTGGTATAATAACTCACCCCCAAACTGTTGAAGTTGATGGGGCACAGAAAATGTACCCAAGAAGAAAAACAGTTGAATCATGTTTCATCTTATTCCAGATGGTTGTAAAATTGTTTTTTATCTTGAAAATAAAAATATTGTTCCAGATTTTTAAAATAAAATGGTATAATTTGGAGGTGGTTACAAATTTTTGCAAAAAGTACTTTAAAACTTTGAAATGTGTAAAAATTATGTTAACATTTTGTCAAATAAAACATTTCTTTTCATAACCATGATATTAATGTTTCATTTTCTCAATAATTTTCCACTGCCGACGAAATAAACAATAACGAATTAAGTAGTTTTCGTTCGCTTCTTCTATAAGGAATGTGTCCATTTTGAGGATCAGTATTTCTTTGAAAAAATAATCATTGCAAATGCAAAGCATTCATATATTTTGGTTTCCACAGACAACGAATCGTTGACGGCATAGAACAATAAAATCACAGATGTTCGTGAAAAAAATTGAGGTCATGTAAATCCCTTTACTATTTGTATCTAGTAAAATCAGTGGTTAAAGTTTAAACAACTTTTTCCACTTTCACAAGCACTAACTTTCCAGTAAATCATACAATTTCACTGTGATTTTAATTGTTTTTAACAAGTATGTCTTAGAACTATTAATACGCCATAGTTTTGTAAGTTTTCCGAGAAATGTTAAGCCAAAGGTAAGTGCGTCATTTCACGAGTGCGGCGAATTACGTACATGGACGATACATCAGTTTTAAAAGTAATAACAGTAGCCTACAATGAGAGATCGGTGATCTCTACACAAAAATCAGTGTAGGATAGGCTATGGCTGGCGCGCGTGTGGGCGAAGTTTGCAAGTTCCTAAACACAGCGCGTAACAAATTTTTCTATTGGCTGATCTGACTATCTCCTACACATAGCGCGTAACGGCTATTCCTATTGGCTGAAAATGACGACCCATACGTGCGACGTCAGCGAGTGCTAAATGTATTGTGTACACGGCCGGACGGAGAGTCGAGTACTGCATGCAAGCTACGACTAACGTTACTGTATGTATGTACATGTACGTACTGACGACGGACAGCGTTGCCATTATGTTTGTTTGCAAACTTAAAAAAGTGGTACAAGTAGATAATCCTTTCTTTGACTACCACTCCTATTTCAAAACGGGTAAACAGTATGCACGGTAATTTGTCCCATCCCTAGGAACACCATTTCATCTAATGATTGTTTTTTATGAATCGTTGTTCCTCTTTCCGGCATTCAGCAGCTTTCAAGTTTTTTTTTAAAGAATTCAACAAAACAGTCAAATTTTGGTAATCATAGACCTGTACATTTCTTCTTGTTTACATGATATGTTGTTAATTTATTTGATAAAGGCCGAATGACAGTTTAACAACATCTTATAGCAGTTTCTCCGTGGCAACTAGAAATGCCTGTACCCTATTGGGACCGACTTCATTTTGAAACAACAGTTTTACAAGTAACTTACAAAGTTATTCCTTCATATTTGTGGTCAAGTTTAAACAAAGGTCAACAAAGGTCAACAAAGGCAATAAATTGCTTCCTTACCTACTTGAGACAGAACTTGGCTGCTCCGAGTGAAAGATGGGTGTCGTAATTAAACAACATGATAGCAGTTTCTCCGTGGCAGCTAGTAAGGCATGTATGTACCCTTGGGACAGACTTCATTTTGAAACAAGTTTTTTTAAAGAATTGTTTTCATGCTTCGATCATATTGATATGATGAGTCATTGACGCATTACACATACACTGACATGCTTGATTATATGAATAGCTGGCCTCTTTCAAGGAACTTCATTGTGATAGCCACACTGGACAAAATAAAGTCTGTTTCGATCCTTTTTGTAATGTTATTCGAGGCCACTATTTACGGGATCTTCCTCAGCCAAGGGGAAAATAGCGTTTGCCTCAAGTGGGAAAAAACAATTAGCTCAAACAATAATAAAACTTATCTCTAAAGATAAAGAGAAGTAAATTTTCAGTTAGTGGTTAGCTAATGGTGTTAGTAAAAACAAAAAAGAAAGAAAAAAATGACTGGGTTAAAAACGGGGTTAGTGTAGCACCAGTTACCATGGAAAACAATCAACATCTATAAACAATAATTTAAAAACAAATTGTAAGGACGGCAACATTATCATCAATGCTTGGCGTATTATCCCACAATGAAAGTAATACATCATAAATTTAACGGGCAAAATCAAAGCTTTCTCTTAGAGTAAAATAAATATGCAACAGACCGTTCCAACTTTAATTAAAAAATAATGATGTTAGTAAAATATTTATCATAATAAAGAAGCGAGGAGTAAACAAAGTACTGGCTGAATTCCTACTTGGCAGCCTAATGAATTTTCCTATTGGCTGAATTCCGACATTATGTAGGAATTCAGCCAATAAAAAAATTTAATGTAGTACAATATGCCGCGTAACAAATTTTCCTATTGGCTATCTGCCTTCGAACCTAATTACCATGCACGCAAGCGATTTTAATGTGGGTTTCCCAGTATATACTGCTTGGGTACCCGTGTTGATACACGTGTTTACTACACGTTTTGGTTTTATGGGCACCAGCAGTAAGCCAATTTTGCCGTCTTTTTACGTCAACTGGAATAGCTTTTTAACGTGTTTGCATTTATAACAACAGCAAAAAGATCGTTTTTTCTCGTCTAATGTTGGCATTGTTATGCTAGATATAATGAAGGGCACGGCAATTTATTGCCGTGAAATGTCACGGTAATTTTAGGGGCATCGCAGCAATGGACAGACCGACGGCAATTTCGATGCCTGCATGTGTACTGAGTGTACGTTATCGCTCGCATGCCTGCACCACGTGTTGTGCAAGTACGTGAGTGTGTACTATTACTGGCTGTGCATGCAGCGTATGTGATCAACATGGCGACCTCCGTGAGGTGATTTTCGTCGTGCGAGGTGCAAGGTTTTTTTGGCTTTCATCAACATCGGCATTGTTAAGAATATGATTTTTGTGTAAAAAAAAACAAATTGGGGGGGGGGGGGGATTGTGAATAATGGTTGGCAGCTGTGTACAATTTACAAACCGAAATCAGTGTGCGCTGTGAATCCAGGAAAATATTATCAAATGCTCTTTTTCAATAACTTTGGAAAAGAATTCCAAAAGCGTGGCAAGTAACGCCGATTGTCGCTCGGGGAGTGACGGTCTTTCGTGCGTAAATTTTCGCGTGGGGAGTTCCGATCTTTCGCATGGTTAGTGACAGTCTTCGCGTGGGATTATTCGCGTGGGGAAAACGGTATTTCGCATGGTGAGTGACGGTCTTCGGCGTAAGAAAGAACGGTCTTTCGCATGGTGAGTGACGGTCTTTCGCATTGTGAGTGACAGTCTTTCGCGTGGAGGTAGGTCTTCGCGTGGAGAGTGACGGTCTTTCGCGTGGAGGTCTTCGCGTGGCGCGCTAAATTGCCGACGACTATTTTTTCAAAATAGTCATGTTCCGCATTAAATAGGCCTGGTTTTCGCGTGGGGATTTTCGCGAAGCATCTACTTAATTTCGATCAGTACTGTAGCAGAGTTCAAAATAAATTTCTATAAATTTTCTGAAAATTGTGGATAAAAATAATGGGGAAAAACAGGCAACAAAGAACATACTGTATAAATGTATGCATTTTGAAGAACAGAACATAGTTTTACATTCATGTAAAATTTTTACATGTACAGTACATGATGCATCATTGAGTTTATTCATAGGTAGAACTTGTAGCTTTCCATGGTGAGGAGGATAAGTAAGAGTAATTGCAGTGACACCATGTGAAATTCTCAATTGTGTACTAATTAGGAGAATTCTCCTGAGGACGATCAGAGCATACTGATCGAAACGTCGAGTTGTACCTCCAGTTCTTTTCAGAACTAATTACTACTCAATTGAGCATTTCACATGGTGTCACCGCAATTACTCTTACTTAAGTTTATTCATGCAAACATTAAAAGTCTCAGTCATAATACAGTAAGCCTACATGTACATACATGTACATATACAGAAGCTAACATTCATGATGCATCATTATGTTTATTCATGCTTGTCTGTAAATAAAATATATAAATTTGTGTCACGTTTCATGAAAACATTAACAGTCTTCCTTGATAATGAGTATTGTCAGTCTTGGTCATAATACAGAAGTCTACATGCATGTACAAGTGTGTGCTGTAATGCATGCAAATCGTTTGAGCAGTGCACACACAAAAAGTGCACCTATAGCAATCGGTGCAGGCTTGGTATAGAACAATAAAGAAATATTGCCGGTGGCGTTAAGAACGTTGAAGAAATCAATGAGGATCCATATGTCATTGGGTTGACTGTACTACTTAGTGTGAATATTAACAGTCTGTTCTACATTCTCATGTGAGTGTGCATGCTTTTAGAAGTGTGATATGTGTGATTGCATACAGAATATCATGAATAACAACTTATCACCAGTAACAGACTTATTTTCATTTTTTCCTACAATATATATGCACAGTAAGATCTCCAGTAATTTGAAACAGTCCAAGCCAATAATTTCAAAGAGGTGTTCGTGCTGTCGCACGAACACCTCTTTGAAATTGCTCCTTTTTTTTTTTTTTTTTTGCTTCTTCCTCGTGAAACTTATCGAACAAAAAAATCCATAGTTGCAAAGTTCACAGATCCTTCAAACTTGACACATACTTAGACCATAACATGTAGTTGTCAATATAGTTGTGACATAGTTTTAGGTAAAGTTGTGACATCATGGTGACGTCATCAGATATCAAATTACACTAAATCAAATTTTAATATTTCAAAAAATCATATCTCATGAACCACAAAAGATATTTACACAATCTTTGCATCATCTTACAGATCTTGAATTATGTGACATTTCGTACACAGACATGACCCAATCTGACCTCTCCTTCCGGTCGAAACCGGAAGTTTAAGTGAAAAAATATTCTGAAGCACTTTTATAGGGTCCATGATATGGTATTTGAACATGATTTCAGTGTTGAAATTACTATTGACATGTGACCTTTTTAAAAATGTGACTGATGACTTCATCACCTGGTGACAGGTTAAAAAAAACATAGGAAATGTGAATATGTCTTCTGTGAGTAAAGTGACTAGTGACATCTCATCTTTTCAAAAAATATGTTTGATGATGTCATCACAGTTCAGAGCGACCCCTAGCAGTAATTTTATAAAGGGATTATTTTCCAATCTCAGAAATTGAACCAAAGCAGGTACTATATGACCTTCAAATCACCTGATCTGACCTTTACTTCTGGTCCAAACAGGAAGTTCAAATTCAACACATTCTGACACAAAATTGATACAATATGTATGTCTTTTGAATATGAAATTGATATCGTTATTATAAAAGATGATACACCTTTGCAAAATATGATATGGACATCATCAATGCTAATTTGAAGTTCACACGAACACCATGTGTTTGTTCTAACAAACACTTGATCTCTAGTTAAATTTGTTCAAAATGTTTAGTCAAAACATTTTTTTGTATAACTTGGATTACGGATCCGCCACCCAAAAATGTCAGATTTTGGAAAAGAAAAATTAAAATAGCTGCCGCAAAATCACAATTTCTGAAGATAAAAATCAAATTAAAAAAAAACAACTTTTTATTACAAAGAGAAAAAAGTTGTTTATTTAGCAAACAGGGTGTCCAAAAGAGGGAGATAGATACCATCGACAGCTTTACACCAAGTGAGTTTTAAGGAAAATTTTTTATATTTTGAATTATGAAATACCAAATCTATACCATTAATTCTATCTTGGTTACTCAGGCATGATATTCTTCCTACTTTTGTAGTAAACACTACCTTTTGATTTTGAAAATCCTACCATGAAACCGGGTTCCGACTAACTTCAGACCATGGAAACTTTCTTTGTGTCTCATTTTTATTGTAAATACCAAGATAAAAAACAGTTTCCTTGCTATACATGGCTATAGCTTGGTAAACTGCTGTAGGCTAGTATACATGTATGTCTAATGATAATGGAAAACATTTTTCCTTCCTTTTCATTTTCTCACAATATCATCCCTGGTTGATACATGTATGTCGTCCTGTTATACAGCCCTGCAAATAATTGACAACCTACAATCAAATTAATAACATTTTTTTTCATACTGTATCAACATTATATTTGGTGACAGAGTTGGTGTAACTCTAGCATATTTTTTACAAAACATACATTTTGAAAATGTTATATTTCATGTTATTAAATTTGGCCTTTACAGTTCACCTCATCAAATCCCGTTGCAGGAAGTGGCCGCCCTTTCCCCGTTAGTTTTCTCCCATCAACACCCCTTGCCGTAACAAAAATCCATATCACCATTCCCCACTATACCTGTCGTTGCCTTGCCACGATGCACCAAGGTGTCTTACCATCAATATAAAGTCCACCGTTCCCCGACGGTCCTGCCACCTTGATAAGCACTCACTGTAGTCTGGTCGATTCTTGCATATTGACGCATTAGGGAAACCATAATAATTGCCGTGCTCAGTAAGGTAATTTTTTGTCCTTGTTTGATGTTCATGTGAGTTATGTGGGAAACTACATGTACTACACGCGTATCTGCATGAGCTACTGAAACTTCATTGTACAGTTTAGTTTTTTTTACCTAACAATTTGTTTATCTGTACTTGCATGTAAAACAAAAATCATTCTTGAAAATCTTCCTTTAGACGTTTAGTTCACCTCACATCTTGTTAAAGGATCATTTATAATTATACAGTTTACATTTACATACATTCTATGATTCTAGTTCAGGGTTCTCCCAAGGATTTTTCAAAACTGTGGGGGTTTTATTTTTGGGGATTAAATCTGCGAGCGCGTAGCGCGAAGCCCTTCACGTCGTGGGGCCGGGGCCTGCTTAAGGGCCGTGGGAAAGTTTTTAGTTTTAGATGCTCTCTGGTACATTCTGGTGCATTTTAGGAGATTCCAGGAGGTTTTAGAAATTATTTTCAGTCATACATTTTTTCCACACTCTAATGTAGGCCTACATGTACCAGAAAGCCTCATTAGTCAGTGACCACTATTTTACATTTTCTGCACAAATATTTAAACTGACACATGTAGTTTTACATGTAAATCAGTTATCAATTTTATTTAAACCTTACTGTGAAAGTTATATGAAGATATAATTTTTTTTAAAATAATATAAATAATAGGCTATAAGATTGAGGCATCGCATGGTGGAGTATCCATTTAATACCCGCCGGCCATTTTGAATGAAAAAGTTGCTTCTGTTTTAAATACATTTCCTGTAGTCTGTTCTGTCCCCCAAAAAAACTAGATAAAAAACACTGATTTTCGCCCATTTTTAAAAATAAATATTTATGTTATTTAGCGGCTATATGCCGCGCAATCGAGCCAACAAGTTGCTTATGATCCACCACCAGACGCCGCCATCATCACAGCATAGTGCACGCTCTGCAAGCAGTCACGTCTCGTTCACGGCCAGCTGACCATTTGCATTTACACATCAGACATATTTCGTCATTTTCAAATAATTATGCTAGCAACTTGAAATTGAAAGACATAACGTTATACTCCCGATCCCATAAACAAGAATTGTGGACACAAAGTTTTGAAAGGGAATTCCCCTGCATGTGCAATGTACATGTATAATTCGTACATGTACATACACAGGGTGCGTCCGCCGTCCGTGCAGTCAGCTGTAGACTGTGTGTGCAATGCATGCAGTGTGCACATGGTTCATGGTTATTCAAGACCAGTATCACGTGCCATTTCCGCACGTCGCGATTGGATAAATTTGCATAGTACCAATTTTATATTTTTTTCATTGGCTGTTTGATCAAGTGTAATGAATATGTTCATTATGTTGCATATTCATATTTTTTGGGGTCGATGTTTCTGTGGTTTCACTGGTCTTTGGAAATGAAGCGCCTTTCTAATCAGTCTGGGAAAGGGAATCGGTTTCGTAAGTGAATCGTCGTATAAATATGGCAACGATACGCGATGGACAGTATATAGCCTGCATTCATGTTTTCTGTGATGTGAATTCCAGTGGATGCGCTGTGTATGTAACGATGCGATGCACATGTTGACATGTAAACAGAGTACGTGTTCGATGTAGGCCTGCACACGAAATTTTGACAATAAATTATGTTTCCCTGACATGGCAATTACGTGATCGTTTTCGCTACCAACAATAAAGGTACATGTATTTAAAAAAAGGTGCGTATCGGCAATTTCGGCAGCGTATTGGCCAAAACTCTTGCGTATCGGGGCCGATACGCTAGCTTGTACGTGGGGAGAACCCTGTAGTTTATATCAATAGATATGTACATGTAAGTACCCAAACATAATGTGCATGTATTTAAAAGTACACAAAAAGTACTGTATACATCTGAAAATTACAGCAAAAGCAAATGGTGCACTACCTTTAAAGAGGTAAAATATAAAACTAAAATCGATTAGAATTGAAATACTGGAAAGGTATAATTGTAAATGCATTATGATAATTCTGTCACGACTTGGTAGTGTCAAAATTCTTGACCAAGGCTTGTTCTGTTGCAGTTTAAGTAAATTACAGGTCGACTTGATGCTGGCCTTATACACCAATTTCTGTACAATTAATACCTCTTATGGTTCTAAATCCCAAATTTCTTGGAATTCAAAATGCCCCCGGGAGGATACCAGAGTGGGAGGCTGTATTTCCCTCAGGACCATTTGATTTTGTGTACCAGAGAGAATCTGCAGGATCAGGCCACTTCCAACGGACTGGACCACATTGGACCATAACAGAAACCTTGAGTTCATCATTAATTGCGTCTTCAACCACCCCTGGATAAGATGTGTTGTCATATCTGACAACACACCACTCCCCAACTTTAAGTTTTACACTGCTCTGTTCATCACCTGCTGTGGCCTCCAGCATTTCATCATTGAGTGGGATGTCACAATCTAGCAAAAAAAAGTCTTATTGTATTGAGTAATGGAAAATACAGTAAACATATTTAAAATAAAAGGTTTGTAACCAGTCAAATTTAGTTATTTATTTTGTTCTTTGTTTAGTTTTGGCCTTCAAATACATCATTTGCACTGACTTCACACATTTCCCATGAACCAAAGTGAGCTTTCTGGTCTATGGCTATTCATTATGGTGTGCCATGGCAAAATTGAAGTCATATTCAATATTGGGTTTTATTGGGTTTTATTGGGTTTCACTGTCTATCAGTGAAGGGTAAAACCCAGTATTGAATTTACATCATCCCGACACAAAAATTCCATGAGAAATACGCTTTTGCAGACTGAAAAAAGGTTGATGGTGAACAGTACTTACCAGCAAGACCCTCTTCGAAGAAATGAAGATTGAATGAGGCCACCAATGCTCTGTCAACTGTGATTTAAAAAAAAAAATCACAGGCTGCCTTGAATGTTTTTCATGTTTGACTGTTAAAAAATTTTAAACATGCCTTTTCTCATTTTCCTTTTTATGTTTATTTATTTTTATTTATTTTATTTATTTTTTTTTTGTAATATATTATTCTCTCGGTTTGCGGTAACACCATGTGTTTATCTCAACTAACGTGAAGCTGAGATACAGGTTCTGAAAAGAACCGTATCGCACAATCGTATCTCAACCTTCGTTAAGTGAGAAAGGTTCAAGGGAGAACCAATTTCGGGCAACTCGTTTTTCTCTACTGTCGCTAAGTGAGAAATATGGTTCAGGGAGAACCATGGGGACTTCACGGGTTAATATGGTTCAGGGAGAACCAAGGGACTTCACGGGTTATTCTCAACGTTTCGATTAGCCTGCTCTAATCTTCTTCAGGAGAATGAAGAGGTTTGCCGATGCAACTCCTTAAGTAGTATTTGCTGGGATTATGTGTAGAATGGGAAGTGTTCCGATTGGTGCTACTGTTCAATGTGTTGTGATTGGTTGCCACCGTGGCATTGTTCTTGTTGTGTGTGTTTCCTGCTGTGTGTGAGTTGCCTGCTCGCTGAGGCGTATCAGTTGACAGTGGGGTGTGGGTGTTGGTGGATGGTAGGATTGAATGCCAAATGTTGCTGATGAAATAGCCGATGTCCTGGGGGACAGTGTCATGTTTATGAATCTCAATAGCCTCTCTGATACGACGGGTGTACCAGTGCTTTTCCGGGGCTATGATCTTTGCATTCTGCCAGTCAATGATATGGTCCAAATCGGTGGAGTGTTTGATGATCGCAGATTTGTCACATTCCCCTCTGCGGCCGTGGGCCTTGTGTTCCTTGATCCTGGTCGTAAGGTCTCTGCCGGTCTCGCCAATGTACACTTTCCCACAAGTGCAAGGAATTCGGTAAACCCCAGCTTGACGGCTGGGATCATGTCTGTCCTTGTGGGTGTGTAACTTCGTTTCCAACTTGTTTCGAGTCCGGTAGTAGACCTTAATGTCAGCTTCCCTCAGGATACGCTGAATCTTGTGTGAAGTGTGGCCGATGTACGGTAGCACGGCAATGTTTTTTTTTTCTTTTTTCGGTTGCATCAGAGGATCGTGGAGCGTTCCTATTCGACAGTAGAGAAAAACGAGTTGCCCGAAATTGGTTCTCCCTTGAACCTTTCTCACTTAACGAAGGTTGAGATACGATTGTGCGATACGGTTCTTTTCAGAACCTGTATCTCAGCTTCACGTTAGTTGAGATAAACACATGGTGTTACCGCAAACCGAAACGATATCGATATTCCACCATGCAAAGCCTCAAAACTTATATATTATTCTCCCTGATTAAAAAGTTCTTCAATCTCCTTTTTCATTTAAAAATTGGATTTATAAACAAATTGTTTACCATCCATGAAAGCAAAAACTGCATAAAATTGAGATGGTTAAATGCACGATTGTGCTGTTACAGGCTTTCAAATAACAAGATCATTTTGTGTGAAGAAACGTTGAGATTTCAAGAAAATTACAATAAAAATTGAAAAAAAAAAAAAAATTGAAAAAAACAAAAAAAAAAAAATTGAAAAAAACCCACAAACAAATACAAACAAATAAACAAACAAACACAACCCATCTTTTGTGACTTAGGATCGGTCGCGAAGGGCAACAAATCTATTTTTTATTTTGGCCTTAGGCCTACTGTGAATAATTTTGAATTTCCATAATTTTTTCAATTTTTCCACTTTTCCCAGCTGTATCTGTATCAAGAAAGTGGAGAACGAGATACAACAATTTCGTCCCCATTGTTTACCCCACGTCGTTAATTTTGGACGATAGTGCTCGAATGCCCTGGGGACGAGACTGAGGATACAGCGTTATGCCCAGTTTTCGGACACGCACAAGAAACACCGTTTCTGTGCGTGAAACACACCGTTTGTCATGTTTGTTTCCCTGGTGAAAGAATTAATGCCCCTAGTTTTGGTTTAAATATGCCTATTTTGTTCGTACATAATGTTTCCCCCCTACTACGGACGAAGTATTTTGCCAAATATTTCGTCCATGTGACGAACGGATTTTCAATGGGCAAAAATATTGTTAAAAATGTACGTCACTGTGACCGACAATGAAGATCTGTCCTTGTAGCGAATGTTTTTCGATGCGTCGGCCGTCCCCTCAGTACGTCGCAAAGACAGAAATGACATGTCTGTCCCGGTAACGCACATTTTTTGGAGAATGAGCATGATGTCTGTCCCGGAGCTCGCAATGTACGGATTCGTAGAATGTGTGTTAAGAATAGGAGACTGTCGGAATGCCGCATGAGTTTGTCTCATTTTACACAATTATTTTGCTTTTAGATTCAACACACATCAAAATGAAACCTATAAAATATCCCGATTTTGGGGGTCAGTTTTGGTCCCGTTCGTTACGTGGAAATCTAAGATAACGTTTGTTACTTACCTGTAGCTGCGGACCGACGACCTTCTCCCCCGCTGTTCAACAACAACGCAGTAACTTCTTCACACAATGGCAGTCCCAAAGCGTAAACTAAAGTTGCAAATGTGCGGCGGCGAAAAATAGACCTTAATGTGTTCTTTTTTAATTTGCGCGGAAATTAATAAATGTGATGTACGTTATCAAAAAGGGACAGAATCTTGTAACTCCTTAAATATGGAAGGTTTTGTTTGCAATGAAATAAAACCCGTGAAAATGCTGTTAGTATTATAAAACATGGTAGTTTTCTTGGCAAGCCGTATTTATCTTCTTGTCGTTCATGGTCACTGTTTGTCAAAACTGGCATGTTTCACGTTCGTCACTTTGTGGGCAGACATTGTGACGAACGTGATCGCTGAATTTATCGGTCGTAAATTATGTTTTTAAACAAGAATTAACTGTTAAAAAGTAGATTTTTCATCTGAAATACTTTTATTTGTCATATTTGAAAGTTATTTTTATTTCTGTTCGAATAGGCCTACATGAATACATGGCTAAAAATAAGAGCACGCACGGCTTTACGCATGTCCCACAGAGACCCCCCAAAATAAGCTGGACATTTTTAACAAATTACTGATTATTTGAACAACTAACAACCAAATCCTTTATTATTGTGTATATTATATCTATGTAATCATACAACTACCGCGGGAATCATTACAGGTTTTATCTGGAACTTCAACATAATTTAAATTAGAGCTACTTTTGGTGTTGTGCAGTTGTAACATTTAGCGTGGACTTGCCCACATGTAAGTACATTTACATGTACATCAAATTTAAATTTCATTAACCCCCCCTACTATACTGTAGGCAAGTACATGTAGCTACAGTGGTCAACTGACAGTTTTGACTGTTGACCAAGATGTGCGCACAGGGGCATTTTTGACTGGTTTTTACTGTCCTTTTGACCACCCTGAACAATACAAAAACGGTCGACTCATTTTGACATTATGTAACTGGACACGTATGCATGTACTACACGTACGTGTAAGGTTTGAGAGTGTTTGACTTTTAAGTGCACTAAATATACCTTGGCAAGTATACACATCAACATAGCTACTTGCCACTAAAGCGCATCTACAGTAGGAGGGCTAATCCATTCATTATTTATCACAGTAGTGCCTCTAATCCATACATTATCCATTGCACTTAGTGCCTCCAATCCATTATCCATACATTCCATACATATTATCCATTCATTATCCTCCCCCTCCCCCCCCCCCCCACTTCTACGATCCCAGTCCCACCAGTCTTCCGCCTGCATGCTTCAACGCACTAATCCTCCAGCATCCAGTCATCCTGTGATCCTCCAGCAGTCTACTTTTAAAGCAGCTCAGCATTTCCCAGAGTCCGGCATTCTCCTGAAGACGATCAGAGCATACTCTCGTCACTCTCAATCCATACATTATCCTTTACAGTAATGCCTCTAACCCATACATTATCCTTTGCAGCAGTGCCTCTAATCCATACATTATCCTTTAAAGTAGTGCCTTTAATCCATACATTATCCTTTAAAGTAGTGCCTTTAATCCATACATTATCCTTTAAAGTAGTGCCTCTAATCCATACATTATCCTTTAAAGTAGTGCCTCTAATCCATACATTATCCTTTAAAGTAGTGCCTTTAATCCATACATTATCCTTTAAAGTAGTGCCTCTAATCCATACATTATCCTTTAAAGTAGTGCCTTTAATCCATACATTATCCTTTAAAGTAGTGCCTCTAATCCATACATTATCCTTTAAAGTAGTGCCTTTAATCCATACATTATCCTTTAAAGTAGTGCCTCTAATCCATACATTATCCTTTAAAGTAGTGCCTTTAATCCATACATTATCCTTTGCAGCAGTGCCTCTAATCCATACATTATCCTTTAAAGTAGTGCCTTTAATCCATACATTATCCTTTAAAGTAGTGCCTCTAATCCATACATTATCCTTTAAAGTAGTGCCTTTAATCCATACATTATCCTTTAAAGTAGTGCCTCTAATCCATACATTATCCTTTAAAGTAGTGCCTTTAATCCATACATTATCCTTTAAAGTAGTGCCTTTAATCCATACATTATCCTTTGCAGCAGTGCCTCTAATCCATACATTATCCTTTAAAGTAGTGCCTTTAATCCATACATTATCCTTTAAAGTAGTGCCTTTAATCCATACATTATCCTTTAAAGTAGTGCCTCTAATCCATACATTATCCTTTGCAGCAGTGCCTTTAATCCATACATTATCCTTTAAAGTAGTGCCTCTAATCCATACATTATCCTTTGCAGCAGTGCCTCTAATCCATACATTATCCTTTGCAGCAGTGCCTTTAATCCATACATTATCCTTTAAAGTAGTGCCTCTAATCCATACATTATCCTTTGCAGCAGTGCCTCTAATCCATACATTATCCTTTGCAGCAGTGCCTTTAATCCATACATTATCCTTTAAAGTAGTGCCTCTAATCCATACATTATCCTTTGCAGCAGTGCCTCTAATCCATACATTATCCTTTGCAGCAGTGCCTCTAATCCATACATTATCCTTTGCAGCAGTGCCTCTAATCCATACATTATCCTTTGCAGCAGTGCCTCTAATCCATACATTATCCTTTAAAGTAGTGCCTTTAATCCATACATTATCCTTTACAGCAGTGCCTCTAATCCATACATTATCCTTTGCAGCAGTGCCTTTAATCCATACATTATCCTTTAAAGTAGTGCCTCTAATCCATACATTATCCTTTGCAGCAGTGCCTCTAATCCATACATTATCCTTTGCAGCAGTGCCTTTAATCCATACATTATCCTTTAAAGTAGTGCCTCTAATCCATACATTATCCTTGCAGCAGTGCCTCTAATCCATACATTATCCTTGCAGCAGTGCCTCTAATCCATACATTATCCTTTGCAGCAGTGCCTCTAATCCATACATTATCCTTTAAAGTAGTGCCTTTAATCCATACATTATCCTTTACAGCAGTGCCTCTAATCCATACATTATCCTTTGCAGCAGTGCCTTTAATCCATACATTATCCTTTAAAGTAGTGCCTCTAATCCATACATTATCCTTTGCAGCAGTGCCTCTAATCCATACATTATCCTTTGCAGCAGTGCCTTTAATCCATACATTATCCTTTAAAGTAGTGCCTCTAATCCATACATTATCCTTTGCAGCAGTGCCTCTAATCCATACATTATCCTTTGCAGCAGTGCCTTTAATCCATACATTATCCTTTAAAGTAGTGCCTCTAATCCATACATTATCCTTTGCAGCAGTGCCTCTAATCCATACATTATCCTTTGCAGCAGTGCCTTTAATCCATACATTATCCTTTAAAGTAGTGCCTCTAATCCATACATTATCCTTTGCAGCAGTGCCTCTAATCCATACATTATCCTTTGCAGTAGTGCCTCTAATCCATACATTATCCTTTGCAGCAGTGCCTCTAATCCATACATTATCCTTTAAAGTAGTGCCTCTAATCCATACATTATCCTTTAAAGTAGTGCCTCTAATCCATACATTATCCTTTAAAGTAGTGCCTCTAATCCATACATTATCCTTTAAAGTAGTGCCTCTAATCCATACATTATCCTTTGCAGCAGTGCCTCTAATCCATACATTATCCTTTGCAGTAGTGCCTCTAATCCATACATTATCCTTTGCAGCAGTGCCTCTAATCCATACATTATCCTTTGCAGCAGTGCCTCTAATCCATACATTATCCTTTGCAGCAGTGCCTCTAATCCATACATTATCCTTTGCAGCAGTGCCTCTAATCCATACATTATCCTTTGCAGTAGTGCCTCTAATCCATACATTATCCTTTGCAGCAGTGCCTCTAATCCATACATTATCCTTTGCAGCAGTGCCTCTAATCCATACATTATCCTTTGCAGCAGTGCCTCTAATCCATACATTATCCTTTGCAGTAGTGCCTCTAATCCATACATTATCCTTTGCAGCAGTGCCTCTAATCCATACATTATCCTTTGCAGCAGTGCCTCTAATCCATACATTATCCTTTGCAGTAGTGCCTCTAATCCATACATTATCCTTTGCAGTAGTGCCTCTAATCCATACATTATCCTTTGCAGCAGTGCCTCTAATCCATACATTATCCTTTAAAGTAGTGCCTCTAATCCATACATTATCCTTTAAAGTAGTGCCTCTAATCCATACATTATCCTTTAAAGTAGTGCCTCTAATCCATACATTATCCTTTAAAGTAGTGCCTCTAATCCATACATTATCCTTTGCAGCAGTGCCTCTAATCCATACATTATCCTTTGCAGTAGTGCCTCTAATCCATACATTATCCTTTGCAGCAGTGCCTTTAATCCATACATTATCCTTTAACCCTAACCCTCCTAAATCCTCTATAATCCTCCGGAGGATTTTGGAGGAATGAGGCACGTTCGAAAATCACCAATTGGAGGATTATGGAGGATTGACGAGGGTCGTGCATTTGATAGTGGAGGATTGTGGAAGATTGAGGAAGCATGGTTCAAAGAGATCCGGGAGGATTGTGGAGGATTGAGGGCATAATGGAAATTTACTTTGGATGAATGTGGAGGATTATGGAGGATTATGGAGGATTGTGGAGGATTATGGAGGATTGTAAAGGATTGACAGAAACATAATCTTGTATCCTCCAGAGGATTTGAAGGATTTTGGATGAATGAGGCACGTTCGAAAATCACCAATTGGAGGATTATGGAGGATTGAGGAGGGTCGTGCATTTGATAGTGGAGGATTATGAAGGATTGAGGCAGTGAGTTTCATGCACAAACACATTTCGGAGGATTATGAAGGATTGAGGAAGGTACCTGGTAATTAAGGCTAGGGAGTTAGGGTTAAAGTAGTGCCTCTAATCCATACATTATCCTTTACAGTAGCACCTCTAATCCAGTATCCATTGTGGTAGTGCCTCTAATCCATACATTATTTGTTGCAGTTAGTGCCTTGAAGCTATACATTATTCAATGAGGTAGTGTACATGTATGCTCCTTTAATCTATTATCCATTGTGACACGTATGTATACATGCATTATTCATGAAGTGCATGTTACACTCTCAGTGGGCATACATACACTGTACATGTAAATAATGCTGCATCGTTAGATTTAAATAAACTCTTGGGGGCGCTTTGATATCTTCTACTGAAGGCAGACCAGACAGACGTACATAGTGGTAGTCAATTCATAAGCGAGCTCCCTCATCATCATCATCTCCATCTCTCTCATCCAGTGTCATCTCTCGGCTCTGTCATGTACATGTAATTTCCATACAATGTACATTGTGTCTACCTGAAGCATCACACTACAGTCTCAAATAACCAATACTTGTGTAAGCAGTCTCTTTATGAAGGCGGATGCAAGATGTAATATGATCTTCATTGAAATGCAGTTATGAGAGATGTTCTGATGATATTTCGGTAATATTGTTTTTCTGTGGTATTCGATTTTGATCGAAGGATTGTACAAACTTAGACCCTCATCCCTCAAAGGGACTAAGACGATAGGTGAAGAAAGACGAAATGTTTGACTTCACCAACAGAGGAAGGATGACAGTTTTACATTACCTTAAGATGTCTGATGTTTGTGATTTCAAGAAATGAATCTTTGCTGATAGAGCATCTTCGTTTTGGGGTTCTCTGACATATAGACTGGCACCCAGAGCTGTTGCATATTGTACATACTAATTCAGAATTTAAGATATTAACAAACAATTC
This sequence comes from Zoroaster sp. YZ-2022, assembly GCA_029582265.1. Classification (NCBI taxonomy): domain Eukaryota; kingdom Metazoa; phylum Echinodermata; class Asteroidea; order Forcipulatida; family Zoroasteridae; genus Zoroaster; species Zoroaster sp. YZ-2022. The sequence goes on from CM055824.1 coordinate 10,498,130, forward strand.
TTTGAATTTTGTTGTGCAGATGCAGGTTGGTGATATCATATTGGAAATTAATGGTGAACTTGTCGAAGGAAAAACAACAAAAGAAGGTAAACAGAACAAATTATTTTTTGTATTTTTGAACGGTCTAAATAACTTTGCTAATCTGGGAGATGGGAGGGGAAATGCTTCCTCTTAATCTTCAGGCATGTACACCATACATTTGTAGGCGTGCCAAATTAATTTATTGCCAACTTTTTTGTCACTACATTGTAGGATAATCAACCAAATTAACATTTATAATGTGTCATTTTTGTTTAAGAGATTAAAAACATACTCAGGCCGGTGCTTCAAACCGACCCTGCTTCAAATCATAAAAAGAGGACCAGTAACAGCTTAGGGAATAAGTGGGTTTTTAAATTAGATTCTAAGTTTGAGTTGAAGGCTGTGCCTCCTACAGTAGCTCTAGAGAAATGTCTAGGAGAGTAATAAGGAGAATTTCCCCCATGAGTGTTGGGAACATTGAATGTCAAGGAGTATGTTGTTTGAAGAGTGGAGCTGTCCGAGAACTCTACATGAAGCTGAAATCAGTTCTACATGTACATGTAAGTATTAAGGGATGCGTTCAATATTGACTGACAGCGAAATGGACGCAGAGTCTGCCGACTATGTTGAATAAAAGGCTTCCTTTTATAAGAAATGTCTGTCCCTGATGATTTACATGGGTTATAGAAGTTTCTGTACGTGTACATTTAGTATGTTCTACTCCACATGTATTATAAGTTACAAAAAGAAGTAATTTTCATTTTGGACAAGGATCACCAGAATTTACATTTTGCATTCATTATCGTGAACATGTTTGCATTGTTGGGTGATCTTTTGAAAGTCATTTTTGCTGGTGTCTCTTCTACAAGTATATAGTAGGATATTTCAATTAAAATTTATCTTTTAATGCACCGACAAATTCATGATTAGAACAAGTGCGTCATTCCAAACGCTAATACCCTTCCTGAGGAAACACTGCGTGTGACAGTTGACCTACATACATGTACGTACATGTACATGTTTCCTTGCAAACATGTACAATGTAATGTACTTTACACAAATTAATCATACATTCATGTACAAACACTATTTTTGTTGTTATTACACATGCATGTACATCTAGGTACATGTATACCTGCATGTCAGTGAATATTCATTTTTCATATATAACTACTCAAAACAATTTAGGGAACACCGGATTTTTAACATCAAATAGGTTTGAAATGTTCCATGAACCGGGATTTTCATTTGCAACCCCCTCTCTCTTTCAGTAGTCATGTCATGAAATGTGTAATCACTACATGCATCCTTTATCATCTGTTTCATTGTGCAGTTGTTTCGCATCAATTCTGTGAAACATTGTGTTTATCTGAAATAAATGATCTTGCTTTAACTGAGATTATTCCGGTGTTCCCTAAATTGTTTTGAGTAGTATGTATCCACATGAAATATATGTACAATTTTTGTCAATGTTGAGAGAAGTTTATTTCTTATTATCATGTAATGTACACTGCATACATGTTCGTCTGTACACATCTGTACGTTTATATGTGTGTTGTACACAGGTAAAACTTGTAGCTTTGCATGGTGAGGATGATGAGTAAGACTAATTGCGGTGACACCATGTGAAATTCTCTATTGAGTAGTAATAATTAGTTCTGAAAAGAACTGGAGGTTACAACTCGACGTTTCGATCAGTATGCTCTGATCGTCCTCAGGAGACACTGTGTTCTTTTTCTTCCAAAAGACAGTATCTAATTAAAGGGACAATATCGATCGTCACCATAGTATTAGCCAGAGGGGTGTGTCTGGGTGTCTTTTGGACACCCTGTTTCAATTTTGGACACCCTATTTCATCTGTCATTTACATGTAAAAGTATCGTAAGTGAACAATTTGGACACCCTGTTTTGAAATTTCCAGCAAATTTAGACAGCCTACTGGCTGATACATGTAGCTTGATCAGAGCAGACTTTCAACAGGGCATGGAATCCGTGTCCTAGTTTAAGATGAACACAATAACTGAAAATTACTCTCATTTATGCAGTAGCAATAGTAGTATGACCTTATCATGTGGGGTATTATTTTTAGTCAATGAGTCAATCTAAAACTAGCATTCCAATTCCATGCCCTGTTGATTGTGACGATACTGTCCCTTTAAAAGAATTTTAATTTATAAAACTAAAATTGTTAAAACTTCTGTTTATTCATCCATATTTGTTAAAAATCAAGATGTATTATGAGTAAAAACTAAGTGGTGAGAATGTCTGCTTATTTCTTTGTGTCATTAACAAGCTTCGGTTATTTAACACTCCTACTATACATAGCTGCACTTTAGCCCTCCTATTATCAGTGTTTTTCTTTACAAAGTGGACCCATACTTCAAAATGTCACAACTGGGACATATTGAGGTACACACTTTCTTATCTAAAGATTAAAACCCTCCTATTATCAGTGTAGTTCTTTACAAAGTGGACCCATACTTCAAAATGTCTCAACTGGGACATATTGTGGTACATTGTACACACTTTCTTATCTAATGATTAATGGCATAGCCCAAGGCTCTTCAGAGAGATGAGGTAAACTGAAGCAGCCACCTGCTTTGTTTCATTGCAAGGCTAACTTGAAATAAACCAGTGCAGTAACTTGTGGTATACACATACATGTACTGTGTGAAGGTCAGAACACTTTGGTTTTTGTCCCATACCCAGGGGCATTTTGGGGTATCCATGTACCATTATTGTGTACAGTATGCAATATTTTAACCCTTGTATACATGCAGTCTCCAAAATGCTGCAAAAAAAAGAACTGCTAATAAGTACACAATGCTTTTTGTGTGCATGCCTCAAAATATTGCATACTGTACAGAAGAATGGTACATGGATACCCCAAAATGCCCCTGGGTATGGGACAAAAACCAAACTGTTCTGACCATCACACAGTATGTGTATACCACAAGTTACTGCACTGGTTTATTTCAAGTTAGCCTTGCAATGAAACAAAGCAGGTGGCTGCTTCAGTTTACTTCATCTCTCTGAAGAGCCTTGGGCTATGCCATTAATCATTAGATAAGAAAGTGTGTACCACAATATGTCCCAGTTGAGACATTTTGAAGTATGGATCCACTTTGTGAAGAACTACACTGATAATAGGAGGGTTAAGGCATGCATAGAAAAAGCATTGTGTACTTAGCAGTTTTTGTTTTTGTGGCATTTTGGAGACTGCATACTGTATACAAGGGTTAGTGGCAAGGATATGTACATGTACATGTAGCTAAAGAGGTCAAAACTGCCTGTTGACCCAAATGTGCACACAGGGGCATTTTTGACAGGTTTTTATTGTCATTTTGACCACCCTGAACAATACCAGACAATGCTTTTACCAGTCAAAAACGGTCGACTCATTTTGACCTGTAAATGTACTTACTACACATAAGGTTTGACAGTGTTGGACTTTTTAAGTGCACTAGATCCGTACCTTGGCAAGTACATGTATATCAAAATTTTGACTGATTTTGACCCTTGTAGTAGTAGGAGGGTTGAATCGTTGTTCAAAGAAAGTGCAATGCACATTATACTTTGAAGCATTTTTGCCAACATTACCAAAGTTGTTCCTCTTTAACATCACAGGTTTTTTTTAAATTTGATCTAACATGCTTAAATTGTCATGCTTGAGTTTATTCGTAACTCAATCAAGACAATTAGTTAGCGCTCCTTTCTGTCTCAACTTCAGCACAAGATCCACTTGTGGCAATTTTCATCTGCCTTCTGCAATCCTACGAAACCTGATACATGCAAACATGCATGTTGCCAGATCTTATCATCTCCGTTGTATAATGTGCTTGATAACTTTTCGTGGACGTCTTCGTTGAAGCGTACAGAATCTAATCACTGCACCTGAGAGATAAATTGAACATTTTCTGTGAGAATTCATCTCTGCAACCCCTTCCCTGGAAGGCAAACAGATCGTACGAGAGACGACAAAAATTACTGCCTCAATTTCACATTCTTTATGTATACTACACTAAATGTATTCAATTGATGCATTTTGTATTGAAAAATTTCTGATACATTCAAGAATGTTTACAACTAAAAATCCCAAATTTACATTAAGAAATTATGCATTTAGTTACCATGGTAACATGTTTGTGTCAGAATGACTTTGTTTAAATGTCAGTTTAGGACTTGAGCATTAATTATTAAGATTAGTCCAAAAAAAAAATTCATTATTTATTCATGAGGATCAGAACGGAAACAAACCCAAGTTTATGCTCAATGGGGAACACCTTTCTGAGAAGTTAAAAGTTACAATTAAATATTTAATAATTAATTTACAGTGTCCGACCAAAAACTGGCTCCAAATGTTTGAAGCAGTTATGATCATGATCACTTACAGTTACAATTATGATCACTTAACGATAAGATGTACCGTACATGTAACAACTTTGCCACCTTCCAAATATATCCATTTATTTTATTTTGTAATTTTGTCCAATTACCAAAGTGGTTCTATGCATTTCAAGTCAACAAATAACTCAATTCTCTGAATTATTGTGAGAATGTACAGTACATTATGCATCAGTCATTTGCATACATGTTAATTACTAGAGGTGAGCATCGTAGCATAAGAGCCAAAAGGCGCAAATTCAATTGTGTTGACTAAATTGTTCACACTCGATGCTCCTTGAGAAATGTAGAATGACCTTTGAATATTATGTTTATTTGATTTGATTACACGTACAGTATGTTGAGTTCTTTCCATCCTCTCTCAATAGTTCACTTAGTACCTATGGTGGAAGCATTCATGTTCATTTATTAAATTTCTCATGGAAGAAACAAACCTTTTTTAGAATCAGTTCATGTTCTCTTAAAGAATCTCAGTACCATACATGTAATTCCTAATGGGAGAACATTTTAATCAGTTTTGCAGGCCTGAAAGTTATACACCTGTATACCCGATCAAATTAACCCTCCTACTATCGATGCACTTTAGTAGGCAGTTGCTATAGAGGTCAAAACCAGTCAACTGCCTGTTTTGACTGTTGACCCAAATGTGCACACCGGGGCATTTTTGACTGGTTTTTACTGTCATTTTGACCACCCTGAACAATACCAGACAATGCTTAGTCAAAAACGGTCGACTCATTTTGACCTGTAAATGTACTTTATACTACACGTAAGGTTTGACAGTGTTTGACTTGGGAAGTATTTCAACATTTTGATTGATATTGACCCTTGTAGTAGTAGGAGGGTTAATAATCTTTAAATTTCGAGACTTGGAGGAAAGGTTAACATCAAGGCATCGTGGGAGTAGGCGTGTGATGCGCAAATTTAGTTCCTAGAACTACATGGGTGTAGACACAATCTACACTGCAAATGTAGACGCTGGCAAACCATCTGCTGTTGGGCTTTCGCAATAAATGCTAACGTGCGCTAGAGATAGTTCTGTCACACAAAGGGTCTGTCTCCCAGACTGCACTGCTTCTTTTTGAGACCTTGCACGTCAGTCTTTGGAACAATACATCATGAATGACCCAAAACCATTGTTCTTGGAGTACTATGCCGTGAAGTAAGATACGTGAACTAAGATACGTGAACTAAGATACGTGAACTAAGATACGTGTTAGTACACAAGTGGCACACTTCATGTAGCTAATAGACTTTTGGTAATAATGCACACATGTTGACATTTTATGTATGTATGTAAAAACCTGTATCCTTTTTGCACTTGCAAAAAGTCTCTGGTTTCTGGTCATCAGTCGGCTTCAAAATAGTTGCGGTGATGTGTTGTTTTTTTTCGACCATCTTTTTTTTTTGGCCAACAGGGAAATATGTGATACGTTGTATGCGAGGACCAAATTTCTCATACATATGTACAAAGTATGGTGGCTAAGAGAGGCCTCACAAATCGGGCAAACATTCATACCCATATACATGTAATGTGAAAAAGTCATTTAAAGCACAGCGCGGCAGAATTCCAATCGATCCAACAATTTTGGCTGCAATTGGACATCATTTCATAGCAAAATAAAAAAATTTAAAAAAAGAAAATTAAAAATGCTGACGCGCGGGTCTGAGGCGACACGCGCAGAAACCAGAGACTTTTTTTGTTTGGCCTGATGTGAAGTTGTCGCACTGTACTTATACGCATGTATTCATGTCTTAGTCATGCTGCACTGTTTGTACAATATATGGAGAAACACCCCCCCCCCCCACAGGTTATATTCAGTCTCCCTTTAAAAAAAAAGAACATTATTTGAAAACTGTTTGCCGTGCCTGCTCATTCCTTAACATTCGGAATTACACCTGTACAAAAATGTTTTCTCGGTTAAAAAAAAAAAACAAAAAAAAACCCACCGAATTTGATCTATTGGAATGATTGATAGTAACTGATGCTAAAAATACATGGAGATCACTATTGATACAAATGCTGTATAATGTGAAAGTACGTGTACATGTCAACACACTGCAATGAACTGAATGATGTCCGGAATTTCCCTTTAACATTCCTCTATACCTTACTAACGGGTACATGACATAAAACACAATAAAGGGGGCCACTTTGCATCCGTCACGTTAAAAGTTTTCCAATGGTTATTTATTTTTAAGTACCTGAAACCGACCAAAAAGTGTTTCAACATGTGAATGGACATGCAGGCTTATACCAGAACTAATTTGAGTTGATTTATTTAATTTTTTAATTTTTTAATTTATTTTTTCACCCTCAAATTTCCATAAAAATTGGACGGAAAAAGTTACCTCACTTTTCCGTCCATTTGTTGATGGAAATTTTAGGGTAATTAAAAAAATAATAGTAATAATCAACTCAAATTATCTTTAGGATAAGCATGCATGTCTATTCAAATGTTGAAATTCTTTTTGGGTGGTTTCAGATATTTAAAAAAAAAGTTACAACCATTAGAAAAACTGCTAACGTGACGGTAGGAAAGTGGCCCCCTTTATTGTGTTTTATGTCACATGTAGTTCATGCTACACATATATCATTAACTTCCTTTCCAATAAATTGCCAGTGGCTGACGTTTTTTCCCCTCCCCCCTTCAGGCAACATTATAGTACTCTCACTTAAAAACTTGTCCCATAAAAATGCATTGGCACCATTCTGTTAACAGTTCGATATGGCAAACCACTGCAATGTGACACGCAAAATTACAACTTGCTATCAGATGACATTTTCCAATAATTGACAGGACCTGCTGGCTGGCCTAGGGTTAACCGTTTGTTTTTAGTGTTAAAATTTCACAGAAAGCCTAATGTAATTTAATGGGTAGGTTTGGTATACATGTAGCAAGAGGTTGTAATACTAACAAACTTGGGTATGCTAATGGCCAGTTATCATTGACTTCAGAAAGATTTACTGTACGTCACACGTATATTACATGTATCTGTGATTATAAGGATCTGGCTGTCTTAGAAATTTCTTCAGCATCTTCCAAGATGCCAGTTGGGAATTTCTGCATTCATTTCAATTGCCGCAATTTATCATTTTCACCGTGAATATCATAATGAAAATAGGTTTGACACAAATTTTACCGGCTATTTAGAGTGCAGTTAAATTCTGTCAGAGACCTGATCTGAACCAACATGATTCCACACACTAGGGCTGTGCGTTTTCGGATGTTTTTGGAACCGGATACCATAAATCAGGAAACTTCGGATACCTGGATACCCGTTTTCATTTTTGTTGAAAACATGCCTCCAGTGGTGTACAAATACATGTACATGTATGTACTGTAAATGGTAACAAATTGACTTTTATAATACAGAGGATACCATACTATTGATCTTTGCTTTATTGGAGTATAATCTCTTGAATTTAAAGATAATTGTCTGTACAAGTGCATTGTTCAAGAGTCACAGATTTCTGTTTGCACCGCTCAAATGTTAAGTCCGAATTTTAAAAAGTCGTTTACGGGTAAATGGAACCAGGTAATGACCGTTTTGGTCGGGTATCCGGATACCCGGATACCTGGCACAGCCCTACCACACCCCTACCACACCCCTACCACACACACTATACATACTATGTACATGTACATGTACATGTAGCAAAACATGAATTGAAGTAACATTCTTTTTATCAAGAAGAGAAGAGAAGAGATGTTTTTAAATCAACCACAAATACTAACCCTCCTACAATCAGTGCAATTTTTGAAACAACCCATGCAGGCCACTCCAAGTTGTTGCAGTTGTTGCCAGTGGCCTCATATGGTTACCCTTCTGTGCACTGTCACACCACTGAGATTGCAGGGTCAAGTGGTCTCCCACTGATACATTGTAGGCCATACTAATGTTCAAACAACCATCTGACCATGTATTTTGACTGTACACACCTAGATACTAAACCACTAAAGACTGGTTTGTTCACTTCAGCATGTGTTGAGTATGTAATCGGAGATGGTCTTATTTACAGTGGCCTTGGGTGGCACTGGGTTGATTTTGTAAGATTACTTGGAAAGGACAGCAGTGGCTTGTATTAAGCTTGGGCAATAACATGATAATATCGAATGGAAACAAAATTAGAACAGTCTTTTGAGCTTGTGGAAGTGAGATACAAAAGCGAACTACTTCAGAAGTACAAACACGCTCTGCAAACGAATTTGCGAATTATTGCGATGCTTGTTGAGGGTACATGTATATACATGTACCCGTGGTTATCAGCTCTAAAGCAATCATGCATGAATGAAATAATCGCGATATTATCGAAAATCGCGATATATGTTTGCCGATATATTGTGGATGAAAACAATCAATATCACCCAAGATTAGCTTGTATGCTTTAAAGGTTGGTGAAGAACATATTGGAAATTTAGTGGATCAGAGTGGCCTCCATGTGAAGTAGGGTATTAATGGAAAAAAATCACTTCCAGTTCCAGATTCAACTTCAGACAAGAAAGAAAATCTAACCATGTGTTTTTATGTACATACATGTATGTAATGTACTACATGTATGTACACGTGTAGCATCTTGATAAGATTAAATTGTCTATATTGTCCTTATCTCATAATAAATCTAGGACAAGCAATGTACAGTTCGTACTTGACCATGTCAATATACGGGCATTATTCAAACTTACGTGATCAACCGCACTTGAATTTGATCATTGCAAATATGTAACTGAAAACGATGTATCAAATCTGATGAAGTGGAACAATATAACTACAGTCCGAGGTCTTGTCAAGATGTAAGTGCTACATGAACACTTTGAAGGTACTACATGTACGTGGGTGCAATTAATAGCCAGTTGTTTCGCAGGACAAGAGTTCACTCGTTTCTGAAAATTGCTATGCTATTAAAGGGACAGTTTTTCTTAAATCATAAAAGTCATTCCTTAGCACTCCTACTATACATGTACATGGACATGTACAAAGAGCTGCACTTTAATCTACACATTGAAGCCACTCCCAACCACTAAATTCTGTTCTTTAGCAACCTTCAGTACATAATGTACATGTACAAGCCTGCTGTCCTTTCCAAATAATCTTACAAAATCAACTGTGGGCTACCCAAGGCCACTGTAAATGTTTGAACATATTAGTATGGCCTGCAATGTATCAATGGGAGACCACTTTACCCTGCAATCTCAGTGGTGTGACAGAAGGGTAACCATAGGAGGCCACTGGCAACAGCTAATGGCTTTGAGTGGCCTGAATGGGTTGTGTCAAAAATTTCATTGCACTGATTGCAGGAGGGTTAATGTAGCTATAGAGGTCAAAACCAGTCAACTGCCTGTTTTGACTGTTGACCTAAATGTGCACACAGGGGCATTTCTGACTGGTTTTGACCACCCTTTGTTGGGATCAACTTTATTTGGGATGAAGGCATCACATTTTGGAGATGAAGATATCGCCCCATAGCTACATGTACATGTACATGTACGATGATTCCCTTTTGACATCCCTCCAACCAAGTACAATGTACCGGTAACTCAACCTAGCGGGCAGTCATGAACGGGGAAAACACATACAGATATTCCAAATGGTGAACTTTTAACTTTGAATGATTGGTGGTTTTATAATTATAATTTAAAACTGCATTTTTGTACTTTGAGTCCAACTTTGTTGATTTGGACTTGTACATGTAACCTAAATCCTTTCAGTCTAGCCGTAGTTTTTAGTTATTAAGCCACAGGATGGGATTATAAGACGTTGCCTATAGATGATCTGTATGTATTAATTAGTTGTACATAGTGTAAATAAATATTTCGTATTATTTTCTGTCCAAGCGAAAAATTAAGTTTGAATTCTTGATTGGCGTGTTTGTCTTAGGAGTGATTTGGCCTGGACGCATTGCGCGTGAGGGCAGGTAGACCCGGAGTTGTGACACAAGGTACAATGTCTGTGCTCACACCATACACATGTACACATGAGTGTACACGTACATTGTATTGTAAACCACGAGACTAAATACGTGTATGATGTACTGTACATGTAAAATGTATGTACATGTACATGTACACGTAACAGCAAAAATAAACGCAAGTCCGAGGTCTTGTCAAGTTTTCAAACAGAAGATAAACCATTTTGATTCTAATCACTCATTTAATAAAAAATGCTTTCAATTTGTGAGCTGAAAGTGACTGTTGAATGTGAAAATCTTGCAATGCAATTTCAACAGTCACTTTCAGCTCACAAATTGAAAGCATTTTTCATTAAATGAGTGATTAGAATCAAAATGGTTTGTCTTCTGTTTGAAAACTTGACAAGACCTCGGACTTGCGTTTCTTTTGCTGTCCTCGGACTTGCGTTTCTTTTGCTGTTCAGTATATATTTCATAATTTTTCTCCCAAAAAGGTTCAACAACCCATAAATCAATAAACCAGTACAGCCACAACGGCAGTGGAGTATCCCTGTGGTGTTTCTGCTTAAACGCCATGGATTGTACAGACAGTAATGAGATCGATGAACCCCATAGAGTCTTTACAGGGACTATACGTATACTAATGACCCTCACTAGCTTCTGGCATTTACTTATCGCTCTTATTAACCCTCCTATAGGTTTAACACTCAAAGACACTAAAAATGTTTATGTCTCTCTTAACCCATTGACTTTGTGCAGTGCACTCAAATACACTCAAAATTTGTATGTAACTCCCAACCCATTGACTTTGTGCAGTGCACTCAAATAAATGCAAGGACATGTGGCTAGGAGGTCAAACTAAAACCACTCAACAGTACATACACAGCTCTGTGTGACTCTGTGGTTTGACCTACTAATTGGCAATGCACCCAAAAATACTCAAGTGACTGTCTGTGAGTGCCGTGCTGACTGGGCCAAATTTCAGCCTGGGCATAGGAGGGTTAATGATCATTTGTCTCCTTGTCGGATATCTTGTGAGTACATGTATCTTCTGCTGATGTACCTGTACAGTAAAGGCTGTGCGTTTTCGGTTATTTCGGGAACCAGATACCTGAAATTGGAAATCTTCGGATACTCGGGTACCCGTAAACAATTTTATAAAAACACATACATGAAAATACTCTGGAATGTATAAATAACCAATATTACCCAATATTAAGTTTCTCTTGTTTAATTAGAGTCGTAATAAATGTGGACTTACTGTAATTATTTCCAGCCTCTACATGTAAACGACACGTAGCATCCCCATTCCCCACACAAAAAATGTTAACAAAAAAAGTGGAGACTTCCATTTGTGTGGCTTAAATGTTCAGTCCAAAAAATTCAAAAGTTGTTTACGGGTAATTGGAACCGAAAAAGTGAACCGGGTAATGACAGTTTCCGTCGGGTATCCGGGTACCCAACACAGCCTTGACCCTAACCCACCCCAAATCCTGCAAAATCCTCCCAAGGGGCACTTTTTGTGAAAAATTCAGCACTGTTGGAAACTTTCACCTCGTCAAATGGGACAAAATTACTACCTGGCAAGAAGTACAGGCCAAAAGTGCTGAATATGAAAGATCAACGAAAGTGCATGGTGCATTTTGAAGATAAGGGCATGTTTCTAAAAGTGCACTGACGGATTTTGGAGGATTCGGGAAGTTTCTTAGCCAGAATACCTAGGGGGTTAGGGTTTTAATGTACAGTAGAGTGCTCGGCATGTGTATTGACAGTATTCATAATGTACTTGTACATACATGTACACATTAACTTTAATGAATGGACATCAATTTTGGTAAAATTTCACTATGTCCATGTAAACTTCAGAAGAATTTATGGAAGTCGGGAATAAATACATGCACAAAAGTACACGTATGTTTTTTGTTTATTTGATGACAATTTTTGAAAACTTGCATCTGAGCTTTTATTTTTATTTTTAATTTTTTTATACAAATTATGCTTTAAAATTAGATTTTTCTCAAAATAATCTTGAGCGGCATGGTTTATACAGTAGATGCATGTGGGCAATTCTTTGGTAACGGAATTACGCCCATTTGTCACTTTGTCAAGGATTATTCTTTCCCAAGAAAATATGTTCTATGCTAGGCAACTCATCTAAACATGGAAAGGGAGCCAAGACCCAATAGAATTGATTGACCGCTAAAAAAAAAAAATCCCACAAGATTACCCTTTAAGGGGCGGAGCTTAATATCGGTAACGGAATTACGGATGGAGGACAAGCATATTTGAGTTCTCGCATAAATTAATAAAACTCTCTGAAGTTTTGAAATTTTAAAATTGGACACTACCTGTTATTTGTAGAGTTCAGGGTTGTTGTTAACTACAATGCAGAACAAAGTTGAAAAAATAATCACTCTTTTCATAATTTGCATTTTAATCACGGTAACGAATTACGCCTGGTGATAACGGAATTACGCCATAGGTTTAATAGGTAAATGCAATACATTAACATTGAATTCAACATAAACTCATCACAATACAAATTTTAGAAGTTTATAAAATGGCACAAGGGAAAGCTAGGTGAAAATTAGCAGATCAAAATGTAAATGTAGGCCTAAACATGTCTGGGCTTCATTTTTTTAGGTCAAAGGTCAAGGTCAAATGAAAGTAGTCTGGTGATGGCTGCATTGCTGGTTAGCAGATTTTAGAATTTGCCTAATTAATAGACCAATCCATTAAGCCCCACCCCTTTACATATTGACCAATCACAAGATTGCCTACATCACCACTGTACTTGAGGATTTTACCGTGGCTGACTTTTGGTGGCATACATGTAGCAAAGGCTGTGATTGGTCAACACGTTAAGGGCGAGCTTAATGGATTGATCTATTGTTATCTTCCGAAAGGTAAAAATGGTCAAATAATATATAATGTGTCCTGGTTAAAACAAGGGCATGTACTTTAAATCCATTTAACATGTTTAAGAGGGAAATCTTTAATAGAAATATTTAACACATACATGATGAACTGCAGCAACAATAACAAATGTTCAATATTTGCTTCCTCAAATTCTTTTTTTTTTTTACATTCTGTGGTTGTTCCATGTTAAAAAACGTATTATAGATTTGGTAATTAATAACCATGCAAATGGAAACATTAGTACATTTCAAGTTTAGTATTTTCCTGAAAATGCGACCAAAGTGACTGAAGCGGCTGAATTGAGAAAGAAAATTGTCCTTGGAATATTTTTACGCATATGTTTATGGGTTTTAAATGCTCAACTGTGCAATTTAGAGCATTTTAAATGGTTTTACATGTATTTATGTTGTTTTTTTTTTACCGAAAATCGAATTTTACTATGAAAAATTGTATTATCGTATTTCACTAGTTTATCGTGCAAAATACAATAAAACTGTACTGGTTGGCATCTCTGAGCAAGGGAAAATGTAACAAGACTGTGCAAGCTGTGAAAAAAAAAGAGTTATTGGATGTTGTAGCTTGAGAGATCTGTGTGGAATGAAAGCACATCTCGTCTATCCATCTGGGGTTCAGGTAGGATCAATGTGATGTTTGTTGTCTCAATAACATCAACATCTTCACGCTCTGGCCACACAAACTTAAACTGACCCCTGTGCTGCAGAAACTTAACTGCTACCTTTTCTTGACTCTCTGTTTGTGTCAAGATTTGGCCAACATAGTAGTTTGTTGTTTTGGCAGTGTGATATGGGATTAACACCCACTTTCCAACAACTACATCTGGCAAGACAACATTTACTACTTCTACAGCTCTATTCAAGTCAGTTTTCTCATTTGACACTTTCTCTTGGACGCTCTGTGGATGTTCAACTTTGAAGATGTGCCTGACAGTTGTACTTGATTGGGCATGAGGTTTCACATCAACCACATATCGAGTTTGTGCATCTGCTTGGTGTTAGGAATTGCCTCTACACCTTCACATTTAGTATTTAAAGTTATTGTCCAAGGTTACATGCAAATCTCCTATTCAATATGTCATGTACATAATCTGGAGGAAATGTGCATACTTTGTGCATGCGTAATTCCGTTACCGTAATTCCGTTACCGTTTCGTAATTCCGTTACCACTTGGAAAAATGCCAAGAAATTACTATTTTAAAGTTTTTATTTTTCATTTATGTTTATAGTAGGGTCTTTTCTCAACATACACGATTTGAAGAAAACAACCAAGAAAATTTGTGAAATAAGTAACTTTTGCCATTTTTTCGGTAACGGAATTACGTGCTAATTTTGACATTTTTAAATGAAGGCCTACACTATATATATATATATTTATATATATAGATTTTTTTTTAATGACCCTGAGTAATGTTAGTAACTTGTAACATTATAAAATAAATCAAACCTTTTCCCTGTAATTCAGAAAGTAATACATACACAAAATTTTATTTTTTTACCAAATCTGAACGTTTTTAATCATAAATTGCAAAAATCACTGTTTTTACCAGAAATATGTATTTTTTTTCAATTTCATTTTTTGAACTGAATTCCCCATTTAATTGAGGTCTGGAAAAAGTACAAAAAAGGTTTAATATGTAAATATTTATTTTTGACATTTTTTCCTCTCCCATGGAGAATTGCCCATGTATGTCCCAAAATAAATTTGGGTCTTATCATAAATTGATTTATGTACATGTACTTACATGAAATTACTGCTAATCATATATGTAGCTTTTGACTACTATTTTTTGAAATATCTCATTTGGAAAGTATTTGTTTTCCTTTCTAAAAGGAAATTATTAAATGTCCCAATGAAAAGATTTCAGTAAATTGCTGATACAATAGTAGATACAATTGCTGATACAATTGCTGATACAATTGCTGATACAATAAATGTCCCAATGAAAAGATTTCAGTAAATTGCTGATACAATAGTAGATACAATTGCTGATACAATTGCTGATACAATTGCTGATACAATTGCTGATACAATTGCTGATACAATTGCTGATACAATAAATGTCCCAATGAAAAGATTTCAGTAAATTGCTGATACAATAGTAGATACAATTGCTGATACAATTGCTGATACAATAAATGTCCCAATGAAAAGATTTCAGTAAATTGCTGATACAATAGTAGATTGCTGATACAATTGCTGATACAATTGCTGATACAATAAATGTCCCAGTGAAAAGATTTCAGTAAATTGCTGATACAATAGTAGATTGCTGATACAATTGCTGATACAATTGCTGATACAATAAATGTCCCAGTGAAAAGATTTCAGTAAATTGCTGATACAATAGTAGATTGCTGATACAATTGCTGATACAATTGCTGATACAATAAATGTCCCAGTGAAAAGATTTCAGTAAATTGCTGATACAATAGTACTAGTAGATACAATAAATGTCCCAATGAAAAGATTTCAGTAAATTGCTGATACAATAGTACTAGTAGATACAATAAATGTCCCAGTGAAAAGATTTCAGTAAATTGCTGATACAATAGTACTAGTAGATACAATAAATGTCCCAGTGAAAACATTTCAGTAAATTGCTGATACAATAGCAGATACATTTTAGTAAATTGCTGATACAATCGTGAAAATTTAGCTTATAACCAGTCATTGACCCATCAGTGACTAGTCACTGACCTAGTCCTAGAGATGAACCCGTTACAATATTTATGACTGAGTAGACGATCGGAGATGTGGAATAAGCCAGCTTATGATATGAGTTTCATTTGAATAATGTCTAGTACTCGGACTCAATGGTAAGTATTGAATTTTCCATACTTGACACTATAGGCCAAACACTATGCCAATATGTACACAGCTTACAATGGATGTGTATAATGGCACAAGGGTACCAGACTTTCCAGAGCTGGAGGTTACTATGCAAGAGCTTCCCCCGAATCATCTACAGTAGCAACATTGGGAAATTCAAATTTATGCAATTGCCACTGACTTGAGCCAGTTTCCAAGACATTGTACAGTTCAGATTTGTACATGTACAGTATGTAGCTTTGCATGGAGAAAAGGATTTTTAAAAGTAAAAACTGTTTGCGGTGACACCATGTAAATAAATTCTCTTTTGAGTAGTGAATCACTCTGAAAACACCAGTTCTTTTCATGGTGTCACTGCGGACAGTCTTTACTTGGACATTATAATGCTTACTCAAATGAAACTCATAAAAGGTGTCTCTGAACAGCAAAGAACTCACACAAAAGTCATGAAATAAGTCATTAATGTTCATGTGTACAGTATGGTTTTTCTGAAGACGATCAGAACATACTGATCGAAACGTCGAGTTGTAACTAACCATTTCTTTGCAGAACTAATTACACTACTCAATTGAGAACGGTGTCATTGCAAACAGTCTTCACTTATCCTTTTCACCATGCAAAGCTACATGTAATGTACAACTAGAACTCAAGTGTTTTGTTGGAACAAACACACACTGTTCGTGTGAACTTCCGGTTCAATCAAATTATCGTCGATGGTGATGTACAAATATTACGTGTCCATACACGGTTCTACATGTACAATGAACATGTACACAGTGTACATGTAGTTCACAAAAGTAAGTACACACATGTACTTTTCAGTATATTGTACATGTGTGTACACGTACATGTACATGTACATGCATACGTGTATCTTTATGTTCCACATACTGTACCGTCTGTACAACTACAGTAGTTGATATTGATTGAATACTACTAATAACACTTACATGCTTGGTGTCATGCCCTACCCTCACCCTCCCCCCCCCACCCACCCACCCACCCCTTCTGCTCATCTTTTGTCGCCAAGATCTCCATCTTGGCGTGTGAATAGATCGCTTCATTGAAAGTGCAATCTGGTAAAAACTTGCAGTGAAGCTAATGAGTCCACTTGCAAGAAACGATCGTAGCTGTTGCTAAGTTACGTCACGGAGCAAACGCTCACAGGTGTTATTGTTATACGTGTACATGCCAGCTTTAAAGATACAATTGATTGCTAAAAAGCACCAAGATCGAAATGTATTCCAAAGAAATATTACAAACAATGAACAATGATACACCCTAATTAACCAACCCTATAATTTATGTTTCTTTGGGTTTAGAGTACATGTAGCAATGGAATATACTACTCAAAACAGTGTAGGGAACACCGGAATAATCTCAGTTAAAGCAAGATCATTTATTCCGGATAAACACAATGTTTCACAGAATTGATGATAAAGGATGCATGTAGTGATTACACATTTCATGACATGACTACTGAAAGAGAGGGGGTTGCAAATGAAAATCCCGGTTCATGGAACATTTCAAACCTATTTGATGTTAAAAATTTGGTGTTCCCTAAATTGTTTTGAGTAGTATATAACTGATGCAGGATTCAAAGCATGCATATATTCATGGCAGAGATAATCCTTAGCCACCAAAACAGAGATAAGTTTACCCCCCAGCAAATTATGACTAAGACGTAAAAAAGATCACCGTAGACGTGACTTTTTCTTATCAAAAGTAATTTTACTTCTATGGGAATTTCGATGAGAAAGTTACATTGAAGTACATGTACACTGTAAAGAGAAGTTAAGAGAACTAATGCTGTAGACAGGTCAGAAAAGATACAGTAGAAATCATGCTAATCACAAAGCTTACGATTTCCCCATCCCCTGGATACCCTAAAGGTTCCTCTAAACCCCACGCCACAATAATTGCATGTGCTTGCTTCACTCCGTAAATTTATGAAAACAAACACCCTGAAACAAGTCTGGTGACGTGCATATTTACCCTGCATTTTCTTCTCATTGCACCTAACAGTAAGTCTGTATAATGCAATTAGGGAAGGTCCCCTCATGTGTATGTATTGCTCCACCAATTTCAAAAATGCTTCCGGAGTCTTCCATCATGTCTGATCGAGAATGACTCCTGGGTGTTATTCCATTTCTCATCTCTTGCTTCCTTCATAAATATCCATCATTCTCATATTTCCACTAATTTCCCATCTTTTTGATCCCGATGACTATCATAAACAAGCCTCCTTCCATCTCCTCCCTATATGTACATGTACATGTATGTATCACCTGCAGTTTTCTTGTTCTCCAGTGTCCAAGTTACGAGTACTTCTTACCTCACTCAGGGTTTAATTGGTAATTCATTAAGACATCTCATTCCTGTCTGGTTTTTTTTTCCCTGTTTCAGTTGTCACAAGTTTGATGCGTTCGCCTGACGATCTCGTGCTGAAAGTCAAGGAAGGTGAGTTGAAAGCACTCTATCTGCATATCTGAGATGATTGTATTATATCTTGAAAATGTCTTTTTAGGTGTTTGTGCGACAGTTTTTTTTCTTCTCCTTCTCGATGAGAATTATCGAATTCCATAAAAAACATAGTTCCAAAGTTCACAGAACCTTCAAACTTGACACATACTTAGACCATAACATGTACATGTAGTTGTCAATAAATTTATGACATACATGTCTAGTTTCAGGTAAAGTTGTGACGTCGTGGTGATGTCATCAGATATCGAAAAACACTAAAATCCAATTTTAATATTTCATGAACCACAAAAGATATTTACACAATCTTTGCATTATCTTACAGATCTTAATTTATGTGGCATTTCGTACACAGACATGACCCAATCTGACCTCTCCTTCTGGTCGAAACCGGAAGTTTCAGTGAAAAAATATTCTGAAGCACTTTTATAGGGTCCATGATATGGTATTTGGAGATGCTTTCAGTGGTCGAAATTACTATTGACGTGTGACCTTTTTAAAAATGTGATCGATGACCTCACCTGTTACAGCGCCCTCTGGCGACAGGTTTAAAAAATTTTTTTTTTTAATTTTAATAATCTGAAAAACCACAGGAAATTTGAATATGACTTCTGTGAATAACATGACTAGTGACATCTTATCTTTTCAAAAAATATGTTTGATGACGTCATCAAATTTCAGAGTGCCCCCTAGCGGCAGTTTTAAAAAGGTTTTAAAGAAATTGAACCAAAGCAGGTACATGTACTAACGTTATTTTTCATGATCATGAGGAGGTCATGACCTTTAAATCACCTGATCTGGCCTTTACTTCCGGTCCAAACAGGAAGTTCAAATTCTACAGATTCTGATGCAAAATTGATGTTATTTGAATATGAAATTGATATTGTTATTATAAAAGATGATACACCTTTGCAAAATATGATATTGACATCATCGATGCTAATTTGGTTAACCGGAAGTTCACACGAACACTGTGTGTTTGTTCCAACTTAATTTTGATCTTTTTCTGGCATTATTGTCCAGTCAAAATTGTTGTCTTTTATCAGATTTGTATTAACTTGTTTGTTGTTAGTTAGACTTCAGTACTTTTTTGTTGTTGATTAAATCTAACCACCCCAAATCCATCAAAATCCTCCAAGGGGCACTTTTGGGGGAAAATTCAGCACTGTTGGAAACTGGTACAAGTAAGCTCACCTCTTCAAATGGGGCAAAATTACTACCTGGCAAGAAGTACAGGCCAGAAGTGCTGAATATGAAAGATCAACGAAAATGCATGGTGCATTTTGAAGATAAGGGCATGTTTCCAAAAGTGGACTGATGGATTGTGAAAGATTTAGGAAGGTTCCTAGCAAGAATACCTAGGGGGTTAGGGTTAATGGCCATTAGAGTACTAATGTTTACCTTTTCATCCTGCAGTAAATTATTAGCCAAGAGTTTCAATGTATTTAATTCATAGCTGCCCAGTGATGACTAAATTAAATATAATCAATATTTCCTCTTTATTTTTAATCCTGGCTAAACTAATACTTGAGTTTGGGGGCAAATTCTGTCATAATATATGTCCTGTTTTGGGTCAAATTATGTCACAATGCAAGTCTAGTTCTATGTCAAATTCTGTCATTATTTAAGTCCTGTTTTATCCATAAGCGTATCAAGCTCAATGTCTTGTTTAAATACATGTACATTACATTACATGTACTATGTATTTCACTATGGATCATCTAGGGTACACATACATGTACATGTAGTACGTGACAAGGCATTGTGAAATTTAAAAAACATGTACATTTTTATGTACACGTGCCAATGAATTCAGATATTGTTGAGAAATAAACACTTTCATCCCTTACTTGTTGAACATTTTTTTAAACACAGTGCACGTTCATTCATTCATGCATATATTTTGTTTAAATACATGTACTATGTAGGCCTATATAATTTGTTTAATTTTTCCCTCTGGAAACCTGATGCATACACATCCGGATGTTTATTTTACATTTGTCCACGGTAACTTCCTACCCAGAGCTCCCGAGATTTGCTTGATACATGTAGCTTTGTGTCTGTTACCCATGAAACCTCCACTCACGCAAAATAAAGTTCACAGTATACACCTTAAAACACATTCTTAAAATCAAATTACAGTACGTTGTACTTGCAACTTGGAGAATACAATGCTATTATTTCTCAATCTAATTTAATTTGAAAACTCGAGGGTTCTGCTTTACATGTATCTCTTATTGCATTGAACATTCATGCATCATCATGAGTAATAAACTGTAGTGCATTGAGTTTCTTTCCTTCCATAGTACGGGCCATGATCTTAACCACGGCCATCATGGCCACTGTGGCCACTGTGGCCACCATGGCCATTGCCGTGGACCTTGGCCACCCTGATGTTCTTCACCAACCTTTAAAGCATACACATACAAGCCACTGCTGTCTTTTCCAAGTAATCTCACAAAATCAACCCAGTGCCACCCAAGGCCACTGTACATGTACATAAGACCATTTCCAATTACATACATGTACAGTACTCGGCACACACTAAAGGCCATTACAGTCTTTAGGTGTGTTTCACAGTCAAAATACATGGTTGGGTTTACAGCTGGTTGTTTGAACATATTAGTATGGCCTGCAATGTATCAATGGGAAACCACTTTACCCTGCAATCTCACTGGTGTGACAGTGCACAGAAGGGTAACCATAGGAGGCCACTGGCAACAACTGCAACAGCTTGGAGTGGCCTGAATGGGTTGCTTCAAAAATTGCACTGATTGTACATGTACATGTACATGTACATGTACATGTACATGTAGGAGGGTTTAAACAAAACAGGTGTAATTGGTACATTCTAAACCACGCTGTTGAAAGTGTCCATACACTGTGTGTATAGACGTACATGTACATGTACTGCAATGTTATGTTATGTTATGTACATGTACAGCATGTAATCTTGTGACTGATGGTGAGGTTTTTCTTGAGTGGTCTGCAGATATTAAAAAATGGATGGGTTGAAGTATTATTTGAGTGTACTGTACTACATGTGTATGTACACTTTTCTAGAGCGGATGATGTGTTACATACATAAAGGTACAGTTTAACGCATGTGTGGTACAGTATGATTCTGGTTTGTATTTCACAGGTACAGATTTGGAGCAAGGAAACATTTTACATACGTGTACATAAATAACATAATGTACATGTATGGTGTGTGTACAAGTACATGTACATGTATGTACAAGTATATTTGTTCACAATGGTTAGCTGTGTGTTAACCCTCCTACAATCAGTGCAATTTTTGAAACAACCCATTCAGGCCACTCCAAGCCATTAGCTGTTGCCAGTGGCCTCCTATGGTTACCCTTCTGTGCACTGTCACACCACTGAGATTACAGGGTAAGGTGGTCTCCCATTAATACATTGCAGGCCATACTAATATGTTCAAACATTTACAGTGGCCTTGGGTGGCACACAGTTGATTTTGTAAGATTACTTGGAAAGGACAGCAGGCTTGTACATGTATGTACTGAAGGTTGCTGAAGAACAGAATTTTGTGGATCGGAGTGGCCTCCATGTGTAGGAGGGTCAATGATGTGGAACTGTCACTCAGATGGGATATTCTGAAAAACTGAAGTGCACATAATTTAAAAGAAAGTTGAATCCTAAAATCAAGATTTTTTAACAATTTGATATATTTTATACATAATCTAAGTTGTACACGTAAGTCGGATTATCAAATGATTTGACTACCAAAGACTAATTAAGCACTTGTCTGTTATGACTTCTCTGTTTTTGTTTCGCTAGGTTGAGTTTGTGACACAGACCTTTTGTAATAAGACTCAAAGCTCTGCTTGACTAATAGTCACCTGTCCAAAGCACCTTTGCCTTATCAGTTATGCAATCACCTGTTTTTTGGTACATGTACAAACAGAACATTTGTACACGTATGCACCATCAAAATAAAAAATTGATGGATGGGATCAATAAAGTGCAATAGAATATTCTTCTGTACAAATTGTAACTGACAATGACGTGGGTCGTTGTTTAGTTTGTATTACATGTACATGTACATGTATGTATTTTTGCCAGTCTCTGCAAGATTATGTAAAGATTTCAAAAAATAATTAAAAAATATCACTTGCAAATACATGTAATTCACGATTTAAAGGTCCTAGGAAGAGTCAAATTGTGCTTATTTATTTTCTTTTGTTATTTTATCAATTGATATGAATAAAAAACAATTTTACGTTTAATTTTTGTCTGGATTGGGCTAATTATTTTTAATTTGATTTTTACAAAAATTGCCTCATCTAATTTCAAATGCTGCCCAACGCGCGGTGGCGCTGTTCGTGACGTAGACCTAGGCACCAATGTTGCCACTGTGTTTAGTTGCTCCATGGTTAAACCGTGGGATTATAAAAAAGGGTCATAAACTGTATAGCGTACACATGTACAGTGTATGTGCACGCGACTTGCAAGTTGCATAGTAAACATGACCGTATAGCACCGATAAATCTGTACTGTAGGCTCTACCGTAAAGCAGCGCAAGGCCCGTCGAATCAATGGCATGGATACACATGGCCAGGAGTCATTGGTGGTGTGTAAGCCGTCGTTATGACCGTTTCAAAACATAATTCTGCACTCGATGATTTTGAAACAAGATCCAAAAATCACACACATAATTAACATTGTCAAAGAATTGTACAATGACATCTTCAGTGACTTCACAATGAAGCGACATTTTTAGCGTTAATGTGGTGTGCGAGTGTAACAATCGACCTCTAACGTTAGTAATAGGCCTATTGCTTGTGGGTGCGTACACATGTAAGTTACGGAAAACAAAGCAACTTACCCTGAGACTTTCTCGCTTCAAGAAGCTCCTCTTTTCTTTCTGGACGTTTCTTGGCCTTCTGACTTAAGGAAATATTGTTGGCACTGCATCAGGGCG
Organism: Zoroaster sp. YZ-2022; assembly: GCA_029582265.1. Classification (NCBI taxonomy): domain Eukaryota; kingdom Metazoa; phylum Echinodermata; class Asteroidea; order Forcipulatida; family Zoroasteridae; genus Zoroaster; species Zoroaster sp. YZ-2022. Next base: position 10,521,661 of record CM055824.1, read on the forward strand.
CAGCATGGCTTTAAATCTCATGCCAAACTGGCTCTGGAGCCCCGGTCAAAGTATGTTGGCTCAAAGTGAGCGCTACATATCATAGAGTGCTCCGTTGGTCCTGACCATTTCGCCCTGGTCAGCTTCACACTCGCCGTCCAAATTCGCCTGTATTTAGGGTCTGGTGGAAATCGGTGAAGGCTGACACCTTCCTTTGTGGTGTTGCTACACCCAGCAACAACACACCTACAAGGCATTTCCCAAAAATGTGGGATATCTACTAAATTTAGCTGAAAAGAAGATCTAATATGGTTTTGAGTACGACTTCGCCATGAGCAGTGCTGGAACTTCCTAGGTCTACGTCACGGTTGCGGATTATAATATGATAATGAGGAGGTAGGGGAGGAGCGTGGCGCCCCCCTAATTTTAGAATTTATTTTTTTAATGGTGCAAAGGGGCGGGGATAAAATAGACAAATGACAAATATATGTTCCAATAGGTATACTTTATTGTTTTCACTGTTAAAAATTTCTATTTCCTAGGACCTTTAATTCAAGGTTTCATCATCTTGTTTATGAAGACACCGCCTTAAAGGATATTATTCAGATAAAGCTTGTGATATTTTGTACATCAACAACATATCATCTCAAGTCAGGAAGTCATGTCAAAATGATGGATGGGATCAATACATCGCAATAGAATATTCTTCCCTGTAAATTGTGACGTGGGTCATCACTGTTTAGTGTTTTTGCCAATCGCTGTGAGATCAAGATTTCCAAAAATTTCACATGTAAATAATTAAAGATTGATTTCAATGCCTTATCATCTTGTTTATGAAGACAATCATTTTTAGTCCTATCCCAAGAACCGCCTAAAAGGATATTGAGATAAAGCTGGCAATGTTTTGTTGATCACACCATAACTCTCAAGTCGGCTGCGATTAGTTGTATAATTTGTTGTATAATTATGTTGAATAAGGATTTCCCAAGGTATTATGGTTGAGTTATTGGTCACGTTGTATTCCCTCAGTGTCTCACGGATGACTTCATCTTGAAAGCTGAGTTATAAGCATCATGCGGCATCTTTTTGACGAGCCTCTGTCATGCCGAAGTTGATGACATTTTCAAGGGATTTATTGAGAGGGCTTCTGTCTAGAGGGACTGCTGACCTTTACACTGCTGGGATACATCTTGTACATGTACAAATATAGATCTATACTTGACGTATACCAATGATACTTTGATGTATCAACACTTTAACACTTTCTGTTGGACAAAAACCAAATAGACTATTAATTACCATACTGAGGCAATTTATGTCTTGTTTCCTGGCTGCCAATAGCTCTCACCCTCCCAAATCCTCTCAAATCATCTTTGCTAAAGTGAAGGATTTTGAAGGATTGAGGTTATTAGGCATACTTGCCTTTCCATGGTACATGTACATCCATGTTTGTTGTAGTGATTGCAAGGTCAGTGCTTGGGTCAGTGGACACTGTTTATTACTCCATGCATAAAGGGAGGGTCCCTGGCCATGTACATGTATCACAGATTAGAAATACATGTGTGCATACATGTCATGTGCTTGCTTTACTACTGAAGGATTTTGGAGGATTCAGGTTATGTGTAAGCAAATGGGCCTCGAGGGTAATGAATTACATGTACATTGTACCATGAACATAATTTCAGGTTGAAAGACACCAGTCTCTGCTCAATCTCTGCTAAAAAAAAAAAAAAAATTATATTTTTTAGTGGGGGTAAAAATCAATGTCTACCTCTTTTAGAAGAACATTTTATTCTCATTAACCAGTTTACCAGTAAGCGCCCATAAGCACAGACTTTGGGTTTCAGCCTGTCATATTAATGTGCTCTGATGCATTATTAATAGAATAAATATCAGCACAGCATGCCTCAGAAGATTACCTCTTAAATCCATGGATCTGGTATTTTTTCCCCCAGTGCTTTGTTGTTAGTTTTCTGCATCGACTGAGGTCAAAGATCATATGAATTGGTTTGTCCTTCACCCTGGAATTACCATTCCATAGCTGACTCCGTGGGGAACAACTTGTTATTCTACAGACCTTTTTGTCATTAGAATCAAGTTGTTGTTATACAATATTTTCAAAATCAGTATCAGTTTACATATGGGTCAAATACTTGTCAGCATGCTGTAACTACCTGTACATGTACATGTACATGTATGTATACAGTGAGTTGCATACTGTACAGACAGTACATGTGCTTGATTGAGGTGAGCGCCTAACAAGCGACACTCCAAGTCTCTCTTAATTTTCTATCAACTTTACCAGTTTATTGGTGCATTCATGTCTTCATTTTTATACCAGTGGATTTCTAATAACACCAGGATGCTGCTGGACTTTTTTCATTGATGAAGACACTTGCCATTATGGGTATATTTATGAAAATTTATTTGAATTATGCTATTGTATGATTTCTTGTGTACTGTAAAGCGCCTTGAGCACTTCTTGGTGGATATGTGCGCATTATAAATCTTCTGTATTATTATTATTATTATTATGTAAGTTATTGATTTAATTTTGCCCTAGTATAGCACTGTATGCTCAGTGCTTTCCGAGTGTCTGTGAAAAAACTACACAGGCGACTCGGGCGGGATTCAAACCCAAGACCTCCTGCTTACTAGTGCAGACGTCTTAACCTCTCGACCACCGAGCTTGCCCGATGACGATTGGCCGGCTAGAATCCTATATAGCAGCGGGTTCCGCGATATAGATTGGTGAAATTCTTGCGTCGGGAGATATCTCCCGACGCAAGAATTTCACCAATCTATATTATGTAAGTTACGTACATGTAGGTTTCCTTTGCATTTCCTATCATCAGGCCTCAATCTTCTGTGTTGTACACTTTTATACGTTACATCAGCTACTGGCTTCTGACTACATGAAGGTGTTTCATTGATTGCAGACAAGGCTGTATACATGTAGTTTTTAATTTTGCGCGCATCATAGTGCACGTTTAAACATATACTACTCAAAACAATTTAGGGAACACCGGAATAATCTCAGTTAAAGCAAGATCATTTATTTCAGATAAACACAATGTTTCACAGAATTGATGAGAAACAACTGCACAATGAAACAGATGATAAAGGATGCATGTCGTGATTACACATTTCATGACATGACTACTGAAAGAGAGAGGGGGTTGCAAATGAAAATCCCGGTTCATGGAACATTTCAAACCTATTTGATGTTAAAAATCCGGTGTTCCCTGAATTGTTTTGAGTAGTATATTTACATGTACAACTGGTACACGGAGTATAAGTCAGGATATGGAAATACATGTAGGGCGTCCAAATTGGTTATTCTTTGAAAAACAGGGTGTCCAAATATTTAACTTACAATACTTTTGAATGTGTATTACAGCAAACTCGGTGTCCAACATATATACATCCAAAGGCATTGCTGGCTAATGCTGTGACTGTGTACATGTACATGTGTGAAGATTTCAGACTTTGCATGGTGGAGTATTTGTGGTTGGTTTGTGGTACATGTAAATTATGGGTTTCATCTCAACTGTTCCTACTTGTAAAATGTACATGCCGTTAGTCTTCTCTGTATGTCGATTGCTCTGCTGATTGTTGTCAGCATCAGGAGATTGTGTGTAATACATTGTTAATAAGATAAATTGGTAAGCTTAGGCGATAACACGATAATATCGATTATCGCGATACCTTTTTTGTTTGATTACGATATCGAGAACCTTTTCAAGTTATCGACATATCGGCAAATCGCGATTTAAAAAAATATCGCGATTTAAAAATATATCGGGATTAAAATTTAAAAAAAGCAATTGTGAGTCGATTCAGAAATTCCATGGAAACAAAAATTAGGCCAGTCTTTTCAAGCTTTCACAAGTGAGAAACAAAAGAGAACTACATGTACTTAACAGTGGTTAGACGACTGTGGGATCACAAAGGAGCTGCCATACCAGGGTCCAGACCCAGAACTCGCTTGTTTCTCTTAATCCACTGCCACTCGAAGAAATTATTCAGACAGATTAAGTATTGGGAATTGAATGCATACCTCATACCTGTGATTGTCGGCTTCTAAAGCAATCGTGCGCAAATGAAAAACTAATCGCGATACTATCGAAAATTGCTAGTTTGACGATATATCGTACAGTAGATGGAATCGATATCTCCCAAGCTTATAAATTGGACAAAATTTTATATGGTGGTACATGTATTTACTGTTTGAGTGTATTTATTGGCCATGTAAGAGTACTAACATTTACACGTAGAATACGTGTAAAGTACATATAATTTACCCATAATGTACCAATAATTTACCCTTCCCAATGGAAGACGGCTTGCCTCGCGAATTTTAGTGGTCGCCTTGTTTTTTGTTTTTTTTGCCAATGTTGCCACCTCTTGACTTGTTTAAAACCAGTGTGTTTACCTGTTTTGTCATCGGTGTACATGTACTTCTGTCCTTGTTTCATTCCAGTGTTTAACTGGCGGAACTTACATTTTCACAATGTAATTTTAGACAATATAATCACAAAGAAATCACCTTTACGAAACATCTTTCTATTGTAATTGTTATGTTTCACAAGTGATACATTTACATTTCTGCCATACTTAACGTAAGACTGTAGACTGTTTCCATCCTTTGCTTAACCTCTTCAATCCCTCATGCCCCTGTGCATTTCTTTGGCCATTATTATTTCACGTGAATCTGTGTTTGTTCTAGTTTTCTCAATTGGCAAGATTTATGGAGTGCCATAGTTGAGTGGTTTAAGTGCACCGGATTTGTGTTCGGATGGCTAAGTCGTCAGAATTTGGGTTTGAATCCTGACCACAACTATTGCACGTACAGTATGTCCTTGAGCAAGACACTTTACTATAATTGCTTCTCTCCACCCAGGAGTAAAATGGGTACCTGTGTGGGCAGAGTTGGTTTTTGTCGTTTGATTAGCCTGTATTTGCGCCAAAACGGTTGCAATTCCTGAGATGGTTTCAGGAATGATTTATGAACCTAATGAGCAAGGGGTAATAAATAGCACAGTGAATAGTTTACTAGATACCAGCGTTTTATAAGTCTTTATTGTTAAGATTTGTATTTTGACATTTATTGAGAATACAAGATAGCCATGATTAACATTGCTCTATGATGTTCATCTCTTCTCTTCACAGATACTGAAACTAAAACAAGAGTTCTGAAATTCCTGGAGCCTCTGGAAAACCCTCCAGGAACCAATCCCAAGATCAGAATAAAGCCTATCGGTAGAACCAGCCCAAAACATAAACAGCCGACGAGCAAAGGAACATCACCAACGAGAACTAGTCCGAGTGAATCGCCACCGCCGGCAACACCCAGTAGTCCGGAAAATGGAGGAAGTAGCGTGAGTTTTAAGTTGCCACCAAGCCAGGTTGGTCAAAACGATGGGGCAGTCCATGGTGCAGAGTCAACACAAGAAGGAAGCGTAACAACTCAAAGAATATCTAGTGTGGATTTACAGGTGAAACAATGTAAGAGTGGTGGTGCTGTAATCGTTGAGACTCCCGGTCAAAACAAGCAATCGCCCATCAAGAATACGCATCCCCCTGACACTAGGGTAGGAAATAGCGCCCCCATTAACGGGATTGACAGGGATCAGCTACGAGTCCGGGATGTGCCAAGTTCAAGACAGGTATGTGCAGCGAATGCGTATTCCTTCAGCTCTGACTCCAGTGTTTCAGACATTCCATCTGTTCAGGTCATGACAACAGTGGCACAGATCCATCGAGAGGACTCTTCTCTGACGACACGTACTTCAGAGCAGGGGACAGTTGACACAATGGATGGCCAGCTTCACAGCTGTCTGAGTTCCAATTACAAAAGTGACATGATTGGATCTGATTTCAAACACAATGACATCAATAGAAATATCAGTAAAATGCCTACTGTGACGTTAGCGGAGAGTGAATCGTCTCAGAGTGAGCTTTCCTCTCAAGCGAGTTCATGTCCTTCGGAAGGGCCACTCTCAGAATCGCCTATCAGAACGCAAAAACTTGGAGCATCCGTGAAACTTCCCTCTGGTAGGGATGTAATAGAGCCAGACAAACCAATAGCAATTGATGTATTAATAGGAGATAAAGAATCGGACAGTGTAACGTATGATTCTGGCTATGCTAGCACATCATCCGTTGCTAAACAATGCTCTAATTTCGCCCATTCCCAATCAACTCAGACAAACTTAGACCCAGACACCAACAGGTTGGTGGAAAACTCTCTAAACGGGCCACAGGTTCCTCATCAAGCACCTGTGCCTCACGGGAATGATGTCACCGAGCACTGGAACGGTGGGATGGGAGGGAGAACATCTAGTGATCACAGTGTAAATTCAGAGGAGTCGGAGTGTCTCGATATGGACAGCTTGGGTAATGCGCTCCAGGCTGGGACTAAGAATCTAGATGTGCCATCAGCCCAGCGGCTAGCAAAGAGGTTGTATATGCTGGATGGTTTCAAGAGATCGGATGTTTCCAGACATTTAAATAAAAGGTAAGCCTAGTAGGAAGGTCATTGCATGTTATTGCCCAATCATAGCTTGATGAAGATATTATTCTCCACCAATTATAGTCAATGGATGAGCACATGGAGAGTTGAGTGTGTGATGGAATGTTGATGAGATAAGAAAAAGGAATGGGATGAATGGGAGATATTTGCTGCAAAATACGTAAATACATTGTAACTACATGTATATTCCCCTAGCCTTTTTTCTCCTATGCTATCATTGTATATTGTTTGTATTCATGTTTTTTCTTTGTTTCCGCGCCTTGAGCGCCCAGCAGGGTGGATATGTGCGCGCTACAAATCTTTATTATTATTATTATCATTATCATTATCATTATCATTATCATTATCATCATCATCCTGATAACTATAAGGGTCCTTAGCCAATCTCGCCCACTAACTCCACCTGGAACAATCTAAATTCTCACCCGCAAAAATTCTCGCCCTCACTATTTGTTTTACTCCAAGTCTCCTACCAGACCTTTAGAAAAACCTTAACAATAGAAGAAGCTGGCCACATTATAGTTTGATGTAACCGCTTTGTCTGGCTGGGCATGGCCAGACCTTAATCCATTCACACAATGGAAAGGCTTAATTGGCAATTCAAAAGGTCTAAGCCCCACATGAACACTGTCAATGGATTAGGAAGTTAACAATGGCAGTTTTTTTGAGGACTGCAGCTTCATCACTGCTTTCAGGGCGAGTCTCATGATAATACTGGGAGAATGACCCAGTGGTTTTTGTGGGCGAGATTGGCAACGGTCCCGAAGGTACATGTACATACTGCATGAATTAATTATCATAGATCTGCATGTACCGTATGTACACATATCTTTGCATCGGTGCAACAAGGTCGTATCATAGTTACGACCTTATATAATAATGGACACTTATATTGCGTCGGTATCCATCCTCCAGCATCCATTCATGGGATGATCCTCCAGCAGTCTACTTAAGCAGCAGCATTTTCCAGAGTCCGGCATTCTCCTGAGGACGATCAGAGCATACTGATTGAAACGTCGAGTTGTACCCCCAGTTCTTTTCAGAACTAATTACTACTCAATTGAGATTCCACATGGTGTCACCGCAATTAGTCTTACTTATCATCCTCACCATGCAAAGCTACAAGTTTTAGGTATCCATCAAGTTTGACACTAATGGCGCATGAACATTATTACCCCTGTCATCGGGCCAGTTACCGGTATCATTCCTAGAACCATCTCAACTCCCTGGGGAGTATGCAGACATGGATTTTGCTCAGTGCAACAAGGTCGTATCTTTTTGCAGAGTTCCAGGATGAACACGTAAAACCTATGGAAGAAGATACAACGTTGTTGCACTCGTGATCAATTGTTTTAATTTATGCACTTTTGCACATACGACCTTGTTGCATTTTTTTAATTTTAGATACGACCTTGTTGTTCTGACAGGACAGTATGTTTGCTGTATGGACTTCCTCAAAAGACCAGCCATTATTTGCAGGTGGATCTAATAACAGGCTGCTGAGAAAGAAAACCATGAACATTTAGTAGGTCTCTTACACAAAGCTTAGCCTGGTTACAGTTGGGGTTCCAGGCTACCAGTTGGGATTCCATGCTACCGTGGCATTTTATTTTATGATCTTCATCCCTTGAGGGCGCTATTGTGCTTAATGTAACATGCTGTTTCTGTTGAGATTTGAGACAAACCCCACCCAGCCTGTTCCCCCATCAGCTTTAGATCACCATACATATATATACATGTATGAAGCCGACATCTTGGATTTTCCCACATTGCACATTTGAGTATAAGCAATGGGATTGGACATAGCTTAAATTTGCCGCATTCATTTTGATTATGGCGCAATATGCTGAAATTTAGAAAGATGGAATGTCACTTAAGAAAACAATCTTACATTTATTAACCCTAACTCTCTAGACAACAAAGCCAGTTGCAGAATTTTGAAGGATTTTTTATTGTTTTAGTACAATGCCTAGGGAGTTGGGGTTAATGACAGTTCCAGTTCACCCCAGTGCCTCTTGATAAACTTAACCACATCCTTTTCTGTCACATGACATGCATGAGGAAGAGTACAAAATCTTCCAATCTAAGGACAACATTAAAATGGTCCAAATTTGAAGGAAACTGCAGCCTTCAGACTTATCTCCCCAATCAAGGATAGATATCTTAATCTAATAAAGAAGTCTGTGAGCAGAAGGCCAATCATCTGAGAGCGGAGGATAAACTATGATCAACCGTCGTCGTCGCTGCAGACATTGGTTCCTGCCTGCTACATTGCCTAGAGCTGTAGACTAGATTTTATAAATTGTATGTTCAGTGTCTAATATCCGAATACAGTGTATGTGTACAAATGAGATGTACATGTACAGTAGGGATTCAAGTGGTAAATGTTTGATTTGTAAGATGGTGTCAGCAGAAATCACTCACCATCTGGAAAGGCTGCAAATTCCTTGTCTTTTAATTCCATTTGGAAAGGCTTTAAAAATAGTCTTGGATGGTGTGCACAATTCCTGGAAAATAATGCACTGTGCATACTTGAATGTGGCAATTGGCAACCTACATGTACATGTACACATTTGCCCTTTATTTTTTACACTTGACACGTTTTTATTCTATCCACGGCCGGGTTCGACCCGGCATCCCCGGCCCCACAGATGTTTCTTGGTTGGCCGCACCGCCCTCACTCGGTAAAAAATAATACCGGCAAGGGGTTAAATGGGTTATATATACATGTACATTTGTATGTGTGGCGGTCCAGGAAAACCCAACACATGGTCAAATTTTTACAATTCTTGTTGAGCATTTAATCAAGTAATACACCCTTTACTGATCTCATAACAGTTTTAATGAGTTCAATATATTCAAACCACAACTAAAGTTATGACCTTTCAAAGACGGTTTATTCTAAAACCCACAAATCCCTTGAACTATTAATAGGACAGGATTAGGACTAGTGTAGAGCTTTCCATTGATGGGTTATTCATAGGGGGGCATCGGCCAAAAAGTGCATTGTTTTAGAGTGAATTTTTTTAATCTTCTAATTTTAAAAAAATGCATTGGGTTCAAAAACATCCCAAAAATACATTTTATACTTTGATTTTCCTTTAAAAAAAAAAATTAAGAGGAAATTTAAAGACAACAACTTCCATTTGCAACCAAAATCTCAAAAATGACACTATGGTAAATTTTTACGTAAATCGGTCCATAATTACAAAATGTGCGTGGCGACTTCCGACGGGTTTTCCCCGACTGCCACACATGTACAAACGATATGTGTACAACATAGTGGACATTCAGTGGTTGGGAGTGGCCTCCATGTACACATACCTGTATAGCAGGGTTAAAGAGAAGGTACATGTACGTGTGCATGTACCGTGAATGTACCGTGCATGTGCATGTACCGTGCATGTGCATGTACCGTGCATGTGCATGTACCGTGCATGTGCATGTACCGTGCATGTGCATGCACCGTGCATGTACAGTGCATGACTTTTTGTACAATATTGGCATTTAGAAGCTTGCATTCATTTCAGTCCTGATCTACATGTACATGTAGTTTTTAAGTACAAAAAAACTAATCTGTGAAAATTCTATGTATATGTACCATGTACGTATTTGCACATTACAAAATTTATATTGACTGCAACGGAAGTATTGAAATATTTTTTATAGAAATCATTATTAATCAAATAATTGTTTTCCCTGTTTCCCCCATAGTGACACACACACACCTGTACATTAATAATACCTGTATGAACATTTAAAGAGTACATGTACATGACATACACCGTATTCATGGGTGGTTTGCATGTATCACTGTACACGTACATGTACATGTACATGGCCAATTCCAGTGATGACAGACGCGACAAAACGTAGCTGTTTTTCAACTCTGAAGTTTATCTACTGAAAACTTGCAGGAGATAAACCTAAATGAAACACCTCATGTTCAAGTGTAATACTCATAGTTCAAAATTAAATGAAAACTTTGAAACATAATTATTTACTAATTCCACAGGAGTATAATTAGTCCAGCATGACAGATGGGACATTTTTTTACATCCCATTTTCACTGTATGTTCTCATGTGAATAATTATTTTTGTTTTAGATTACATGTACATACATGTACATGTATGTACATGTACATACATGTAATTTTGTCACTGGTGGAACTCGAGTGGAATTGGCCACATATATCCGAAGCTGTCATTGCTTATATTAATATTGAAACAGCTTGTTCCATAATTTGGAATAGCTGCTGCAGCATCAATATATACATAACGGCAAAAGAAACGTCACCCCCTAAATTTTGATAAGTCTGAGAACGGTTTAACTTATGTGTCCTCAGACGTCATGCATGACGAATTTTGAGGTCAACCAAATTTGCCACATTGTGTTCGAGTTACACTCCATACTCATAATATTCTTCATTAAACAAATTATATTAATTATAAAATGAAAATAATAAATATTTTTAGGGGTGACGTTTCTTTTGCTGTTATGTATATTAGGATCAAAGTTTACATATGTAAACTTTGACATAGGTCAGGCGCTCTGACTGAAAATTGCTGTCCAGAACATGTACATTGTACATGTACACGTATGTAAAGGACCAGGGGACAATTTCACACAGCCGCTAATAAGCAGAGAATTTTGCCAAGCAAATATTTTTGCTAAGCATTTATAAAACAGACTACCAGCCAAAATGTATACATTTTGTATGAAACTTTGGCTGATAACCAAAGAAATCTGCTTAGCAAATTTGTTCTGGTAAGTAATTTTATCTGCTAAAGAGCTCTATGAAATTGACCCAGTAGTATGTACATGTACATGTAAATCCAAAATCGTAATTATTTTGAGAACTGTTTCTTTGTAAAGCATTTATTTTCCTTTCCTCAAATTAAGGCTGTGCATTTTTGATTATTTTGGGAACCTGAAATTTGAACTTTCGGATACCCGGGTACCCGTAAACAATTTTGTAAAAACACAAATACATGTACTCCCGAATGTACTAAGAACCAATGCAAACACAAGTTTCAAACAAAAGCCAGCCACTTTGTGAAAGGCTGTCGGCAAATGTTACTTCTAAAGCCTTCATCCAAGTTTTTGTTAGCAAAAAATCAGAGACTTTTATTATTTTGTGTGGCAACAGATAAAATAGTAAAATATTTTCAATTTAAGAAAGAAAATTACTTCTGTTCTACTGGTAATACGTACAGTACGTACACTGTATGTACACTGTATGTACACTGTATGTACACTGTATGTACACTGTATGTACACTGTATGTACACGTATACCGGTACATGTGTGATACACTGTACAAACCTACATACATGTATGTACAGTGTACATGTATGTAGGCAGTATGTAAAAAATATTTTGGATAAATTATTCCAATTATAATTATTTCATGTCTAGATTACAAAAATTTACAATGTACATGTACTGTACGTGTACAAAATAAAACTTTTAATGAATATTAACACTTACATGTACATTTATACAAATTTAATTTAATGTTGTCATTTTTGTTAGTATTTACATGTACATACATACTGTTGTCAGCGGCGCTTGATCACTGATACGCATCAGTGAAACTTTACATATCATTATATAGCCATATTATTTCCAGCATTGTTCATCATCACCTATCAAGTGTATAGGATTAGGATTAATCTGCATCTGATGTCGTTTCATCTGACTGAAAAGAAGCCATTTGAATTCTTCAAATGGAAATGATTAAATGGCCCATACTAGGTCAGATGTAATTTAAATCTTTGGCAGGAACGTGAAGCTGGCAATTTGGGAAATTAATATGTTCGGTTGAATACACAAATGTAGGTACATGTACATTATTACACTACGTACCTGTACATGGATGTACATGGATGTACATGGATGTACATGATGCACATAAGTACATCATTACTTAAAGCTGCACTTGAACGGAAAGTTAAAAAAAAAAAAAATTAAAAAAAGAGTTTTGAACCTTGTTTGTATATATATTAAGGTATTTTTTCATTGTTAATATGTGATTGGATCTGGCAAAACCCTAAACTTGGACCCAATTTTCAAAAGTGAGATTTTGGTATAGTTTGATTCTCTATAGATTTTCCTCTTTCATTTGATACTAGATTTGTAGACTTTTCCCCCTGATTTCTACAAATCTGGTATCAAATTAAAGAGGAAAATCTAGAGAATCAAACTAGATACCAAAATCTCACTTTTGAAAATTGGGTCCAAGTTTAGGGCCAGAGCTAGTCACATATAATGTTATTATGCTCATAGTTTTTTCATAATTTGGATTGAAACAAATTTGGCCCCATTCTTGGCTCCCGCCATTGGCAGTGTGATTCCATGGCACTCTACATACTACGAAATCAACACTGAAGCACCAGCGGCTAAGAAAACCAGCGGTAAAGTCCCAGATGTACGACTACATGTGACGTCATCAGAGTCATGTACATTGTACATGTACAGTAGCAAGCCATAAACCCGGAAGTGGCCATCTTTATCCATTGTGTTTACGGCTCACTGGCAACTTGCCTTCGCGGGAGGGTACCTCAATGAATAATGTATGAGACTGACGACGCGGGGAGCTTTTTGCAAAACTCGCTGTGAGGCAGACGTGGAATGCTGGTTTTAATGATGGTTTTTTACATTAACCCTAACCTTCCCAAATCCTCCAAAATCCTCCAAAATCCTCTTTACAAAAGTGAAGGATTTTGAAGGATTGAGGTTGATTTTAAAGGATTGGAAATAGTACGGATCCTGCATAAAATCACATCGGTTGATTTTGAAGGATTGAGGCAGTGGGGATCCTCCATAAACCTCATCGGTTGATTTTGAATGATTGAGGCAGAAGGGATCTTCCATAAACCTCATTTCGGTTGATTTTGAAGGATTGAGGTAGCAGGGATCCTCCATAAACTCATATGGGTTGATTTTGAAGGATTGAGGTACATGTACATGTAGTAGGGATCCTCCATAAAACTCAAATATTGATTTTGAAGGATTGAGGTAGTAGGGATCCTGCATAAAACTCATATGGGTTGATTTTGAAGGATTGAGGCAGTAGGGATCCTCCATCAACTCATACATGTATGGGTTGATTTTGAAGGATTGAGGCAGTAGGGATCCTCCATCAACTCATATCGGTTGATTTTGAAGGATTGAGGCAGTAGGGATCCTCCATAAACCTCATATCGGTTGATTTTGAAGGATTGAGGTAGCAGGGATCCTCCATAAACTCATATGGGTTGATTTTGAAGGATTGAGGTACATGTACATGTACATGTAGTAGGGATCCTCCATAAAACTCAAAGATTGATTTTGAAGGATTGAGGTAGTAGGGATCCTGCATAAAACTCATCGGTTGATTTTGAAGGATCGAGGTACATGTAGGAGGGATCCTCCATAAAACTCATCGGTTGATTTTGAAGGATCGAGGTAGTAGGGATCTTCCATAAACTCATATGGATTGATTTTGAAGGATCGAGGTAGCAGGGATCCTCCATAAACTCATATGGATTGATTTTGAAGGATCGAGGTAGCAGGGATCCTCCATAAACTCATATGGATTGATTTTGAAGGATCGAGGTAGCAGGGATCCTCCATAAACTCATATGGGTTGATTTTGAAGGATCGAGGTAGCAGGGATCCTCCATAAACCTCATATCAGTTGATTTTGAAGGATTAAAGTAGCAGGGATCTTCCATAAACTCATATCGGTTGATTTTGAAGGATTGAGGTACAGGTAGCAGGGATCCTGCATAAACTCATCGGTTGATTTTGAAGGATTGAAGTACATGTACATGTAGTGGGGATCCTCCATCAAACTCATATATTGGTTGATTTTGAAGGATTGAGGCCGTTACCAGCGACGAGTATCCAGGGGGTTAGGGTTAAACAACAAATTTACAAAGTCTTTACAAAGCTACAAGTCTACAAGCTACAAATCAAATTTACAGTAAAATACATGTAAGGAAAAACACAGGTGACACTTGTAGAAATGTAGAACAATTACAATAAGCATCATTAAAACCCTCCTACACATGGAGGCCACTCCCAACCACTAAATTCTGTTCTTTAGCAACCTTCAGTACATACATGTACAAGCCTGCTGTCCTTTCCAAGTAATCTTACAAAATCAACTGTGTGCCACCCAAGGCCACTGTAAATGTTTGAACATACATGTAGTATGGCCTGCAATGTATCGATGGGAGACCACTTTACCCTGCAATCTCATCAGTAGTGTGACAGTGCACAGAAGGATAACCATAGGAGGCCACTGGCAACAGCTAATGGCTTGGAGTGGCCTGAATGGGTTGTTTCAAAAATGGCACTGATTGCAGGAGGGTTAATTAAGACAGGAGAAGAAGCAAAAAAAAAAAAATGGACTGCCTCCATGACTTCATCTGTGGTCCTGGACTTAGTGTAACCTACAGTGTATAGTAGCTCCCATTGAAATGTTCCCATAGACATTTTGATTTTCTAATAATTAAAGTGCCCTACAATGTATATGTACATCAAGTCAAGGTGAAATTGTCTAGTCTTGAAAATACATTGGAAACATTAAAAAAATATGACAGTACAATTAACCCAAAATATACTCCAAAAATCATTAAGCTTGAATGATACTCAAGAATAAAATGTTGACATATATTTTAATAAGGAAGCCCATTAATTTTAAATGAAGAAATCTTAACTTGGCTGTCTGTATTCATATGTAATAGCTCTGTGTATCACTGAGTTATGATATTATACACTTTCACATCAAATAGAAGATTAAATGTACCAAACCATATGTTAGGGATTTCCTACTTCAATCCCCATGTATAGTGTAATTTCTCTTCCCACCCTCCACATCTTACATGTAAATGTCAACTATTGAGACCCCTGTGACATTTTCCTCAATTGCTCTACAAACATTTAACGCCGTCCTTTGAATTTCTTGAAAGCTGGCCATAATGCCAAGGCAGTTTTCCCTTGGCCCGATGATGAGGAGGTCGTTAAATGTCGCAGTAATCAACACCTCATCATTATAGGCTTTAATTAGTCTTGAAGATTCTTGGCGGAGTATTCTATCCACTCATGTATACAGACTTCATGTATGGTCATGATCAGGTGAAGCAAGCTGGATAGATGTCATCGTGATGTACATGTACATACACATGTACATTGTAGATAACAGTTAACCCTCCTACAACGTACTTTAGCTGAACTTCAGTGGCAAGTTATAGTGGTCAAAATCAGCCAACTGCCTGTTTTGACTGCTGACCCAAATGTGCACACAGGGCATTTTTGACTGGTTTGTACTGTCATTTCGACCACCCTCAACAATACCAGACAATGCTTTTACCAGTCATAAACGGTCGACTCATTTTGACCTTTAAATGTACTTACTACACGTAAGGTTTGACAGTGTTCGACTTTTAAGTGCACTAGATACATGTATACCTTGGCAAGTATATCAACATTTTGACCCATTTTGACCCTTGTAGTCACAGAAGGGTTTTAAAGGGATGGTACAGCATCAGTAATATTGGCAAAAATGCTTCTTCAAATATACGGTACTCTGTTTGCAGATATACTTGTAAATTAAACACCCAATCTGTGAAAGTTTAAGCTTAAATAATGTTGTGACATTCACAAGAAAATAATGAAAAGACATTGAGAACCATCATCAGCTTAACACGAAAGGTTTACATTAAAATTCAAAATGTATTTATTTTTGTATTACCAATCCTCTAACTCCTATCAGTATTCAACGGTTGATCTTCAATTTGATCATAAGGATATTCTGGTCAAGAAATAAACTTTTTCCCAATATTTGTCCTATATTATAGGTTCCCCCTTAAATGTCATTTCCCCTTCCCTTGGGCCAGATGATCTGACATGTAGCTAGCATTATTGCTTTTCTGATCACATCCGTTTTGGGTTCACTGAATGTATGTCAGTGGTATAGATCTCTGATGAAATAGATCTAAGATGTCACAAGTGAAGTGCATCCTCGCTCAGAGGGCAAAAGAAGGTGTCTTATTGGTTCACGTACATGTACATGTATGTGTGCCCTACTGCCTGTACATGTTGTGTACATAAATGTACATAGTATACATGTACATGTACATGTGTTGTACATGTACCTGTAGGTACCGTACATGTACATGTACATCCCCATTGTTCAATCCCAATACATGTACATGTACATGTACATGGCGTTGGTTGTGATGATGGCATTGCAGAAGTTCTATAGAGAAACTCCATGTCCTTAACCCTCCTACAATCAGTGCAATTTTTGAAACAACCCATTCAGGCCACTCCAAGCCATTAGCTGTTGCCAGTGACCTCATATGGTTACCCTTCTGTGCACTGTCACACCACTGAGATTGCAGGGTAAGGTGGTCTCCCATTGATACATTGTAGGCCATACTAATATGTTCAAACATTTACAGTGGCCTTGGGTGGCACACAGTTGATTTTGTAAGATTACTTGGAAAGGACAGCAGGCTTGTACATGTACACATGTATGTACTGAAGGTTGCTAAAGAACAGAATTTAGTGGATCGGAGTGGCCTCCATGTGTAGAAGGGTTAATTATAAGGTGTACATATGTACACAAGTCATTAGCAGTAACGAAGTGATGACATTGGACAATAGCCAAGTTGATGTACAGATATGAACATGTTATAATTATGTCAAGCACGTGCATGGATCACAGGTCATGAATCTTCACAGCAGATACAGAGAGATAACTTGTCTCCGTGGCCCTGGTCTTGGCATTGGTGCCTCTTGATGATGTTCCCAATTGTCCAATGGAAGTGCCTTTCATCAAGGAAAAAATGCCTTGCCAATTAAAAAAGAAATTCTAGGCTTTGGCTCATGCCTCATACATTACAATACAAACCTTAGACGTTCAATACTCGCACAATACAGAAATACTCACACAATACTGAAATACTCACACAATACAGAAAGTTATCATGTACATATATGGTGCTACAGTACATGTACATAATTATCGGACATTTTTCCAAACCATAACCAGGGCTTACATGTAAATGGGACCTCAGCAGAAAAAAGAAAGAATTTGTGCGCATCCTCGTTTTCGAGAGTTCTTGGCTCTCGTTAGCAAGCCAAGGTACACATGTACTCTATCTCTTAGACCCAAGGATGAATTCTATATCCGCCACTTACTCAATGCCTTCTCTCACCTTTGGAAACATCCATTTTCCTCAGACAGCTTACTTCCCAAATAGCCATCTATCTTCCAGTTTAAAGTGGTCGGTCTCATCCTTAATGCTTCACCAGGAAGAGCATCTACAAAGTGCTTAAATGAATTTGTATTTCTTGGGCAATGTTTCAGTTTAACCTTTCTTGATCCGATCAATTGGATGCAGATGGAGAGAGTTTCCTCACTCTTCAATTGTATTATTTAGCTTGAGTGGTTACAGGGTCGCTCTATGTTTGTCTAGCTTCAAGTTAATTCCCGTAATCCATATGCATAGTACACATATACATGGATGATGTTTGTGTGCACAGGCAAAACTTGGTATGCATTTTTTGTGGCTCGTTAGAAAATTAAACTTTAATCTGTCTGCTGAATTAAGTTTAAATGGATATAGACTCGGGTGAACAGGCTTAACACACCTCCATAGAGAGTATTAACAGTCAGGCTGTCACGCAGTCGGACAGTTTATATAAAGCACAAACTGCCAGGTGAAGAATTATGTAAGTCAATCTGACACTTACAGAATGAAAAATGCTCACGTCACACACAAACACTCAACATATTAAGTTCTTTAATAGTCAGACTGGTATGGGAACAGACAACAATACAGACAAATACATGTACTCAACACAAACGGACAAATTGTGTAACAGACAGACACAACATACATGTACACTGTACTCAACACAAACAGCAAATAGTATAACAGACACAACATACACTGTACTCAACACAAACAGACAAATTGTGTAACAGACAGACACAACACACACTGTACTCAACACAAACAGACAATTTGTATAACAGACAGACACAACATACACTGTACTCAACACAAACAGACAAATAGTATAACAAACACAACATACACTGTACTCAACACACACTGTACTCAACACAAACAGACAAATTGTGTAACAGACAGACACAACATACACTGTACTCGACACAAACAGACAAATTATATAACAGACACAACATACACTGTACTCAACACAGACAAATTGTATAACAGACATAACATACACTGCACTCAACACAAACGGACAAATTGTGTAACAGACAGATACACCATACATTGTACTCGACACAAACAGACAATTTGTATAACAGACAGACACAACGTACATGTACACTGTACTCGACACAAACAGACAAATTGTACAACAGACAGACACAACGTACATGTACACTGTACTCGACACAAACAGACAAATTGTATAACTGACAGACACAACATACCGTACACTGTACACTGTACTCAACACAAACAGACAAATTGTTAGACAGACACAACATACCGTACACTGTACACTGTACTCAACACAAACAGACAAAATAGTAAAAGAAAAGCCTTTAATACAGACAGGCACAAAAGACACAAACAGAAATAGAAAGACAGCCCACAAACCAAACAGACATTGTATAACAGACACAACACAACATATACACTGTACATTGACTTACAGACAAAACAGCCTGACGTATGTAGCAGACAAAGACATAAACATTGTCTGTCCTAACTGCGCAATGCATTGACGCATTAATGCCGCCCGCACAGGAAAGCTACATGTACATGTACATTGGTGAACAACAACTTTTTTTAATTTGACATACACATGTACACATGTACCAATTCTTGTTTTTTCTCTAAATTGAAGCACTTCAGACAAAAATAATTTCTCAGGATGATTCGGAAACGTTATAAGTTACCTTTAAGAATTTCTACACGATTACAAGGTGCATGAAGATGGGAATTTAATCCAATCTCTGCCAGCAGATTATCAATATACATGTATATATCATGTTAGTACGAGTATATCAGGCGCCATAATAACCAATACAAATCCATCATTACAAAATATAAACCTCAGTACAACAGGGGTCGAAATTAACTTGAATTTTATGGTAGCCCACAGGACTAGTTATGTGTCAAAAGTTTACTCGTCCTTCTCATTTTTTAGTAGTTTTGAAAAAAGGTGAATAAACATACAAGAAATAAGAAATGAACTGTGACTTGGTGAGCAACATGTTCTTACCGAGATCATGCTGAGATCATACTGAATGTTTTTTTGCGTATTTTTATTTAATTTGTTTTCACCAGCCCATCGGACTACCCAAACCCCAGCAGCTAGTAGTCCTGCTGTTAAAACCACTAGCCTCAGACTAGCTGATTAGTGTTAATTTCGACCTCTGGTACAAAGAATTGATATAGCACTACATGTACATGTACATTGGTGGAGAGGGCCTACTTTGGCAAATCAGGCTTGCGTCATTTTACATTACAATGGAAAGTAAAATCATGGTCCATTTCCAATAAATGAAAGTTCTTGTTTTGACAAAAATGAATGTCCAGAGCTCATTTTGTATCAGTGGGGACACGATTCATGGTAGGGGTGGATCCAGGGTTAAAAAAAAGAAAGAGCCACAAGGCAAGGTATGAAAATGCATTGAAATAGACATAAAAACAATGCAAATCAACGCAAATCAACATACTCATGGGCAGAGGGCACACCCTTTTTCCCCATTGAGCTGCCAGTGACTTATGGCTGGGGCTCCCCTGGCAATAATGAAACTCTCTGAAAGTGATGTTTGTTGTAAAGTGGTGTAGTTTCTTTAAAGGGGCAGTATCGTCACGATCAGAGCAGACGTTCAACAGCTACATGTAGGGTACGGAATCAGTGTTCTCGTTTAAAATGAACACAGTCACTGGAAATAACTGGCTCATTTATGCAGCAGCAATGGTAATATGACCTTATTACTACATTACTTTATGTGGGATATTATTTTCCGTCACTAGGTAAATCTAAAACTAGCACTCCTATTCCATGCCCTGTTGATCGTGATGATATTGTCCCTTTAACTCAATAATTTAAAGATATCATTATGAGCAAATGTAGGCTAAACGTTTAAGTATTGTTTTCCTCTATTTCTAACTCAGAAACGACTTCAGTAAGCTGGTAGCTGAGGAGTATGTGGCATACTTTGACTTCACAAATCTTCCCTTGGACATTGCCCTCCGTAAATTCATCTCTAAAATTGCAATCTCTGGCGAGACGCAGGAGCGTGAGCGAGTGCTTCTACACTTCTCTACGCGGTACCAGCATTGTAATGAGATTGAGTATCGGTCAGTGGATGCCGTTCACACGTTGACCTGTTCATTAATGCTTCTTAATACTGATCTACATGGACAGGTATATAATCAGGCTTTATGTGATTATAATAATAATAATAATAATAATAATGTGTGGACTTATATAGCGCACGTATCCACCAACTGAGTGGTGCTCAAGGCGCATTATATTATTACCCCTGCTCATAAGGCTCATAAGGCTCATAAATCATTCCTGAAACCATCTCAGCTCCCTGGGGAGTATACAGCTCAATTGCTGCCATTACAGCGCATATAGGGCTAATCAACCAACTCTGCCCTCACAGGTACCCATTTAACCCCTGGGTGGAGAGAAGCAATTATGGTTAAGTGTCTTGCTCAAGGACACGAGTGTCACGGCCGGGATTCGAACCCACATTCTGCTGCTAACACCAGAACTTGAGTCCGGTAAGCTAGACCGCTCGGCCACGACATTCCACAAAGATTAAAGGGGCAGTATCCTCACGATCAACAGGGCATGGAATCAGAGTGCTACATGTACATGTAGTTATATATTAACTCAGTGACTGAAAATAATACTCCACATGATAAGGTCATATTACCGTTGCTGCTGCATAAATGAGCCAGTAATTTCCAGTCACTGTGTTCATCTTCAACTAGGACACCGATTCCATGCCCTGTTGAAAGTCTGCTCTGATCGTGATGATACTACCCCTTTAAAACCCTTGTATAATTTAAACTGGCAAAACCCTTTGAATGGTTATGAAAAGTGAAAGGAATTTTCTAGCGATGATCAATAAAAATAAAAAATCCTTAGCAGTCAAATTTGCTAAGCAGCTTTTGTTGGTTACCAGTTAAATTTCATACACATATTTGCCCCTGTCATTGTCATTCACTTTCCAGACCCGACTCCTTGAGTCATATCTGGTGTAACCGCAAATATCACACTCTGTGGCTTAGACAGGGCTTATAACTTGGGACATGCATGTACATGTATTGTTGAGTCTTACCAAAGGCTTTCTACATGTACATGTATGTACAGGATATCTTTTCCACAATGTGTGCCAACATTATGACACTTCCTTAACCCTAACCTTCCCAAATCCTCCAAAATCCTCTTTGCCGAAGTGAAGTTTTTTTGAAGGATTGAGGATACATGCTACATGCTCTTTGCTAAAGTGAAGGATTCTGGAGGATTGAGGTTATTAGGCATACTTGCCTTTCCACGGTACATGTACATCCATGTTTGTTGTAGTGATTGCAAGGTCAGTGCTTGGGTCAGTGGACACTGTTTATTGCTCCATGCATGCAGGGAGGGTCCTTGGCCACAGATTAGAAACACATGTGTGCATACATGTCATGTGCTTGCTTTACTACTGAATGATTTTGAAGGATTCAGGTTATGTGTAAGCAAATGGGCCTAGGGAGTTAGGGTTAATCCTGCAACTGTGTTGTAAGGTTAGATGAGTTGAGTGAAATCAGCCCTCAGGTCGAGATTATATTAAATGTACTTAGCTGCTTGCTCTCAATTTGTTTGGTACGTGTTTTGCTCAAGAATTGTTATTATGTCTTTCTGGTAATGAAACCAAGGATTCCTCAAAAGCGCCTGCAGCTCATAAGACTGAAGAAACCTTGGAAGTACATGTAAGACTTATACCTTTGCATTGTGAAAAGGAATAAGTAAAGACTGTTTGCAGTGACACCATGTAGAAATTTTGAGTAGTAATTAGTTCTGAAAAGAACCGGTTGGTTACAACTCGTTATTTCGATAAGTATGCTCCAGGGGTCTCCCTACATACAAGGTAGCATATCGGCCCGATACGCAAAGAGTTTTGGCCGATACTCTGCCGAAATTGCTGATACGCACTTTTTTCACCCAATACGCACCTGTTTTTATTTATTTTTAATTTTTTAATTTTTAATTTATTTATTTTTTTAATACATGTACCTTTATTGTTCCTAGAGAAAATGATGACGTCATTGTCATGTCACAGTTTTAGTGGTCCAGGGAAACATATAGTCCAACTTTCATTTGCAGGCCTACACCCAACACACTCTGTTTACATGTCAACATGTGTATCATTACACAGCGCATCCACTGGATATCACATCACAGAAAACTCCTAATGAGACATTTATACAACGATTCACTTAGGAAACTGATACCCTTTCCCAGACTCATTAGAAACCACAGTGAAACCACAGTGAAGCATCGACCCCAAAAATATGAATATGCAACATAATGAACATACATATTCATAACACTCGATCAAACAGACAATGAAAAAAAACAAAATTGGTACTATCCAATCGCGACGTGCGGAAATGGCACGTGATACTGGTCATGAATACCCTTGAACCACGTGCACACTGCATGCATTGCACACACAGTCTACAGCTGACTGCACAGACGGCGGACGGACCCTGTGTATGTACATGTACGTGTATGTGCGAATTTTACAGTACATGAACATTGCACATGCAGGGGGAATTCCCTTTTAAAACTTTGTGTCCACAATTCTTGTTTATGGGATCGGGAGTGTAACGTTATGTATTTTAATTTCAAGTTGCTAGCATAATTATTTGAAAATAATTAAATATGGCTAATGTGTAAATACATGGATTTAACGCAGCTGCCCACAAAGTGTCGGCTGGCCGTGAACGAGACGTGACTGCTCGCAGGTGCAGAGCCAACTGGTTCTTTTCAGAAACACTTACGCGGTGTACTACTCAAAAGAGAATTTCTACATGGTGTCACTGCAAACAGTCTTTACTTAAACCTGTGAAAAGACAAAGGAATGTTCAGTTTTAGCTGTGCAAAAGCCCACATTTATTCTAGGGAAATCGGGTACTGTTACAGTTGTAATGAACATGTCAGCTCAGGTCCGGGTGGGATTCAAACCCAGTTCCACAGTGGTGAAAGGCAAGCAAAATACCACTACATGTACGTCAACCTGATATCTGGTTAAACCAAATCTAAAAACACTAAATCTGCAGCAGGCCTGTGATTTCTCAGGATTTTTCTGATTTCAGGATTTTTTGCAAATCTCCCTTTGCTTCTAAAATTGTCTTGAAAGAAGAGAAGTAACCACCAAGGAAAGAAATAAGTAGCCTGTATTGTGTCCAAACCTCTAGTTTCTTGTTTGTGGGGATGTGGAGTCTGTAAATTCTCAAAAATTAATCATCCAGGAGGTTCAGGGGGCTTTGTCCTCCAGACCAAAGGGAGACCCAGGCCTGCTACCCACATAAGGTTCAGGGGGCTTTGTCCTCTAGACCAAAGGGAGACCCAGGCTCGCTACCCAGAGGAGGTTCAGGGGGCTTTGTCCTCTAGACCAAAGGGAGACCCAGGCCTGCTACCCACAGGAGGTTCAGGGGCTTTGTCCTCTAGACCAAATGGAGACCCAGGCCCGCTACCCACAGGAGGTTCAGGGGGCTTTGTCCTCTAGACCAAAGGGAGACCCAGGCTCGCTACCCAGAGGAGGTTCAGAGGGCTTTGTCCTCTAGACCAAAGGGAGACCCAGGCCCGCTACCCACAGGAGGTTCAGGGGGCTTTGTCCTCTAGACCAAAGGGAGACCCAGGTCCGTTACCCATTTTTCAAGATTTTTGCTGTAAGTACATGTAATGTAGATATGGCATTAGAGAATAGGGACCAATTTCATTGTCTCGGTTGCTAAGCAGGTAACTTCCCTTAGCAAATTTAATTGGTTACCAGCCAAATTTCCATAAAAATGTACAGACTTTAACTGGTTGTCTTTATTCTATTGCTTATCAAAAATCTCAACTAAGTAAATGATGTACTGCCTTGTAGTAAGTACATGTACACGTACTGCAAAAAATGACCCAGTTTGTCTGATGGAGGGCATAAGAGTGGG
Organism: Zoroaster sp. YZ-2022; assembly: GCA_029582265.1. Classification (NCBI taxonomy): domain Eukaryota; kingdom Metazoa; phylum Echinodermata; class Asteroidea; order Forcipulatida; family Zoroasteridae; genus Zoroaster; species Zoroaster sp. YZ-2022. Next base: position 10,546,391 of record CM055824.1, read on the forward strand.
TGAATCTAGGTGAAGGGTCCGTTTAGTGCTTTGCCATTTGGCTACCCATAACCTAACGTTCCAATTCCCTGGCATGCACTATTGGCATGTAATGGAGTCGAGTTACATTGACTGTCAACATACCCAGAGACGACCCCTTTTACTAAAAATAACAAAATAGAATTTGTGTCTGTGCCAGAGGCACTTTGCTAAATATTAATTTAAAATTTGCATGGATTCATGTGACAACCTTTTGCTCAACCGGTGTTGCTTTCATTTGAGTTTTGATTAAATTTTTAATTCATTGAAAATAGGTACCATAAAGTTCAACAACAAACAAGGACAGATGTAGTTTCACAAAAAGCTTGAGCTTATATACAGTATATAAGAATATCATTTTGGATGAAACTTAAAGGGGCAGTATCGTCACGATCAACAGGGCATGGAATCGGAGTGCTTGAATTGGAGTGACTGAAAAAAATTCCCCACATGATAAGGTCATACTACCATTGCTGCTGCATAAATGAGCCATTAATTTTCAGTCACTGTGTTCATCTTAAACTAGGACATCGATTCCATGCCCTGTTGAAAGTCTACTCTGATCGTGACGATACTGCCACTTGAACAAATTCAAAATGTACAGGAAAATAACACCATATAAAGTTCCCACTGACAGACAAGGTGATGGAGGAAGATGTGCAGACAGTATGATGAATGAACAAGCAAACCTATAGTTAGATGTAATTGAGTTTGTTCCTAACACAAACAGTTTGGCATTACCGACCGCATTTTCCCCTGTTGCTAGTTTGAATGGATATTAAATACCAACAAGACGCAAGACAAATCGTTTACTTCTCTGTAATATACAATGTACGTTTCATTTGAGCAGCATCATGTGATTGCACAATATTTGCACAAATTGAGTGCAATGAAAGCAGACACTTAACTGATGAGTAACCTGTCACCTTGGGTTATATTCCCAAGTTATTTTGTCCCTCGCTTCTCTCAATCCCTAGAGTTTGGCAAATAAATTGGATTTTGCTGATTCCGAAGGTGTGTTTCACTTTCAGCATCTTGCAATAAGACGTGGCATGTTGCAGTTGGTCATTCATGCTGACAAAAATATTGTGTTACAGCCAACCAAATGTAATAAAGTCTATGCTTGATACAGTTCTCATAGATTCAAAGCATGACCTAATTTTGAGGGCAAAAATGTAACATTATGTAAATTGTTTTGAGTTACACCAGTCTGCCGGCCTGATACCCCACTTAGATCATTACAATGCTCAGATTCTGAACAAATTACAAAATCAAAGATGACATACACTATACATTGTAAATGGTAACTTACATGTGTAATTAAATGTTATCAAATAATTATTTACAAAAATAACAAATTGCTTGCTTTCAGTGAAGTGGGCTTTTTTCAGTACCATTTGTTGTAAATATTGCAATGCGTTAAAATATCTTGTTTTACTAAATTTATTTTTGATTCAACTTGATTTTTAAGAATTCCTTTTTTTTTTCTGTTGACCCAGGTTTTTTCCTTAATATTTTGTGCTAGTAAGATACAGTTGGATTTGAATCATTGCATGATTACTACATTGTACTTGTACATGTAGCTTTTGGCCCCCCCCCCCCCCCCAACGCCAAAGGCTCCGTTTTCAGGTCTCCGCTCGCGTCGCCTCAGACCGGTGTGTCAGCATTTTCAGTTTTCTTTCTTTTTTTTGCTTTGAAACGATGTCTCATTGCAGCCATAATTGCTGGATCAACTGAAGTTCTGCCGTGCTGTGTTTTAAACAACTTGTTTAAACATAGGGGTATGAATAATTGCCTAATTTGTGAGGCCTCTCTCAGCCACCATACACGTACATGTACTTTGTGTATGGGAATCGCCGCACCGATTTTGAAGCCGAGCTGTGACCAGAAACCGGAGTTTTTTTTTTTTGACCTTATGTGTAGCTTAAATTCTATCGCCATGACGTCAATATGATAAAATATTTAATGCAAGTCAAAGCCACTTCCGAGAATTGTACAAACATTTGTATAATGCCACTAGGATAGCTGGAGAGGTGTCACAGAAAATTGAAAATACAATATCCAACAATCCCATACTCTAATTCACAGCTTTAATGTTAAAAGAGAATCAAAGATGAGTTTAACTTGTCACATCACCTGAAGGGATCTTTTTGTGGTTTCTTCATTTATTATTTATTTTATCTCCTTCTCTTTCCTTCTTCAACAACCCAGAACATCGGTAAGAAGATGACATTTAGCGGTTTCGTGACCAACCTGGAGGGTCTGAATGAGGGGCAAGACTTCTCACGAGAATCTCTCAAGATGTTTTATCAATCCATCAAGTCTAAGCCATTAGAATGGGCATGTGATCCAGAGGAGAAGTTACCCAAGCGAGGAGGAAGTAAGACGGGCAATGGAACGATGATGCTCAGTGGTAATCCATTTCTTGAGGTAGGTGTTCCCACCCTCCCTCTGCATTCCTGCATTCCTGCCCCCCCCCCACCCTTCCTCTGCATCTCCCCTTCCCCCCCACCCAAAAAAAACCAAATAACCAAAACAAACAAACATGTGCATTTGTGCTGTGTTTTGATAATCTTTTAATTTCCCGTCCTGGGAATTGTTACTTTCTGAGGAACCCATATGTGAGGATATGGCCCTTTCATGTATGACCATTCTGACTGCTGTTCGCCCCCCCCCCCCCCCCCCCCCCCAACTACCCTATGATTCAGTCAAATTGTAGAAACAAAGTTTGTGCCAAGTTTTTGCATTCTTATTTCTTGCCCATCTTGGGAAATTTAATTTGTTGAGTGTCCCATGTGAGGATGTAGACAATTTTTGTGTGACAACCCCCAGGGTAGATACGGGGGTGGGGGTAATTTTACAATTTTTAGAGGTGTTAGCACCGAGGTTGTAACAAGTGGTTTTTGTTCTCTCTTAACCTTTCTGTGACTGCAAGGGTCAAAATCAGTAAAAGTCAAACACTGAAAAGTCAAACACTGTCAAACCTTGTGTGTCGTACATACATGTATCCGTGTAAGTACACTCACTGGCCAAAAGTATTGCAACATGAATTTGTACGAGACATTGCCTAGACGGATGGCCGCAATTATCAGGTCACGTGGTTACCTGACAAAGTATTGAAGGACTTTGTTTCCGAGCAAGAATAGTAAAAAAGAACATTGACTTCAAAACACAGGCACTTTCAAGAAGTCTTAAGTAGTGTAAATAAAATAAAATAAATTATTGTAACACAGTTCTCCAAACTGAACTTTGGTGTGAATTTCAATGTTGCAATACTTATGGCCAGTGAGTGTACATTTACAGGTTAAAAAGAGTCTGTTTTTGACTGGTAAAAGCATTGTCTTGTACTGTTGAGGGTGGTCGAAAATGCCCCTGTGTGCACATTTGGGTCAATAATCAAAACAGTCAGTTGACTGATTTTGACCTCTATATAGCTACTTGCCACTAAAGTGCAGCTATAGTAGGAAGGTTAAAGTAAGGGTGCTCTACACGTTTCACTATTAGTATAACCCCTTTTAACAACTAATAGCTGCTTGCACAGGTGATGTCCTTACCTTATCAGTACCTCAATCAATCCATGGAGCAACTTGACTTTAAGAGAAGAATTGCCCTACTTATCCTAGATATTAAATATAAACATACATTATCTATGTAGACTTGTGTATATATATACAAATCCAACACAATTGGTTTTCCATTTAACTGAATTATTTCTCACACTCAACTTGCTATCAGGCAACTTAAAGTTAAAGCATAGTCTAGCTTAGTCTTCCTGTTAATATCAAATTCAGTTCTTTCTTTTGAAATATATGTACAAACCAGATCCCTTCCAGTTATAATCAATAACACTCTTTCTTCCCTCTGTTGTAGTCCCTGTGTCTGTTCACCCATATCTCTCTGCCACCGAGTCTCTCATCTACCCCTCCCCCTTCCTGTGGCAGAGATCACTAACGCCCCTACCTCACAAACACGAGAAATCCCTGAATGAAAAATGTCAGCTTGTGTTTCAGTCATAGAACTTAACAACTTACAAAGGGTGTAGCGGCAAGTAACGCAGGATTAGAGTTGGCAACTGTTTGTCATCAGTTGTTCCTGAGAAGATCACTGCAATGAGCCTTAGTCTGGGAGGTGGGTGCACAACAAAATCAGCAAGTCATTTGGGATATATCTGGTTACATAGTCTGGAGTTTCTTTAGTTGAGGGTTGTGTGAAAATATCACTGGATATAAATAGGTCTGTTATACAAAGCAGGATGTATAGGTTGTCTTTTGTGTAGGAAAAAACTCTGTCTTTATCTACTGGTATATATTACTTCAAGTTGTCAAGACTTTCCATCGCTGGGAATGTTGTTGTAACCTCAGCGAGACAATCTTCACAACTCTGGATTTTGAAAGACATTAAATCTTTGACCCTTGGGGTTGGATGCGCTTCATCTTAAATTGGAAATGGATGCTAGTTCCCAAGCCATGCCAGACTTGGTCAGAGTGTATATCGTGGAGAATCGAACCTGTCTGGTAAGTCCAGTGGCGTAAACTTATTGTCCAAGGTGCATGTAGCGAAGAATTCCATATCCTAATTATGACCGTTTCCCCGGGGATTTCGTTCATGCGTAAATCTCACAATGTAAAGTTGTAATGTATGTCTAGACACGGTTCCCTCAATCAAAGACTTTGTGGACCACATGAAGCAGTTTTACAAGGACAATCTTGTGTGATCACGCCGACCTCATTACCATAGGAAGATTGTGTGTAGATGGCAGCTGCAATGGTTCAACTACTTTGACATTTTATGAAGCGGTGCGAACAGGACTGCATGTAATGCCGTGGCCCGAACAATGCCATGTAACGTACAGTCTACTATCAATTAATTAACAGAACATTGGAGTCATGTCCAGACATACGTGTACTTTATTGAACCTCGAGATTTCTCCTATCATTTTCTCATCAGGAATATATATTTGCACTCCAGATTATTCATCTGGAGCCATTGGTAATAAGGCTGTGCATTTTTGGTTATTTCGGGAACCAGATACATGTACTCATCCAGCCATATTCCAACACTTTACACATGCCATATCAGAAGTACACAGTACTCAACCCATCAAACTCCAACAATCCCTGGTGTTGGAGTTTGGCTGGATGGGGATCGTTATAGGGTTAATGAACAATATCCTGCGAACTATGTATTTTTCAGTGGATTGCAGTTTATCAGCTAGCAAAAGATATCACTTAATTTGTTCTCTTGACAAGCAAATTCTCAGAAAGCTCGCACTTTAAACAGATTATGATGGATATTTGTGAGAGACTAGTAAGTGCAACCATGGAGGTATAATACCTCCATGGTGCAACTAATTTACTTTCAGATCTCTTCATTCCAAATTAGGGCTATGCCGGGTATCCGGGTACCGAAACTGTCATTACCCGGTTCCATTGTTCGGTTCCAATTGCCCGTAAACAACTTTTAAAAAGGTTTACTGAACATTTAAGCCACACAAATGAAAGTCTCTGATTTTTTGTTAACATTTTTTGTGTGGGGAATGGATCAAATTAACCCTTTCCTTACCATAGGCGACTTTTGTCGACTGCACTCATACTCCCTCTTCTTTACCATAGGCGACTTTTGTCGACCAAGCTTCCACACAAAAAAGCACTCTAGCCTGAGCATAAAGGCCATTTGTTATAAAGCTGTAGTTTTGTCCCTTTCACCCTCCATACCCAAGCTTACAATGGTTGGAAAGCGAAAGATCGGATCATTCCATTGATGGTGAAATAAAATAAGGTTGCTATTATGCAATCCCTTCAAATTGGAGTTGAAAGATCCAAAATGAACCTACAGTACAGAGTGCCATTTGTTTGTGTACAAAAAAGTGTTTGAGTTTACAGATCACACTGAGGAAACAAAGATTGAGAACTTGGACATTTATTGACCGATCTTAATGATTTTTGGATTATATGAAAGGGAATTAAATAAGTAAGATAATTGTTATTACTTATATCTTCAAGGTGATAATAGAGTTTGTAAAATTGGCCTTTGAACACAAGCTTTCTGTTGTGTAAGAATGTGTGCTTCATGCTTGAGTGGTCAAACAATGCGGTCACCAGCGGTTGTTTATATCAAAACAATTTGGTACTGAGAGGGTTAAAATGAAATATGCTTCATTTCTGAAACATTCATGTAATTTCTGAATTATCCATCTTTGAAATACATGTAAGCTCCCCCCCCCCAGAAATCCATCAGTCTGATTCACCGAACAAATTAAAGAAACTTTTGAAGAAATATTTAGAGCTCATTAATTTGTATTTGTTTTTCCTTGATTGTCAAGTGCCTTGATTTAGTCTTGTTTAGGTTATGTTTGCTTTATAAGAATCTTCTATTATTATTACTTATACAATTCGCAGCATTTGAAACTCCAATAATTGTCGCATTCACGTTGTCTTGTGAACACAATAAACCAGTCTCAAGGCAAATGAAAATGGAACTCCAGCATAAATGTGACGGGCTCTGCGAAAATGAGTCACATGGGGGTGAACATAATTTTTTAGTTATATACATGGCTGAAAAGAGCATGCAATAAGCTTCATTTTGATACCTGTTAAACAACTGTGGCATGTCCAGTTCAAAAGTTATCACCTTTTGAAAATATGTATTATGTCAACAATCGAGTAAACCCGTATAGGAGAAATTGCCTATTAAAAAAACCTGTAAAAACCCATGACTTCAGAAGGTTACTAATAAAATGTGCGTAGTTATCAATATGTTCCTTAAAATTTAATGCTAGCGGGGTTTATATTTTTGCCAAGCACAATCAACGTAAATGCAGCAATTTATAGCGCATTGTAATGGAAACAACGGACGAAATGAAAACAAAAGGCACACAAAAATCATCATTTATTCCACTTTCTTCATACAAATCAGCTTTTTTGATTTATAAATATGAAAATACAGATACTAAAGAACCGAAATAATGGATAATCAGAAAATCAATTTCCAATTTTTTTGTTCACCCTCCAAACATTCATCAACCCTGTACATGGAAATAGGCCGTGCGAGAAGCGACTCATTTTCGCAGAGCCCGTCACAAATAGAAGTGTTATTTTTGGCATTTTCCACCTGGCCTCTGCCATGTTATCATTGATGCTTCAATGTTTTAAGAAACTTTGCCCATTAGTTAAAGTACCAGACCTTGCCACCTTAGTATCCTGAATTATATTACACCTGAACACTACTGTAAAGATAACACGGCACGTCAAAATAAACATTGAATAAGTTGAAGACATCGTCAGGCTCAGGCTGATGATCATCGGTATGTGAAGCCATCTTATTTGATGTGATGACCCTCCTGGGTATAAGACAAACTGTAATAATAAAAGTCTTGCCTCAAGAAAACGACAAATTCAAGGAAATTGCTTTTTGTGTAGTACGATCCCTGTGTCCTGTCAATCAACTACACACAGATGCACATTAATGTATTTTTTTATGTTATATTTTGTGGGGATGCCTGAAAAATTCTTTTTTTTCCCCTCCTTGTAGTAAATTATTTTGCTCTCAGGCATCACAGGGAAACTTATTGATTCACTTAAGAAATGCATTTTTCTGATTGATTTTATAAACGTAAATGATGTGACATTTGAGTGTGTTCATGCATTGAGATTGTTAGACAGCCGACGGTTAAGATCTCTATAAAGGATTCAGTGGGGGCTGATAGGGATATACAGCACATGATGTCCAATAATTGATTTCAAATACTTCCTTTTTAGATTTTGTTATTTTAAAGGTACCTTTAACCCTCCTGTGACTGCAAGGGTCAAAATCAGTCAAAATGTTGACATACATTGTACTTGCCAAGGTATATCTAATGCACTTACATGTAAAAGTCAAACACTGTCAAACCTTACATTATATATTAAAGTAAGTACATTTACAGGTCAAAATGAGTCGACAGTTTTTGACTGGTAAAAGCATTATCTGGTATTGTTGAGGGTGGTCAAAATGAGAGTAAAAACCTGTCAAAAATGCCCCTGTGTGCACATTTTGGGTCAACAGTCAAAACAGGCAGTTGACTGATTTTGACCACTAAAGCTACTTGCCATTAAAGTTCAGCTATAGTAGGAGGGTTAATCATTTAGATTATCGTTGAAGCTTTGTCGTGTGTAAGTATGATCTAAGGAAGAGTTTGCTGTACCAAATTTTCTAATGAGTCTTAAAAATGTGATGTTTCTGAGAACGGTTTGACAACTCAACATTTTGATTTGTATGCTCAGATTGTCTTTAGCCTTATTTCTTCTGATAATGCTCAGAGCATAACGATCCAAACATTGAATTGTCAAACCACCGGTTCTTTTCAGAACGATCTCATTTTTGTTCAACTCATTAGATAATTTATTTGGTACTAATGTAACCCTAAGATTATGATTGTTAAATTGTGCAATGCTAATTTGCTGTTCAAAAAAAATGGCAATTTAAAAGAATTCCTTATATAAATTAAAATGAAAGATTGCACATTTTGTGTGTGTTTGTGAAGGATTGTGAGTCTACTAATCAATTGTAATATCAGTATTTACCTTTAGGCAAACAAAAAAAGTCTCTGGTTTCTGGTCATACATGTAGGTTGGCTTCAAAATCAGTGCGGTGACACGCTTTTTGTTTTTTTGTTTCTTGTTTGTTTTTCTTTTTTTTGTTTTTTTGGTAATCTTTTTTTTTTGGCCAACCAGTGAAATACGTGATACATATATATGCGGTTATTGGAACCAGACCAAATTTCCCATACACAAAGTATGGTGACTAAGAGAGGCCTCACAAATCGGGCGAACATTTCATACCCCTATGTGAAAAAGTCATTCAAAACACAGCAGAGCAAAATTCCAATCGATCCGGCGATTTTAACTGTTATTGGACATCGTTTCATAGCAGAAAAAAAGGAAATTAAAAATGCCGACGTGCGGCTCTGAGGCCACGCACACAGAGACCAGAAACCTTGGTCTTATCACTGTACAGCCATCTTGCTTATCTTTCAAACAAATCTATGTGTCCAAACCGAGGCTGGAAGGAAAATATACTACTCAAAACAATTTAGGGAACACCGGAATAATCTCAGTTAACCCTCCTATGGTTTGACGTTTCAAAACCTTTCAAAATCTGCTTACGGGCCAAAATGGCTATCAATTATTATGAACCCTTTAAAACCCTCCAGAATTTGTTGCTACTGAACAACCACACCTTTCAATACCCTTTGAAAGGTATTGAAACATTTCAACACCAGTTTGTTCAGAGAGTTGTTACACCTTTCGAAACTTTTCATAGGTCCCTTTTGTCAGACAGTTTTCTCACCTTTCAAAACCCTTCAGTACAGCAAACTTGAAAGGTTTTGAAAGGTCTGACAATTATATGGCAACTGCACTGTACATAGGAGGGTTAAAGCAAGATCATTTATTTCAGATAAACACAATGTTTCACAGAATTGATGAGAAACAACTGCACAATGAAACTAGATGATAAAGGATGCATGTAGTGATTACACATTTCATGACATGACTACTGAAAGAGAGAGGGGGTTGCAAATGAAAATCCCGGTTCATGGAACATTTCAAACCTATTTGATGTTAAAAATCCGGTGTTCCCTAAATTGTTTTGAGTAGTATATTATCATCACAATGATCATATTTATGAATCAGGAATCAGACAAAGACGGTAGTTTGATAACACCTTTAAAGTTTCTGTTGGTTACTGATGAGTCATAAAGATCTTAACTTTGTTATTCTCATACCATAGTCAATGAATCTTATTAAATTACATTGTACTAAGTGTGTAATGGCGCAAAGTAAGTCTGCTGCAGGTACATACAGTGGGTGAGTCAACCCACAAGACTAACAACAGATAACTACTTCCTTTGGGTGGTGAAGGCGGTTCCCTTTACCCTTATGATTTGAGGAAGGAGATTATGTCTACAGAGAAACCATTACTGGTTTTCTATTTTCCACTTGCTGTCAATGTCATCTGTGACCTTTTGACATCGTATGACCCTCTCTTATTTGCATCAGCCAACTTTGCTGGACCTGATTTCAGTCAGGCTTATTTTCTGTACAATGACCTCGGGTCAAATGGTTGGTACTCCATGGAGCCTTTCCTTATGCGCCTTGAGCACCACTTAGTTGGTGGATACGTGCGCTATATAAATCCACACATTATTATTATTATTATTATTACTGTACTTTGAATACAAAGGAAAGGTTACCAGTCTGCAACCAACCAATACTTAAACACGAAAACCAAACTTTGTCATAATTGTACCTAACAAATTGTCATCTAACCATGATGGCTCGTAAAAATCTTGTATATTTTTAGGTTTTTATTTTATTGTTAGTTTGCTCTCATTTTTATTTCTATTTTGTATGTTTTTGTTCAAGGTTCAGAATGATCCAAATGCTCCAGTGTATATCAAAGGTTACATCATGAGGAAATTCACAAGAGATGCTGAAGGAAAGAAAAGTATGTCTTTATTCTTTCATTTAATTTATTCCCTCTTTCAGTTCATTACTTCTTCTAGTTCATTCATTGATTCAGTTCATTCCTTGATTCAGTTCATTCCTTGATTCAGTTCATTCCTTCGTTCAGTTCATTCCTTCGTTCAGTTCATTCCTTCGTTCAGTTCATTCCTTTGTTCAGTTCATTCCTTTGTTCAGTTCATTCCTTCGTTCAGTTCATTCCTTCGTTCAGTTCATTCCTTCGTTCAGTTCATTCCTTCGTTCAGTTCATTCCTTCATTCCTTCTTTCAGTTTAATCCTTCTTTCAGTTCATTCCTTTTTTCAGTTCATTCCTTCTTTCACTTCATTCCTTCTTTCAGTTCATTCCTTCTTTCGGTTCATTCCTTCTTTCGGTTCATTCCTTCTTTCGGTTCATTCCTTCTTTCGGTTCATTCCTTCTTTCGGTTCATTCCTTCTTTCGGTTCATTCCTTGATTCGGTTCATTCCTTTGTTCGGTTCATTCCTTCGTTCGGTTCATTCCTTCGTTCGGTTCATTCCTTCGTTCGGTTCATTCCTTCGTTCGGTTCATTCCTTCGTTCGGTTCATTCCTTCGTTCGGTTCATTCCTTCGTTTGGTTCATTCCTTCTTTCATTTCATTCCTTGATTCAGTTCATTCCTTGATTCAGTTCATTCCTTCTTTCAGTTCATTCCTTCTTTCAGTTCATTCCTTCAATCAGGTTCTTTCATTCCTTCCTTCAGTTCATTCCTTCCTTCAGTTCATTTCTTCGTTCTGATTATTTGTTCATTCTTGTATTCAATGCTTTATCCATGCAGATTTATTCCCTATTCCTATTGTACATGTGTGTAATTTACTCGTTCATTTGTTTATAATCCATTCATTAGTTGTTATACGATTTTTATACATTAATTTGTTTATCTATCCACTCTTACATTTAATAATACAAATAATTAATTGTTTATAGCGCATTTCACATTGACTTAAAAATATACTTCTTAAATCTACATGGAAACAAGTTTAGATCTTGTTGTTTGTCATTGCTGTCAAACAGAAATAAACAAAACAAGCTTGGGCAAACCTCAATACGTCAAAGTCCAAGTAATGTCTTCATGAAGCCACACTATCTGTTCACAATTTTCAATCAATATGCGTACATGTAAATGTTGCACGTAGCACTAATAAATCAGTTCAACAAAGACAATTTGTTGCCATACAGACTAGAGACAAGATAATCTTGGAATTAATTGTAAGGTTTTATATACCACCCACGTAAATCCTTGTCATTTGATTGGAGGATTGTAGGTTATGCGGAATTCATTAATAAGCCGAAGAATAAAGCCAGAATGTTGTATATTTAGTTTATTCTTATAGTTTTATCCTCCAATCAAATGACAAAGATCTACTTGGATGTTGTATAAAACAAATAATGAATGTTTTGCATTCGTGAAATGGAGAGAATATTTTCTTTCATTGAAAGATGGAATGTTCCATTCTACTCATTGCACTCATATTCTCACCATTGCACTCATAAACATTCATTATTTGTATAGTATTGACACGCAACTCTCAAATCGATGACAGATTTTGTATACATTTTACATGTAGAAAGCATTTACAACAAATAACAGTGTTCAAATCGATATTGCCATTTCTTTTGT